>JAZDUA010000121.1:2409939-3614909 GCA_038098605.1 Gryllus longicercus | reverse complement strand
ATAATTTTAAGAGTTGTTTCCAATCTCCTTTGAATAGTTACTCCAGTACTGTGCAAATGTGTTAGATATATACGGTACAAAATGGCTATTTCAACTATGTTTATAGTTTATTCTTAAATGCGCTCTAGAAACTATATTTATGGTCAATTCTAAAATGTCATAACTCAAAATATTGATTTTTAAATTATTTAAAATGTTAAAAAAATAAAAACGGATTTAAGATTCCTGAGCCAAATGTTATCCTGCTATTACATTATTTGTTCTTGCCGCAAATACATTTTCACATGTATGAAATGAAACCTAAGTTGCTTTTTATTCATTTATCATTAGATCACAAGCCACAACAGGCAGTCTTTTCTGTTATCGAAGTTCATGAAAAAGATTTCGTTGAAGGAATACCAAAAGCTATTTCCAATGCAGCTGCAGGTGACTTGCTTGAGCCGATCGTTAAGCAAATCTTCGCCTCACACGAGGCTCAACTTTCGAGTCACTCGTCGCGCCGAGAGCGCCAGCTCGAATGACAGGAGCGAACGGCTATAACGAACGCGAAGAGCCCGCTCGCGCCAATAAAAGCCCCGGGCGACGCGCGATCGCTCGCCACCCGAGGGCTGCGCATTCGCCGCTCGCGGATGTACGACGCCCCGGGTCCCGGGCGCAGCTGCGATTCCTTTCTGCGCAGGTGCCGAGCGACGTCGCAGCCTTCAGGTTTACTGCTGTTGGCGATGAAAGACACCCTGAGCCGCTTGCGCAGGCGCACTCCTTAGGCCGCCTTCACACGGGGCCACCTGGCTGCGCCACTGAGAAGCGCCGGGCCCCTTCACACACCGCCTCCGGTGAGCGCCACTGAGCGTGGGAAAGGAGGGATTAGTGAGTCACGTGGGCAGATGTGTAGCAGTCAATGTGTCTAAACTCAGTGGCGCTCTCAAGTGGTGACATTTAGAATGTTGGTTCTCAAGTGGCCCTCAAGTGGTGTCGTGTGAAGGCTGCTATTTAGAATGTTGTTCTGCTGGCGGAGGTACGAAAGTGCGTTTGCGCTATTGTTGGCAAGAGTATGCCACTATCCGCCAGAGCACCATCACTAACCTACTCCTGTCAATAACCCATTCCTGAGTCATCAATGAGCCACTCCTCTCCATTTATAAACTAATGATTTGCCAGCACAAGCGTCACTGTAAGTCGGACCGAAGAGGACCGAATAAGGCAAGTTGCCTTGCTGTTTCTCTTCATTCTAACGATGATAATAAAAACAGTTCATTAATAGTGAAAGTAATTTTTGGTAAAGTTATTTCACAATATTTTAACCATAGACATCTATTTAAAAGTATGTGACACGTTACAAAGTGGAAAGATATACTTTCACAAAATTAAAACCTAACTCAGCGTTCCTTAACGAACCACATTACGAAGGCAATAGCTGTGACAGATCTACAATTTTGTAATGCGTTAATATGTGATCAACTATTAAATATCTATTTTCTGCATAATAACGAACCATCTTGAGGAAGGCACCATATGTGAAAGGTTGATCCATGAAAGGGAGGCATAGAGATAAGTCTTCTCCCTCTGGCAAGACGACTATAGTTAGTTTTTCATCATAATTGCAAGACTCAGAAATTCTTCACTATTAATAGCTGATACTATTTAGATTGTTAAAATTGGCAAAAATAAATATATGTTATTTTTTACTCAAATTCATACTTATTTTATTTAATAATACATTTTTAATAACTTTTCAATTGCTTTTGTTATTGCATACGTTGAATCGTTTAGAATTCCTGTCGAAGAGAGGCATATAAAAAGAAATTGTAACTACATAAAAAGGACATATCTCCTGTCCACAATGGATCACAATGACAATTACGGCAGCCTGTATGCGCATTGTTTTCCAGCGTTCCCGCCAGGAACATAACGGCATGTATTCATAAAGTTGTTGACGTTTTATAAATTACCTCGCGTCACTTAAATTTAAATAGGATTTTATACAAAATGTAATCCATTGATGCAAAAATCCGTGTAACAACAAACATAGAAATAATTAATTGTTGTCGGGCCGATGCTACAAAATATTTTTCACGCATATCTTTTCCGGGCGTCAAATGAAATTCACTTGAAATAATGTGCATACGCGCAGCGGCAGCGCATGCGGACGTAAATTTCGCGAAATAATTTCGCGTAATCGCACTGCGTTTCCACAGCGAGGAGCGGCGATCCTATCGCGCGGGGGGGGGGGGGGAGCTGTGAGTGGTACCACCTGGAGCCGCGGGGGGCGCTGATCGCTTCGAAATGCGGCTGCTTCGATTTCGGGATGTGCGTTTAAAAAATACGGTCGTGTGATCTGTTGCTCGTGAATCCATGTGGCTGCAAGGAAGGGTATTGTTCGACTTAGAAGATTATTTGTGTTCTCTGGGAGAGTGAAACGGTACAACCGATCAACAAATTGCTTTTATGGAAATAATGTTTGCGATGTCAAATACTTTTTTTCCATCTTTTTCCATGATTGCAAAATGTAGATTTGCTGATGAGTTTATTTTTCCAGAAGATATCACAATATTGAAACGTTGCGTTGTGTGTTATTTTATTCATTTAAAGACGGCTACCCAATATGACAGATGAACCTTCAACGAATTTTTTTTCTGATGCGCTTTATATTTCAAAGATTGCTTTTAGCGTTTTATTTATAGTTTTAAAAAAGTCCAAAATGTTGAGTAAATAATCAACTTCGATATAGAATAATAGCTTCAATTAAAATCTAGAGATAAAATTGATTGCATACTTGCATTTGTGATAGGGAATGCACGTATAGAACACTTCAAAAGTTTTGCACTAAAATACTAATGTTTAACTAATGTTTCATAGATTTTGAAACAGAAATGAAAATACAGGGAAAATGCGTCTGGTTTAGGTTTACATACTTCTGGAACATTTGGAACAAAGAGAAATTTCGTTTATGTTTACGTATATATTTTTTTGAAAAGTGGGATATTTCAGGCAATAAATAAGAACTACACTTGTTGAATTTGAATTGTAGTATTGACCAGACCATCCTTTAACTAATTTCATAATACGCTAGACTAGTAGTGCGTTCAGGCTTTCCGAAAGTGCGGGTCAGCCGCTGGTGGCAATCACTCCCGCAAACAGTTTGCCCCCGCGAGCGAGAGCAAGCACGCGAGGCAGGTGCATTAGAGGGGAATGGCGTGTAGGCGGCTGCAACAAAACCTCATTGAGCGAGTGGCCGTCGCATCATCACGCTTTGAGAGCGACCCGCATGGCGCGCCCTGGCTGTCCTCGCCGCCCCCGCCCCCACCACCGCCCCTGAACCCGCCACCGTCTCCGCCCCCGCCCCCACCACCGCCCCCGTCCCCCCGCCCCCCCCCACCATCTGCTGCTCGCGCCTCCTTCTTCGCCACTGCTGAGCCTGCTGCCACCTCCTCCGCCCTCGACCTACGCCGTCACCGCCCTCCCCCGCCACTCCCTCTTACGAAGCTGCTTCCGGCCTCTCCCGCCCCCGCCCCCGCCCCCGCCGTCGGCACTACCCCTGCCGCCTCCCCCGCCCCCACCACCGGCATCGCCCCTGCCGCCTCCCCCGCCCCCGCCACTTGCACCGCCCCCTGCCGCCTCCCCCGCCCCCACCACCGGCATCGCCCCTGCCGCCTCCCCCGCCCCCGCCACTTGCACCGCCCCTGCCGCCTCCCCCGCCCCACCACCGGCATCGCCCCTGCCGCCTCCCCGCCCCCGCCACTTGCACCGCCCCTGCCGCCTCCCCCGCCCCCCCCACCGGCATCGCCCCTGCCGCCTCCCCCGCCCCCCGCCACTTGCACCGCCCCTGCCGCCTCCCCCGCCCCCACCACCGGCATCGCCCCTGCCGCCTCCCCCGCCCCCGCCCCCGCCCCCGCCATCGGCACCGCCACTGCCTACCTGTCGCGCCGCCCGGCGCTCCCCCCCCCCATCGCTCGCAGTCGCTGTAACCCGTGTGACGCGTGGCGAACATGTTTCACGTACTTACCCCGGGGCGCACTCGACAGGGCACGCACGCTCACGTTTATCCACGCCGCTGTCTCTGTGAGGCCGGCTGTTGCATCAGTTGGCCCTTTACCTGCCTGGGCAGTGGGCGTTGCATATTCCTCGCCTTTCCTGCTTTGTTTGTTCCTTGCCTTTCCATGTTCCGGCACATTTTCTCTTCAGATCCATATTCATGATTAAGTATCTCTCTTAGATTCTAGCTCGACACTGTTTACATTACTTTTGTTATTTTTTCTAAATTTATCAAATCGAAACAATTTATGTTTGCCCCCGATACAAATTTTTTTGAAATTTTATGTACATAAATATATTAACGCCCTAAAAATTGAGGTACTTTAACCAATTATTCTTACCAAATACTGATAAATGCTTCATCAATTAATTATTCACCCTATGTGCAAAATACTGATTTTATTTTGGTTACTTGCGAACCACACCATAATGTATGAATATTGTTTGGATCGAAAAATAACTATTTACAGTTTATGACACAGTTTTTAAAACAGTTTTATCGTATTTCTTCCAAATATAAATAGGCAAGTTATACAAAAAACGATACATTATACATAACTGTAATATCTTTAAATAATGAATACAAAATAAATGACAAACTTCCTGAAAATGCAATTTAAATAACCGAAAATATCATAAATCACTATTAAAGATTTTTTGACATTGCCAACAAATTTCAGGAATAATTAATAATAATTATCCCGATTAATCTGCACATCACTATTGCAAAATTAAAATGTCCGAGAAGAATTTAATCCGTGATCGGTTTAGTACATATTTCGTCACATAACCTGCATAGCGATGTCAATGCAGAATAACATGTTTTGCGTTCACATTTTGAGGGATCCGTCGGCAAATTTACAAAGTAAACAAAAATAAATACTATAGCTAGTTATATTTGAATTACTATTATTCCTTAAATTCAACAGTGCAATTAGACAGTGCATTTAAGATCAAAAGTTATATCGTTAATAAACTTAATTGTAATGACCGATGATAAGTAACCTTGAAATAATGAATAATAATATTTAATAATAGAATTTTGCAAACAAAGCGTTTATTATTATTATTATTATTATTATTATTATTATTATTATTATTATTTTGAAACAAATTATTGTAACGAATTAAACTTAAATTGAATGAATCTACAAGTGCTTCCACAATTATTCGTCAAAAATCCGTTTCGCATGCTTCTACAAGGGAATTTTCCAATAAGACCACCATACCTCTGAATTAATTTGGGTGGCTCTGGGACATTTCCACTTGTTGCTGTAGTAGCCCTGAGAAGAGTCCCGACCAAATGGAACTTTTTGAGCGAGAGCGCTGGGGCAGACTCGTGCGGCCCTCAAACTCGGTGTTCGGGCCCAACAGCAAAACAGAAAATCATGTAAATATTTTATTTGATGCGCATTTGACAGAATTTGCACGATGCCTCTCTCACCCTCTACAGCCAGGATGCGCGGTGCGTGAGCGTCCGTCGGCCGTCTGACAACCTCCCGGCTAGCGACGACGCTTCTCAGTATGCCACGCTGTTGCAACCGATCTTAACCGAACCTCACGAATCTTTGTTCAAGAAGGTTCCAGAATCAGTTCAAATGCTAATCCGTGATAGGTTATTCGCTCCCCCACTCGGCATCCTCTGAAGCGGAGAGATTCTTGGCGACACAGACGCCGCCAACAGAAATCAGTTCGGCAGTGGGCATCATGCGAAGCACATGTGTGTAGGATTCGCGTCCACAGATCTCCGTGAAAGACCTACACGTAATATCCTATCGTAAGCTATAACGTACAAGCTTCAAAGTTTTAATTACTAGTTTGTGTTTCAACTTGAGTCGAATACGGCAGTGTATGCCGCGTCAGGTCAGAACGTAGCATCAGCTTCACATAAACTTTTAATGTTCCGTAGGGAAACATCGCTGTGTTAGTTAAACTGAACTCTAGATCATGTGCAATTATTGAACTCTGAACTTGTGTATCATTGACAGCAAAGTGACTAAGAATAAATGTGTTTGTTCAATACTTTCTGTAAAACCGGAAGCACATCCTACAACCTGCATGCTATCAAAGGGATTCTAGGACTGCTTCGCTTCAATTAATCTATTTATTCATACAGTCCATTTAATCTCAAATGCGTATGCGCAAACGTTAATACCAACAACAGCAGAAAAACACATGTACAAATCAGATAGAACTGTTGAAATTTCCTGAAACATAAAATCTCGGTACGCAAAAATTATACGTACAGCAAGGAGAAGTGTAACGGTTATAGCTCCCCTACGCCTGACTCGTGGTAAATTTGTGACGCTAGAAACGGTATACAGCAGTGATCTATCTTTTATAATCGGCAGGTGTCTGTATGTATTATGCAAAAAAGGTATGGGTCGTAAAGGGAAAGTAAGATCTTTGGAAATTTATCATTAAGTTGCATAATCAATGCAAATACTTGCGGAAAATTTCTCAGTTTTAAACGGACCAAGGAATACCATGCTGAGAGTTATTGATAGGTATAGTGTAAGAAAAACATTGAAAAACGTGAGAAAACGTGGACGTGCAAAGATACTTAGTGGAGCAGATGGTCGTGCAATTCTACGGAAAGTGAAGAAAAATCCGCGATTAAATTTACCAAAAATAGAAAGTGAACTTGAAAATGAATTGCAGATGAATGTATGCGAGAGTAATGAGTGAAAGGTTGTGAGGAAATGTGGCTTTCGTGGATAAGTAGCTAGAAGAAAGTATTATGTAAATGAAGTCAAAAGAAGGAAAAGGTTAGAGATGGCAAATACACATGTAAATAAAACGTACATAAATAAAATTTAATTTTCCGAGAGTCACTGTGCTTCATTGCCGTGAACCCCCTTGCCTCGCACGATGAGGTTCTTGATCGCCGTAGGTCTCCTTGCCTTACACGGTAAGGCGAATCATTACAGTACAGTAAGTCCCCTTGCTTCTCACTAACGGAGTGCTTGTATATCGTGAGTCCTTTTGCCTCTCACTATCGGAGTGCTTGATTATCGTGAGTCCCTTGGCCTCTCACTATTGGGTGCCTGATTATTGTGAGTTCTTTGCCTCTCACTCCATGAGTGATGATTGATTATCGTAAAATAACACAATTCACAAGTCTAAGCAAGTGAGGTTGTTTCATTTGAATATGCTTTGAGTGCACATATGTGCCTTTCTATCATCCGACAAATCGATATGATCTCCGTTTTAAAATGTACAATAGATCAAAAAGAACAACCTTTTTTTGCTTATCGGCCATAACGACTTTTGATCAGTATGATCTAAGAAACAATATACTAAATTATCAGACAATTTGACCGAAACATCATTTCCATAGGATTTGTGTCTTTCAGGAATATTCCATTTAATTGTGTATGTTGAAAGTATTCCCTCACTAACTTGCCAAGCATCTCATCCAAATCCTATGATTTGCGGTCTTGCCTTCAACAGAGCTACTTGCGGTTTCAGATGATAGAAATAGATTCAATGTATTGCCTCATACAGTTCACTATTTATCCCTGATCAGACATTTTGTAAGCATATAAACGAGCTAGAAATTGAAAGAAAAACTGGAGCCATTTTTGAGATTTTGTTTGTAAATGTTGTAGAGGCTTCATGTAAAGTACCGCCCCATAATTTCCACCGGTTTCAAATTCGAGAATCCGACTACATAAAGTAGCAAGAAATACTTCCGTTTTCGGTGTCAGGGACGTACAAAACGAGTTTTCGGTTCAAAACTGCCAGTTTTTCTTACAACATGACACTACTCGTCTGGTAAACTACGTAAGTATACGCGAGGAGTATACAAAAAAGTGAAAATTAAGTAATTGGTTTGCTTTGGAAACTTTCCTTCCACTTAGGTGTGGATCTATTGTCTGTTTTTGTGAGCCAATCAGATTTCTGATTGTAGATGAACTTTATACCCAAGAATTTTTATGTTGCAAATTAGTTTTTATTAGTTCGTTTCTTTTCAAAGTTCCATTTGTTTCCATCGTTTTCTGCGCCTGCTCTCGGCCTCTGCTCATCCCGCGTCCGAATTATTTCCTTGATGGCTTCGGCTGCAGTGTCCATTATAAAACTAATGTTATCCCCCTGTGCTTGCTAGCAACCAATTTCACAGTTCGAATACTGTAATTGGGTTTCGCCCGAGGGTATGTCATTTAAATGGAGCCCGCGATCGCCGAACATGGCGCTTCGGTGGCGGCGGCTGCGTCCTCCCGTCGCACCGGGTGGTGGGAGGGGGCAATGGACGGAACGGGCGGGTGTAGGCGAGGGGGTGGAGGGAGGTGGTGTGGGTGAGGCAGCTGGTGCTGAGGGGGAGGGCGGGCGGGTGGTGCGGGCGAGGCAGGTGGTGCTCGCGGGGAGGGTGAGAGCGTAAAATGGAAAATACAGACGAAGCAGACGGTGTTCGCGCGGAGGGCGAAACGGGTGAAATAGACCAGGCGGGCGGGGTGATGTGGGTGGAGAGTTGGGCTGGAGGCGAAGTCGAGTGGAGAAGGTGGGCGGGTTGTGTGGGTGAGAGTGATGGTGCTGGCGGTGGGTGCGAGAGGGCGAGGACGGTTGGGTGAGCACTGTAGTTGGAGTGTGAAGGGCGGGCGGGGCGCGTTGGGTGGGAGAGGCGGGTGAGGTGGGAGTGATGGGCGTCTGATGCAGGCGGAGCGTGTGTTAAGGCCGTGCCGGGCCGTGTGGCCGCCAGGAGGAGGGTGGCTGGGGGGCCCTCAAAGGTCAAGCGGACGTGCGGCGGTCGGTGTTCAGGTGGATGGGCTGGGCATCGCCCTTCGTACGCAGATTGCAGGGGTGGACCGGGGGTGTAAGGAGGGGCACTGGGAGACCATTCTCCGGAACGAAGGGAGCAGACGAGCAGCCGCGAGTGCGGGAAGAGAGCGACAGTGAGAAGATACGAGTAACACGCGACGCACGATAAGGAAGAGGTGTGATATCTGTGTTGTCATTGGACGAAGACGTGTCTAAAGAACATGCGAAGTGAGGAGTTTGGGTAATTGGAGAAGGAACCAACGAATGGACAAGTAAATTTATTGATACGTAATGCGGATATAACGAAGGGACTGAGAAAGCGATCTAACAGTGCAACAATATATCAGTAGTTAAATTAGATGAGAGAATGAGATAACAGGAAAGGAGAAACGATACAATAAAAAAACGCCAAAATGAGGGAATCTAAAAGATTCATTAGATATAATAGGAGAGCGGAATGAGACAAGGAATAACAAGAAAGATGTCAGAGAAAAAGTAGCAAGCGAACATAGAGGTAACGGATATAAAGTGGAAAGTAATTTTCCTTGTGTTACTGTCGATATTATTCTCTTAAGTGAGTGAAATAGGGTAGCTGAACCAATAAACATGAGAGCGATGGACGAAGAAGAGAAAGATAAACAAGGAAAGGTCGGTCCAGGAAATGTCGTGTGTGCATGCGCGGAGAGAGCATTCCGACGAGCAGGGAGCACGCAGGGGGAGGGGGAGGGTTTGACCTTCGCACGTGTGGCACCGCCGCCGCCGTTCGCTTTGCATGCGCAAACAGCCTGCGCGGCGCGGCGCGGCGCGGGGAAGTCCCTGGGGTCACGTGGCTTCGCGGGCGTTCAATTTCGGGGCAGCGCTGCAAGAAGGCAGCTGCGGCGCCGTGGCCGCTCCGCTCGCCTGCTGATAATTAGCGCGTTTCGCGGCCGCCTGCGGTGCCCATTTGCGCGTGGGGGGGGGTGGATTATGGGCACGCTGATCAGTATTGGAAATAATTGCAACCTGCTTTGGGTATCGTAGAATTCCCTTTAATCTACATTACTAATTACCGTACGCGCGCAGAAATTGGAAGAAAGCTATCTAATATCATGCCGTGTGAGTGGTGTCTGTTTTTTGGTAGACACTCAGAAACACGGGACATTATACAGAATGTGCGGGGAGGAAACGTTGAAACTTTACAAATAAGTTCTTAAGACAATTTTAAGTATATTTTGCCTAATAAACTTCTTGGATATTCCGAATGGTTGAGCCCCAAAAAGCACTCAAAGTTGGGTCAAAAAAATGCTCTGTAGTCAAACATTTGCATTGCAGAAGAATAGAAACACTCCAGACTTTCGTATTTTTGTTGTTTTTATGAACTGTCGCATACTAACACCATTATGATTCATGGAAAACACGGATGGCTGGGGAGGGGGGATAATCGCAGACTCCAGAATAAATTGCATGATAACTGAAGAAAAAAGTATACATTTAAGAAATACCAATATATACCTGTCACTATGTATTACAATCATTTGCTGCTTGTGTTATATGATGTTCAGTTTTTGAGGTACGGCAAGGGTATATCTCAATAACGTTTTACCCCAAAAACATATTTTGAGCATTTTATGTACTTGCATGCCTTTGCATGAGAACTCACGTCCTACTTTAAAGAACTCCACGTCCTTTGAAAAACGTTTTGAGTCCTTTTATATACTATCTGTAGTTCACTGGCCGAAACCTTCGGTTCCCTTAATTTTTATAAATCGTCATCAAAAGGGCCATCTCAAACAGGGGCGTCGCTAGCCGAATTCGTTAACTACACGAAGTCACGTAGGTTAATCGAATTCGAGATATCGCGAGTTATGAGAAAATAAACTTTTCTCTTCGAGGTGAACTAGGTGGACATTTTCTAGCGAAGAAATAGACCTTCTATGAAAATCTTTGAGGAGGCACTCTAGGAAAATGTAGAAGGGTGAAACTACAAGTTTCACGCATTCTCATGTATTTCTCTTAATTAGTACCAACCCGCCGTGTCTTGAATTTTACTGATTAGCACCAATCCGCAGATTTTTACTCACCATAGACAACGTCGCTGGCAAAGCTCCAATTTTTGAGAAAGCTTCTTGAATAACTAACACAAATTGTAACTTTCCAAATTTGATTTCTGTTAAATTTCAACATACACAATGTCAATCTATCAGCTATGCACTGGAACTTAGTAACGTACCAAAACCTTTTCTCGATCTGTTGTCAACCTCTTTACTACAACAGGCTACAATTTTTCTTGAATTTAAATATCGTTTTCATTCGCAGAGTATACATTGATTGATGTTTCCGAGCTACGGTCATTATCCCAATTGTGTAGTGCAGGAATTTATCGCGCGAGGTTGCGACGATCTTCCTCCCAACGGAGGTTCAGATGCGGCGCCGACCTACCCGTCGGCCGGAGGATTTCTCCCAACGAAGCGCCTCCCACTAATGGACTCCTCACGCAGGCAGGAGAAGCTCTAGGTCACGGACAGGTCTCCCAAAATGTGTGGTAGTGTAGTGCGGATAACTACCGATCAGAGAGCCGGCCGCGATAATTATCCTCCAGACAGCAAATGAATTCGACCTACCTGTCAAGCAGTATCCAAAACCCTGCCACCGTTGGGATTCGAACCCTAGAACCTTCCGGTCAAGAACTGCAGCGACATCTTGATTTGCTGTTGTTTTGGTTTTGTATGATTGATATGTGGCTTGATTTGGTTGATGTACTGAGGTACCTTTGACGGTCAGTCCCCAACATTCGAACACATTCATTCTGTCTGTTCCCCACACAAGTCACCGCGATAACATCAACCATTTCTGCAGCTAATATTTAGACATGTATGGTGCTCTTAAATTTGTATTGATTACTAACGAAGTCAATAAGTAACGTTGAGTTGGCCAAATGTATGGTCGTATTAATTACGGCCTGACAACCTACCTAATAGGCAAAGTACTTTGTCTTGCAAAAAAAAAAAAATAAAATAAACAGCTCATGTCATTAGACCCGTCAGTGTAGTACATACTACGTCCCAGTTGTTGTCACTGGTTATATTTTTCTGTAACAAGAGATCCTGCGCCAACTTATTCACCGGTTTGCTAAGATTTCCCGCTCCAAGTAATAGGAAAGGAAGGAATGATCACGCGCGGCCTGCAGCCCGTTCGTTAGGGTACTTCTCCGGCTTTCTACTGGTATTGCTCGAAGAGACGACGATCATTGAATGAACGGACCAGCAGGTGATGACTTTCTCTCCATATAAATATAGAGTCCGGCCCAGTCTGGTAACTAGATCGCTAAACGCTGGGACTCGAACCCTTGGACTTGCCGGTGAACGACGCTACAGAAGCAACAGTACTGAGATAGTTTATTTTTAACTAATTAACTTCCAATGTTTAATTATTTATTTTATTCAGTCATTTTACTAATTTAATTTGACTATTTATGTTGCCCGGTTAATATTACATTAATTACACTATTAATTAATTTTTCTATTTCAAACATTACATTGACTTTACAAAGTAATGTGTGACATATAATACTTTACCTTATTTGACTATTATATGTCAACGTCTGACTTTGTATAAGGTCGCAATTCCTTGAAGTTCTGGTGTATTATACTGTTATTAAATATTTGATGGCAACTTCTCCCAATAATCAGCCTTTTTACTTTTATAAAAATAAGAGTTAACATTTAATCTGTAGATTTACCTTTTTTAGTCTTTCAGCTCATTAATGATTTGAATGATCGTTAATTTGTGTATTCACAAATTCCGTAAGGTATTTCTTGTATAAATGTTCGTAAGCTTCGGAAATCTTCGACGCTGGTCCTAAAGATGCTGTCGATGAGATGTCCTCGAGTGCTGCTGCTATCGTCGTAAATTCTTGCAGTGAGAGACGTTTTGTAATATTTCCTGAAAATCTATTTGATAATAATATTTTATAATCGGATGTATTCAATTAATGCAGTCTGGGAATGCGACTTTCCCTTCTTGCGCCTCGGATAAAGTGCCTACTCTCGATAACAATTTATAAGGTTCAGTTAAGAATCTCTTACACTCTAATTCCCCATGTATGAAGTATAATTTACATGAACCCCCAGAATCACAAATTAACATCCAAGCTAAGAACGATACCCACAAATTACATATTATATAGTACACATAAACAAGTCACACAATTAACGTAAGTTTACCGTTTCCTAACATCAAAAGGTTATCCAGCCTAAGTCTGCAAAATTAGTACCGTCCACTTCGTTCAAGACTATTTCTATGCATTCAGTTCTAAAGCAAACATACGTTCGCATTTGCCCTTATTAAGCGCCTTGGGGGGATTCTGGTGTGTCGAGTGCAGAGCCAGAGCTAACGCCGACGGGCCCACTGGCCGCGATCTCCCTTGATCGGCCGATCGCGTCGACGGTGGCCCGTGCGTGCGCCTGGCGGAGCGTGGAGCGTGGAGCCAGGCCGCCAATGGCGCGGTGCGTGGCCAATTAGCGTCGTCGCGGCTGCGGCACGCTCTTAATCATGCAAAAGCACCCGAAGCCCCACCGACCGCAGCGGTGACACTCCACGCCGCCCCGCGCCTACCCGTCCCGCCCGGCCTCGCCCCGCCCCGCCCCGCCCCCGCCCGGCCTCGCACCGCCCCGCACGGCCTAGCCCTGTCCCCCTCCTCCCGCCCCCTCCCCCACGCCTCACCACGCCCCGCCCTGCTCCGCCCCGCATCGCCCCTCCCCGCCCCGCCCCGCCCCGCCCTGCCACGCGTAATGCACTTTCACCTGACATTTCTGTCACTTGTTTCCGTTTCTGAAGCGTAGGAGAGATATTCTACGCCAAATGTCATATTCGTAAAACGTCAATATTTTGTAACAGTGTAATACTTTTTTGAGGCCAGGGGTGAATATAGGTGGTAGGTATTATTTGATATCAAGAATTCTCCCCTTTTCAGAAGTATAATTACTTTTACTTAGGAATTCTGTGCATGCGTTTAAATGTATATGAAGTAAGATATTTTAATACTTCAAATATACAAATAGTTATACGAACCTGACATTTACAAATCGTTTACAAATTCTCATATGTTTGTTCACATTGTCCTATAAATCTGCCAAATTTAAATGGTGCACAAACAAAAAAAATTCAAAAAAAGGAGTTTACAAACGGAAACATATCCGTTGCCCGCCGGCCCGCCAGTTTGGCTGTTCACTTCATGGGGCTTCGTTGACACAACTTCCAAATGTGAAGTCAGCGTTAGTTACAGAGAAGTGTATGACAACGATGTATTATAACGTGCATTCTTGAGATGAACCTTAATTCTTTACCGTGAAAACTTTAAAAAGTGGTATATTTTGAAAGAAAGATTTCAAAAATGCCTTCTCGTGAAAAGTCAAGCGAAGGTTTTACACGACACTATAGATTGTTCGAAGATTCTTTCATAAATGTGTTTGCAATTTAGAGAATGCATTGCAATAATAACTAAGATAAATGCTTTTGTGCTCTCTTCGTAGAAAAAAAACAGTAAATGAAACTTCAAACAGTAATTGTTATTTTTCAATACCAGAAGGACGAATGCAATTTACCTTTTTCAACGAAATGTATCATGTATATGTCAGTATGTACAGCATTCAAAGAACGTATGATCATGTCAACATACATGTATTTATCAGATGGAACCAGTGCTAATTAGAATGCCTACAGTGGTAATAGCACATTCATCTAGATTTTGTAACGCTTCAAGAAAATTAAAGAGAGAAAGCTGGTATAATTATATAAGCAATATTTTGCCTTGTCATTTATTTGTATTATTATTTTTGTGTTTTTATAAAGATTTTTATGGTTTTAATAAAAAGGTTAGGATAGCCTTTGGTATACATTATATCCTATAGTTTTTTCCTGTAAATGGAGTCAAAAGCTTTTTCGTGATTCACGAAGGGAGATTGATTCACGAAGGGGATTCTTTTTGATAATTTGCTGTATATATATACACACTCTAAGCCCTTTTCTGAAGCCTGATTGCCCTTCTCTTAATTTAACTTCACTTGTTACACGGAGTTTGGCGTGTGATTATTTTAGAATACAGTTTATAGGCTGTGCTTAGCAAACTAATCCATCTACAATTATTCAGATTTGAACGATCTCCCTTTTTACGGATTGTAATGATATTGATTCTTTCCACTCCGTTGGTTGTCCAGCACAAGTTTAATATATCCAGAAGTCGTTGTTTAATTGCCTTGGGAGCATATTTTAGCAGTTCCATGTTTACTTCATCCCTTCCTGGGGTTTTATTATTCAGGAACAAATTTAGGAGACATTCCCTTTCATTATATTCTATTAAGTCAATATCGTTAATTGGTTCAAAAGTTTGGTAGTCATGTACTTCTTTGAATAAGCAAGCCAGATGACGTTGCAGAATACAAGAATTGCGTGAGCGTGCGTTAAAATTCTGGTCATGTAAACTCTTGAGAGTGGGGAGATTCATAGCGCTAACAAGTGCTAATGGCAGTGCCTCGCAGATCTGCTATCTATCACGCAGTTTATACGAGATAATAGTAGCTGACATGAAAGGGCGGCGTTGGTCACCGTAGTTATTCACACATTGACCTTGAACACGTAAATATAATATAACGAATATTTTTTTAACAAACACGAATATTTTGTAATGATAAATGTGTATTATATAGAACAAAAGATTCAAATTATTAACTTTCTTACTGGCACATAGGTACTGCTATCGCGGCCTCCCAGATACATCCCGTCGTGTCTCTGCCGCCCGGCAGCCGTTGTTACCGGCAGCCGTTGTCGCATTGCTCGCTCTATGCCGCATACTATTACGCTGCAGGCCGTCACCGTTCATCGCCGTTTCACTCCGCTGCCCCTCGTGGCGCCCCGAATTTCGCATCTGCACCCCGCCCTCGACACAAAGCGGTGAAAAGAATGTGAGAATAATAATACCCCCCACCCCCTCCCCCACCCCCACCACACCCCTCGACTCGCTCCGACGCATCGGGTTTCGGTTGAGTGTGTTTCAATCGCACAATGGAAAAAATGGCATTGATTTTCAAATCATGTTTTCTACTCCCTTTTGACACCTCGCAATAGCTTGAAATATGGTGGTCGTCGATTTTACAAAAAGGTGTAGGGAGACTGCTTTATGTTGAAAATCTTATTCATTTTGTAGATTTGGAAATAATCTGGCGAAGCGACACAACTGGCCAGTTTTAGCTGTGATTTCATACGTGACGTGGTTTTGTCGGTTATTATTGGCATTTTGGTTACCCTAGTTGAAATTAATTTAATTTTATTCCGATCAGAAATAAAATAGACTACTGTAATATTTTCAACTAGGAATTATATTTGTAGAAAAATATTTCAAAAGCTTATTCTACTGACAATTTTATGCAAATCATGCAACTACTTTTAGGTTTTAAATTTCATTTAAACTAAATGTATTAGATCTTTCTCACTGCAGGTACAAAACATTTAAAATCCTATTTTTTGTTCTTATATTTTTGCAAATGATATTCATGTTCATTTTAGTTCAAACAAAATTGTATTCATTTAATGGAGATTGCAATTTTAGCAGGCAATAGATAAACATGCTGAAGAATTAAGTAATAATTCTTAGAGTTTCAAATGAGGCAATTATGTTCATTATCAGTGGCTTCAATGCAACATGTTATGAGGCAAGGTGATTCAAGAAGAAACTGAAAGAGTCATTTCATTCTTACAATAGCTTTGACAGGAATGAGAGTACTTTCACCACATCACATTATTTATCGTAGGCATATAAATGATATTTTTCGTAGGTAAACATATACATTTGAAGTATCCTAACATTATTTTTGTTACAACACTAAAAATTGCGATGTTTTTCCTATTATCATGAGATAATGTCGTCCAACTTTATATATCGTAAAATGGGATAAAAACAAATGTAAAGGAAGACGTTACACATGTTAAAGAATTCTAATTGTACTGTGGCGGCCATTAAATAAAGCTATGATTCGAAAAATACTTTGAAAGCTCAGCTGAAAACAGGTCAGTGTAAGATTAGTTGCGAGATCACCATAAAAAGTGAGTTGCTTCTTTAATGAACTATATGTAACGATTATTTAATTTGTAACAACTAATAACATTCCATTTAGCTTTCCATAAAACCATATTATTTTGTGTATCTTCGTAAGCTATTAACACGTTTTGTCACCGTGCATGTTGTAATATTTCACGATAGAACACTATTGTCGCGCATTATTGTCAATTGTAGAAAAAGTAATACAGATAACAAATAATTGTTTTAGTACGATAGAAAATGGCACCAACGCCATGGTACGCCTCCAGACAATCCGGAGATGGCCATGCCAAAATTACAGCTCAAAAGAATCTTAAACACGACTTTTACATCCACAAATTCGAGATCCAATTGTTGAGGTGATTTCCTCGCTACAATATAATTTAGTAGAATACAGCGAGGAAATGGAAATACATTGCTAATATTAAGTCATTGGCCCGTGTTAATCGGTCGGAGAGCGTCTTTTAGTTGGTCGCTGAGAAGAGAGGGAAGTCTCGGGCTGGATGCTGTTGCGCCGGGAGGACTTAGGATAATCTTCCGCAGCATAGCGCGGTGCGGTGCGCGACGTGACGACGCCGTCTCCGCCATCGAAGCATAGTATACTACATAGAGTGGCTGTCTCTATAGTTTCAGCGCTCTCGGTGGAGGCTCGCCTAACGAGTGGCCGCCATGATTTTTGAAGTCAAAACATACGATTGGTTGTGTAACCTGGTTGTAACCGTCCGTAACCAGCACCAAACGTAATGCTAGAATACTTTGTTTCCCGCAGGGTGCTGCTTTGACTGCAAAAAACATGGCTGCAGTGTGCTTGAAAGAGGGAGGCGCTTCAGCGGCTCTATGCAGTATATTCTAGCTCGTCGGCGTCTGCGAGCGGCGCAGCGCTTTATTCGGCTGTCACCGCGCGACGCGCGGGCATTAGCGTCGAACCCTGGTGCCTCCGCGCCGCCACGGTCGCGTGTTCGCGTCATTTGCGCCTGTCACATGGCGCCGGCCGCCCGGCCGCCGTGACGTCATCACTTCGCGTGACTGGCCACCGCGCGTTCCATTATATAAAAAAAAGGCCGCAGTGTTCTGTCAACGACGTTTTTGCAGCGGGATATTGCAGAATAGCGCTTCTCGAACGATGCGGACATGAGAGCTTTTAATCTGAAACGAAGGTAGACGAAATCGTTAACGCGGGAGCGCAGAACTCCATCTCGCTTCGAAGGTTCGCGGTTTCCAATCTCGCCTCGAGCATAGATGGTTGTGGGCATTCGCGTTTTCGTTCGTATATGTATTACTACGGATAACAGGCTTGTAATAATATGAAAGCCTCTTCCCATGTTTAAAGTTGATTGTAGCCTGATAATCGACTCTGTCCGATAATCGACGCTGGGACAGGCGTCATTAGGGAATTTTTGCATGCTTGATGCACTTGAGTCAATACCCGTTTTGAGCCACTGCGCATGCGCCAACTGGATATCAAACGCTAACTGATAGCGGAGCCCGCTAATCTACTGGATTTAGCGGTGACTTATGTCAGATGCTAATCGATCACTTGATCTTACTATAACTAATGTGAAACCAAGTATGGCGGCAGTGTGTTGCTCACTCTATATACCCACGATCCAATGGTGCTATTAATCTGTAAATGTAATAAATATCTGCATTCGATTTATTTATCTTTATTTCTTAATATCATAATTATATTTAGAGAGGAGGAGGGGAAGGGCAGACTGAGGGAGAGGGTCAGAGAGAGAGAGAGAGAGAGAGAGAGAGAGGGGATGAGGGCCAGTGTGAGGTAGAGGTTGAGGGAGAGGAAAGAAGTCTTGGGAGGGGTAGAGGGAGAGGAAGAGGGTGAGGATGAAGGAGAGGGCGAGGGTGAGGGTGACGGAGACGGAGAAGGAGCTGTGATTGACAGCTTGAGTCCAACAAATGAAATTCAAAAGAATGGGGCATTACATTCTGCCGCCTCACACCGGAACTTCTTCCATTTCGAATTTTTCCATTTATTCAAAAACACTTTCTCGAACCCCCGCTCAATTGGTCACGTGATCAGTGAACGCTGCGACGTGGAGTCGTGTACGCGCGGTCCAGGGAAGTCTCAATCGCTAGAAAGAAATTCCAAAATGTAACTGTCGGCGTCTCGCTGTTTACAGATCTCTGCGTGTGACGCGGAGACTTGCAGCTGTGGTCAAGTAGATGGGGCCGATGATTGATGCCTTGAGTCCCGTGTGCATTGTCGCTTCCACGATTTATTTATACAGTTGTTGATTTATCGTGCCCCCACGTATTGCACAGAAAACTATTATCGCAAACATTCAAGATCTAGATAATGTTATCATTACTCATGGTCACCCTATAATCCTCAATAGTATAGTCCAAGCCAAACACCCTATATGATAACCACCTCTGAAAGAGAAACAACATACAAGCGTAAACCACTTCCAGAATTTGTTCATAAATGAATATCATTATTGAAGAAATGAATTAGAGTTGTATTTAATACTGTATCTATGTTATCTGCTCCCGAATTGGCAGGAGAAATAATTTGATCTGAGATAAAACTAATAAAGCATCATGTAGAATCTTGCTTCTGCTCAAACACATCAGATTCATCTAATTACTCGACATAAATTGGCACTTTGGCATGGCTACAGGCAGAACCTCGCCTTTGTTTTATCTCTATTTTTATCATAAAAGCAATGAAGAAGTATATTCTAAAAATGCGATGGTTTAAGCATGCAACAAATTATTTAATTAATCTCCTCCTGATTCATCTCAAGCGAATAAACATGACACATTTCCAATTATTAAGTTAATTTTCATTTTACATTTAATAAACGAAATATGTGATGGCAAAAACAATGCCAGAAAGCTATTTAAATAAAATTATTTTAATTACTCACACGAGTTTCTAATTTTAAAGAAAGAAATTATTAAAATAGGATGGAAAATTTTGTTCTACACAGTCCGTCCCACAGAAAAGGTGACTTATTTTATATTCGCGGAACCAATCGCGCAATTTTTGATCTGATGCAGGAATTAAGTAGTGTTGTGTTTCGACTATCTTCCGTTTTAAAAGGAACAGCGCTGGCATCACAGACTGCTCGCAGTAAAGAAAACTGCAACAGTATGTTTTGACCCTCGGTCGTGAAAAGAGCAATGGAGCAACGTGCGAACATTAAGTTTTGTTTCAAAGTGGGTAAAAGTGCCACAGAAACTTTTGAAATGATACAACGTGTTTATGGTAGTGAAGCAATGAGTCGTAAAAACGTTTTTAAGTGGTATGCAAGATTTCATGATGGAAGAGAGAGCATTGAAGACGATCCACGCCAAGGAGCATCAGCGACAGTTCGAGTCGAAGAAAATGTTCAAAAAGTGGCTGAAATTCTTCGAGATGATCGTTGTGCATCTACCAGGTTAATCGAGGAGCTCACTGGAATTCCTAAAACAACTGTGCATCGCATATTGACTGAAAATCTGGACAAAAAGAAGATCTGTTGTCACTTTGTGCCCCATTCACTCACGGACGATCAAAAGCATTGCAGAGTGGAACACTGCAGAGACATGAAACGATCGACCGATGAGGACGCAGACTTGCTGTCATGCATCGTAACCGGTGATGAAACATGGTGTTTTCAATACGAGCCACTTACAAAGCGCCAGAGCTCGGAATGGAAAGGTCCAGAATCTCCGAAACCGAAAAAGTGCGAATGCAGAAAAGTCGTGTCAAGACACTGCTCACAGTTTTCTTTGATTCCAAAGGAATTATCCATAAAGAATTTGCTCCAGAAGGTCAAATGGTGAACGCACATTACTACTTGAGTGTTCTAACTCGTTTATGGTCGAGGATTGTTCGGGTGAGGCCTGAATACCGCAACCAAGGAACTTGGTGTTTGTTGCACGACAATGCTCCAGCGCACAAAAGCAAGATCGTTCGCCAATTCTTGGCTGAAAAAGGTATTGTTGCGCTTGACCATCATCCTTATTCGCCGGATTTAGCTCCGTGCGACGTCTGGCTATTTCCCAAACTGAAAATGGCCATGAAAGGACGGCGTTTCGACACGATTTCCGATATTCAGAAGGCTACGACAACGATCCTGCAGGCAATTACAGTTGTTGGCTATCAGAATTGTTTTGAAAACTTTTTCCACCGCTTGCAGTTGTGTTTTGACTCACAAGGATCTATTTTGAATAAAAAAGCATGTACACTACGAATAACCAACTTCTTGTATTTTATTTCACATCAGTCACCTTTTCTGTGGGACGGACTGTGTATTATGAGAACATGTAGCAGACTTTGTTGTTACCGTTAGTGTTCTCATGTAGGAATGAAAAGTATGACTTATAAATATTTTCGGTTGATTTATGACATTTCTCCAGATTACGTATGCTACAAATGTATTCTGTGAACCGTCAAAAAATATGTTATACTTGAAAAGGTAACGGTCGTCTGACATAGTGTATATTTTTAAATGAAATGACCGAATATTCCAAAAATAAATGGTTGCGTTTGTTTGACTCCCTGTTGCATGAGACGATTCCATCGACACTTTTTTCTTTACTTTGTAGTCTAGTTGGTAGCGCAGCTTCGTAGAAAAGGTGTACAGATGTGAGAACAACAGGTTTTGAGGGCAGGCGGACGATTCGTTCAAATGCCTACGGGAAGAGACCTCATTGCAAGTTTTCATTGCAGACGCCATAGTGTCACTGATACTCAATTCTCTCCTTTTATTCAGAAACGTCATTTAATTTAGCATTTTATGAACAGATATTTAGATGGCTCGTTACACATTCTGCTTTTTATTAATGATGTGTGATCTCCATGCGGATCTTGTGAAATTTCTGCAGATAAGGGCAGCTCTTCGCAGAACACGTTGGCCACCACGTGATTGCACGTCCAGACAAATATGAAAATTCTCACAGTATATGGGAATATGACGATGTCCATAAAACTCTCAATAAGTTATAAAATTGAATCGCTTTCGGTTTTGTATTGGCATTAACAGGATGTACTACTTAAAACACATGATGCAACGAATAGGGAATTACAGTAGAAAAATACTTGCGTCCCTTTCTGCAAATTTCAGCAAAGAAAAAAATATTTTCAGAAATCAATTTAATATTTTTTGTGTAAAATTATACAATTGTATCGCTTTCGGTTTTGTATTGGCATTAACAGGATGTACTACTTAAAACACATGATGCAACGAATAGGGAATTACAGTAGAAAAATACTTGCGTCCCTTTCTGCAAATTTCAGCAAAGAAAAAAATATTTTCAGAAATCAATTTAATATTTTTTGTGTAAAATTATACAATTTGAAATATTCATTGGTTTTTATCCTTGGAAGCAGATGAGTAATTTACGATGTTTAGAAATTTGTGAACATGGAGTAAAGAACGATATATTATTATTATTATTATTATTATTATTATTATTATTATTATTATTACTATTATTATTGAATCATTAATTGGATTTTTTTACTTCTTTTGTATAATGACTAAAGCGGTCATAAAATGCATACATTTATTGGTTGCCAGTTGGCAAGTCGAAGACCTTTTCTTGAAAAGGAACATTCGTTCTTACTATGTTAAAAAATACTGTATATTGAACAAATATACTAAAATTAAAAAGAATCAATTTATGAATCGCTGAATCTCGATGAACATTGACTTAACATTTTCACTTCACCTCCTTCAATAGATTTATTACGCGTCAAAAAATTGAATTCGAGGATGCGAAAAAAGTATTCACAACGTCTCTCCAAGATAAACAAAAGAAGTTGAGAAGATAAATTATTAGCTTGGTGAGGCATGATTTAAAAGCATCAGGAAGGCTCACTTCTTCAAGGAAAGGTCAGTCTCGCTCTAGACGTCGTGGAGTAAGCATCGCATCGCTCCGCTTATCGCTGTGCTTCGGTGTTACGCTCAAACTCGTGTTTAGTGCAAGTACAAACGGGCGCCGCTACCAGCGGATCCCCATATTTCTAACAGTGATTGTTTCTGTGCAATAGAATTGTTTATTGCTAATAACGAAATATTGTGTTATCAAGTGAAAGTGTAGTGGTGCAGCGAAAGCTGTATGTTCGCAACAAGTGCCCCCGCTTTTGGGGGCCAATTGGTGTCTGCAGCCCACGTTTTAAATGGTGGCACACCAGATCAGTTCACAGCAATGAATGGAGATGTGCTTCCATTTCCACCACAAATGGAAAATATTCAACCCTTGGAACAGTTCAACACATCACAACCGACCGCCCTGCAGCTGGATGGAGAGCCGGAAGGGACTCTGACCAACCTTCAGTCAGTAAGCACTAAAGATGCTTATTATAACAGATATGGTGCTGCCCCGCAACAAACAGTTATTCAACAGTCAACCAGTGGTTTTAATGAAAACAGTAAAAATCTAAAACGCATGCACGTAGATTTACCAGATGAAAACAATGCTTCTAAAAGAATACTGTATAACGTGACCGTCAAAAATAGGTACCAAGGTCTTCAAAATATGACCGAAGAAAATTCGCCAAACGAAAGGGAAGAAAGTGAAGAATCCATCATTAAAATACCCCCCGTTTATGTCCATAAAGTACTCGATTATCCCCTATTTATCAGTGAACTAAAAAGTATTACAAAAAACAATTTTTCTACTAAATTAGAAAAAGACACTATAAAAATTAAATTCAACTCAATAGAGGACTATAGAGAATATCGAAAATTCTGTGAAAAAGAGAAAATCGAGCATCACACATATAGGGATCCTACCCAAAAAACTTTTTCAGTTGTCATAAAAGATCTGCCAATTACCTATTCAGAAGAGGAAATATTTAATGAACTTTCGAAAAACTTTGAAGTGTTAAAAGTTGTTAGACTGTTCGGAAGAGAACGTAAACCGTTAACTACCGTTGCGGTCGATCTAACTGATAATGAAAATAACAAAGCAATTTTAAAAATAAATCAGCTAATATATAGCATTGTCAGAGTTCAAATGCGCGTAAAGTCTAAAACTCCAATAATGTGCAAAAATTGTCAGACTTTCGGTCATTCACAGGCAAATTGCGGAAGGAGACCTAGATGTGTGAGATGCTTAGAAAGCCATCATTACTCGAAATGTGACAAACCTAAACATAATAATGTACCAAAGTGTTGTAACTGCAATGGGGAACACACGGCTAACTACAAAGGCTGCAAAGCTTACAAAGAAGCAGTTAAAAAATATAATTTAAATCAGGCTAATCATAAATTTTCAGCTTACAATCTGCCAAATAGGCAGTTCTCAAATCGCCAATTAAACCAAAACACACAACCTTATCACTATGCCCCGCAAGAGTTTCCTCCTCTGCCGCTTAATTCAACGCCCTTGCATTCTTTTGCTTATCGCGCTAGCCAGCCGCCGAGGCCAGATAACAGGAATTCTCCCCCAGTCCTCCAAAATATGAACGTAATAAATGAAAACCTAATCCAAACAATTATAAATAATATTCTTTCTGCAATCATTCCACAGCCGCAACAAATGGTTCAAAAACTTATTTCTGTTCATTTCAATGGCTCAAAATAAAATAGAAAACTTCAAAATTCTCAACTGGAATGCAAATGGCATAAAGCGCCAAGAAAACGAACTAAGATACTTTCTACAAGTCCACGACATAGATATTGCGTGTATTTCAGAAACACACTTAAAGCCGGTAGAAAAATTTTCGATCCCAAAATATTTAGCATACCGCAATGATCGAATTTCGCATATAGCATCAGGTGGGGTAGCAATTCTCATTAATAGAAAAATTAAACATGCACTGATACAATCCCCATCCTCAAATGAAATAGAAACAGTTATTATCAATATCGAACTGATCTCTTCTAACATAACCTTGATTGCTGCATATAAACCTCCCAACAAAAAGTTTCCGTCAAGTTTCTTGAAAGCATTGTTTGATGGCAGGTCACAAATAATATTAGCAGGAGACCTAAATTGTAAAAACCAAATTTGGAACTGTAATTCTACTTCATATAATGGAAAACTTCTTCATAAATTCGCATTGCAAAGAAATCTTGATATACTAGCTCCTCCAGAGCCCACATACTACCCTTATAACCCAAATGTAGTTCCTGATATTCTAGATATACTTATTACACAAAATTTAAACATTCCGATTTACCAAAATGTAAAACCAGAATTAGACTCAGACCACAATCCAGTAATAATTTCTTTCAAAGCCGAACTTCAGACTTATCAAAACGAAAAAATTATAGAGGGTAAAGTAAATTGGGACATGTATAGAAACATACTAATAAACGAATGTCAGTTTCCTGTGAATCTTAAAACATCATCTGATATCGACAGTTGTATCAACTCTCTAGAAAACATTATTAAAAATGCTATTAAAAGGTCATCTACTAAAGTTAGGAATTTCACCAAAAATTATATTCCGCTTCCTAAACCACTTCTAAATTTAATTAAAGAAAAACATAACCTTCGTAGATTGTGGCAATATTCACGCAATAAAATAGTGAAACAAAAATTAAACAGCATATCGGTTAAAATTAAACAAGAACTACATAAAATGAGGTGTTTACATTTCCAAAATTTTTTAGGCAGCATCCCTCCAAACTCCAGGACAATGTGGAACACAATTAAAATGATTACAAAGGAAAAATCTTTCATCCCGCAGTTATCCTCTAACTCAGGTCTAGCAACGACGGATTTCGAAAAAGCTGAAACTTTAGCGGAACATTTTGAGAAAATATTGACAAATAACCCGGTAACCGACTTTGATTTCCAACTAAAAGTGGAAACAAACTTGTCAATACCGCGATATTCCGTCCCAATAAAAACTAAATTTATAGCCCCGTCTGAGACATATCAAATAATCAAGGCTTTAAAACCGAGAAAATCAGCAGGACATGACTTATTAAATAATAAAATGATGAAAGAATTACCTCGCAATGCAATTGCAGCATTAACAGCGCTCTATAACGCTTGTTTAAGATTAGGATATTATCCAAAGACCTGGAAAACTGCCATTATAACACCAGTATGCAAGCCGAACAAAAATCCACAAGACCCTCTTAGCTATAGACCAATTAGTTTGTTACCGACCTTTGCCAAAATGTTTGAAAAACTTATAAAATCCCGACTATTCAAATTTTTCACCGAAACCAATGCACTTCCAAATACGCAGTTCGGATTCCGTCCAAACCACTCCACAAGTCATCAACTATTAAGAGTAACAGAGTACATTGCTGAAGCATTTCACAACCGAAAGTACACAGCTGCAATTTTTCTCGACATCGCACATGCCTTTGATAAAGTGTGGCATCATGGGCTACTTTACAAGTTGCAAACCTTGGGAACCCCCGATTATCTCCAAAACATCATTAAAAGCTTCCTGTCAGAGAGGGATTTCAAAGTTAGTATAAACAACAATAAATCAAGAGCACATATCATCAAAGCCGGCGTGCCGCAAGGTTCCCCACTTTCTCCCTTATTGTTCAACATATATATAGCTGACTATCCACAAATGACTTACTCAGAAATAGCACTCTATGCAGATGATACAGTATTATTCAATGCAAATTCAAACATTACCAACGCTTGCAAAGATCTCCAGTCGGACTTAAATGAATTTGTCGAATGGACATTGAAATGGAGAATTGCCATAAACCCTACCAAATCACAGCCTAAAATATTCTCACTAAGATAAATACATAAACCACTACAAATCAAAATTAATAATTCTGCAATTCCTTGGCTTAATAATGAAACGCCCGTAAAATATCTGGGTGTATTACTGGATCAAAAATTAACTTGGAAAAACCACATTCAAGAAATTACGAACAAAACCTACGCAAAAATGAACAAACTTTACCCAATAATTAACAACAAATCATCGCTTAGTCTGGACTGCGCATTATCAATTTTTAAAACGATAATACGTCCCTCATTAACATACGCCTGTCAAATTTGGAACAATATAGCAAACACACATCTAAAGAAACTACAAATCATTCAAAACAAGTACCTAAGAAAAGCCGTGCAAGCCCCTTGGTTTATTCCAAATATGCAAATTCACAGAGAGCTTAACATTCCTTCCATTAGCGAATACATTCAACGGATGAGTAACAGATTTTTCACCCTTCTTCCGTCGTGTACAAGTGCACAGATATTTGATCTAGGCAAAAATGCTTCCATCCCAACCCGCATTATCTCTCGATACCCCAAAGACTCTCTTAAACCACCTTAAATTAGAATAATTTCCATCCCCTCCCATTAATCAATTCCGCTGCTGAAAAATTAAATAAATACAT
Organism: Gryllus longicercus; assembly: GCA_038098605.1. NCBI lineage: Eukaryota > Metazoa > Arthropoda > Insecta > Orthoptera > Gryllidae > Gryllus > Gryllus longicercus. The sequence continues at coordinate 3,587,762 of JAZDUA010000121.1, read as the reverse complement.
TAATTAAAATAAATAAATAAATTAATAAATTTCTTTGAATTACTGCTCTGCAGACTTTGTTGACGAGGTAACCGTGTGGTCCCCCTCATATACTGTCAGCCGAATGGCCAAAAAATTCTGTAATTATAAACTGTAGATTAAAACCCCTGAAAGGCATACTATGTCGAACAGGCAGGAAAATAAATTAAAAAAAAAAAAAGGAAAGGTGTCGAAAAATGAAATAAATTTTCTTTGTCGTCTAATCTTATCACTATAATCCGACCTCCATCGTGTCGGTGGGCATCCACAGTATATCGCATTGCTTATGGATATATTCAACATTAATGGAAATTAATTCCCCTGCTTGTTTGTAGTCGCTGACTCAATTCATGCAAATCCGCTTTAAATATCTGCCTCCCCGGAGACAAGGGCGGCAGCAGGTGCGACCGCTGCGCAGTTGCTCTCTGGTGGCGGCGGCTGGAACTACACAGAGACGGACGCCTCATTATTTTTACTCCCTTTGGCACGTGCTGGCAGGTGTTGTCTTGCTTCGCTAGTAAATGTTCATGAGCCCCATCCTAAATAACTGTGTGTATTTCTGTGTGGAGAGATTTCAACATAAATAATTTTTGTACTGTTTTCAAAATCTTAAACACGAGGTAAGAATTGTATTGTTCCATGAAATTTTGAAAGTTGACTTGTTTGCATTTAAGTGACAGTCTTATTCGTTTATTCATATTTTTCGAATTATCCTTGTCGAAGATTTAATTTGTTGTATTTATATGGACTATATTTAAACCTTTCTTTAGTGGTTTGTTCAATGTGTCGTGTATTATGATCTCATTGTCATTTTATTTTACTTCTGCCAATTAAACTGATGTTTATGTAGAAATCGTGAGTAATAGGAATTCATAAACTATTTCCAGAGTAAATTTCATTTTCACTCAATTAATATTTTCATTTATCTATCGCTATATAATCCACAATGTCGTGTGAATTTTGGAGATCCATTTATCTTATGACCAGAATCAGAACAGATCTCTTAATTTACTTTCCTATAACATGACGGACAAGAAGAACGTAGAAGAAGTCTTCTGAACTAAACTATGAGCATAACAGCCACCACCCATGGCAGCCGACAAACAAGGCTAATTTTTTAAAGTAAATTCTGGGAAAATGGGATTGACAAGTCTCGCTGCCATCGTCCATCCATTTTCATGCTGTGGCCTCAAAAGTGTTCTCTAAGCCTCCAATACAAATAACATTCTTATTTTGTCTTCTAATCGAATTTAAAACGCTAAGAAGTTTCTTTTATAAAGAAATTCGAGTCTTCTACTCTACTTGCAGTTGATATTGGTCGATTTGCTGTGCGATATGGAAACGATTTGATGCGATCTGGATTGTTGTTTCGTAATGCGAACTCACGTGTCTTGCAGTTAGCAAATATAGCCAATGTTTTAAGTTCTAAATTGAGTGTTTTCGAATAAAACGTTTAGGAAGGGTATTATAAACGTCTTGTCCAGCAATAGTCTCACATGTGAGACCCTTCACAAAAGAACTGCATGATTCATTACGTTTTTGAGGTAAGGTGTATTAATAGAATTTCCTGCTAAGATTCAAGGACAAGCACATGTACAAACCTCGGTACATATAAAACATTTTAATCCAATAAAAAACATTTTAGCTGTTTTCAGTGTAAATAGTTACTATATTGTTCTAGATATTTGTGAATCTCTCTTGTTTAATTTGCTTTGAAGAATAAGGACAGAACGACATGAAACAATATCTTTGGGGTTTTAATTTTTCCATATAGTGCATATGTAGTACTTTTTTGTTGTAACTTTTCTACTCTTCCTTTTGTGTCGTTTGTAAGAGATTATCTAGTTAGTACTCCTAATTATTACTCTTTAATGTATGGCAGAAGATTAATGTCTCTAGTCAAGAAAATTTTATTTCTTGCTCGCTACGGAGTAGAGAGAAAGTTCTGTAATGCGCGAAATAACGGCCAATTTTTGGCAGAAAAACACATAACAGGGTCATGTTTACGAAAAAGTGGATTAATCCAGTTGCTAAATTTGGAAATAAAAATCCTCCTCTAACACCTGGTGTGGCCAGAATGTATGTTTTGTAGATCCTTGATACCGAAAAATCAAATCATGGCCAAATGTATCTGTCCATCCGTCTGTGAACAACACGAGTGACTAAACCGTTCAGCTCATTTTCTCTAAGACTGATATTCTTCAATCGGTCTGTCTGATGTCGCGGCCCCTTGAATTTGAAACCAATATTTTAATTTTGGTGGGGTACTCCACATGAAACCCCTGGGATATATTTTCAAAGGCTCCATCTTTGTTGATTAAATTTCCTTTTTGGATAGTATAAAGATCGTTTAAGAAAATGGAGCTGTGCTCATTTTTGTTAAAAACTGTGATATGCGAAAATTTCAAATGTTCAAAAAATTTTCGGACTCTTCCTAGAACTAAAATATTGAAGATCGAGATTTTTTCCTTAATAAAATCTCCTCCCTAAAGATAAATTTTGAAATAATGCCATGTACAATTTTTTGAAAATGTGAGGACTTTCCCGTAATTTTGCGTAAAAGTAAGGACCAGAAAATACGTACTGTTTTAGTTTAGACAAATAGTAATTCTGTTCAGAATTTAAAAACTGTGAAATTAAGAAACTCAACTCTGCAAAAAGTGCGATATAAAAGCTCGCAGTAGACCTGCACCGGTATTGAACGTATATAAATCCATGTGTAATTTTTGCATGCATCCCCTCCGCATTAATTAAGGGCACCAGCTGCCACTAGTCGTAATGGAAAGGATATTTCGTGTACAAAATCCTGCACCATCAACACTTTCACAACTGTGAGAATCTGTAGATGCCGCATCGCTAAATATTTCTGGAGGGAACTTCGAACGATTTGGTGAGTCTACGCCACGTCGAGTAGCAGCACTTCGCCGGGCATGAGCTAGCCCGACAGGTTATTAGGAAGAACCCCATGACTTAAGTCATCTCAGTGTCGTATAGGATCAATAAAGGTCATGAATTGACTATAAGATTTACAGACCTTTATCACAAAATGAAAGGAGACAAATGCAAGGTCCAGCCTGGATTACGTGGCTTCATATCGCTATCTGGAGAGCTCGACAGCTGTGACAGATAAGGGCGGGTACCTTAGTCAATAGTGTGGGTCCACGGCGAACCTGTCAGAGTGTGGCTGATTGGCGGAGAAATTTTCACTGCGTATAACTGATATGCATTCCTTTAAGATGATAAAGTGGCAGGATGTGATAGCTCAAGATTTGATGACAAGATTTTACTTGAAATCATAGATCAAGCTGCAAGAGAACAAATGAAACAAAATATTTGCAATCAATTTATTGTGTTCATTTTAATTGTCACATTTTTAATAAAACTCGGTTTACTAAGCGTATTTCTTGTTGACTTTTATAAAACCTATGAAGATATCATTTAATATTTTGAACATATCGACCACTTGCAACTCAAAATGTCATGCTTTTCATTCACGAAAAACGTTTCTGGCAATTATGAAACATAACTAAGACAAACAAATCTATCTGCACTAATGAGAACGGATATAAAACCAGGATTAAACGGTGTTTCAGTTATTTCTAGCATTAACTTCAAAGAACTGACCTTTGTTTTAGTTCTGTCACTTATAGTGTCTTGATCAGACATTTAGCCGCCCACTACTGGTGACCACACAACCGCCCACTACCGGCCACATTCTGAAATTATAGAACGAAACTTTTGTTGACCGGTCAAGTATCGTTTCTGCAACTGAGTCATAGAAAAATGGAAGATTTTTTAGTTGTGTCACTTTTGTATCCATCATGAATGGTTGGCATTCGAAAATCAGTGTAAACCATCTGGAAGCGAAACTAGCATTGCCAACGTTTCTTATTATTTTAGTCTAAAATCTTTGGATGACTTAGATATGGATTTGCTGGAGTGCAATATAAAGTTGTTTTCGTTAAACAACTTTTCGCACACCGATAGACTGAAGACTTGTATCAATAGATAACGTGTTGTGAGAAAATCATCAAATAATAAAGCTCAATGGAATTCCGAGTATCGCAAATCCCACATTTGGATCGATCACCGATGGAAAAGATAGGAACTTTGTTCTCGATGGCTCAAAGTTGCTTCAGAGTCGCCGCCGTTGGTGGATGCTTATCACTGATAACCTGAACATTAACGATCTCTTTATCGCTTGGGGCGCGCCGGGCGCCGCGTTGCCGGCATTCTTTTCGCGATAAGGTCCGCGCGCAGACGTCAGGGCGGAGGGCGTCTGCGCTTGAGGGCGCGATTCGCGAGTCTCGCTATGTGACAGCCTCGGCCCTCGCCGAGCGTCGAGCCCGGTTCTATGTAAGTGTTGCCGACTGGCGCTTCTGCGATGATTTTGCTCATTATCTGTTTATTTTTAATTAGTTCGTGAAGAAAAAAATTCACCAAACTTATATTGTACTTAGAAACACCCTGTTGGGGTCCTTCATAAAAATGTACCTACAATCTATGACTTAAATCCGTAGGCTTAAACATTCTTAGTCTCTATTTATCAAGTATTTGAACTAAAATGTTAATTACCAGGTGATTTGGGTGTATATAAAGTTGCTCATGTTTGATATTTACAATTTTCTTTATTATTTGTGATACTGTTGGTATTTTTAAATCACGATGAGAACATCCTTTCTGATGTACCAAGATGCATTACGAGTAGCTACTGATTTGGGAAGTGAAGCTCGAAATTTATATACAATTCTTAAAATAATGTCTCTGCCACAAAGCTCTATTCTGAAGGACCACAATCGTTTAACTGTAATTTTGTTTTATAACTCTCAACACTTTTTCACTGAACTTTTGTTAATGTATTTCTGTATAACATATAATGTTTTATCAACAACGAAAATTACTACCTGAATCAATTATATTTGATCTAGTAGAATATGTGTCCATATAATTTGAAATGTAATAATGATGGTCACTACAGATCTAACATTCTGTAAAATATTTAAAAATTAATAAAAATAATTAAGTTTAAATGTTTAAAGGAAATACTAAATTGTTGTTATATGAGGGAGGAAATTATTTGATTATAAATGTCTTTACATAGACCGAATTTGACATATGTATTCTAATGTCGAATTGACATTTTCTTAATAACGGTTACGTTATTTTGGCTGAACAACAATTTTGCAAGTTGATGACTGTTACTAATTCCTTGATTTTTAAATACTTAGAATTGATACTATAATATATTGTCTCACATTAATAAAAATAAACATATTCTTAAAATGTATTTCAAACATTTAACTTGGCACAAACTAGGCCTACTTTTCATGGTAATCTATGAAATAGTAAAGAAGGATCGTAGTTATGACATTCTCATTACTGTTGAAATCTGAAATTCATGGCATTTAATTCTTCTAAATGTACCAATAATCAATAATACCTTAATCAAAGACATCAACTTATCCTTTCTTGAAAACCGATAAATTCTGTATCTGAAATGACCTTGATGGCACTTCAGATGTACTTCAATCGTATTGATTACATCACAATGCTACGAAAGATAGTGGAATTGCGTCAAACCCTGAGAAAATATATTAATTGTCTTGAGTTTGTAATTGAAATATCAAGTACTCTTAATTATTTTTTATTGGATCTGCAAAAATGCCTTCGTCAATTAATGGAAATGTAAGTAAAACGAAGTGCTGACATTTAAGTTTGGAAGTTTTTCTCGCACTCACAAACAATGCTGGCGAATACAAGACAAAAATAAGATGACTAGGTATATTCCAAAGGTCGTAAAGTTCAACGCAAGTTCAAAAATTATTGCGAATCGAAAAAAATATGTAAATAGATTTAGAGTTCATAGAGTAGTTACGGAATTCAACGTAAATAAAATGTGATGGATAGTAATGCACAAAATTTACATTCGCGGAGTTGATCAAATCTAGTGTATAGGAAAACAATATAAACGATATGATAGGGTGGTTTCTTGCTAAAAGTTATTAAAAATAAAGAATGATTTTATTATTCTTGTTGAATTGTGGTCGTTGATCTAAAAAACGTTTTTGCGTTTTTTGAAATATGTGAATCTGAATTATCCGACTTGTTGTAATTGTACAAAAACTTCAAAACAGTATAATCGCGTAACATTTAATCCATACAAAGACTTTCTTTTAAGGCCGATATAAAATAACCAAGAAAAGTCTGGGTCATTTAGTCTTTTGTAATATACATGTTTGGAGGCAAGGTCAAATTTTAATTAATACACTTGCAAAAGCTGGCAACTACTTTACAGTAAAATAATTATTTAAAATGTATGCTTGTAAATGTTAAAATAAAAAAAAATCCTAGTTAGAAGGATCTGAAACTGCAAGTTGAATGAGAGCCAATAGCTCTACTGATGTTGCACTGCAGTGAGCAGTTGTTCGTATTGTAAGAGATTTCGTCTCGCCGCAGGTCGTACCTGAAGAAGTCTCCGTCGCGGCAGGCCAGCGTGCAGTTCGTGTCTGGCTTGGCCTCGCTGCTGTACCTGCGCGGCCTCAACCACGCCGACCACTTCATCCTCGCGGCCAACCTGGGCGGCGTGGGCGCGTTCGGCGACAACGTCTTCCTCTACCGCGAGAACGAGCGCGTCACGGCATGCTTCTTCCACATGCTGCAGGCGGAGCGGGCGGGCGCGGCCCCGCGGCTGGCGGGCCAGCTCTTCTCCTACTTCGTGTCCTTCAGGAAGGTGCTGAGCGCGCTGCCGTGGCTGGAGGAGCAGGTGGGGGAGGAGATCCAGGAGCTGGAGCTCGTCTGCTACACGGACGCCCAGCTGAGCGCGGAGGCCAGCTACTCGCACGCCGACCACATCGCCGACGGCGGCGGCCTCGTGTGTGGAGCCGCCGCCCTCGACCGGCCGTGGGAGCTGTGCGACGAGATGAACAAGTACTGGGACTTCCTCGTCGACGTGGCGTACGACATTTCCGAAGGCGTGGAGGAGGCGACGCTCATCGCTTCCACGGAAATGTTCAAGTCGGTGGTCGCCTCGGAGGAAATACATCAACGCGTGGAGAACTTGAGGAACGACCTAAGTGAAAACGGTGTCGAGTTGTTGCTGTCTGAGATGGGTGGTGAAGTGGATAGGATGGATTTTAAGGCGTTTCTGGAAAAGTTTAAAGTGTTACATTCTCAACCAGATGAAAAGAAGTTGATGGAGTTGGTTAAAGATGAATTTCTTAAATTAAGTGGTGCGAATAGTGATACGGGTGCGTTTTCTGAAGAACAGCTTGCAAAAAGCTTAGACGAAGCGTTTGCCTCCTTTCTCAAAGGCATCTGCAAGTGGGTGGAAGAGGGGGATGATTGGTACTCCAGGTACTCACAAGTGTGGGCAAACGTTGTTACCGAAGTGGTGCGATTGATCGGAGACCCAATGTTAAAAGCTCTCGCCTCCTTCGATGTGAAATTTATTGAGGATTCTTTAGAAAATCTTAGTGAAGAAATTTTAGAAAACAGCGTTGTGTGTGTGGACTGCCAAAGTGAGAATACAGTTTTGAATCTCGTGAAAGTACATAATGTTCTAGAAGGTCTTGTGTATTTTTTACTCGATATTGGGAGCTTAATAAAGTACAGATCTCTTGTTGTGAAGGCACTTGAACGGTTTTGGTGCTCAGTGTTAGTTATTGACGTTACAGGGGCCCAGATCTCTGAACTGAGCTTAATTCTTATGGAAATTCATCGAGCCTTGTCTTTGAATCACGATGCTAGACTGATATTGGTAGCTCGAAATTCAAAAGAGATATTAATACCATGTTTAGACTTGTTGGAAATTAAGTACGAGAACTATGTAGATGTCATTTCCTGGAACAGTTTCAGTGCAAGTTGTCAAACAACGCTTCTTAATAAACCAGTGCATTTTCAAGGTGTAGAAACGACTCTTGGCACACTTTTAGGACCATACTCAGAAATTTTTAGTGAGTTTCAAGGAGATTTTTTGCATTCAATACTCACTACAAAAGACATGGTAGTTGGTTGTGATTTACCCGCTGTTGCTGATTATTTTCCTCGAACTCTTTCTCGCTCAATTTCATTCAACATGACAATTCTAAGAAGTAAAATTGCAAATACGTTACTTGCTTTAACCGGTGCATCACTCGCAGAAGTTATTCAAGTCATTCCAGAAGGAGAGAATTATCACATTTACGATCCCAAGATGGATACTATGGACACATTCGAAGGTTTAGAAATAATTGTGATTGAAAATGAAAATGATGAACAATCTTTCTCTGAAATAGCAGCAGATGGCAATATGAGTGTCCATTTCTTTGTTCTCTCAGACGAAAAATTGTTATGGAAGTGGTCAGTTGGTAATATGAGCACGCTTGATCCATATCTTCTGAAGGAGAAGGCAGATCGTTTCCAAATAGATGATGCCACCAGTTCTCCTGAAAAGTTGACAATCGTCACTGGAGAAGAAGACACCGGAAAGACCACATTCCTTCGCCATGTCGCAAGAGGAACAAAAGAAGCAAATGCGAATCTGTGGGTGGTGTGTTTGAACTTGCCAGAACACGAAGACTTTATAAACAACACTCTATTCGACGACCCGGAGGAGCTGTACCCCCTTTTGCGGGAGCTGGCAACGTACCCTTACGACAGCGTGCTCAGCGACATGTTGTTCGTGCGTTACTGGAGGGACGGCAATATTGCGGTATTCATCGACGGTTTTGAGAGCGTGCCTTGGCATCTTACCGGCCAGATCACGGACATGATTAAACTCGCGAGGAGCAAGGCTCGGAGCGTGTTTGTCGGATGTCGCTCCAAGATTAAAAACGCCCTCTGCGGGAACCTCTGTACCTTCGCCTTTTCTCTGCTTCCCATCGGCGAAGACGATCAAAGACGCTTCCTCTTCAAGAAATGGGGCAATAAAGTGACGGATAACAACCGCCTCGGCGTCTTTGTTGAAGCCATTATGACGTTAATAAGGAATTCCGTCGGCCAGGAAGATGAGAAACTGTGTTGCCGTCCGCTGCTCACCGCCATTGTTGCACACGCTTTCAACAACGAGCTCTTGGCTTTCGCAACGTCTGGCAACATCGCCGTACCCAACAAACTTAACCTCATTCATTTCTACGAGAAATACGTCGAAAAGTGCTGTTATGACTTCCTGATGAAAAGAGCGGCGACTGATACGCTGACACAGCAGCTTTTAATAGAAAACAAGTTAAGGTTGATGGATCGGTATATGATCCTAGCTGTGATGTTGTTGATTCCCAAGGACGACATAAAGCAAATGAAAGTCATTGCGGCTCAGTACCAGAACTACAAGGACCTGCGGCGCCTGAGGCAATCGTGCGGAGAGGGCAGTTTAATCACGCTGGTGAACGACTACCCCCTGTTCGTGCACCGCACGCTGCCCGAGTACTTCCTGGCCACGTGGCTGTCGGAGGTGCTGGCGTCGGCCAAGGAGTTCGTGGAGGAGCGCTTCCTGGAGCCGCGCTACGCCGGCGTGCGCCTGTGGCTGGACCGCGTGCTGGCGCGCAAGCAGGAGCTGCACTGGGCCGTGCTGAACGGCGACGAGGCGGCGGCGGGCGCGCTGCTCGCGGCGGGCGTGCCGGTCGACGCGGCGGACGAGGGCGGCCGCACCGCGCTGCACCTGGCGGCGGCCCACGACATGCCCCACATGGTACTGCGCCACTCTCTCTCTCTCTTTCTCCCCTCTCTGTCTTTCTCCCCTCTCTCTCTTTCTCCCCTCTCTCTCTTTCTCTTTTTCTCTCTTTCTCTCTTTCTGTCTTTCTCTCTTGCTCTCTTTCTCCCCCCTCTCTCTTTCTCCCCTCTCTCTCTTTCTCCCCTCTCTCTCTTTCTCCCCTCTCTCTCTTTCTCCCCTCTCTCTCTTTCTCCCCTCTCTCTTTCTCCCCTCTCTCTTTTTCTCCCCTCTCTCTCTTTCTCCCCTCTCTCTTTCTCCCCTCTCTCTCTCTCTCTCTTATAGAAGTTTCTCGTTCTAGAAATTCGTAAGGTAAAAAAGTAAAAATTGGACTAATAATTAATCAACTAATAATTACAAAGGTGTGATAGTTCAAGAACTTAAAACTATCAACATCAATTCAAGAACTAATGGTAATATACATTAAAAAAGGATTACATTTAAAATTTAAAATTTCTTAACGAAATCTGGATACGATACGTCGTTTAGTTACTTGTATAATTTTAATTGTAAATTCCATTACTTTATTACAATTTTTAATTTTCCATGGTAGCTTATTTCTATTTTTGTTTTTCTCGTTCTGTCTCTTAGTTTTGTACTTTGTTTACTAAATTTTTGTTCTGCTCGTTAGCGTAAAATATATTTGACATTGTTATCGGCGCCGAAATCCGATTATTTATATGTCACAAATAATTTTGTTTCTGCTCGCTATTTTAAACAATATTTCGCATTAACATCATATATCTGCCGTATCAAGAATTCAAGCAGTTGTATCAGTTTTGTAATAATATTTACAGCTCCAGTTGACGAGTATTTAATTCAAGGATGATGTTATCAAAGATTATACAATTGATTCCACGTTAGAAATTGTTTCGTTTCCTTTCGCTGGTTTATTAAAACGATTTGGCAAATGTTAGTCTTTGATTTGAGAGAGTTGTGTTTTTTATTATTTATATTTTATTTATAACATATTTTAATAATGAATGCAATTATGAGGTTTTGTGATATTATATATATCCATACTTATGACATTTTTGTAGTAGAGTTCAGAGTTTATTTTTGATTCTGCTAGCTTAATTTTCAAGCAGACCGAAAATCTATTTTGCAAAAATTACTTGGGATTAATATTTCGGAAGAAGCACTCATTAGTAAAAAAATATAAGTATTCGTTCTTTGTTATCTGCTGTACTGTTTCTGCCAGCTTTATGGTCGTTTGATAATGTACTGACGTCAGTGCTTCCGAAAGCTAAGTCTCTGAGTTCGAATTCCAGCGTTAGCAAGTATTTTGTCGACTGAAAACCCCCTTGTGGGTTCAAGTAGTATTATAATGTTACGAAACCGTCACAAATATGCAAGAAAATGTGCGGTGTTTTTGCACCTCTAACATGAATAATTTCCAAATACATTTTTCGTACTATTACTCTGTTAATTTAAAGGGGTAACGGATCCAAATGGAAGATGGAAAAACTTTCAAAGGCCAGCGTGCATTAAGAACTTAACCGTTAGTCGTCCGTTAAGGAGAAATAAAGCCATCCAGATGGTGCTAATTACCATCCATAATTGTGGTATTACCGATGCGATTTGAATAGGGAATTCAGCGATTACCACGGTTTACAAATTTTAAACCGTCTTTGCTGTTTATCACTCTAACCTAATCGTATTAATTATTCTGGCATACAAAAATGTTGTCAGGCCCAAAGAATTGACCCATGTTTCTTTATGTACACGTTGAATTCGAATCCAAAGGCAGAATTACGCCACCGCCCTCCAGTTCTTTTAGTCATGAAACCACCCATGAAATTGTAACTTTTTTGTTTTCGGGGGTTGTTGTCAAAATCAAAGACGTGACACATGTTTCTATATGTATTTAAGTACGATAAATACAAGATGTTGTCTGGTATCAACAACTTATTTGGCTGATGATCGTTTCGATCGCGTAGTGATCCTCAGAGCTTGCTGCTTCCGGGACGAACACAAAGTTCTAATTAAGCGAATCCAGAGATCTAATTATTAATTCTATATGTATGTCAACGCTATGAATCCGAATCCAAAGCCATAATTGCGCCACCATCGTCCAGCTTTTAAGCGCGAAACCCTGCCCCTGTAAAATTGCATTTGTCGTTTTCGGTGGTTCTTGTCAGACCAAACATCTTGAGACATGTTTCTCTACCTATATCGATGTGCTAAATCCGAATGTGAAGCCAGAATTGCGCTATCACTCTCCACTATTTTTTAAATCCCTAAAAGTCTGAAAGGTGTTGGCCGAATTCTTACCTCAGATTAGAATCAGGGCGTCGACATATACAGAGAAAAATGTCTCAAGACTTTGAGTCTGACAACGTATTTTTACTTTGTGTGCCTGTGTTATTATAGGGTGTCTCAGATTATATGTTACAAGCTTGTAGAGCACGTAAATAGGTGGATGATTTTTGACAATGAGCGTATTATGGTTGGAAGTTCGTATTATGATGCTGCACATCTGGGATTTGCACGCGCCGGTGCGGAGCCGAGTGGGCCGGCCCCGCGCGTGTACCAAGCGTGCGCTTTCGCGGGCAGGTGGGGCTGCTGGTGGTGGCGGGCGCCGACGTGGGGCTGGCGGACGGCGTGCTGGGCTGGCGGCCGCTGCGCTACGCCGACCGCGTGCGCGCGTGGGGCGCGCTGGACCGGCTGCTGCCGGCGGCGGGCAAGGCGGCGCGCCACGACCTCGTCGCCACGGGCCGCCTGCTCGACAGCGAGGTGCTGCTGAACGCGGCGCTCGTCGGCGCGTGCGAGCGCGGCCACGTGCACCTGCTCCAGCACTTCCACAATGTCGGGGTCGAGCTCAAGAAGGTAACACGCCCCTCTCTCGACCTTAGGTATACTATTGATACCGCAATTTCTCTCTGAATAAGCACATGTCATCATTTTTCGCAAAACTCAAATTTTCGAAAACGTTTCCATGATCTAGTTTTAAAATCTATTTTTAAATCTGACCCCTTAATAAAATATGTTACTGAATTGAAATTGAACTTTTCCTTTTTTCGAAATATCAGGGCGTTGAACCAACGTGACACCGTTCTCGTAAGTGTCCTTCACACTATCTATCAACAAAGTTTATTAAACATAAGTTGTCGGCCACATTCATTTCAAAATCGGTATTTGAACACTTATGTAATAACGTAAAAGTGTAAAGTCGAACATAAAGTTCATTCAGTCTCTAGTATCACTCCCAGTTTTCTTTTCTTCGTATTCGCTTGAAATCTTCACGTTTAATAAGTTCCGAGGTAATACTATTCGTAGGTTTTCGCAAATTTCTCTTTTGAATATGATAATTAGGTTCTTAATTAAAATACATCTGCAGCGCGATTCACTTGGTAATTCAATCGTTCACTTTAAGATGTCAACATTAGTGTTGCCAATGTCATGAAAAAAATTATGTCGTATTTTGCTAAAAAATTGTTTGGGTACGGGTGTTTAATTAATGATCTACATAGAGGTATTTAGGAGGCGTTGGTTTAATTCCTGGCATTATCACAAAGATCGCAGCACCAAAACCCAAAAAACAAGTTTTTGGAAATTTGTTTGAATCATCTAATAAATTATCCGAAATCAAATTGTCAGTTCCCCATCAGGTGACCGAGACGCGTCGAAAGACACCTCATACGTCTCGATTGGTGCGCGGGAAGTGGTCTAGCCGCCAGTGACAGAACCTCATATCCGCACATCTGCACACCCAAGAGTTTTACTGGAATTCTGCATACTGATAACAGTTTTTGTCTTCCTCTTCAACTACCATTTCCAGTTTCTTAAAGAAACGAAATTCAAAAAATACATACTTAAAAAAAAATTAACGTTTAAACGAAAACATCTTCCTGCCATTGAATTCCGTGTATTTATGTGCTGGATAAACGTACCAAACACGCCCAATGAGTATTATACTCGTAAATAAATTCATTACATTGTATTAACGCCATTTCTAATATATTTAAATATTAAATGTAACATTTCTATTCAAGATTCGAATGACAACCTCCAAGCACCTTCCATCTTTTCTTATATTAACACCAGAAGTATTAAATTCACGATATCCTGGTTGTCGATACCACCATCTTTCTCAATAAACACTCCTTTTTTTTAGTATATCTTTATTAATGAACGAATGTACATAGTTCAGTATTATGTATACTACATCATATGTATTTTTATGACTTATATTTAACTTAAATGCTAATCTTACAACTAAATCTAAATACACATGAATAGGAAACTCACAGAGCACCTATGTGATTAATTGAGTTCTGAAAATATGCTGAGGAATGAATCTAATGGATATCTTTTTTTTATTCTTGTTGGGAGCTGGTAGGTGGTGACTAGGCCGTAATGGGTGGCTTGGGTTATTGTGTTTATTTTGGAGAAGAAATTGTTAGATAGGAGCGCGATATGGTTAAGTATAGGGGTAAATTAAATTCTTTACGCAGTTGAATGTTTTAGATGAACCATGGTGCATGAGTGGCAAGTCTGAGGAAATTATTTTGGATGATCTGTAATTTATTTATATTAGTTTTAGAAGCATTGATCCAGATAGGGCATGCATAAAGCATTAGGGGTCTAATTATTGATTTATAGATGGTGATGGCATTGTTTAATGAGAGCTTGCTATTGCGATTTAAGAGTGGCTTTAGTTGAATTAATTTTATTTTGGCTTGCTGTGCTTTTACTGTTATGTGATTTTTCCAATTTAGTCTGGTATCAAGATTCAGCCCTAGGTATTTGACAGATTCATTTTGCGGGGTCCATGGAATTGGGTTATTGTTTATTAGGTTATTGTTTATTTGTTATATTGTTTATTAAACACTCCTAGAAGGTTATTAAACACTCCTATTAGGTTATTGTTTATTTGTTATATTGTTTATTAAACACTCCTAGAAGTACCGCCTGATAATAAAAGATTATTTTTTGAACTGCACGCCGTATCGCGACGTTCTTATTGCTATACTGCAACTTCATAACTGAAGTGGTCAGATAGCTGAAAAGTGAATTTTAAATTATCATACATTAAATAAATGTTCGTACACAATTATTTTCAATACTTAATTATTATTAAAATTATAATTGTAATTACATTAAGTAAATTAAAAATAAAACTAAAATAAAAGTCGGCAACATCATGCGCGAATCCATCAAAATAAATTTTATAAATCTTAGAAATTAGAATGATATCTAGGCTCTGAATGAAACGCTAAAAGCAACAAATACTTCAAATTAATATAATTAATATTCGAAAATAATCACCTCGATAGTACTTTCCTCTTCGAGCATATTGTTGTCTCAAAAACATTTAAAAACGTTACTCAAAAATAGCTCAAAATATTGTTAAAAAAGACTTTGGCCTCGGACAGCGTAATGGAACACACACTGGAGAGTAGTGCGGGTCTCATGTTCCTTGACATATCAGATTTTTCGAAAGTTACAAAAGGGCAATTTCTTTTAAAAAAATATCTTCATATGTATTACGTGACGGTAAAACTATGGTTTAAGTTCCATTTTCGGCCAACACTCTTTATTATTTTCGAAAAATAATAAAATTGCATGTTCGAAATATTGGGTGGAGACAATTACATTTTTAGGCGTCAGCCTGAGAGGAACCTCACTGCGTTTCTGCAGCGCAGTGGTTTGGTTAACGGCTAGATAACTCGGAGGGCCTGAGTTTGATACTCGGTGGGGAGGATAATTTTGTTGGTTGGGAACTTTTGCATGTTGTAATAGTATAATGATATTTATAATTATATAATATAGCGGAGACGTTACACGCTATATAAGAATGTATGTGCTGTTAAGGACCATTAGTTTTGATTGAACTTTTTCCTTTGGTAAGTAAAAGACACATAAAATAATGTCGCAGATCTTATTTCCGCTCTAAATTCCAGATTTTTGCAATATCGCAAAATTTTTTTTTCGGCTCATCCGACAAATACAATATTGAAGAGAGCTCTTTTTCTTAATAAAACCCGTTGTTGACAGACATCTTGAAGTTAAGTGATGCAAAATTTTTCGAAAATATTAGTTTTAGCGCAATTCTGCGTAAATTATGCAGTTTTTAAACAAACTTTCTTTAAATCTTCCTTGCCGATGGATCAAAGAAATTTACAACACTAATACTACAAATGAACAAATTATCAGATAAGGGTTTTTGTCTTAAAATTAATTTTAAAATGCCAGATCTTTAGAAAAAGACGATGCACGATTCAAAAAAAATAGCTTTCGAGTTATTTCTGCCTGAAGTTATTGCAAATTTTAAAAAAATTCTCAAAAATTGTTTTTTGATTGTTTCAAAAGGAGGGACGCTTGAAATAGTGTGCATCGGATTTTCAATAAACTTTCTGAATTTTCGAAAACTGCAAAACAAATAATGAGAGAAAGTATGTGTTGTAACATCACTAGTTTCTAACTTCTAGTTCGAAACAAACACTCACAATGTTTCATGAATTCTTTATGTAATAACCAATTGTGCTATTCGGCAGGTTATCGACTTCGAAGGCTCCACAGCGCTCCACATCGCCGCTGAGAACGGCCGAACCGAAATGGTGGAGTACCTGCTGCAGCGCGAGCTGGACGAGCAGACGGAGAGGACGCTGTGCCACAACTTCCTGCGCGTGTTCAAGGGCGACCCGAAGCGGCGCGCGAAGGCCGACGTGAACGTGCAGCGCAACGACGGGGCGTCGGCCGTCATCCTGGCGGCGCAGGAGGGCCACGCCGACACGCTTCGCGCGCTCTTCGCCTTCGAGGCCAGCGCCAACGTCAAGAAGCTGAACGGCGCGACGGCGCTGCACGCGGCCGTCGCCGACAACCACGCGGAGGCGGCGCGCGTGCTGCTGGAGGCCGGCGCCGAGGCGGACCGCGAGGACGGCGAGGGCAGCACGCCGCTGCACGCCGCCGCCACCGAGGGCCACGCCGGCCTGGTGCGCCTGCTGCTGGAGCGCGGCGCGGCGGCCGGCGCCGCCGACAACGCGGGCGCGTCGCCGCTGCACTGGGCGGCGGCCGGCGGCCACCTGCGCTGCGCCGAGGCGCTGGTGGGCGGCGGCGCGCGCGTCAACGCCAAGGACGCCGACCTGTGCACGCCGCTGCACTGGGCCGCCATGGAGGGCCAGAGCGCCGTCGTGCGCTTCCTGCTGACCAAGGGCGCCGAGGTGAACATCGTGAACCGCGCGGGCGGCACCGCCGTGCACGCCGCCGCTCGCGAGAACCGGCCCGGCACGCTGCACACCTTCAAGAACGCCGGCGTGGACGTGAACCTCGTCAACCCCGACGGCACCACCCCGCTGCACTGGGCGTGCAACAAGGGCCACGACGCGGCCGCCATGTGCCTGCTGGAGCTGGGCGCCGACCTCGACGCGGCCAACTACGACGGCTACACCGCGCTGCACCTGGCGGCGCTGCGCGGGCACGCGTCGCTGGTGCGGCGCCTGCTGGAGGCCGGCGCCAAGCCCGACGGCGCGCACGGCGGCCAGGGCGCGCGCCGCGCGCCGCCGCTGCACCTGGCGGCCAAGGGCGAGCACGCGGCGTGCGTGCGCGCGCTGCTGGCCGCCGGCGCCGCCGTCAACGCGCGCGACCCCGTGGGCGCCACGGCGCTGCACTGGGCGTCGTGGTGCGGCCACGCCGCCACGCTGGACGAGCTGGTGCGCGCGGGGGCGGACGCGGCGCTGGCCGACAACCACGGGTCGACGGCGCTGCACTGGGCGGCGGGCGAGGGCCACGCGCGCGCCGCCGCGGCGCTGGTGGCGGCGGGCGCCGACCCCGACGCCGCCAACCGCGACGGCGACGCGCCGCTCCACTGGGCCGCCAAGGAGGGCCACGCGGGCGTCGTGGCGTCGCTGCTGGAGGCCGGCGCCCACCCCGCGCCGCTCAACGGCGACGCCGTCTCGCCCGCGCGCCTCGCCGCGCGCGCGCCGCACACCGACATCGTCGAGATGCTGGAGGAGTGGGCGCGCAAGAAGGAGGCTGCGGCGGAGGGCGACGGAACCCCCGAGGCACCCGCCAGGAAGAGAAAGAGCCTTACTGCGTCGCAGGACAAGCACGTCGCTGCAGACGCCGCGGACGCCAAACAGCAAGCGACGGAAGAGCCGTCAAGAGGTGAAAACGAAAAAGAGAAACAGGAAGAAAACGAGGAAGAGGTGCAGGAAGAGGAAGAGCAGGAGGAAGAGTTTGAAACACTGAATCCACACACGACATCTCTCTTTCAGCAAAAATCACTTTTCGACTGGGGCGATGATGATAAAAGTAAAGTGAGTCTTATTCGGCTTTCCGTCGGTGTTTCTGAATACAACCGCCAAGAAGGCAAGCGTGAAGAGAACAGAAATGTTGAAGCTCAAATTTCTTCACAACCCATGAACATTCAGCGAGAAAAATCTAATGGGCCTCCCGTACCAAGGCGAGCTTCCAAAGTGCAGTTCAGTGAAAAGGCAACAATCAACAGGTCAGCCAGCACTGTATCAGAAGTGAAGGAAGAACAATCAAAAAACCTGGAAGTTCATGAAGTCCCGCATGAATCAAGGAACGAGACAAGAGATTCTCCAGATGAAAAAGACCTCACGGAAGTTACGAACAGTGTGATTCAACTGAACGGTTTAGAGTCGCCTCCTGATGAAAGTGACGTGACGGACGAGAGCGACAATGACATTCCCCCCCTCCCTTCGTCTCCGCCGCCCCCCGCCTCTAACGGTGGGGGCATGTTCGGAGCGTTGTTTGACGCCGGCTCTAACCTCATGCGCTACGCACGCATAGCCATCGGGTCGGAAACGCCGGACCACACCTCGGACCCAGAACACCCCGAGAACTCGCTGCAAACGCATCCTATTCCTGTAGACTCTGGTGTTACGGAAGCAGTTGCTGATTATGATACCACGCTTTCACTGTCCGAAGGAGGAGCACCTAGAGATGGGAATACCTCTCAGGAAGCAACTAGTCCGAAAAATCTCGATCTTAAGCTTTCTTCACCGAAAGCAGGGAAATCCAAAGCACCGGGAAAACCTGTTGACTTGAAGAAAGATTCAGAACGTAAGCATAAATCTCCATCACCCAAAGAAGTAAAATCTAAAGTTGCCACTGGATCATCTGTAGCTGCTGCCTCTACCAAGGACATGTCTGAACAAAACGGCACGCCACCTTCCAAAAAAGCGAAATCAGAAAGTACACCTTCAAAAACTGGGACTCCGAAGAAAGTCGGCGATCAAAACCGTTCATCCGCATCCAACACAGGCGCCATACCCAAAACCCAAGCGCAGTCGCCAAGTCCACAAGAGCAACGCTCGAAGGGCGCGGGTGCGGCGCGGACGCGTGGTCCCTCGAGCGCCTCGTGGCGGGGGGGCGAGGCCAGCGACTCGGGAGAGGAGCTGGTGGTGAGGGCGGGGCCCGCGGCGCCCCGGAAGCAGCGGGCGGCCGCTGTGGGGCGCGTGCCCTCCCGCCCGGAGAGCGACTCCGGCGCGCTGCAGTTCTCGGGCGGGGGGAAGGCGGCGCCCGCCAGTGAGGGCCAGCTCAACCTCAACGACGGCGACGACAGCGATGTCTCGTGCTAAACTGCTTTATTTGCTCTCCTTTTACCTCACAAAACTGAGAAATTAACACTAGTATGACCAATGTGAATAATGGAAAAAAAGTTTGACTGCGGGGAATATTGTTTTAATTTGAAATTAATTTTAACTGCTATCCTATTGGTATTTTATGATACAATATCTATATGTTTTCTGTTCTGGGGAGTACTAAAGTTTTGCATCCCTCCAAATCAAAGACAGTAATTCATAATAAGCTCTTTATTTTTATATTTATCATTAAAATTATCGTATTCATGTGTGTTTGATATATCATTTTCATTATGTACAGTATGGTATAAGATGATTATTTCAAAATAAATATTTTGTGAATGAACATTACGAACTTAAACATTGAGTTGTTTATTCAAATAACTATGTGTCAATGTATTTATTTCCAGAACAGAGGATGAAAGCAGTATCAATATAAATGGTTCCTGACATCATGCATAGCACGCTTGTTCATTGATCAATACACGGTGCTTCCCCCTGTATCTCATGTTTATCACGATCAAAAAGACTCGTGTCATAGCTATATCATTTACAAGTTTCGCGTCCTAGGAGCTTGTACCTGCCTGTTCGATAGATGTCTGCCAATTATCGTACAGCGAAACGCCATGTCATACTGTTTCGTCGCGTTTTCCCTCCCCTCCCCCTCCCCCTCCCCCGGCGCACCGTCCGCAGCCTGCGGGCCATAAACAGCCGACATCAATTGCGCGCAGCCATCAGGCTTCCTCGCGGCCGCTCCCCCTCACCGCCCACGCTGCCACATGGAATTGATGCCTTATTTTACGGGGCGAGTCTCGGGCCATCAGGCCCGCTCTTCCGCTCTTTTCACCAACTAATGGACAAGGGTATTTCTTGGGCAACGAAGAGGCGACTTGAATTTAGCTCAATGGCGTCGTTTAGGCTTGAAGACCTTTTACATGCAAGTAAATCGAACATGGGTCAGCCGGCTTTACTTCCCCTCCGAAGAAAGACGTACGAAGGATTTTTTCACTCTTAAAAATCCACGACTTCAATTGGGGTCCGATGCTCTAACCGTTACATCATCGCCGCCGCCACATCGCCTCTGGGCTGAAGGCGGCCTCGTGCGTGTAGTGTCTGCACTTGGAAATCTGATAACCAGGAGTTGATTTATTGATTAGTGGTTCTGGGTGAGTCAACTTCCGAAGTCATTAGTACCGTAAGTGTAGTATTTTTTTATTGCGTGAGGTGGTGGATATCTTCTCCGCTGGATGGCGAGATTCGGCGCTGACCTACGATGACTAGCGGGGTTTCCCTCTGCAAGATATCGCCCACCAGCGGGGCACCGCCCCAGCTTGGACAAGGCCCTAATTGGTCTCCCGGCAATGTGGTAATACAGTGCACACAGGTGTAACTGAATGTAAGAAATGGAAAGATCGGGCGCGATCCTTTTGTTAGTTATTTTTACTTTTCCGTATACGTAGTATAGGGTAAGTTACGTATGTAACGCTGCGGAAAATCCATTACGAGATTTCAACAGAAATACACATTTTGGGGTCTCCTGATGCCGAAAAAGGTTATCGTTTCAAAATAGCCGTCTGTGAATACCTCTAGCGCCGTCCGTCCGTCCGACTGTGAACTCCAATAGCGCTTAAATCATAGTATATATCCCAAATCGAAGAAAGCCCTGTCCATCTGTCTCGAGTCGAAGCTTTGAGATTAAAAAAAAAGAAACTTTTAAATTTTACATGAAACCCCCGGACATTTTTAAAAATTTCTCCAAATCAGCTCCAAATTATTTCTTTAAATTTCTTTTAAGAATGGACTAACATACAGATAAAGCATATGTCCAATTTTCACGGTTAACTCTCAATTTTCGAAAATTTAAAAAGAAAACTTTTGTCGGTGACTTCCTACGACAAAATTAAAGATAGAAATTTTTCCTTCAATTACAATTTGTTGTTCATAATTACTTCATTTAATAAGATCATGTACATTGTTTGAAAATTTTATTAGTTTTCGCGAAATATTGCGCACAATTTGTGCAAATTTAAAAAATTTCGCAAAAAAATTTTCCTAAAAACCCCAATTTATTCTTTAAACTTTTGGTAGGAATTGTGCTAATTGCACACACTATAACATAAACTCCATATTGTGCTATTCTTTGTTTTTTCAAAAAATTACAAAAATATATTTTTTTACTCTGTCTTTCACGTCGTTGATATTTGCATTAGCGGAAATTTGTTTACATTAATTTATTTTGAGTATATGTGCTTTAAATAATGTCAGATAAAGCTTCTAGAAAACTCAACCGTTTTCTGTGAAAACTAGCTCAAAATTTGGCATTTTCAGAAGATAATATGCACATTTCCCGGAATTTGTAAACAGTATTGAATTTATGAGTTAATGTTCTTCAAATGTTTTCAAATGAATTTTTCGAAAACTCAAAAATTTCTGTGAAAAAGTGCTTCAAATTTCGAAATTGCTGTAGCGCTCAAGCGCCATTTTCTTAAAAATGGCGCCATATTTATCAAAGAAAATTTCATTTACAACTAGTTTTTACTGTCCTTTTTTATTCATAAAATAATATTTCCGTACCATTATTAAGAAAATGAAAAGAATTAGAAAATTAAAAAAAAGTCTTTGGGTGCCGGTATATGGCAGCATGCATATACGAATAGCTAGCCAGTATGTGGCATATTCGAATAGCTAGCCAATGTAAATATTAAACTAATATGGAACTGTCACTCTGTAGCACAACTAGTTGTTCT
Organism: Gryllus longicercus; assembly: GCA_038098605.1. Taxonomy (NCBI): domain Eukaryota; kingdom Metazoa; phylum Arthropoda; class Insecta; order Orthoptera; family Gryllidae; genus Gryllus; species Gryllus longicercus. The sequence goes on along the minus strand of JAZDUA010000121.1, from coordinate 3,565,761 downwards.
GGGATGGGATATGCTTAACTTTTTAAAATATGTTTAATGAACAGCTAGAGTGTATTAGAGAACTGAATTAGGTTATTATAGCTTGAGTGATTGTAGTAAGTTTTTTTTGTTACTGCATTAACAAATTGAATTATTTTTTGTGGTAATGTGGTGATACCTCAAAGCCCTCTTCTTTTATTTTTGGTGCTTATTATTTCCTAAATAAATTTGAGTGGTTTAATTTTTATAGTTCGATTACTATTAAAATATCGTTTGCTGTTTTGTGATTTAATTGTACTATTAATCGAATTATTTAGTTAAGCTATTGTTTGTTCTATTTCTATAGAGGGTTTTAGTGTTTTAATTGAGGGTTGATTATTTATATTTTAAACTTATTGGAGTTTATGTGCGTGGAGGGGTATGGGTGGAGTATGATGAGGTTCTTTTTGTTGAAATAAAGATTGGCAAGTGCTCCGAACTTAGTTCGAAATGAAGATCTGAGATAAAATTGGTTTGGGTATTAGTTATTGCGATATTCAAAATATTCGGATACTTATATGTGTCCAGTGGATAGTGCGGTGGTTGTGGTGGTATGATTTATTTAATTTTTAGATCTCTACGGAAATGGTTTTCAAAGCGCTTAGATTTCACTCAAAATTACGCAAAAAGTAAAATCAAAAATTGTACATGATAGCTGTTTAAAATCTACCTTTAGGGAACAGAATTCATTAAGGGTCAAAACTCTATAATAGTTTAGTTATTGGAAGACGCCGAAGAAATTTTCGAACTTACGCAATTTTCGTAAAATTAGGGTTTTCAACGAACATGACACCTGCACCATTATCTTAAACGTCTTTTTCACTATCCAGTAACAATGTTTAATAAAACACGTCATTTTTTTGAAAATTTGCAAAATGTCCCTGGAACTTCAAGTAAAGCACCACTCATAATTAAAATTTCGATTTCAAGTTCAAGGATCTGCGACATCAGCTAGATCAATTGGGGAATATCAATTTTGTATAAAATCCGTGGAACGGTTTAGCCGCAAGCATTGTTCGCAGACAGACCGGCGGACGTTTTGCCGTAAATCGATTTTTTGGTATCATGTGTCCCGGCTGCACCTCGTGCTGGCATGGCAAACTACATAAACATGGCATAATCCATTCTACGAATTACACTATTCTGTTTATACACTATTCTGTTAGTATTAAAATATTCATTAACATTACGCCATCTCTTTGAACTTTAAATGTGGAGTTTAAACGCAGATAAATTTTAGAGATCAATAACTTAATAAATGTTGGAAGCTATCAATGGTTCTCCTACGAGCTATAACACGCGTCGTTTCCGAACGCTGAGCCGCTTCCGCGCTAGTGGGGCCCGTGGCGCGCGTGGGCCGCAGCCCTCGCGTTCCGTCCCATTTTATCGCTAGGCCGGAAATGAGATATGGAATATTGGTGTTCAGGGGACATAGCAATTTATTTGCCCCTCGTGGGAGATACAAACCAATGGCATACACACACAGGCGGCCGCGGCGGCCTCAGATTAAAACTCATCTAAAACTCGGGCTTCACAGAACGTGCGGTGGCGGGGGAGGGGGGAGGGTTCAGGAAGCGGGTGCGCCGAAGGGTTGCTGCGGTGGCTGCGGCGGCGCTGAATAATAAGAGGCCCCTAACGGGGGAGGCTACACGGGGAGGTCACAGGGAAGTGAGATGCTGATTAAAAATGGTGTAATATTGCTCCGGACGAGATAAAATGCGTTTGCCATTTTTTAATTGCAAGAGGCAAGTCGGGGGTGGTTATTGAAGGGTTTTATATTCATCATACGTCATCAGTTATTCATTTTTCAGGCGCCTCTCGCGAAGTTTTTGAGGGACGAAGGGGGTGAGTGAATGTGTCCAGGTTATGGACGACGCTTCCGATATTGCTTCGTCTCGCGTTGTCGGTGATTGCTTCATTGGACGTGTCACGATCGTTACATTGACAGTGATGTCACTTGCAGCAATTTTTTACTTCTTCTGAAATTGAGTGTCGCAGAATTCGTGTTCGACATGTAACGTCACATACGATTGCACCTGGCATTTTATGTCTTCGGAATGTGCGCTTTAAAATTCAATAATTCAGTTCCTAATTAATGTTTGCTGTTTTGGTCAAAATTGAAAAATAAATTAATGAATTTCTGATGTAATTTTCTAAAACTGAATTGATATATCGTTAATATCACAGTGGTCGAGATAGGGGAAATTACCATCCTGCCTCAGCGGAATAGAAAGTATGGGAAGGAGAACAGGACAGAAAGCTCCGGAAACTCTCATCGTGGAAGGCGTGAGATGTATCGAGATGGGCGGATCACTGGGAATGCCTAAAGACTAAAAAGCCGAGGCATTAAAGTAAAGTACTATTATAAAGTTATATAAGAATTTATTTCTGAACGTTGAGGGTGGAAAAGGAAACGTATACATTTTTGTGGTGTGTATTTTTTAAATATTAAATAAGATGTAAATATTTCGTATCAAAAAACTGTAAAGTAAATAATTGTAAATAAACAAATGTAAATCTATGCTAATGAAAGTGAATTCAATGACTTCGATTCCATACAAATTTGTGTATGAATAAATACGAAAAAAGTACACGCCCTTCTTCAGGATTTGAGACAGTGTTCTTGTAAAGTTTGGTAAAGACAAATACAACAGCAATGTTGAAAATGAATAATTAAAATAATATGCTGGTAGATGCGCCACACTGATTATTTTTCGCCTATCGCTAAGAGACAGGTTCCTAATACATTTCTCCAGAGGCCAGAAGGGGTGCAGTAGAATCATGTGCCCGGTATCCACGGAAGATGACATATGTACATATTTTTTCCCATGTAGAAGATGTTTGTGATGTTAATTTCGTCATAACTACTAAATGGCGCTGCAGAACAAGATTGTACATAATTTTAATTCAATTTCCATTCCAACTGAGCTCCACCTGGGATTCGTAGATTCTGAGCGTTGCCGTGTGATCCAGGCTGCGCGAGAGAGGGAGTGACAGACACAGAGAGAGACAGAGACGCAGGGAGAGAGACAGACGCTGGGAGAGACAGACAGATAGACACAAACGGACAGACAGACAGTATCAAACAGAGAGAGAGAGAGATACACACAGACACAGACAGACAGACAGAGACAGAGAGAGATATACAAAGACAGACAGACAGAGAGAGACACCAGACCACCAGAGTCTAACAGAGAGAGAGACGGACAGAGACCGACAACCAGAGGACAGACAGAGGGAGACAGAGACGGACACACAGAGACCGAAAAAGATAGTCAAGGAAAAACACCATTAACAAATACATCCAAAATTAATGTAAACAACAATGCCTACAAAATTATTTTTGTAACTTTAGTTATTGAAAAATGGTTTAGACGCTAGCGCGGGGTTAAGTGCTGGCGTGGCTCGCAGAAGGACGAAGTGACATTTTGCCATCAATCGATTTTTCGATATCAAGGATCCATGGATTCTGACAACACAACGTGTTAATGGAAGTAATTTAGGGACAAAAATTATTCACTTTTTCGTATCCAAAGCCTGTCAGTTGTTTTTCTGTCGAAAATTCCCCATTTTTTCACAGCATTAATAATCTTTCTGTGTAATGCATAAGTAGTAACAAGTAAGTAAAGACAGTCAGAAGAAGACATGACAGATATACAATAATAATAGTAATTACCACCAGTAAAACACATTTCAGAAGAGGAAAGTTATTTGTTACCTATTAGACTTTGAACAAGAGCAAAATACAAAACTAGTGGTGCTACATAATGGCACACTCTTGCTCGTACTAGTTAGGTTTTTAAAATTTCTTTGATCAAGATTAGGTTTTCGATTTTGTCCCACACTCTTCTCAGCTGCCATCTACCGCAGCCCAAACTATATTTTTTCAATTTTTTTCAATTTTCTGACCCCAAATGATAGAATGGTAAAATGATTTTAGAATATTATAGAAGAATAAATCCTTATACCATTAGTGAATTTTTGTTAAAAAATTTGGAACTATTTCGTTGAAAGTGTTGTTTGAGTGATTCTAAAAATGCGAATTTTCAAGCACATTTCCACTCTAAGGTTTTGCGTTTTCGTGAAAATTTGTAAGAAAATATTTTAAGTAATTGTACTCACAAATTCAATAAAGTACGAATTTATAAAATGCTGGTAGTTTTAAATACCAACTGTTACAGTAAATTGAACGTCAAAAATTTAATGAAATAAAAATAAAAGCCTTATTTGATATTTTTTCAGTATTGCACAAATTTCACTCCATATTGCGCGAAATTTAATACTAACTTTTAACTAAATTTTTTTAAAAATGTACCTGAACTTAGTGAAAAAGCTAATTACGGATAATTAATTTAATTTCCAGGAAAAATCTCCTTCAAGTTTGTAGTTGCAGGAAGACAGCGAATAAATATCAAACTTTCGCAGGTTTCGAATATTCAGAGTTAGTGATGGAAAATGGACTAATGGCATCTGTAAAAGTGTATTTTACTCTGTTCTTACAAGAAATTGAAAGAAAAAATTTGAGCTATTTTTGATCAAATTTTAAAATGTTCCTGGGGCTTCGTGTAAAGTCCACACACAAAAATCAGAGAAATTTTTCAAAATCGCAGAGCTTCACGTCGAGCCAAATGAACCGGGGAATATCGATGGAACAGAAAAAATCCTATGAATAGTATAGTCGCTAGTGTTGTACGTAGACGGTCAGAGGGACAAATGTTTTGAAAACAAACCACACTATTTTCGGTCTCAAGGATCCACAATTTCTGAAATCAGACTACATAGCGTGTAAGAGGGAATAATTTAGTACTACGTGAACAGGATTATCTACTTTCTCTGAATCAGGGCAGTATACGTATTTTCTGTCGAAAAATCGCCGGTTTGTGCTGCAGCACTACATAACTTTCTCTATACTACGTATATTACCTTATATGTACTTACGTATACGAGAAAATAGAAAGAAAACACTAATATGAGACGTTTCATATCTCTTCATATCATTCGTATCTATTCTATCATTCTGTTCTCATATCATTCGTAAAAAAATTTCGAATGAATGTAAAATAAAGATAAATATATTGCGACACTACACAAATTCCTTTTCCGAAAAAAATTGTTTTCGGTCCCTGACTTATTCACGTCAAGAAGAGAGATCATCGTAGTCTCGGAACACCTGAACACAAAAACGTCTCTTGGAAAGAGATGTTGCAACACAACATTCGCGATGAAAGAGAAAAAACGGCGCTTCAAACCGTCAGCTCCGCAGAAGTTAACTGAAGTGTATTTCCGAAGTATTTTTCACCGGTGTCCCGGGGCGCTCCCCTGACAGGGCGCAGCGGGGCCATCCATCTGCGCATGCGCGCGGCGTCGCAGGGGTGTACACCGCGGAGCTGTTTCTCCCGACAACCGAACGTGGACACATCACGGCACACCTGCACTTGAGCAGTGGCGCGCCCAAGCGGAGCCCATAGCCCTTCCAAACGCCGGGGCCTAAGCAACATCCCCCGGTCGAGCGAGAGGTGTCCTTGGTTTGGTTTAGTATCCGCGAACTCAGGAAAACACAGAAGATCTATATTACTGAGTTCCAAAGAACCTAGAAAGTGAAAAAAGCAACACAGCAAAGTTTTATGGCATATATCATTCGACATTAAGAATTTACTATTCATGAACAACAGCATAATTTGAATAATATTAATACGTAAGAAATACATGTAATGTATTTAATCTATGCTTCGTTATTCCATTATCATTATTACTTTCTCGCCCTTACTTCGCAAGAAGTCAAAGTATTGAAATCGTGCACAGGAAAACGGCGAATTTTCGGAACAGAAACATATTCTGATGGTCTTTAGTAACAAAAAATGGGTAAGTCATGTTTCTATTAATAGTAAATTACTTCCTCTAACATGTGGTGTAGTCACAATCCATGTTTTGTGGGTCCTTGATACGGAAAAATCGATTGATAGCAAAATGTCTGTCTCTCCGTGTGGTCAACTCCAGCACAAAAAAGCGTTCACCCGATTTTCTCAAAAATTGACATTTCCCCGTCGATTTGAACAATCTCAAGGCTTTCAGAATTTCAAGTGGGCATATTTATTTTTAAGAGTACTTTACACGAAGCTCATAAATATATTTAAAAAATTTTCTTAAAATGGCACCATTTTTTTTATTAAATGTTGGGTCAGCGTTAAGGACGCTTTATAAAAGGTTTCGATTTCATTACAAACCCTGAAGTTTCGATAAATTTTAATGTTCAATTTTGTTCAGCGGTTTCCTACAATGAATATATTGACGATAGATGTCCCCATAACCGGCAATTAAAATTTTTTAACATCTTTTTTCTCTCAAGAAAATGGATTTTTTTCTTTAAAATTTCTCCTCGTATGCATCAGAGGACTATAAATGAGGTGGTGCTATAGCGCGTCCGAGGATAAGAATGAATTACAGGGCCTTATGGGCTTTTCCGTTAAATAAACATCCCTCCTGTTTTTAAGATTAAAAACTGTTTTAAATCCTCACTATGGTAATTTTTCATAACAGCAATTACATTAGTAAAATACCTCGAATACATTATATATTTATCACAAATTATTGTGAATATCTTTAGAATTAATTATTTTTTGTAGAACAGGATATGATCAGTTGTTGGATCGGCCAATGCTGCGGTGCCACGTGCTGCGGTTGCGTCTCATACTGTGATCAGAAAGCTCACGTTCCGCTTGTTTGATTGTCTTTATTCGCCTGTGTTTAGTTGAATTTTATGAGAATTATGGTTTTCATCACGACAAAATTAAATTAAAATCCGTTCAGTTTTCTTGAATTTGGATTTTAGGTTGTGGTAAAATTATTAACTTACAATTTTTAAATTTAATTTAGAATGTATTGTAACCTTTACCTCTTCGTGGTTGACACAAATACTAACGCTACATTCAAATCGCGCGGGCAGTACCTTCTGAAAGAGGTTGGGAACCTATTTATAAATATTCTTAGATAATTCAGTTGTAGTGTCCGTGCCGACCGACGCGGTGGGGAGCAACGGGAGGACATGGCTTTGAGACGCAAGAGAGGAAGGTCGAAAAGTGTGCTATTGGGAGTGGTGGTTTGTAAACGTGGTGAGGACGCAAAGAGAAACTGGAACTGAAGCACGGACCTGCGCAGATATGTATATTCGACGACACCAGCCTGCTGACCGTCGCAAGCTTCGCATCGGTGGGTAGGAGCAAGGCCCCGAGAAGAGGTCGGTAATATTCGTCTTTCCTATTTCTTTTCTCCTTATCTTTCGCCACGAATTTGTCATGAGTTTGCATCAAGTTCGCCCAGTTCGCTAAGACGTAGAAGGCCCTTGACAGTATTTCCGTAGTGCCCCTTACCCCTTTTCACGAGTATGTGCACTGGTTGCGTGTCATGACATCCTCCAATATACATAGCGAGTATTAGATCCTGCATAAGTAAAAAGTAAATGCAGAGAGCAACAAACCCCCATTTAAGTGAATGTTGTAATGAGTGCTCAGAAAGTGCATGTAACTTGAACTTTACAAACTGTGCTTGATGCTCCCATTATATTGTTGTCAAGTGTTAAAATTTTTATCATTGTATTGGAATTATTTAATTTGACAATTTTTTTTCCAAGAGAGAAGAGAAACTTTATGCTAGATTGATTTTGTTATTGTACAAAATGTAATTTTTGTTTTGTTGCTTAAGAATATATGTATTTGGGTTTGGAAGTGTTTTGATACATAATTTCTTTTTTAAGACAAAAAAAGTTATCCACGATCCTGAATATTAATTTTTTGCTGTTGATGATGAACAGGTCACAGTTGTGAACTTGATGATGTCAAAGTAATTTTAAATATTTTGTAATCAAAACTTATTATTTCTCTACTCTTAAAAAGGAAACAAGAGCATTGGTCATTTTGCAACATCATGTAGTGGGCTTGAATTTTGGATATTGTATTGAAAATTAATATTTCTTCCTGATTTCTTAGGACATTTCGAGGCACAAAGGGTGTGTAAAGCTCATTACAAACGTTTCCTCTGTAAAGGACTCTCATAGATATTTAAGTTTTAAAGAAACGAAAGCAAATAAATTGGAAAGGTTCAAGACAAACTTCTTTAGCTTTCAGCCCCATTAATTTCTGTATTTTCGAAAATTGCCAAAAGTTAATATTTCAAAACAATAAAATTGATGATAGTGATTTTTCCATGGAGGAAAATCTGTCCTAATGTACTTTCTCTTTAAAAAAGATCAGATCTTGCACATGTTTTATGAAAACGGATGGTTGGGGGTAAATTGTGCTTGAAACTTGTGAAATTTACAAAACAATATTTTCTCAAAAACCGCTCAAAATAATTTCTTTAAATTTCTCATCGTATATGTCTAAGAAAGTAAAATATTTTGCTGGTCCCATTGTTGGTTAATTCTCCATATTTTTGAAAATTGAAAAAAGTTATCATCTCATTTCTACAGAATTGAAGATGGATATTTTTGTCTAAAAAATTAAGTTCCAAACAGGTATCTCTTTAAAAAAGGTAACGAACGATTTTTTGAAAGAATGGGTAGTTTTCGCGAAATGTGTGCCTGAAAATTATGCAGTTTCTTAAAAAACAAACAATTTTCACAAAAAACACTCACGATTTTTTCTTTACATTTTTTCTTCGTGTGTATAGAGGGACGGTGAAAATGCGGTACTAGTCCCATTTTCGACTAACTCTCCACTGTTTCAAAAATTGCAAAAAGTTAACATTTCAAAACTATAAAATTGAAAAGAGAAATTTTTGGCTTAATCAAAATCTCTTCTAAAAAATTACCTCTTTAAATTAACACAGACCATGTACTTGTTTAAAAAATAACGAGTAGTTTTAATGTAATATCTGATTAAAATTCATGGAAATTATAAAAAGGACATTTTATTAAAAGCCGCTTCAGTTTTCGTCTTTAAATTTTCAACAGATAAATCATCCTAAAAAAGCCATAAAGAATGGGGCAGCTGTCATTCTTGTTGGTCTCTCCGAATTGTCGAAAATTTGCGTGTTGGTAATATTCGGTGGAAACAATTAGGTTTTTAGGCTTCCGCTCGAGTTGGCGAGCCAGAGCGACTGGCTTGGAGTAGGGGCAAAGCCCACCGCAGTAAAGCACAGACGACTTTAGTTCGAATCTCGATAGAAAAAACAATGCATTGAAAAAACCTTTACAGGTGTATGTAGAAGTTTTTAGCGCGTAGAAGTTACAAGTAATGCGAAATAAGTAATGTTGTAGAACTACTAGTTTTTGTTTCATTATTTATTTTATTCTAGTGTACACTGATAGTTTTTAGTATTTTTTGAGCAGCATGCGTAGTACATTTTGCAAATCCATTTTGTGTTGTTTCATTCAGCAGAACTTGTGCTATTGTAGATAATTAGTGTATTACCAATTTTCAATGTGCGCTAAAATTGAAAGAAAACTATGCGGCATCCGACCATGTGATTGGTGTCTTTGGTTTTGTAGATTCATAGGAAGTTGAGAGAAATCCAAAGAAAATATACAACTAATTTAGAATAAAAGAATAAATTGACGAAAAACTGTGCTGCCTACAGTCATGTGAGAGGTATGAAAGGTTTTATAAAATACGCAGCAAATCGGAAAGAATACAAACACCAACGAAACGGTTTTGATTTTGATTGGAAAATGCAAATATTTCATTACGTTAATCCGCAATCTCTCATATTGCACATATCGACTGAATTCTCATTTTCAGTGCTGCTTTCGACACCGCTGACATGATGCAACCGCAACGCTTGAAAGAATGGAACACCCAACCTCAGGATAGATACTACACAGAAAAAAAGTAGAGGTCGGCTCCTACCGCGCAGCGCGGACGCCATCTTCAAACTGAACAAAGGAACGTCGAGGCAGCTCAAGCGCCATTTTCTAAAAAACGGCTCCCATTTTATTTCTTCTAACTTTTGGAACGGATAGTGCTAATTGCATTGTTTACTATGTCATAAAATTAATTTCAGGGTATTATTTTCTTTTTTCAAAAATTACACAAATTATTTTTTTTAAACATCTCTCACGCCATAATTATGCACTTTCCAGAAATTTTTAACACTATTGAAATTGTGAGGTAAAGCGCTTTAAATAACATTTTTCATTTTGCATTGTTGTGGTTTTATGAAAGTTTTTCTAAAGCGCTCCTTTTGGAACACTTTGCTTCTGTCGAATTCATACAATTACTTCAACGTTTCATCTTTACTGACAAATTCGTACGTTAGTTTTTTAAATGAAATAGTAAACGAACTAAAACTATTATAAACATTTTTTTTATTTCCAACACATCAAACAGACAAGCAAGGATAATTTCACAAATAAATGGAACATCCAGAAATAATTGACATCCAATATATCCCGTATAAACCTTGTGAGTTGTGCACGGACGGACGGACGGATTTTTCGCTATTAAGGACTCACAAAACATGGTTTCTGACTACATCAGATGTTAGAGGATTTTTTTCTATATTTAGCTACTGCATTTATCCACTTTTTCTTTATCAGGGTTCGGCAATAAGAGTTTTAGTGTCGTAAATTTGCCGTTTTCCGGTGCACGATTACAATACTTTCTCTTCTTACGTTTGTAAGTGCGAGAAAGTAAAAAGCACAGTTTGTCTTTACAAAATATGTGTCAAATACAATTATTATCGTACTGGGGAAAGTGTTCAGAACAGAGTATGCGACGTTTGCGGCGTACCCAGTACACAAGCCGGCTATCCACTTTGCAGCAAATAATTGGTACACATCTCTGTTCTATTCTCAATGGATAATTAGGTCGTTATTTTAATGACTGTAATGGTTAACCGGGGCTTCCGGATAATCGCGTGAGTACTCTATTGTAGTAACAATTCTTCAATCATTGTCATAAACTTTTCAACAGAAATTACAATATCAAAGTATGAAAGGTCTAAATAAAAGTATGTTTACAATATCAATGTTTAAATAACTTCTCTAAGCTCAAGTATCTACTACGTCATGCTGTTTGCTTAATAAAATATTGATAAGAAAAATCCGTGTGCTTTCATCAGTTTCATTAGAGAGTGTGCTATCAAGTGGCGCAATCCTACGAGCAAAATAAAATCACGTATATCGCGTGTAACAAACACTATGTTTTAGACATTCCTGATGACTTTCATTTTATTTTTATTCAAGTATACCAATCTGTCACTTAAGGTCACTTTTTTATTGAAGTTACAAATCACTTCATATCAATAACAGCTGAAGCGGTTAGTGAAAGTATTTTGTTTCCTTTGCATTCACAGATTTATCTGAACACTTGAGTATCGTCTCGCTGTTAGCGTTAGTGCGAAAAATTGAACTTTTAACTCGCTATGCAAGCTCTGCAAAAAACACTTTTCGTAGGGGCTGCCTGAAAAAAAAATAAGCACTAAAACATACACACTATTTATTACAACTTTAGATACTTTTGTATTAGGATACTTTAGTTCCAGAGTGAGTTCAATGACTACAATAATATACGGGTTTCATATCGAAGATAATTTACAAAAACATGAAAATTATTTTCCTATCGTCGCAATCAAGGAATCCTTTGTTTCACGAAAGATCGTATGCATTGTGGATGGAAAAATAACCGACGGTCCATTCGTTTCTTTTGTTTAGATAATACCCATGGGATCGTGCCCTCATATCCTCAGACAAAAGCAAAGTTGATTGTGATCTTGCTGAACAAACACTGCCAGAATTTTCCATTAAAATCTCCACCGACGATGTTTCTACAGAGGCAGGAAGAAACAGAATTTCAGACGGTTCTGGATTGGTATTGGTTCGCCCTGCTTTTACTGTTTGAACCAAAGATGGAAGGAAAATCACAGCTTGGAAAACGAATCACCTGAATTGATAAGATTTCTTTCGATTTCTTATCAATATGAATCTATGCATATTCAATAAACATAAGAATTACGCAATTTTTTATATAACCTTTCTCCTGTAACGTACGTTAAATGTGTGGATAGGGAGTTGGAAAGAGAAAGAGAGAGAGAGATTGAGAGAGAGATTGAGAGAGAGATTGAGAGAGAGATTGAGAGAGAGAGTTTGAGAGAGAGTGAGTCTGCCGGACTCTGTTAGTTTACTATAAATAGGAGCAAGATGTATCTTCTCTTTCGTTACCCGAGCAGTTTCGTAGTTTTCCGTCGCAATTACAATACTTTCTCTTCTTACAATGTATGGAGGAGAAAGTAAAAATATCCGTTTTTTCAACTGATTTCGAAGATCAAGTAATGCAAGAAAAACCAATGACATCTCATAGAAACTTTGAAGCTATCAACCAGCGATAAATAATGCATCATACTTCACAACCCGAGAAAAGGAAAAGAGTAAATCTTGCCTGTGGCGACATGTAGCCCATGTACAATAAATACGGAAAGGAAAAGGTGTAGTATGCTTTCTTTTCCTCTCGGTAACACAAAGAACGTTCGCTAATGATAAATTTCCCGTGAGACATTTCCAATACGCTCATCGTTCTTATATCATCTGGTACACGAGCTCAACCCGCAAAACACAGGTCGCCGCTCCCGGGGCCGGAAGGCGCCACTTCTGTGCGGGCGCGCGCTTCCCGCGGGCGTAAATCTGGCCGGGTCGTTTTTCGCGCGAGATCGAAGCCCCCTCGCCGCTCCCCTCTTTTGGGGGAAGGAGCGCCTTCGTCTTCCTCCTGGGGAGGTTCCGGCGCTGGCGCCGCGCGCCCTTTTTCTGCCATTCGTCAACAGCCGCTGCGCGCCCCACCACACACCTCGCCCACACTGGCACACACCTCGTCCGCACACCTCACCACCGCTCTGAAACACGTCTCGACAACACACGGCACAAACCTCGCCTACCCTCTGCCCACACACTCCACCAACATCCTGGCACACACCTCGCCAAGACTGCCCACACACCTCACCAAAACTCTGGAATACACCTCGCCAACACACTCGCACACACCTCGCCAAGGCTCTGCCCACACATCTCACCAACACTCTGGAACACACCTCGCCAATTCACTGGCACACACCTCGCCAACACTCGGGAACACACCTCACCAACACTCTGGAATACACCTCGCCAATACACTGGCACACACCTCGCCAATACACTGGCACACACCTCGCCAACACTCTGGAACACACCTCACCAACACTCTGGAATACACCTCGCCAACACACTGGCACAAACCTCGCCAACCATCACGCCTCACCAAAGCCCTGCCTCACATGTCGCTAAGACCTCGCCTCACACTTATCCAAGGCACCGTCACTCAACTCACCAAGACATTGCCTCAGTTTTATGTTTGAATGACGTCATGAACGTTTTATAAAATATGGATAGTTGTCAAGTAATAATGCTAAGAGGAGGAAAATTTTCAGTATTCCGCGCAATCCTACTAGTTTTAATTTCCGTGTGGGGGAGTACAGAAATTTGCACATAATATCTGTGCATTCGACGTTGGCTCTTATTTTAACGGTTGTGAAGGTACAGATATTCAATGCGATGACCATGTGGAAAAATATCGAAGAAAGTACAGAGCATGTATAGAAATATCAAAGCATTTATTTTAAATATTTTTTATTTGTGATCATCTTAATTATGTTGGGGGAAAACTATAATTACATTTACTTAGAATAGAGCGATAAATATACTGTCACGAATATTGCATGTTGTATTACTGTTGGATAAAGTAGTATTTTCGCATATGGACATTAATTCATAGATGTAAGATATATCCTATGAACATTTATTCATTCTACTGTAAAATTGTGCTTTTGTTAATTCCATACTTATTTCGGGTGAAATTATTGATTGTATTCCTTTAGTTATAAACATTTATGTTACAAGATAGTCAAATTCGAGCTTATACATGAGAAAGAAACTTCGTCGTCTGTTGTCACTTCAGAAACTTATGAACCAATTTCTACCCAAACTCTTTTTACCCTCAAGTCCTATACATTGTTTTGCTCACTACCGCAATTAAATGAATGCGAGATAGAGTAAACAAAAAAAATTGTACATGTGTGCTCGAACAGAAGTAGTACTGCCTTGCTTTCAGTTTGTTGCCGAGGAAATAAGAAACATCAGCAATTACGGGAAACGCAAATTTTTATAAATCTAACAACATTTTCAGCAGGAACATTTTAAAAATTCTAAAGAAATTATATACCATTTATTTGTCACAAAAATCTTAATAAAACACTTTTAACGTAGCGGGGCCTGGATAAAATTATTTTTCAGGACAATAATTATTTGTATCATTTTATAAGTACATACAAATTTGCCACAAGTTGTTGTTTGTAGCAGCAAAAGTAATATATTTTTGTAATTTTGGTCGTCGGAGCAACACAAGCACTTTTTGACTCAACTGAGATATCACATTACTTGAAAGGATTGCCTTGGTATTTACTTTTACTCATTCTCTTGCTCGTTCTCCTGCATTTCTGCGTGCTGTGGGATCGCTAGGACAGGTCAGGTCGAAAGACAGGGAAGAAGTAGGAAAAGATTGCGCGTTGTCCATGGCTCGTTTGTTATTTGTTGTATTGCGACGTCATTCGCCTGGTGCTGATGGAAGAAACTACGAAAAACTACCGATCACAGCAGTAGGCCTCTAGAAGTATCCTCCAGACGCCGGCTGTATTCGACCTAGCAGTCCTAGCTACTGTCAGGATTCAAGTCAAGGACCTCCCGGTCAGTTGCATTGCAGTGAAATTACTTTCCCAGGTGGTATTGATCCGAGAAACCATAGAACAGCACCTATTAGAGCATCCGGCCGCGGAAGCCTAAGACTTCATGGTGGAACAATGCTTACGTGGATGGACGACACATCTCGAACTGACTGGCTATTCCCTGAAAATTTATTCTCACAAAAATAAAATGGTTAGTCTGCGGAGTGTAACTATCAAATAAATCAGCAAATAATTTTGCAAAAACAATTTTTACAGTATTTATTTATTTCAACATTCTCTTCATTAATCTTAGTTATTTTATTTACAAATTTTAGTTTTGTGCAATGACGTCTGTTGGCATGCAATTTGATAGATACATTAATTTCTTTCATTTAGTAGGGCCTTTAAAATGTCAATATGATATTCGCTTAGCAAAGAATTGTTAAATTTGTAAGTTTGACATTTTCCGTGGCGTTTACAAGTTGTGGAGTGAGATGACGCCGAAGTTACGATTTCCCACCAAAAACTTGAAGTACACCGGGATTCACTCAAGAGTTGCTAGTATGGAAAGATGGACAAACCTTTGTTCTTAAAATTTCTAAACCCCCAAAAAAGTTAACTGCCTATTTTTTTACATATTGATCCTATAATGATTTACAGTGATTGCTAGACTGTTTGACAATTTTCTTGTTAATATAAGTGACATTCTTTATATATTATATTTATTTCAATTATTTTTACTTCTCTTTGCTCCCAAAGATTTTTCCATCAGCTATTGATCGTCTTAATGATATTTTTGACATACTCTTTCTCAGACCTTTATTACCCATACAGTAAATAGATCATTTTTTGTATTTCATGTATTATCCTCCTTTCTCTTTATCCTGTCTCCCTATCTCCCCCCAATTTTTCCCCTTCTTCTGGAACTCGTTACACCCGTTTAGTTGACATTCATGTCCCAATTACTCCATTCTCCGGAAATAGCCGTGCAAGCGTGAGACGAGCAGCACGCGGGGCTCCGCGCAGCTCACAATGCCCACGTAGTCTGCGGCGCGGCTGCCAGGATCAGTGGCGGCGTCGCTGGCGCCGACGCACGCTAATTAATATCCCTTTTGACGCCGCGCCGTTCGCAAGACTCTCCGGTGGCTCGGTCGGTCGCCCGCCCGCCCCGCCCCGCCCCGCCCCGCCCCGCCCCGCCCCTGCCCGCCCGCCCCGCCCCGCCCCTGCCCGCCCACCCCTGCCCGCCCGCCCCCGCCCCCGCCCGCCCCCGCCCGCCCCCGCCCGGCCCCGCCCGCCCCCGCCCGTCCCCGCCCGCCCCCGCCCGCCCCCGCCCGCAGTCGGCGCCGCAACGGCGCCGACAGTGAGCAAACGCGCGCCTCTCTCATTTCCCTAATTACTTACGTTTAATTAAATAAGTACTCACGTGACGGGCAGCGGTTTCCGCGCCGGGTTTCGTGGTCGCTATTGCTGTCCTTTGAGAGGACGAGAAGCTACGCGTTGTGACCAATGCGCACTCCGTGCCGTGCAATTTGTGAGCTGCGGCACGGGTAACCGTGCATAACCGGTGATCGCCGTTCACGTTCAACACTGAAATTATGTAGATCGTAAAAGCTTTGTTTTAGACGTAGAGGGAGATACGGATTCTTCTTTCCAGGAAGATATTTTCTCACATAGGAAACCTCTAGTGAGAGGACGTTGGCAGCCCAACTTCCCTTCCAGTGCTACACTGAATTGGCAGGTAGAGCCATTTCAGGTAAGAGCGAAGTTTTGACGGTGTGCATGAACGTGAATTTTACACATTAAATATTTTTTAAATAAATTGACGTTTTAAATTATTTTTATTATTTATATTGCATTTGCAACTAACAAATCATATTTTTTGTTTATTTAATATAAAAGCGTGGACTGTTGTGTTCATTTCCACAAAAGTATATTGCTTTGACCGGGAATCCTAGGGTTTGAGTCCCATCGGGGACGTATTTTGTACATTTGGACAAGACACATTGCTGGGTCAAAGTCAACCAATTTTTTGAAAGAGAAATGTGTATGAAAGAGAAAGGGAAAAGTGATGGGTGTATGAAAGTAGTCGACCAAACTGGTCAGTACTTTTTTATGATTCCTTTGATCAATAACAGACAATTTACCTGAGCAGTACCTTAAGAAACAGATCACGGATTCTTTTATCATCCATGTCCTCTCTTCTTTCCTTACACATTCATGCATTAATTGGTTGTTTGGTGTTTCTAGAAAGCCAACTGCAACGGTAATTCTTCCGTTAAGAGTGGTGATTTTTTAACTCGGAAGTTGACGTGTTCCTTCCCGTCTCTATGGCAAGATCAGCCACCAACCTACAGATCGATTTCCTCCCCATGTATGTCTCCTAGTGGGGAACGGCGGTAGTAGTTGTCGTATCCGGAGACCCCAATCGATCAGTCAATAAGGGTGTCTAAGGGGAGAGGAGGGAACAGGGATAAGGAAGGGAAGACCATGGCCAATGTCTGAAGGTTCTACTCTGGCATTCGTCTGGTACTGATTGATTAAACAACGGACAACTAAGAGTAGCCGGCCTCTAAGTCTAGAATTCCCCTTCATACGGTCGTTGATTTCACTCAGCAATGTAGCTAATGTACAAAATCCGTCCCCGAGGCTCAACCCCAGGACATCCCAGTCAAGGCGTTGCGTTGACCACAGTTTTTGCGCAGAGGGGAATAAATTTCAGCTGGGAAATAAATGTTAACATCATTACCTTCACTTTTTCTATAAATAACACCGACAAATGTTTGTAAGATTAGAGAATACATAATCAAAGTTCTCATATGGACACTTCGGTTATACGTCACATTCAAGCTAAGAATATGTGGCTCGAGTGTAATGTATCTTCCTTCTAGATAAATTTAACGACTTAATTTGAAAATTATTTCAGTAAGCATTTATACTTTAGGACGTTCTATTGCTATTTAGTTCAGCATTACCATTGAATACTATTTTTACTAAATATGATTGTCTTTCTTCAACAATAAACAAAAAAAACTAATTCTAAACAAGATATTCCAAATTCGCTCATTCATTATGAAGAAAATGCTATTCCAATCTGCACTAAATACGCTTTCAAAGGAAGAAAACTTTCTTTATAAACCTTCACAGTTGGCTCTAAAAATTGCTATCCCATATCAGAAAAGGAAAATGACATGAAGAAATGTCGAGATTTAGAAACACAGTGATTTTGACTCTCAGCCTGAAATTGAATATACTCAAGGCAACCAAGAAAAGAAATATAATTTCATAAGTCTATTAAATACGCACAAATAAGGAAAACTACTTCAAATAAGAAGGCAAAGAAGTCCTGTAAAAATATTTCATTGATATACGACCACTTTGGATTTATTTTGAAGATAAAATAAAAATGTTAAATAACGCCCTATCATTACGATGCATTTTTCTCTTCACAAAGACTATTGTAATAAGTTTGTAGTTTATATCAAGTATTCCTAATATATTCTAACAAGTAGGATTTGTCAAGCCAACTGGGCTTTAAAACAATGTACCATTTAGATCATTGAATATTAATATACTAATTGCATAAATTATATTTCAGAAATATGGAGTAGTATACGTATATATTGTATGTACTAAATTAAGTAACGTAACCCCTAAAGTACTATACACTGTGTACTGTAATAAAGTGCTTAAATGATACAAACAAATCCTGAATGCAAACAAGAATATATTTTCTTACTTTCGAAACTCACTTTAGAGTAAGTTACATTTCATATTACATTATACGATGGTATAAATAAAATTATTACTTATAACAGAGGTTTTTGACATTCGGGACAAGGTAATGGTAAACGGGGTGGAGCTGGGTGAGTGGGCATCGGTGGATTCAGAGTTTAGGGTGGAACGGTTCCTTTGGTTCCTTTTATGATTCATTATTTTTCGTGATTCCCACATTTATAGTGGCGCGGTTAACTTGAATGAATATTCGTGAATAATTTCGCTGGCATTGATAATTTTTTTTAAGCCAAAGCATAAATATATTCAATATGACTACGGGTCAAAGCCATATAAAGCTACACATTTTGCTATTACGATACATTTCTTCTTCAACACGATACATTTGAAATATCAATTCACAGGTAAAATTACACCTTACACCCATATATATATATATATATATATATATATATATATATGTATATATATATATATATTTGCAGTGACGGCTCTGGGATTTGGCAACAGGGAGGGCACACAAAGTTACAGGATCAAACAATGTTAGGCATTTGAAAAATTGTTATATTTGGATTGTTTAAGTCACATAAGTAATATTTACAATCGAATTATCTGCCCGGAAGACAGGCTAAACACATGATCTATAAATCAAATTGAGTCTTGTTGTTACATTCTGTAAATATATTACTGATTATTCAAAATTAAAGGAGTCTCGTAACAAAAGTCTTTATAATGAAAACATACAAAGTCCATTCAATCTCTCTTCCGACATGGTATTTCTTAAAGTTTATAGTCTTTTCAAAGTGCAAAAGCTCTCTCAGATTCTTTTATATAGCACAACCAGCTCAGATTTCAGTCTGCCAGCTCACGAACGGAGAGTACTGTGAAACGCGATCAACCTTTTGTAGGGGGAAATTTTCTTGATATTGTTGGAACGTCTTACAATCAAAGAGAGAACACATGGCTAATTTCACTCTAAAATGAAGATGGCCATTTACCCCTTTGAAATTTCCGTACAAAAGAACGATTGCCATTTCTATCAGATAGTAATTTTTTTATATCAGGCCGAGGTGGTCCAATTCTCTTCATGCACAGCATTGTATCATAACCACATTGACTGTTTTCAGGCATTTTACAGAATTAGAAACCATTCTCAATCTCAATGCACAATACGAACTGGACGCAAAGATCGGAATACAGCATTCACATAGTTTGTCTACGGATCGGAAAGATGATGCCGACCATGCCGATTGCACACTACTGCGCTGAATTGTTGTGAAAAGGGAGATCATTTAAACAGAATACCAGCAGATAGCACTGGCCTGGACGAAAATCAAGCGAAAGAAATATTGTAAGTTTAAAAATCGATCAATAGATAGTGCCGGACAACGAGGTTGCTACCTCCCCTGTCAGGCTGCTGGGCGGCGGCCGTCATAAGACGCCATTTGCCGAACCCATATTGCCATTTCAACTCTCATTGGCAGCGATTTATAGGTCTGTAAGTTCCGTAACAACACTGCGTTTAGGACACAGAGGCGAGTGTCCGCAGCCAATGAAAATCGTTATACGGAACAAGCGGGAGTTTGAAAGCTAAAGATGTGTTAGATTCGAAAACAACCCTACAGACACACAAATATTATTTTAGACAGCGCAAGAGAAGAAATACTGATCTCAGTAGGGGGGCAGTGTCCCTAGCGCCTCCCTGCCGCAGCCGCCACTGTATGTATGTATGTATAATATACAACTAAATTATTTACTTAATAAGTTGATAAGGTATAAGATTGTGAAGAATTTGTTGGCGTGAATTTGCGTGTTTTTTTGCATTTCAAGTCGTCTTCTAATAGGTTTCTGTATCTACTGCGCTGGAATGTGTGAATGCTGGTTTTATTTATGATTTGTGCCGAGAGGGAACTTTGAATGAAATCCAGTGGTGTCAGCAAGTGGGTTTGTTTGGGCCTCGACGTGTGTGTACCCTTTGCAAGAAGGAAATGAAATTTACTGAGAGAAAGGATAGGTCAGGTGGTTATGAGTGGATTTGTAGAGTGAGAGGTGAGAGTGGCCATTGCGTGAGGGGAGTCTTATTAATTTATTGCACTTTAGTTCATGAAAAGTAAAATAGTAAGTACTTTTTAGATATAAGAAGATTTGGTGATACGTTGATGAATCATTGACGTTTTACGTGTTATAAGGATGTTCTACGAAATTAGTGCAGAGACGGAGTTCTTTGTAATTTGACTTCTATAGTATTGGTAATACTATTAAAAATTTATAATTTAAATGAATGTTGAGTTGTTTTTTTCTCTTTTCTTTAAAAATACCGCTATCTTCAAAATATTAAGTAGTATTTGTTTGAAAAAACTGACTAGTAGATTTTTTATTATTAAAAAAGGGGAGTTTAAGGCCATATACTTCAATAATAAAAGTTTAACAAGCGTGTGTTTGTAAAATATAAATTATTTTAAATTATATTCATTGCCTTAACATAATTAACTTTACTACACCCGTTAGTACTTATAAACAAGGATTCAGTTCATGTAGTCGACTCCTCTCCAATGAACCGAGTCGGTGAATCAAAGGAATCATGCCACCCTAAACCCTGGATTTACCGGTGTGCGGGGTGAAGCTGTGAGAGTGGGCGCAGGCAACACCCTCTAGTGATCGAAAATGAGAAATAATACTCCTACAATCATAACATGTTGCAAATATATCAGGACATTTTTTGCAATGAAGTTATTATGAATTTTATGAACACTTAACTTACCTTCAAAGTTCTTGGAGGTACAATTCTGTGCATGAATAGTATTGGACCATTGTATGCTGTATTTAATTGTTTTTTGTAAAATAAAACACATTAACTTCAGGATCTCATTTCAATTTTCAACTGTTTGGTACATCACATCTCTATTACATTTTTCCTGATTTGAAAACTCTCTGAATAAATTCTTGCAGTTATTAATAGTGTTGTTTATTTATTTCGAAGAAGAGGATAGAGTGTGCTACTAGCGGCAGCAAGATTGCAAAGGTTTCAGAGGCACCTGGGCGTGGTATCGACCCCCATCAGCGCAGTGGTCAGCAACTGGTCCCAATACATTAATCACAATCGTGTAAGGAATTGTGCATAGGGAATATATGCATTTTTCCATTTAGAGGATCGCTATGACTTCTAGGGACCCCATTGACTTGAGATGTGAACGTAGTGATTGTGATAAATTAAGACACAACAGAATAATGAATTATATTTCAAGTTTAAACTGATTAGCTTGCACTTATCAATTCGAATGAAGATCGACATAGTATTCTCACAGCTTACGAACAGCAACAAACCAACACACTTCAATGCATGTCGGTAGCGCTGTTCTGTGAACTGCTCTGAGCGACAGGACATCACATTTAGGCTTAGAGCGGAGTCTTTCTATCTGCATGCGATGTTGGCCAAGGCCAGGTCGGGTCGGACAGGACAGAACGAAGTTTCACCACCGACGGAATTAATCCCCCTTCCTGGATAGTAGAAGACTGTGATAAATACATACCCAGAAAAGTAGATTAATTATAAATACAAAAATTCTTATTGAATACATTTAGTCAATAGACGTATTAACAAATGTATTTTAATACATTATTTTGGAGTTGTCTCCCATAGAAACTAGACGTTTATCATTCGTGTTTAATGAATAAAATAGTTTTGTAATGCAACCTGTTTAAAACCAACTAAATGTAAAATGCAATCAACAGCTGGTACGGGATCCTTCTCTGGAATTATTTTAGTACGATTTTAAGGTATATAGTATTTTCAAATGGTACATTTTTATAAAATGATTTTAATATTTACACGTTTCTTTGTTTTTGTTTTAAAAATTGAGTATTCGTGTGTGAAAATACGGAATACTGTCGTGCTGGAAATGAAGAAAAACATGATAATGATAAATATTTAGATATGAGATTTAATGTTAGTGAATACATTAATAATATGAATAAAAAAACTGATCCAAAACGAAAAACATGTCGATTCAAAAGCAGTTTCCGAACAGATGCCAATTTAATAATGCACTGGATTACAAAACCGCTTATCTGTAGATTTTATAGGTGCACTCGCTCACTAAATTGCGTGGTTACTGAATTAACTATTCATGCACCTGGTGCAGTATAAAGCACGAATGTACTCGTACCTTATAAATATTCATTGGCTGAAACGTTCTATGATTCTCATTATTTCTTTCAAAAGGTTTCAGGAAACAATACGTTCAAACCTCAATGCTCAACGTTCTATGACCACAGAGCGTGGGCGAACCGCGAATCTGCTTTTATGTCTGCACGTCTATATATTATCATAATGACTAACAATAACTTCATTAGACTTTGTAATATTCACTTTGTTATGTCGATTGTTTGGCACTTTTAGTATATCATTATTAAAGATATTTTTATATAAAAAATCTGTATTTGTACAACAGGTATATTAGCTAGCTATTTATATATCATTTCTACAATAATTGTAATTATTGATATAAAAATGGAGTTTTTGTTTGTGCTTTCAAATTAACTGCGTTTTGTAGATCTCATTTAGTTATTTACGAGAAATAAAAACGCATCCGGTTTTTAGAGTTCTTTCTTTTTTTTCGCAAATAACCTCGGAAACATCTATAGTTGCCGATACTAATAAGACACTAATGTGTAATCATAATTATACTATTTCGTTATTTTGTTGATCAATTTTGAATTTCTCACAGTACTATACATTTAAAACTTTGACTCTGAATACTGCAAAGTAAAAACAAAAATAATGTTAGACGAATTGGAAAATAAATTGAATAAAATTGAAACAGACATGTTGTCTATATTTATGAACGATCAGATTTGTTATTTTCTTTCGTTGTATGTAAATAAAAATTTAAATAAAATGATTAAGGATGCAGTAACCTTGTTCAAACATCACCAATTGCATTAAATTTCTGTAATCTTTGTTCGTTTCAGGAATCGCATTTTGCATAAACCGCGAAAAATGATATGATTAAATGCAATATGTTCCGTAGAGAATGACGTTCTTCCCGGAGAACAGCGAGACCCAACCTCCAGCGACTCGAGAATGACCATCAGAGCGAACTCAACCGCTTCGCCCACCCCCCTCGCCCCAACCGCTTCGCCCTGCGTAAACTTTGTGCTCCAGGCGCGAGCTTACAGCACTCATACATATGAAAATTACTTAAACAGGCTTGTTTTCGTAAAAAGAAACGCCCGCCTCCTCCGCCACTTTCTCACTTTTTTGCTCCCCCTTTTCCTTTACAAGCAGGCATAATTAGCACGAGGAAATGAAGTTATCTCTGAGTTAGTAAGATCTCTAGTACTTCGTGTTAGTTTTATTTTTAAATGTTTCAACACTCGGAATACGAAGAAGGACATTAAAATGCATATCGCGTCTTGTGGGACTAATTTTAGGGTAATTTGTTTGACAAAAACTTGGAACTCTAATTACCTTATTGAAATATCTTGCAGTTGGATTCAAGAAGTCTCCTCGTATCTGGTAAAGAAAGCAAATTGTTCCTTTGCATGTTAATTACATTGGCGGTTTAGTGAGAAAAGTGTGGTTTACTAGAAGTATGTTTGTTTAAATTGTATATTACACACAGTAGTTAGCCAGCAATCTTGATCTTGCAAAGTGAGAATGTAGTATATTAAAGAAGAGAAATGCAACTTTCTCAAATAAAGGATTCTCTTAGCATTTCAGTCTTCGTGAATATATTTTTTCACATTTCATTAAAGATAAACAAATATGAAAAAAATGTTTTTAAAATAAACTCTTACGTAATTCTTTTAATAACCAAATAATAAACTAATTGTACTGCGATAGAACGAAGAGTAATAATAACAATTAACTTTCGTGTAAAAGAAATACCTCACAGTTCATTAAAATTTAATTCCATTACAGAATTTACCAAAGTCATTATGTGCTTTTGACTATACCTATAATCACAGATCGACCATTGATAAATGCCCCATTATTCGTTGAATCACAAAGCATTCAGTGAGCACCTTCTCACAACAACTCGGTGTAAAAAGGGGTCCGCCAACTGTAAACAGATAATGCGATCAAAACGCGCTATTCAGCTGTATAAACTGGTTGATGAGAGAGAAAGTTTAACACAGGGTTGCGTCGAGCACGGCTAGTAATGGTATCGAATAATCCAGTATAATTCCAACCGCTTCCGGGCCGCTCCTTGTGAAAGCGCCACTTCCACGTGATTGTCGCTGGCTGACGCGCCACGTGTGCGTGAGCGCGCCTCGCTTTGTCCGCGATGCCCGGCGCCGCACCGACCAACAACGACCCGATTGCGCTCAAACATTCAAATCAGCCCGCATTCCTCTTCAATTTAGCTTCAAAATGGGATCTGAACTCATTTTAAATGTGTAATTAGGTTTTTGGTTTGCATGTTACGCTGCATTCCGAACCAACAGGAAATTTAGAACTGTCGTGTGGGCTGTTTGTCAAATGTGCACCTATGTGACATTTCCAAAACGCACTCGAGCGTAATAGCGGAATATGTTTCAAATTAATCTCCGCGCGTTGCAAATGTTATACGAAATTAGGGCTTTCGTGCATTCAAATGTTCTTGACCTCGTTTTCATCCGTATCGACGCGCGGCAGCACGTGCGCAGCGACGGGAATGCGCGACATAACCTCAAAATTCATTATTTCCCGCGCTTTCCCGCTCTGGCGCCGGTCACGCATCTACCGAACGATCAGCATGCCCGCCCGCCAGGAGCGCGTCGAGCGCTTATCAGTCGTTCCAGCGGCGGCAGGAGCGCCCGCGTTCGCAAATGCTGCAAATGAAAACTTTCGCTCGGCGGCCGGACTAATGCGGGCGCGGTGGCGCGCGTTCCCGCGCGGCCCACGCGAATCCCATCACGGACACGGCCGCCGAGCGCCGCACGGCGCGCGCAGCACGGCCGGCCGAGCACGGGGCGGGGCCCGCGGAAGGAAGAGACTTTAAAAATTGACTGTATTCCATTAAGGGAATCCAATTTGATTATCCCAATAGAGTGCTCAGGCGGGAAGCGTGCACTTCCGTTAGACGCAATAAGCCGATTGATGTC
This sequence comes from Gryllus longicercus, assembly GCA_038098605.1. Taxonomy (NCBI): domain Eukaryota; kingdom Metazoa; phylum Arthropoda; class Insecta; order Orthoptera; family Gryllidae; genus Gryllus; species Gryllus longicercus. The sequence continues at coordinate 3,540,243 of JAZDUA010000121.1, read as the reverse complement.
TGTCCCCGATAATGCGGCTAATTACATTAAATTGTCAGTTGCAATAACAAGGCGCGCCGGCGGCGAACGCTCGCAGCGCCGCGCCCCTTTGGGCGGCTGAGCGAGGGACTAGCGCGGGCACCCGCACCTTCGGCCCACCTCACCTGCTCGAATGGGTTCCAGCACTATTTATTGCCTCTTGTCTTGCGGCCTGCTCTCGGAGGAGGCGTGCAATGAAGAACATAGCATTAATATCCAGACATTCCTACTTCAGCCAAAACACCAACAGTATACAGTAAACTGTATACAGTAAACTGGACTAGTAACAAAACACGATGAGTTTAAAATTTTATTCATATTTCCAATAGTATTAAGAATTTAGAAAGATTTATTATTATTATTATTATTATTATTATTATTATTATTATTATTATTATTAAACGGGTTTGAATTATTGTTTAATTAGGAAAACTACGTAACAGTTACTACCTTTGGTTTTCTAAATGTTCTAACGTTACGTCGGTAATAATGTGTATGAAATAAAGGAACAAAATATATAAGTGGACAGTTGATAATTTAATATGTTCATGCACTGAGCTTTTACATTCTATTTCAGCTTGAAAGAAAACTGCTTTGTTGACCGACATTTTGCATCGTAGGGAAACTACAAGAAATATTAAGTATACATAATCAGAATACATATTTCTGGCAGATACATAATCAGAAGTAAATATTCAAAAATAAGTTATTAACGGTATTCCGACGACAGGAGAAAATGACGTAAACGTAAGATACGTTTCAACAAAGCGGGTGATCTATTCAGTCCTTTACGAATGCCGGTCGTTAGGAGTGCTTTTTGTTACTCTCTTTGGCTCCGTAGTCAATATGACAATAAAATTACACAAAAGAATGAACATTTAATACTTGAAAGAATACTAAAGGTACTAGTCAGTAAATTGTACGTGAACATCAACCTTTAACTAGAATCTACACCTCTACTTCAAAACTTTTTGTTTTCACCCTGAAATGAGCTTTACACGCGAAAATGACTATGAATGTACGATATTAACCGGATTGAACAGACGTTAATTGGTTTCTGTGAGCCAATACGAAAGATAGAACCCCATCGTTACCCGGACTCTACGCGCGGGCGGGCAGTTTGACACAACGGCTTTAATGCATCGCCTCATGCTTCTTTCCCCCCAGCAAACCATATCACCACAGACATGGAAGAGAACAATTGAGGGACACGACACCCTAATCCAAGAGAATGGCAGGCAGAACCGATGCGTCCGGCCGCCAGCCAATCGCAAGAGAATGCAGCGGCCCCCTTAATCCACCGCGGCGCTGTGTATATGAAAGCGAAACATCATTTCCACTCGCAAATTGAACGCAACCTTTTTCTGGCGGATCCCTCTGCCCGCGCCGAATGAGCTACACGTTGCCGGAGGCGTCGGCGGTAAATGCACAATGCTCGCCCGCCACGAGCGCTTGGCGAAGGATCCGTGGCAGAACGCGCAACCACACCGCGCCAAAGAACCTCCACACCCCGGCACATGCGCACGTCTGCCTCACCGTATCGCTCCGAGGTGCGCTGGCTGTCAGCACCAAGATAGCCAGCTCCTGGATCCTCTGTAACCCGGAACTCTAGCATAAAGTGGAGGTGGCATTTGAAAGTTTTTCTGGCAATCTATATTTTTGAAATTCGTTCAGCATTAATGATTTTGACTATATCATATTCTTAATTTTGCAGTATAATAGATTTTTTACCATTACAACATGAAACTCTAGTAACAATTTATCCACTCAAAAATGAGACTCAGAACTCATTGGTTCGTTATCGCAGAGCTTTCCTGACTTTGTGGTTAGTGATACCGTACAACATTAAGCGAAGTTCTACTCAGCGTTCACTGCTATTTTTTTATTCTACGTCTCTTGGCGTACGCCTATCAATAGGGTAGGCTATCAGCCAAGCCCTGTTTAACCACAATAATTATTAAAAGGCAATTACATTTTAATCGCAAGAGAGGGTGCAGGACAATTCACCACAGCAAACAGCAAAGACATGGACATGCCTACATTTTCAGCTCTCAGCCAGTGGTGGTAGAAAAAGATCAGGGTGTGGCACCTCAAAAAGAAAAGTGTGAAATCAATAACAATACAGGTAGTGTCATCACATGAACAGGTTATAATGTTCCAGTAAATAAGAGATTAAATGCATGAGATGACGTAGTATCTAACCAAGAGAATAGTTTTAATAACTTAAAAGAAAACATCAGTCATTAGACAAATAAACCAACACAATTCCAACAATATTTGTAACTAACATCACAAACATTAACGTATTTATCAAAGAACTAAGAGCCAAAATTACCTCCAATTTGTTGCTGATATTAAAAGTAACAAAGCTAAAATCAGTGCAAAAACAATAACTATCTTAAGAAACTTCGTGAAAAACCTAATAACGACACAGCGAAGCGTTCACAAATAAGATTGATGCTCACAATTAGTAGTGCCATTTAAAGTTAAGTTTCGTCATTTATAATCAACAAAAATGACAATGCATTCACTTCTTAACATAATATGTTATATGTTTATTATTGTAGATTGCTTTTACCGTTTAGAATGAACATTTCATCACAGGCATTTTTTCCTGCGTCCGTGTAATTTTCGAAATGTCACGTGCCCTTCTGTGCTGCCTAACTGCCAAACTAAAGCATTTCCTCGTCCCTTAATCTCTGACTGGATTGGTGCTGGACTTCCTAAGTTGTTTCAACAAGCATGTTCAATGTAATGAACTATCACAGAGTCGATATGGCTAGAGAAAAAAAGAGGTGTTCAACAACTGGACCAAACGCATTGCTTTTTTCAGTTTGGGAAGCAAAATGCTGGTAGATTCAATGAAGCTTTTCTCATATCATTTCGCCATTCTACCATTGCCGTACATACCAGAATTGTCATTGTTCACTTATTTACAGCGGTAGCGTAACAAAATAAATGCAGACACGCCCGCAAAACTTTTATTTTGGCCCCCTTTATGAAAGTGTATAGCAAACACAAAAAGTGTTAGTAGGTACTATAAATAACAAATATAACAATAAATTCACTGTTGTATGTAATAGTCAACACTCCCTCTGCTGGATACTCGAATTCTCATGACATTTCGCCAGCTGTTTGAACACCATGCAAAACCACAAAATACAAATTTTGAAGTGCTCTGGAGCATTAGAAATAGTGTTTTAGAGGAGTTTCGCATCGAGATATTTCGTAACCCCCGCGCCCCTCGCAGCAGGCAAATCTTTGAATCAGAAGTGGAAGGAACGTTATGCCATGTCCATCAACGAGAGTGAGCTTTATAGCGTGCTGGTTCTTTCACGTCTGTGTTCATTAATTTATCGTATATCGAGGTAACTTTGGGTAAATTGGTTTGTAGTATTGGGTATTTGGATTACTCAAGCTTGTGCTCTACCATCTCGTCTGTCCGAATGTAAACTCCCTTTTTTGTCACCCCACCTGCCCTCCGAGGCAACTGAGACCCGCAGAACAGATTGGCTGACAGTGGCGTAGTGGCGCAGGAGAAACTGCGGAAGGGCTGACGACGAGCGGCTGTTTACGCCCTTCGACAGACAATAAGGTCACAAATAGACTCAATACTAATCGCTACAAAAACACTAGTTGCAATGCTTTATAGCACTTACAAATTGCATGTAGGATTTTTGAAATGTGCTTAACAAGCTGGTAAAATTCCAGCACGGTGAGCGTTGAAGAGAAAAGAGAGAGAGTAAGAACAGAAATTAGAGAAACGGGTGTACTCTTCAACATGTTTCTATGTTTGGTAACGGTTCGCGGAAGGGTGGTGGATCCACAATTTGCCATTTTCTTGTTATTTCTCTTGCGGCACTTATTTCTGCATTCATTATTAATTATTTCTTAGTGGCATACGAAAAAACAACAACTTGCAAGACCTGAGAAGTAGAGGGTTGCAAGGGGCGATCTTCGCCCTCGAGGCCGCCTGGCGCGGGGTGCTTCGCGCTGGCCTCGGACCGCGGTTCCCTGCGAGCGCGTAGTCCCCTCTGCAGCCGCAACGCATCGCAACCTGGCGGCGCCGGAGGGCCGCGGTGGTGTTGCGGTGCGGGGCGATGCGGGCGGAGCGTGGCGGGGGTGGGCGATGTGTGGGAGGTGCATCGGGAAGCGGCGGAGGGGCAGGTTTGTGAGAACCAAGAAGGGAACGGATAAGGCGGGCTGAGGCGTAACGGGGATGTGCGGGGTTGGGATGGGATGGGAGGGATGGGGGTTGGATGGGAGGGGCGGGGCCTAGCAGGATTGGCGGGGAGGCACAGAGTCCGTCAGGATGAGGTGGGCGGCTGCTAGTCAGAACGACACGGGATGGGGGCGGGGCGAGTCGGGATGGGTACGGATGGGGCAGACAGGAAGCGTTAGGGGACGGCGCTGGAGTTTTGAGGGAAGTGGCGGGGCCGGAGGGAGGTGGGACGGGACGTGGCCGGGCGTGTTAGACGGCGGTGGGTTTTGAGGAAAGGGTGAGGGGGCGGAGGGGGGAGGGGCGTGGCGGGGCGGTCGGCGCTTTGGGAGCAGAGCGTGAGGCGAGCGCGCAGTGAATTTAGCCGCTGATATTGACTCGCTTCTACCTGTGGCGGCCGCTATAAATCTCGACGCTCCCCTCGCGCCGACGCGGCGCCGCCGGCTACCGAGCGCTTTGTCGTCGCGGGCGGCGTCGGAGACCGTGGCTTTGGCTGCAGGTTCGAGAGAGAGGGCGGTGGAGGCGGAGTGGAGATGGTGTCGGTGGGGGTTGCAGCAGAGCCCTTACGTGGGTGACGGCGACGGCGAGAGAGGCGGAGGCATTCAAGCGAGAGCGTAGTATTGATGGGAGGGACGGGCGCCGGCGAGGGAGGCGACGTGGATGGTGACTTTGTGAGAGCGATAATGGCAACGAGGATGGTGGTAGACAGAAGCAGTGAGGACGGTGATTGTGGCGGCGGAGACTGTGGGAGCGTGCGGTGGGGAGGCGATGGCGACACTGAGAGTGCAGATGCAATGGCAGCGCGCGTGACCGTGGCGAGGGCGAAGCGAGCTCTGTGGCTGCGTGCTGGGCGGTGGTCGCCGCCGCAGACGCTTTGCAGCCGCAGCCGCAGCCGCAGGTCGGCGCTGCTAAACGGCCTCCTGTGGCAAAGGGCTTCTGCCAGTCGCTCTTAAATTTGGATCTAGTGTTTTGTTCCTTTGTCGTACAAAACAGAAGCGAACAATCCAATATGCGACCAAATGTAGCGGGGATCTTCCATGTCCAGTTAAGGTTTGCAAGTTTCATTTTTTATTCCTTATTTTCATATCCTATCATCAGATTCGACTATCGACGTATGATAATATTTATTATTGCATACAAAAGAAATAACTTTTTCATGAAAATAAAAGTAATAGTGTCATTTGTGCCGTCAAGTGTCACAGCACAATACAAAACAAAAATATTTATCTTTTGTTCCACTGTGCAAAATTCAATTATGTTAATATGAACTAAATGCGATAATCCACCTGACCCACTGTGTCACGTTCGTGAGCCAAACCTTTTACACCTTTGGTGAGTTCATTGGGGCAATCAATTAAAGTTTTAATATAAAATATTTGTTTGTTACGTTATTATGAGAAACTCTTCAGGCAAACATAGCCCAGAATTTTTTTAAACTTCTATTAAACCACAGCTTAGGTTACAAAAAAAAGTATGTACCATCCAATGTGAATGAATACATATTGAAGTGTCATTTTATTTATCACTTACGTGACTTGTCGCTCTATTTCGTCCTCACGTTTCACACATATACTCAAGTCTTTCCTTTCCTTATTAATTAATTCCTAATGTTTTCCCGTATCGTCCTGTATCGTACATGAATAATTTTCAAATATTTTTCATTTTAATCTTCGTGTTACTGTCATATCTTATAAGTAGTCTTTTTGTCATTTATAATATTTTTTTGAATTGATCATGAGCTGAATTTGGCTCATTTCAACTCCCGCAAACCAAATGACAATACGTCGCTAATCCGGTTATTTATATACTTGGCATCTAATAGCAGAATTAAGTCTAATCCGTGTGTTGACATGCATATTCATTGTTTCCTTAACTTGATCAACAACACTAGTTTATTCCGTCACTCCAATATCCCCACTTATCTATCCTTATTACAGCTTCTTTTGCCGAGAAACGTACTAGAACCAGTTCGCACCCTTCTCTGTCCGTACCAAAAAGCTGTGATATCAAGTATTTCACAATAACCTTACTAGGCAACCAATAATCGGTTACTACACTAACATTTTCTTCTTTCTTATCTATGAAAATTGCTCGGTATTTTTTTTAAAGCATCCTAAAACTAGAATCGTAATTCTTACCTGCCCGTATCCGTTTTAAGCAGCCATTATTAAACTTTCAATTTTATGCATGAATAATCACTTGGCAAAAATGTTTATGGCATCCATCATTAAACTTGACTTGTACAATCGTATTTTCATACTTACTGTGTAATAACACTACTATAACCTAACCTAACCAAACCAATCTTGAATTACCTATTTACAACATTCTCGATCCGTATAACAAACGTAGTTATACACTTTACTCTCTATTCTGTCCCTTTGTCGCGCTTCACATTTCGAAAATGTATATGTGTTCTCTAATTTCACATTTTGGAAATTTATATATTTTCTAAATTCAATCTCTATCAATAATTTTTTGATGACCTTTGCAACAATAAATGGGTCTTTATATACAGGAAATAATTTATTGAATAACTTCTAATCGACTGAAGACGCTTGCGGTGATATAACCAAAACTTTATCGCCCACTACATAGCCACCCCTGAAGAACCATTTTGAGCCTTGGATATTCCTCCTGTCGAATGTCTCAGGTTCTCAAAAATAATTCTATGCTCCTCCATCTTCTCTGCTTCTCGACTTTGCGGCGGTATTGTCACCTTCTCCTTAGGATCTTACTTCTTTTTGTGAAAGGGCACCTGCAAAAGCGTACTCTTGATATTTCAATACGGTCCTTGACTAACACATCGTTCAAAACTGGTGCAACTTCTATTCTTAGGTTACCTTCCGAGAACATAATGATAAGTATTCCCACCCACAATTTCTTCAATTAATCGACCAATTGAGGGCCCTCTTTATTTCACAATCATTGAATCTTCTGTCCGAATCAGTTGTCCAACATTTCGTTGATTCTTGCTGTTGCTCCATAACGGATTACTGTGCTAGCAATTAACTTGTGTGCACTCACATACTAGCAGATCTTGAATATTATTTTATCAACATACGTATGACGTCATCATTTTTGCGATGATTCTTATTTCATTTTTCCATTTCATCAACGTTTTTCCAAACTTCAGGTATGTATGCGAGCGGAATAGGGTTTTTTCTAGCGTTAAATGTTTTATGCTCTGTCAACTCCCATTGAAATTGGCAAATGTTTATAGGTTCTATCGACTCTCCGAAAACGTCGACATACGAGGTTCTTTAGCTCACTCAAATAGCTACTTCCATGTTCATCCGTTGCCCTATCCAGAGCTGCAGAAAATTGGTCTTGGAAGTCCACTTTGACCGTCTGCATTCCGCTTGTCCTTAGTCGGGCCCCCCTCATCCGCGAGCCCTGAGCAGCGCACTTGGGCGTCGTCTTTGCCTGCGACGACGACCGCTTCATTCGCCCTCAGACAGTCCGTTCCGAAGGGAATCGATCTTATGAGCCCTTTGACGAGCACCGCAGGTGACCTGATTGTAAACCCGTCAACCACGAACTCGGTCCCTTCTCGACCATTCTTACAGTCTGCTAGTCGCTTGTTCGCTACCTGATCCGTTAGTTCGGGGAAGGCAGTTCCTCTAAAACGACGGCGCTTATCTTCAGATCTTCATAAAACTTCAGTATCACTGCCGTCACTGCTGATACCGGAGATATCAAGACTCTCTGCCTCTAGCCGAAAACACGTCACGCGTAATACCAGACATTGATTTCACTTCTTCCCAAATTAATTCGTCGTTCGCTAACATAATGCTCGCAACCGCTGCTTATTCGCTGCGCCAATTCGTCCACGGCTGGGGCATTCTTTTTGGGTTGTCGCACCTTCCCCTCACAAACGTATTTCGTTTTCTTCAATCGCAGTTATTTCATAATCCTTTTTAGATTTCCAGTATTTCCAAACTTTATGAAACTTGTGCATTTTTCTCCTTTCGTCTCCCTATACTGCTTCGTTCTGCCTTCATTACCCTGGGAAGCGTTAAAATTCTCACCGTTTCCGATGTTTCTGTACTAGTTCCCTTTCCCTGCAGTTCGGTGACCATTGGAAAGGTGCATTTACAAGGGACCCTTCATTACCCACATCGCAGTATCGGATGCAAATGTCACTGATGTTCACATGAGCACAAACATTGGAAAGAAATTGGTGACAGATACCTTGTAGGGGACAAATATCCAGAAAAAGGGTCACAAAATTATCACACGTAGGCACTATAACGCGATACACAGGGAACTTGGAGAGTGTGCGTATGTTGGGCCTGGGGGAAAGTTTCTCCAGCTGCCACCCTTTCTAGTCTTCCCAGGCAGGACCACATATTATTGCTGCTGTTGACGCTTTCCCTCTCAGACACTATTTATTAAAACCATTTTCAAAATTAAATGCAATCATGGACATTGATTCAAGGGTTTTTAATTACAGGTTATCACGGGCTAGGAGAGTTATAGAGAACACATTTGGAGTAATTGAATATTAACTTAAGAGTATTTAGAAAGCCACTGCTCTTGGAAATCCAGATAGTGGTTTAGGTAATCAGAGCTCTATCCTGCTTCCATAATTATCTGCTAACCAAGAAAAAATTATTATGCATCCGATTCAATAATTGCCAAGGAAAGAACTCTGGCCAGGGAAATCTAGTATGGTTCATGGAGAGAAAGTAATGTAACGTAAAACTGAAAATATGTTAACAAATATCCACATCCTCTAACTCAAAGATAGTCATATGGATTCTTTTTTAGTTCTCTTTCTTACATCTTCAGATTTAACATGTCTTATTTCACTGGCAATAAATTGTCCAAATTCCTCCCATTCATCATTTATTACACTACTTAAAATATTGTTTACTTTCATCAGAAAAGCATCCTCTCCTGCCCTATTCCTCTTTTTCGAATCTCTTGGTGTGTAGGGGTTTTCACATCTGAAGGGTTGGCCACCTCTGTCAATAGGTCATTGCTGACATCCTACAAATTATCAGTGGAAATACATTAGTGGATACCTGGTGGATACTTTAGTGGACAAGGGGTCAGACAGGGCTGCCCATTGAGTCCACTTCTTTTCAATTTATATATGATTGGTTTAGAAGAGAAGTTAAGGCAGGGCCAGGATGGTGGGTTATTGATTGGCAAATTAAAAATTTGGTCCTTACCTTATGCTGACGATGTGGTATTATTGTCTGATAATGTCAAGGAATTAAGTCAGATGATTTGGAGTTTAGAAAATTTTCTAAATTTCTAAGTTGTAAAATAAAATTAATTCATTCAATAAAATAAAACTTGAAGTAAATACGGATAAGATAAATGTGATGGAGCTTAAAAAGGTATAAGGAAGAGTAGAAGCGAGAAAAGTAAATGGAAAGGACGAATTTTAGAAATGGTGAAAGATTATAAGTATTTAGAGTTTAGGCTTAACAAGGGAGGAAGCTACGAAAAGCACATAGCAGAAATAGGGGATTGTGGCCATGAAACACGTGTGGGAAATAATGAAAAGAAGGTGCAGGGATTTTTGGCCAGAGGGTATGAGAATAGTAGGTTGTATTGTTGGTTCCAATTTGAAGTGGGGGGCAGAAATATGGGGATGGAAGGAAAGGAGGAAACTAGAAGCAATTCATGAAAAATTTTTAAGATGGATCCTAGGTATATAATATTGCACACCTGGTTAAATAGTAAGATGGAATACAAAGAGGCAAACATGAGAATGACAAGATTTTGGAATAATAAAGGTTTTTAAAGGAATGATAAAGGGAGCTGGAGGATCAAAAAACGTGTATTTTTTTGCTTAGTACATTCGTGTTGTTCTTTATAGAATCCATGAGCCCACTGGTTGCAAGACGCATTACATACTATGAAGTATACATTCTTGATATATTTAAATAATACATCCAAAAGAAAAGTCAGGCAGCTCTCGTATTTATTAAGCCCTAATCAAAACTTTTGAACATTCTATTTCATTTTTCAAAGGTACCTCTACTTCGTTGCACGGTTCAAAGTAGCACGAAATAAATGTTGTATATGAAGTTTTTTTCACTTTTAAAATAATGATTTTAAATCAGTTCAACTTTCGCGCGTGCCCAACTGGTGACAAAGTGTAGCAGGACGTATTTGCTCTTGATATATCTTGGGTAGACATGAGACAGAACATAAATCACTAACAAACGTAGTAAAATCGGAAATGTTACATTCCTGATTGTGCAAAAGAATCAAACGTGTCATTTAGAGCTCGATGTGACCATATTAAATGTTTTATAATGCTTAGTCACGTTCTCGCAAGCTGCGATTAAATCCGCTGTTCGCAAACCGTGTATGGCGATAATAAATGCTTGACAGTCACGAAAACAATGACTCAAACGACATAATGTCACAAGAACCACTGATATCGATACCACCAACGCCTAATGCCTATAATAAATGACGAACGACTAACAAGCATTCGGTTATCATACTTAAGAAACTATTTCTGTATACTTAAACAATGCTATCGAATTCTACCAAAAATGTTTCTTCTCTTTTTGGTACAATGCAATGCATTGGAAACGAACATTGTGGTCTTTATTTGTGATCTTTAAATATATCTGAAAGCAGTGAAGATTTAAAGCTGCTTTTTAAACCTAGATACACCCTTTTTATTACAAAACATTTATCAGTATTTTAAAACAAGAAATAGTTAAGACCTCATATTGCTCTGTCTCCGTTTCTTAGAGAAACATTGAAGGGCTTATGGAATGGATATTGGTTGGCCATTAGTTGTTTGTCGTTGCGATAAACGTGCTTCCATTTGGTCGTGCAATGGCACGCAGATCTCAAACAGCCTTGTGAGGGCGAGGCGCTTCAGGGGAGCAGTCCATTGCGTCTCTGTTTGCAGTTGTTACCTTAACCCCAAAACGCCATCCATAAGCCCCGCGCGCGTCTCCCGGGCGACGGCACGGCTTGTTTGGGAGCGCCGCCCCCGCCCCTGCCCCCGCCCCCGCCCCCGCCCCCGCCCCCGCCACGCCCGAGGCGCTCTGGATACGTCTTCCTTTGCCGGCTCATTACCCGGCCTCCGCACGCCCACACTGCCCGCCGCGCCAAACACGCACCGCCCGCCCAGCCCATTCCATCCCGCCCTCCCTCTCTCTCTCTCTCCCCGCCAGCGCCTTTCTAAACTTGTTATTCTCTGAGTATCGTTTTCTTTCCCTTTCGCAACGGCATGCCTCTTCCCAATTCCTCTTTCTCCATCTACCTCGGCGCCTCCCTTCTCTATGTCTGTCTCTTTCTTACTTCCGCAATCTGACTGAACAGTTGGAACCTTCTCCGATTCTGTTCACCCTACTTCTACACCACTGCCCGTGCAGCCCACTCCCTCCCTCCCTCCCTCCCTCCCTCCCAATCTCCCACCATGCCCACTCTCTCTCCGCCTGCACCTTTCGAAACTTGTAATTCTCTGAGTATATTTCTCTTTCGCAAAGGCTCTTTCGCTTTCTCTCTTGCCCAGCCCTCTCTTTCCATCTATCTTCTCATTCTGCGACTCCCTTCTCTACATCTGCCTCTCTCTTACTTCCGCAATCTGACTGAAAAGTTGCGACTTGCTCCAACTCTGTCCACCCTACACCAACAGCACTGCACGACCGCCCCCGCCTGCGCAAGACCACACGAGCGACCGCGCGACCACTCACCAGCGCAGCCCGTGCCACACACTTTCTTCTTCTTGCGTGTCGTCCTTCGTCTAGTTCCACGAAAATAGTGTAAACGCGAAGACAAAGAAGCAATAGAATCATGTTAGTGACACAACGATTAAAATAAAAATTGATAAAAAATCGTTCTGAGGGAGGTGTTGGAAGAAGTTAAACAATAAGTGTTAAGCATTAGGAATTAATACACTTTAATCATAATAACACCTTATTAACAAAAAATATACAAAAAAGTCGCCTTTTAATAATTATGATAGATTCACCTACAAAACGATAAATTTAGCAATTGCAGAACTAAAAGTGAACTCCATGAGACTGACCTTGTGGAGTTTGTGTTTTCGCGTAGTACATTCATAGTTTTCCAGGAAACGATTACAAAACTTTCTCTTCTTATATTAAAGCGTGATAGTAACAATACTAAATTTTAGTCAACTTTTTTTCAGAATTTTCACTTGGTATCAAGCACTCCAGCTAATTCATTAATGAAGTTCGTTTTTTGTAGCCTTTATTTCCTCAGTATTTTTTTCTTAAACATAATCTATACAGTAATTTGTAAAGTATTGATGATACACGTTTTGGTTACTCATATTTCCATTACCAAGCAAAAATTATGTCTCTGATTTCCTTCTTTGACTTCCAGAAGAGCTTGGTGTTAAAGTAGTACGCCTCCGACAATGAATTTGCATGGTTGTCTTTGTTGGCTTCCTTTGCTTCGTGCAATCTCCGTGCCAGGAGCGCTCCGCAGAGGCGCTTGGCAGCGAGGTGTCGCTGGGCGTGTGCATGTGCGGCCCGGGGCCGACGGCGCCGCCACGTGGCGGGCGTTCCGCGCCGCGCAAGCGCCAGAAGAACGCCCATTACACGTGTTGCGGAAGAGCGCCGTCGCCGCCGGCAAAATACGCGCAGTGAAGCGCGCAGCGGGTGGGCGAACGCCGCCCGGCCTCACAGCCGTCTGCCAGCCCTCTCGGAACACGTCCTTCCCCGCACCTCCCTCCACGGCCCAACACCACTGGCCCCTTCACGCCCATCTCGTCCGCCTCACCGGCCGCGTCACCGATGCCGCCCCCGCCCCGACGCTGCCATCATCCCCGCGGTCATTGACCCCGTCACCTCTCCCGCCGCCGCCCCCACCTCCCTCTTCACCCCTGTCGCCGCTTCCTGCATCACCCTTCCCTCAACAACGACAACTCCCTTCAGCTTTGCTTCACCCGATCGCCGCCTCCACCGGTTCTCCCGCTGTTCCAGCAATCTCCGGCATCCTAACCCCCACCCGCTGTCACCGCTGAGTCATCTCCGTCTTGTTGCTGCACCCCGCTGCCATCATCATCATCATTGTCATCACCGCCACTGGCCCCACCGCTAACTTTCGTCGTCATAAAGTGGGCTGGAACGTTACTAAATGCACGTACAGTTTTTTTTGAGGTATCTTTCATTTCAATCAATAAGCTAATACAACCGTGTCTAATAAATAAAAATAAAAGTAATACAGCTTACAACGAATACATTACCGTTATAGATTGCTCTGGGCATCAATTAATGTCACTGCTGTGCCGCTGAACAGGAGGTCGCAGGATTCGTGTTCACAGTGCGGCAGGATTTTACACACTGGCTAGAGAGCTAGGTCGCATTTAGCCACTCTCTGCAGTAGACTCCCAGCGTCAGGCTGCTCTGTCGACAGCTTTCCGCGATATCCCCGATCAACACGAAGCGAATGCCGGAGCAGTGCCCTAACAAGCGGGCCACTCAGCCCGCGATCTTTCCTTCCTCTTCCTTATCCTACCCTAACCCTTTACTTACGCACTTGCGCGTAAATACACACTTCCTCACATGCCAAGAGACAAGTCGGTAGCTTAGTTTGTCCCGACTCGGATGGTATCACACTAATGGGAGATTCCTGGTTGGGAAAAACAGCTAGCAGACGTGTAGGTCGAATCCGGATCTCGCCCTCCACCTTAGTCACCGTCACCTCCCACGATAAAACATGCACTCAACTAAAGATCTTGGCAGTTGATGAGCTCGAAAAAATAATTAATCACTCAATCAACAATAAATAAGTCCAATTTTCATTCAATTTTAAGTTTGGTTTCATTATTATCAATATGTATTAATTATTGTGTTTATTGTAATTATTTCAAATATTGTTTAATTTTTTAGCGTTAGATTGATCAATAACATGTGTACATTTGACAGCTCTGCCTCTCAAAGCGTAATCTCGTTCAATTGCTCTTTATCATAAAAAGCGCATCTGAATATCTTCATACACTATTGCATAATTTGCTTACAAAATAACTTTTAATATATCCACTTATTATTTCCTTGACTCTATGATAATCCAAAATCCTCGGGTTTAAGTTTAATAAAAAAATGCATCAAGTGGGTGTAATACGATACAATTGTATGCAGACGTGGCAAGCAAAAAATATGCATTGTCACGACAACCAATAAACAAAGTGCAGTATTCCATACTTGGTGTCATTGTGCTGTTCAATTGAGGCTGCACGACCCCCTCGGCAACAGGGTATGAGATGGCATTGAAAGCCGTGATTCTGTTGGGAAGAAAAATCTCTCTCTGTCGAAATCTTCCGAGCTGAACACACGTTAACAATCGGTGCGGTGTGAATATTTTTTCAGCATAGACTGGGGCATTAGTTACATTATAGTGAGAGGGGTAACTTATGATGAGTTTTGATAGCTTGGCATTGTGTAGGGTAAGAGGTCGGAGGTGTTATTCGCATTGAATTATAATCGTAAGTTTTGTTAATGTAATTTGGGGTTTGATTTCAAATAGACTCTGTATTTCGAAGGGATTTATATCAGAATGGTTCCGTAAATGGGGAGGATTTTTTAATAAGCTGTAGGTAGTGACGCGTAGTTGTTTCATCCAAAGGACAGGGTACGTCTCGTCCGAGATTTAATTTAATAAAAATTACTGAATCCTATAAAGTATCAAATAGTCGAGGATAATACGAGAACATTTCTAATCCATCCTGACGATAGGCAACAGCGCATTAATTGGGGTACATTCCACGAAGAACGTCTAGCCCGATCTAAGAACATGCATCCAAGAATAACATCTAAGAAATCATCGTAGTAAGCTTACGAACTTTATCAAAACCGTACAGTACTTTAATGTTTGTACAGAGGAAAAGTTAATCATTTGATTCATGAGATCAATAGAATTTTGTAAGAATGTCAGAATAAATGTTAATTTTTTTTTTTGGGGGGGGGGAATAAAAGGTTGATAATTTATAGTAGTTGCCATGAATTCAGTAAGTAGTTGTAATCCACAGAACGTCCAGGTCGAAACCCATTATTAAATTTAAAAGTGAAATTAATAAAAAGTGTATAATTTAATAAGTAAATTAATAAAATATTTTAACATTGAGAGAACTTATGAGCATAGCAACGAAAGAAATAATAAATTTGATTACCGCAGTGGAAGTAATCTCTTTATAATATCCATAATTTTTTTGTAAATAGTATTTTAGCTATTTCACAAATGACTTGCTCAACGTGGGGCAACAAAAGTATAAGTTTGGAAGAAGTAGGTACATCACAGTACACTCACGATTTTCCAATTGTCAATCCCAATTCCTGGCGCAGTCGCGACAGATGCATTTAATAAAGGCTGAAACTTCCTTTTCGGCCCTACTTCCTATTCCCTAGACGTCGAAACGATATTTTTTCCTGGAGTAAGAACTTGATCTAGTGAGATCTAGACTACATCAGAATATGTTTTCCCTTATATGTTTGCCCCTTCTCGGTTTTCATATATTTTCTCGTTTTTTTTCAATTTTATTGCTCAATAACTTTTATTGTCATATTTATTTTTGTCATTCCTTAACGATAAATTTTGAAATAAGAGCATTTACAAGTTTCGAAGATTTGAATACTTCGGGTAATTTTGAGTCAAAATTCGGGCGAAAAAGTACGCGTTATTTTAGCACCACTGGTTCTTTTGAGAGTAGTCGAAGAATAACTTGGGAGATGGATGATTTGCAATGCAGGGTGGCTATGGGTAATGGTCAAGTATGCTACTTTCAATACGTTACTCCATAAGGTGATATTGAACCAAATTCAATGGTTAAGGTAATCTTCTCCTGTTTTTGCTATATGGAAAATCTTTCTTGAGGATATGATAGTTGTATGATTGTGATTCCTTTCCCGTGAATGCTTATTCAATTTACGAATTAATACATTGCATTTCAAAACAACCGGTGTATTTATAACAGTATAAAAACTGCAGAGCTCATCATCATCATCATCATCATCATTCATGTTATTCTTTAATGGTTTATATTGTAATTTAATACGCAATGGTTTTGAAAATATCTACAATCTCTTGAATGTAATCAAGAAAGAAATATAATCGTGTTATCTTATAAATTACGTGGTATATTTTTGAAGAAAAGAGAGAAAATTTCTGTGACGACTCAGAATTTATTGATTATCATCATATATATTATATCATGATATGATATAATATGATAATGATAATATCATTCTTATGATATTATTATCATAAGAAACGACTTGTGTGTACTGTTACTCAGCTCTGAATGTTGAAAAAACAGCATTGCACGTTGTACCGCAAGCCACGGCAGTGGTAGGAACTCGGAGCCCGAAGGAACCCCAACGAGGTAAGATCACCGGCAACGCAGCTTGTTTGTGACGTCACCCGAGCCGCTCAGAGCGCCCTCTGGGGGACAACAAGCCCCACGGCGAACTCCGCGCCCGAGTGAGCTGGCGCGAAACTTGCCGCTCGTTTCTGTTTACACGGCGCGTTACACCACCTTCTCCTCCATTTACTTTGCATTCATTGCCGCGCCGACCGAACGGCGTTATTTAATCACCTAATTGCTCGCAAACAGTTTCGAGTCGATTCAGTTTCGCGCCCCCCCCCCTCCAGGTCACGGGCTCCTCCGCCTTCGGCCGACACCCAAGTTCGGGGTCACCAAACTTTCAGGCTGGCGCCGCCCCCATCACGCCCCAAATGCTCGCAGCAGGAATCAAGGCTGTGCCCAACCCCCGCGATAACACGAATGAATATCGTACTATTCGTACGTCGAATATATTTTATTATCGTACAGAATCACAAATTATAATGTTTGCATTTTGTTTATTGAGGTACTTCCTTCACTCCGTTTGAATAAAACTTAGTGAGGAAATATGTGTAAATGTTAAAGAATTACAAAAATGTTTTTATTATTTTTCAACGCCAAGATGTTATTGAACGTTCCAAGGTGATCGTTCCATAACAGCAATATTTTGTGATTATTTTCTCCGGAGAAAATAATCACAAAATAATTGCAAGTTTTAATAATTTGTAGTTTCTGTTAGCACAATAAAGTTCTTATTGAGAAATTAAATTCCCAATTTTATTGAGTGATTAAAATTTTAATCTTCGTATTTTAAAGTGTGTCTGAAAACATTTCATAAAGGTTTTTTAGGATCTTCATATTCTGTATAGCCACGAACTAACCCGGATTACTTACTGAGATAACTGTATAAATATTTTTACCAAATCGAAATCACGTTTCTCACAACGTTGATTAACCCTAGAATGCATAATGGAATTACTAATCACCCCATCATATTCTTCAACAACGTGGAACTTTGGAACTTTCAACATATTACGTCGGAAAATAAAAAAAAACTCGCACTCTTCAAGATTTTCGCTAGTTCGACCATCTTGCAGAAGTTCGTTACTTGAATAGTTTTAGTTGTTCATTGTTTTGCATATACCGTTTGTTTGGGCGATTAATAACGTCAGTATGCTGATGAGATTGTGAATTTTATGATGGATACGAGAAAAATTAATGTGAATACGTCTAAATTTGAACAACAGATCATTTGCTGGATTAGTGATAGCGAATATTGTGAAAAAGATTTTACTGAAAGCAAATATTCAGTACAATGTTAATACAACATCGTAATATCAGAGAGTGCACTCTCTGATATTGACGATACATCTGCACCTACTAGCTGTTGATGTAATAAAAGAAGAGAAAGGTTTTGTTTGGAATTTGAATTTGCCAAGACAATCGTGAACTCTACCAAGAAATATTGTTCTTAGAGTTGCCAGTAGAAAAGATGAGGCGAATAGTGTCTCTTCAGAACTGGAAAGCTGGAAAATTTTATTCAGTGACAATACGATATCGGAATTGACTAAATATACAAATTAATAAATAGAAAGGCAAGTGGAAACCTACTAGAGGATGGTAACTACAATTCTTCTGTGGGATTCTTCATACTGTATCAACCCCTTTGTTCTATTAATAATATCTTGAAAAGGAGAACGTATGAAATATGAAATATGTAAAGTGTTTTAAAAATCGCTTAAGAAGTCTCAAATAGCTTTTTTTTTCTTTTCTTCAAATTATTAGCTATTTTTAGTGAAGTGAAGTGCAGTTCCAGGGAAATTCAGCGTGATATGCGACATTACCAATGTTAAAAATAAAATAAAATATAGTGGAGTGTGGGGCTGGGCGTTGCAGTGTAGTGCAGCGCTGCAAGACGTAGCAGAAGTGAATAGAGTAAATGAAATAAAATTTAAGATTAGAATTAGATACAATAGAATACGATATAATATAATTAGATGGTATTAATTAGCTGTATGTACATTTTTGGAGTGTACATATGTAGGTGTGTATATATGTATGTGTGTGAGTATATGCGTATACGCACGTGTACGTGTGTATATGCATATGCGTATGTATATGTGTATATGAATATATATGTATATGTGTGTGTATAAGTATGTATGTATGTGTGTGTGGATGTGTGTGTGGGTATGTGTGTGTATACGTATTTGTGCGTGGTGCGTGCGTGTTTGGGTGTGTGCACAGAGAGTCTGAGTTTCACATGTGTACGCGTGAAATAGAGGCCTTCTTGCTATGCTGGGGTATATAGGTAATACATTATATTTAATTTTCATTTGTATAGTGTAATTAATTGGCTACCACCTGGAAAAGACGCCAATTGTGGCCAAAATAAATATATTATTATTATTATTATTATTATTATTATAAAATATACGAAATTGGGTCAACATTTGGCTCAGGAGCATGTACAGAGACTCCTGTCCAAGAACTAGGGGAAATAACTGCACAATTATATTCCAAACCTTCTAGAATATCCAGAATATGGGATATCTAAAGAATGATGCATAGCGTCTACAAATCTCATAAATAATAATGATTTATAATCTAAAAGAATTCTTATAATAACAGTACAAGAATTTAAAGTTACAATATTCCAATCCAAAAAAATTACATAATCATTAATACAAACAACCAATCCAAAAAAAATGTCACTATTGATATAAAAAATAAAACAACAAAAGATAATTTACAAATAAAATTATTATAATTAATAGCCCAATATACTAATTATCATATACCTTTGATTCCACAAATCAACATTCTTATTAAACTAATAAAGCTAAATACAATTAAAAAAAGAGACATCACCAAAGCTTGACAAGTAATCAAGATGTCTCTTTTGGGACAGAGAAAGGATCGTAAAAATGAAGGTGTTTGTTGTAAATGAAAGAGATCTGCCTGTATGGAACATTGCAAGGACATTTGTATTTTATGTGCCAAATGACGAGAATTTATCAAAAAATGATGGGAAAAATTTTGTATAGTTTTTTATTGATTTATTGTGTTGACAGAGTAATATATTGAATTGAATTAGTAGGAACCCCGGGTAACGCATTTTGTGCTTCGGTTCTAAGGCTAAGAGCTCTGAAACTGCATCATCTGGTATTTCTATATCTAAAGGCGGAGTGTGTGACGTAGCTTTTTTTACCCTTCTTTTCTCCCTCCAACTTTTACCCTCCTGCTCCCTCCTTTTCTCCCTCCGACCACAGCTCCATCGACATCTCATCACTCCGTCATCCCTCCTCCCCAAACCTCCCCAGCGCGACATCTTGCCCTAACATCGACATTGATCTCAAAGAGAGCGATAGGGGTCGCAGGGAATTCGGAATTTGGAGGAACGGCCGATTTCACCGCGGCCGCCGGCCTACCGCGTGTTTACAGCCCCCAGTCCTTCGTTTGATGTCGTGCGACAGAGAAGACGCTGTCACAAGGGCCTGAGGAGCCATTGATTTGGAAATGACGAACTGTGAAGCAACCTCGTAAAACTCAAAGGTACGGAATTGCTCTGTGGGAATGTCTTCATACGTTGTTCTGCATGACTGATTTGAGAAAATATTTGGTATTTCTGAAGACAAACTTCTGTGAGAAGTAGTTCAATAAACATAACGAGGAAATTATTTTTCTAGGGTGGACTTTTTGTAATTTTAAATAAAAGTTTGTAATCTATTTTCGGTAATATCATACACGAGATACGTCATCAAAAATATGGAAACTGTCAGCCTTTATTGCCTCTTGCAGGAGAAGCCTTAAGTTTTTGTCTATAACTGAGAGAATGTAGGTAGTAATTGGTACCTCCAATTGACAATCGGATCTCGTACGTAATTCGATTATCTACTTTTCGATCTCTTCTATTAGCGGAAAAATTGTGGCAGCGGTTTTGAATCATAGGACATTTCGCTTCCTACACCTCATGTCCAATTACACCTATTGCGTGCTGCACTCCGTGTCCGATTGGACTTGCTGCGTCCGATTAGACCGTGTCCGATTGGACTTGCTGCGTCCGATTAGACCGTGTCCGATTGGACTTGCAGCTTCCGATTAGACCGTGTCCGATTGGACTTGCAGCTTCCGATTAGACCGTGTCCGATTGGACTTGCAGCTTCCGATTAGACCGTGTCCGATTGGACTTGCTGCGTCCGATTACACCGTGTCCGATTGGACTTGCTGCGTCAGATTATACCGTGTCCGATTGGACTTGCTGCGTCCGATTAGCCCTGCCGTTGAACCATTTGGATGTGGCACGTCCGGGAGCGGAGCAGAGCGCAGAACCCATTCCGTGCCGCTCGTCTCGCCAGATGGCGGCCCACAAGGGTCCGTCACGGCCTCGCTCTGCCCGTCGTCCTCGCCCCCCCCCCCAACCGCCCCCCCCCATCGCTCGTGGCGCAGGACGTGCCACTCCCGCCGACACCTCCCACCCTCGCCGCCGCCGGCGCGCTGTTCCCACTCGGGCGGCTGTAACCGCCAGCTCGGCCGTATGCGGCGCCTCAACCTGTCACTGCCGAAGCATTTCTTCCGTCCTTTGCGCCAGCCGCCGCGACCACAAAAAATGTTACAGCTGACTTCTCTGGCGTAGCTTCATTCTCTGCCCTTCCCAGCCCCTGGCCCACCCCTGTTTTCTACCATTCTAGGAGCCCCTCCCCCTTATGGGCTGAAGCGTCGCGCTCGCCGTTTGTGTGTGTAGCGTCACGAAGACCTCCTTGGCTAATGCGAGTGCGCAGTACGGGTCATTACTCGCCCCGCCCCTCCCTTGTCATCGCGCTGGCCACAGCGTCGGCGGCGGCGTCGGCGGCCATTATCGAAAAACCCTTCATCCCTCGCAGCGAGACATCCCGCCTCGGCCTCGCCCCGCGCTCGTCAACTCTCGGCAGATACTCCCCTCAACGACGTTTCCACTTCGCCTCTCTCTCTCTGTCTCTCTGTCTCTCTCTGTCTCTCTCTGTCTCTCTCTGTCTCTCTGTCTCTCTCTGTCTCTCTCTGTCTCTCTCTGTCTCTCTGTCTCTCTCTGTCTCTCTCTGTCTCTCTCTGTCTCTCTCTGTCTCTCTCTGTCTCTCTCTGTCTCTCTCTGTCTCTCTCTGTCTCTCTCTGTCTCTCTCTGTCTCTCTCTGTCTCTCTGTCTCTCTCTGTCTTTCTCTGTCTCTTTGTGTCTTCCTACCTGTCTCTTTGTGTCTGCCTGTCTGTCACTCTGTCTGTCACTCTGCCTCTCTGTCACTCTGCCTCTCTGTCACTCTGCCTCTCTGTCACTCTGCCTCTCTGTCACTCTGCCTCTCTGTCACTCTGCCTCTCTCTGCCTCTCTCTGCCTCTCTCTGTCTCTCTCTGTCTCTCTATTTCATGCATTTCATCATGCAGACTTTTACAAAGCTCCTATACCGGTTCCGAATACACAATCTCGTCTTCGTTCACACTCTCCCCGACTCTGCCTTTCTCAATCCTCCCTCAACTAGCCCCACATCAGCTTATCGTATTTTGAGCTTTTTATTTTACAACAGCAAATAGTGTCAAAATTTGAGCTGGCTGGCCGTGCCTTTTTTATTATTCTTATTATAGCATTGAAAAACCCAATCTTTGCAGATAAATTATTTTCAGAGTCTTCCATTTTATTCTGTTATCAGAAATGTTCTTTCCTTTACCCATCCACACCCGTACTAAGTCCGTTTTCATCATTTTTTTTCTTTCTAGCACCTAAGTCGACATAAAAAGTAACGAGAGTCGTAAAAGGAAATGCTCTTTTTGGATATCCTCATTAGTACTAATGTACATTTTTAAGAACCTGTAATTATTAGAGTTCTGTAATTTTCTGTTGGAATTGCTTGAGCCTTTAAGAAAGGACTAATAAAGAAAACGCTGATATCGTGAAATAAGTTCGTTCGAAAGTTAGAATAGGGATTTCCGTTAACTCTTCAAGATGAGATAAATAATCGTTGTGTGAATTAAACAAAAAAGGATGGATGAAGATAAGACTGCTCTTCTAATAATAAATTGAAGTCATCTTATTTAAGAAACTACTTGAGTGAAATTGAAAATAGTAAGCACATGTTAAAGCAAAAATTTTAAGAAATTTTTGAATAATAAAATAAGTCAGCATTTGATTAAGTTTAATGGAAATAACTAAATCAATATTGTCAGCCTGTTCAAACGGAAAACTTTTCCCCTTTGTGATGAATGTTTTTAATGAGACATAGTTGTTACCTATTGCGATGTGTGTCAAGTTCATTAAAAACGAAATGTAATTTTTACTGAATTTTTATTGATCTCTCTGTTATTCAGATTATGAAGATCAGTTAATCAATACCTTTTACAGTTTGTGTATTTGTCGAGTTGTTTGGTCTATAAAATAAAAAATAATGTAATCCGCATTGTAAAATACCATTCTACAAACTCATCATCCACACTACCTCTATTTTGTTTCGCGCAGTTGGATAGAATAGACTAAATCTCAAATTTTGTGTTTTAACTGCTTTATGCGGAGCTATCTGAAATGAGACGGAGTCAGTTCACGTAAAAATGTTATTAAAATGTTTAAATTGATTTCAGTATACAGAAGTTGTGTAACGTTAATACATTTGCATAAAAATCTAAAAGTACACATTATTCTAACATTATAAATATTTGGCACATTTTTTCATCAGCAGGATATCAATTTACGAAACATTAATATGAATTATTGCACACAGTCAAAAGGAAAAGTAACGAATAGTTAAAATTTAAATTTGTCAACAAAAGTAATACATTTGTATTTGCTCTTAGTAAATTAACTTGTATATTGTAATGTTATTTTATATTCCATTTACTTATTGTGTAAAACAATGGCAGTTATAAAGATTCGTATATTTTGGTACATCGTGGTATCTCGAACCCCCATGAAAGAATACAATGGTAAAACAATATTGCTGAAATCTGAATTCACGTAATCACTCTTAAAACAATGAAACAAAACTTAGATTTAACGTCTGTAATTAATACCAGAAAAACTACTTTTGAAAGACTACTCAAGTGGTCTCCAACAATAAAGTAAAATTCTTTCCAGGTTACGTCTTCTATTATGGATCAATGCGTACCCGTGCGAGAACTCTTGCATGTTAAATTCCACTATCTTCCCTATCTTTCCTTTTCCATATTAAAAGGGGAAATGAATGATACGATTTTATTTGTTTAAAAAAAATTAAAAAGGTAACTTCCTATGTACTTATAAAGTTTACAATAAAAATTGCTTTATATATATATATGTATATGTGTATATATATATATATATATATATATATATATATATATATATATATATATATATATATATATATATATATATATATTTTGTGACAGCATACCCGCCCTGCTTGCTCCGTACGTGGAGGACATTGGATGTTCAAAAATTTGTTTAATTTAATAACTCACTCCGGAGAACAAATTTTATTCGAAAGAAAAATCTCTATCTTCAATTTTGTAGTAGTAAGAAGACGCCCAAAAACTTCCAAACGTCAAAATTTTCAAAAATTCAGAGTTGACCCTAAAAATCGGAGCAATGACACTTGTATAAGTGTATTTTACTGTATTCTTTCAAAAAATGTAAAAAAATGGAGCTAGTTGTGAGAAAATTTTGAAAATATTCCTGAGACTTCGAGTTAAGTACCCCCAAATTTTAAAGAACGCTTTTCAAAATCGCAAAGCTTCAGCGGGATTGACCGGGGATTGTCCATTTTGTAATACATCCTAAGTATGGGTTAGGCGCTAATGGATTTTACAGACGGACCGACGACAGACAGGACGGACTGAAGTTTAAAAAAACAATTTTTCGCTATCCGGAGATCCCAGATCATGTATTTCCGTTTAAATATGGAAATCAATTTTCCGCACCATTACGTACCTTTCTTTATAGTACGTTTATTAATCCATATAAATACATATGTATACGAGAACGTAAACAACCTCCAATTGTGTAAGTTGGGTACTTTTTTTATTTCAGTGTGTTTCGTATATTTCTGTGTATTTTCTGTTCATTTCTTTCATTCGGTTATATATTCTTCATTCGGAATATATAATCCTCCATATTCTTTCTTTCATTCAGATTTTTCATATATTCACAACTTTCGAGAGAGTACATTTACACGCATTTTCTTTCTCAAAAAATCTAATTAACGTCTCAAAATTACATTTTGATTATTCCCGGTAAACTCGCCTTACCATTTCCTAATTTATCTTACTAACACCATTCTTGAGGCACAAGCGGTTTCATAATACAATGTGGGGTTATTGTATAATCACTTAAACAAAAAGGTATCGCTTTAAGACATACCTTTCCCACACATTTTATTTATTTAGAATTACTAATTTGCAAAATCAGCGTAAAAATATTTGGGAAGAAGTATTTTGTACACCATTTTTTCGAGATTTGAAACATGCATGTAGTCGCGTCGAAGTGTTATAAAAACTGCTTACCGTCATTTCCAATATGGCGCATAAGAAATTATGATCGTAGCGACAATAGCAAAATCAAAGAACGAATTTCCCTTTTGCGCCCAGTTTCCGATATACCAGGGGATACCAGATAAGTAGAGGGGAAAGATTATCTGATTATTGGAAAATCTGATAGCATGCATGCTATATTTCCAAAAACGTACATCTTAAAACATAAAGATACTAGTATATTTATATTTTAAACATTAAAGACATCTTTCAAATTTCAATGTCTCTATTCAAGATCACATAAATATTATCATTAAATATTCCATTAACGCAATATTTCGCGAGAATGTGTAAACAATACAATGTCCACTATCGATATATTTCCAGTTGACGACGCGTCCTAAAAAAAAACATTCTTGTTTGGTAGTCAACATGTAATAAATCAGAGTAGAGATTGATTCTTACGAGCGTTGCAAATCTTTCAAAGATACTGCAGAGGTGATTTGTACCATGGTCTGTATTGCACCAAACGCTCTTCGAATGATACTCTCGCATTATAATCTTGGTTAGTGATGAGTAGGGGTAATATTCCTCTCCTAGAATGGAAGTTCTCGTCAGACGGTCGTCAGAGAGGGCGTGGCTACAGCGCAATTCGCACACGAGATTGTATGTACTTTACTCTTTAATTTGATTTGGTTATATATTCTTCATTTGGAATATATATTCCTCCTTATTCTTTCTTTCATTCGGAATATATTCATATATTCACAACTTTCGAGAGAGAACCATTTACACGCATTCTTTCTCAAAAAATCTAATTAACTTCTCAAAATTACATTTTGATATATTTCCAGTTGACGACGCGTCCTTAAAAAAACATTCTTGTTTGGTAGTCAACGCGTAATAAATCAGAGTAGAGATTGAGATCTTACGAGCGTTGCAAATCTTTCAAAGAAACTGCAGAGGTGATTTGTACCATGGTCTGTTTTCCACCAAACGCTCTTCGGATGATACCCTCGCATTATAGTCTTGGTTAGTGATGAGTAGGGTGAGTAGAACGGAAGTTCTCGTCAGACGGTCGTCGGAGAGGGCGTGGCTGCACTGTGGCGTGACGCCGACGCAGTGGTGGCGTGAGGGAGGGACGTGAGTAGGGTGCGTAGAACGGAAGTGCTCGTCAGACGGTCGTCAGAGAGGGCGTGGCTGCACTGTGACGTGACGCCGACGCAGTGGTGGCGTGAGGGAGGGACGTGAGTAGGGTGCGTAGAACGGAAGTGCTCGTCAGACGGTCGTCAGAGAGGGCGTGGCTGCACTGTGGCGTGACGCCGACGCAGTGGTGGCGTGAGGGAGGGACGTGAGTAGGGTGCGTAGAACGGAAGTGCTCGTCAGACGGTCGTCAGAGAGGGCGTGGCTGCACTGTGACGTGACGCCCACGCAGTGGTGGCGTGAGAGGGGGACGTGAGTAGGGTGAGTAGAACGGAAGTGCTCGTCAGACGGTCGTCAGAGAGGGCGTGGCTGCACTGTGACGTGACGCCGACGCAGTGGTGGCGTGAGGGAGGGACGTGAGTAGGGTGAGTAGAACGGAAGTGCTCGTCAGACGGTCGTCGGAGAGGGCGTGGCTGCACCGTGACGTGACGCCGACGCAGTGGTGGCGTGAGGGAGGGACGTGAGTAGAACGGAAGTTCTCGTCAGACGGTCGTCGGAGAGGGCGTGGCTGCACCGTGACGTGCGCCGACGCAGTGGTGGCGTGAGGGAGGGACGTGAGTAGGGTGAGTAGAACGGAAGTGCTCGTCAGACGGTCGTCGGAGAGGGCGTGGCTGCACCGTGACGTGCGCCGACGCAGTGGTGGCGTGAGGGAGGGACGTGAGTAGGGTGAGTAGAACGGAAGTGCTCGTCAGACGGTCGTCGGAGAGGGCGTGGCTGCACCGTGACGTGACGCCGACGCAGTGGTGGCGTGAGGGAGGGACGTGAGTAGGGTGAGTAGAACGGAAGTGCTCGTCAGACGGTCGTCGGAGAGGGCGTGGCTGCACCGTGACGTGACGCCGACGCAGTGGTGGCGTGAGGGAGGGACGTGAGTAGGGTGAGTAGAACGGAAGTGCTCGTCAGACGGTCGTCGGAGAGGGTGTTGCTGCACCGTGATATGACGCCGACGCAGTGGTGGCGTGAGGGAGGGACGTGAGTAGGGTGAGTAGAACGGAAGTGCTCGTCAGACGGTCGTCGGAGAGGGCGTGGCTGCACTGTGACGTGACGCCGACGCAGTGGTGGCGTGAGGGAGGGACGTGAGTAGGGTGAGTAGAACGGAAGTTCTCGTCAGACGGTCGTCGGAGAGGGCGTGGCTGCATCGTGACGTGACGCCGACGCAGTGGTGGCGTGAGGGAGGGACGTGAGTAGGGTGAGTAGAACGGAAGTTCTCGTCAGACGGTCGTCGGAGAGGGCGTGGCTGCACTGTGACGTGACGCCGACGCAGTGGTGGCGTGAGGGAGGGACGTGAGTAGGGTGCGTAGAACGGAAGTGCTCGTCAGACGGTCGTCGGAGAGGGCGTGGCTGCACTGTGACGTGACGCCGACGCAGTGGTGGCGTGAGGGAGGGACGTGAGTAGGGTGAGTAGAACGGAAGTGCTCGTCAGACGGTCGTCGGAGAGGGCGTGGCTGCACCGTGACGTGACGCCGACGCAGTGGTGGCGTGAGGGAGGGACGTGAGTAGGGTGAGTAGAACGGAAGTGCTCGTCAGACGGTCGTCGGAGAGGGCGTGGCTGCACCGTGGCGTGAGAGGGGGAGAGGGGGCGCTCAGAGGCGTGCGGCGTGGGTGCCTGCGCATTATAATCTTGGTTAGTGATGAGTAGGGTGAGTAGAATGGTCGTCAGAGAGGGCGTGGCTGCACCGTGGCGTGAGAGGGGGAGAGGGGGCGCTCAGAGGCGGGCGGCGTGGGTGCCCGCGCGCGGGCGCAGCGAGGCGCGCGGCGGCGGCGCGCGCGGCCAGTGCAGCAGCTCCTCCTGCAGCTGCGCGCGCGTCTTGCCGCTCGTCTCGGGCACGAGCGCGAACGAGAAGGCGGCGGCGGCCGTGGACGCGGCGCCGAACACCGCGAACAGCAGCGTGAGGCCGTAGGCGCGCGCCAGCCGCGGGAACGCCTCGTGCACCGCCTCGTTCACCGCCCAGTCCACGGACACCGCGCCGCCGCTCGCCACCGGGCCCACCTGCCACGCCCCCCCCTCCTCAGCAATCTCTTTTTACACGTTTACATTCCAAAAGCTACGGCCGTGGATCCTCTGCGCTTTCTATTGTGCGCGGCCTGTGCCCTGGACCCCTGACATTGTTACGTAAACGCAATGGCTATTGTGCCAAACGCGTTCAGAATTTCTTTACTAAGCAACCAGCCATAGGCCAGCAGACTGAGCGTCTTCCGGAAGACGCTCTTGCCTGAGTGAAGAGGTCAGGTTCGGACTTTGACAATATATTGGCCTTGGTCAATACTCCAAAGGGCGCTTGTTAACTTGACTCACTTCCTATCCGGGCGGGCCAGGGCCCACCAACGCACCGACGAATTATAAATTCGGGGTGGTTCAGAGCGGTTTTGCTGAGCTCCGGAAAGGAACATGGAGCAGAAGGAATGAGAATGTTAGTGATTCAATAGAAGAGGCCATAATAGCATTAGAAGAAGTGATTGCCATTCTGAACAAAAAAATCTCGAAGTAAATGGCAAAAGAAGCTAAGTGGAACTGGTAATGTCTTCGGTACAGATATTGGGCCCCTACGTTCCTCGAGTGTTCTTTCCACAAAATACCAGTACAACCTCACTGACAAAGACATTCCATATTAAACCCCTTTTCAACTAAAAATGGCGCGTGTTAGTCTGTTGGTTTGGCATTCGCCTGGCGTTGATCGGAGAAATCAAGGAAAATTACCGATCAGAGCAGCCTGCCGCAAGAATTCTCCCCCAAAATGCACGTGAATTTGACCTAGCTGATAAGATAGTGTCAGGGATCGTGCAACAGTCGAGATTTGAAGCCTGCGTCCTGCCAGTTACTGCAGTGACATCAGAGCCACCTTTGCCAGTGTAAATACGTTTCTAAATACTACTTTCGCATTTGTGAGAGAGCAATGAGCCCTAACCAGCTCGGAAGCGATGAACCAGGGCAGCGAGCCGAGGCCCATCTCGTAGGAGGTGAGGTAGAGGCCCAGGAAGCAGGAGGGCAGCCAGTCGCGGTTGTGCAGGCCGGTGAGCGCGAGCGCGGCCAGGGCGACGGCCATGAGCGAGGCGGACGCGACGAGCAGGCCGCGCCGGCCCGTGCGCTCCACCACGAGCGGCGGGACGGCGCCGCCGGCCGCCTTGAGCGCGCTCAGCGCGGTGTGCGCCAGCGGCAGCGTCAGCTCGCCCCGCGCCCTCGTGAACACGTGCGGCGCGTACAGCACCAGCGCGCCGCTGCCGCACGCCTGCGCACCGCACGCGCGCGCGCGTCGACTGCTCGGACCCGTAAGTGGAGTGCATGTTTCATCGCCGACGGTGGATATGGTCGTACCCCGCTAGCTGGCGAGATTCTGGGGCGACCAAGGTTGACTGGTTTGGGGATGTTCCCTATCCAGATATATCCCATCAGCGGAACTCCACCTCAGCCGGGACACGCTCTACGCTCCGAACTGGTCTCGCGGTATGTGTAGTAGGTAGAGCCTGTATGTGTAAGTGTGTGTAAGTAAGGGGTGAGAATAGGGCAAAGAAGAGGAAGGAATGATCGTGCGCAGTCCGTAGCCCGTTTGTTTGGATTATTCACGCCTCCTACATTACCCTCGCACTGATCGGAGAATACATGGAAACTACCGATTAGAGCAGTCGGCTGCTAGAATTCCCCTCCACACAGCTGCTGAATAAGTGCTACCTGACAAGTTAGAGTGTAAAATCTTGTCGCTGTCGAGTTTTGGTGTCTGGTCCAAGAACAACCAACGGAATCCAACGGATGAACTACAGAATCTTTATAGCCAGCACTTAAGTACAAGGGAGTAAAAGGAGCTGAAATGCTAGTAGGTTTAGCTCAATATCTAATTTGCTTTATCGTTCGCATTCTTTACATCGCCTTTTTATTATTATTATTATTATTATTATTATTATTATTATTATTATTATTATTATTACTTATTAATTTTCTGCAGAAGGCGGTACAATCTAGAGCATGGCAAAGTCGGAGGCAGTTCAGGTTTTGCCTATGTTCTTCTTCTCCCGCCCTATCACTCACTAGTAGGTTTATTCCGTGTATTTGGCCATATTGAGATCATTTTTAACCTAAAATTGTTTTCTTCTGCGATCGGCCAGCGGGAGTGCATGCATGTGAGTGTGTGAGTGCAAATATCTTTGTACATGCTTGAGTTGACTTTTATTAATATACATTTTAAAGATAATTCAACGTAGCTTCAATTATCAATATTACGATTATTTTATTCCGCAACACAGGCTATAATCTATTTACTCTTTTGAGCATCTTGAAGTCGTCACCACTCGTTGCAGAACTAATTATCTTACGTAATGACGGTCTACAGCAGCGTTATCGCAAAAGTACCTCTTTGGAGCAGGCTGTCGATCGAAATGGGCCGAGGTCTACGCGAAGTGCTTTCACTCCCCCCCTTTCTCGCGCTACTATTATGCGCGCTCTCTGGTCAGCGTACGTCTCCAGTGTTCGCCACAAGGCGACCGGCATTCTGTGACACATTGCCCCCTTGCTCAGGAGTGAATTCAAATGCAGTTTGTCGCAATGTGAGGGGTACCAGGCTACCCCAGAATTTCAGTCACAATATAAAGATATAATTGATGAAAACAGAATCTATGAATTCTATCTATGAATTTCATATTTAATGTAGAAAGTTCAAATAAGTGTGACGTTTCTTATACAATTATACACTCCTTGACAAAATCCTATATATGTCCACGAGAACTTACTTGTTGCAGAAACATCAGCATGCAACAGATAAAGATGCCTTTGGCGGTACTTCTAGAGAAGGAGCGCATTTCTCGTATAAAGTTGACTATCTTGCCGGCAAAACTTTTTGCACGGTTCACTGTGTCTGGCACCAGGACCTGCAAGTAAACCACGAGTTCGACAGCTGGTTCTTCGCTTCCGTCAATTCAAACCCTGGTTTATCTACATACAATAGGTGGTTTCTAGGATTCGCAGGGAAGTCTTTGTTTGACTAGGTTTTTTAGGTTCCCCTACCGTGATCATAACATATCAGCTCTTCAGTGCACATCATACCATCACCATAATCTATTATTACCACTAAATTTATAACTCAATGAAA
The DNA here is from genome assembly GCA_038098605.1 of Gryllus longicercus. NCBI lineage: Eukaryota > Metazoa > Arthropoda > Insecta > Orthoptera > Gryllidae > Gryllus > Gryllus longicercus. The sequence continues at coordinate 3,508,972 of JAZDUA010000121.1, read as the reverse complement.
CATAACATACACGAGGGGAAAAATCCTAGAAACCATCGTTTCAGATACATCTCAATGCAGTCTGCTTTTGTCATTATATATCCGCCATGAGCTCCCCAAAAATAACAATCTTCGTTTATAAAATTGAACTGGAGAATTTCATTTTTGGCTTCGTTTTTTTGTCATTTTCACGGGCAAAAAACTGACCACACGTTCATTTTGCTGGGATTTTTCAAAAACATCGTAATATTCAAATATATCAGTTTAATATCATTGTTTTAATTAAAAAGAGGGCATAAAATATAAATAAATAACAATAGTTAATTTATTCTTTATTTTTTAGTATATAACAAGACATGTAGATACAATCAGTAAGAAGCTTGTTTCGAGGTTCTGATAACTCCAGCCTCTTATTTTCTATAAAGACCATTGTCAAAAATAACTACTTTAGTTTACAATAAAATTGTACGTGGCGGGCCATGTCAATGAACTACAATTTGCAAATTATTATTTTAAACGTGGAAATAGATTCATACTAGGACATATCTACAGAGTACTCTCCAAAACTGTAATAAAACGCCCAAAACGATCTCTCCAGGTATATTCCTGCGTAAGATAACTTGATTGTTACTTTATTAATCAAGTAACTTTTTAATTATATTAATTATTATGAATTTATAAAAACAATCAAGCACTTGTTGACATAAAATCATAATTTTTTTCATATAATGCCAAAGAAGTTCAGTAACATTAGTACATTTCGAATGTACTAATCTCAAAATTTGGAAAAATTGGGAATGAATGTGGGGAATTCAGCGAAATACTTCTGCTTCTCATTTTCTTGGAGAAATTTCGTATCTTGTCTTGCCAGTTTTCTTTTCTAGAACTGCTACTTCTTGCCTTTGTTCTGAATGCAAATATTGTGCTATTTTATAAATAAACTCTCGTGACAATTTTGAGTATTGATCTCAGTTTAAACCAAGAGCAAATACGAAGCAAATTTCTTGTTTCCGGCAGATCCCTGGAGTATCAATAGTGTCTTATGTTTTTGAAAGTTAAAAAGAGCCTAATTGAATTGCGTGAGAGGAAATACAGGTTATCACATAGTCAATGGGGCCTTGTCAACATGGACTCAACGAAGGAGATTGCACCTTAGCTTTCCCCCCCAGAGACACCCGCGAGGGAAAATCAATTTTTGATAATTGACAGTCAGATTGCGCACATGTAACGAGTAAGGTATTTTTAAAAAAATAAGATTATGGTAAGGTTTTGAGAATCACAAGAATATTCAAACTTCTCAAATACAATTTTAAATGAAAAAAATAAATCACAGGTTCCAGTCTCCCACGTGAGCCCATTCAAGTTAAGGGTCTACACCAGGGTGTATCACTTTCGGGTTGTGCCCAATGATGGTATAGTTCCTGTTTAATGTGTGTAGCGGGTTGCTTTCTATCCAAACGTTTGCTTTCTACCAAAACAAATTTCAAACTATGTATTTTTGTCTTAAATCTGTTTTATACAAGAACTTAGAATAATTATCTCTCTCCCTCTCTCTTCCTCTCTCCATCTCCCCTTTCCCTCTCTCTCTCTCTTCCTTTATTCCATATCTTTCTCTCTCCTCTCAACCTCCCCCTATCTCTCCTCTATCTTTCCCTCTCTACGTATCTCTCACCTATCTTTTTCTTCATCCCTCTCACTTTAGCTCCCTCTCTTTGTTTTCCTCGGTCCCTTCCTCTCCTTCTTCCCCTATCTTTGCTTCTCACTCTCTCTCTCTCTCTCTCTCTCTCTCTCTCTCTCTCTCTCTAACAGTAGTACACACACGGAATTTGTGCCAATAGTTTCTGATAAATGACACAAATAAAAAGAATCACATTCAGGTTTTGTCTCAACAAATGAATAAATTACTTCTTTGTTGTTTGGCCAAAGTAGCACAGATTCCCGAAGAAGTTATTTTTGTAAAAAAAATTCCAATGTTGTAACATTTTGTAAGATACCGGAACATTGTTCCAATTTCCATTACGCGAAGGGCAATTGTGGATTTATTAGCGTCGTTTATGAACAACGATTGGCAAATGTTGCCAATCTGATGGTTGGTTGGCGGCAAAGACGCGCCCCAAACAAAGCGTTTTAATAATTCCGACAAACAACTAATTTGCAATTTACACATTTTGTGCCCAGAAAAGTATACTATTCCTTCACCGATATTCAGAACTATCCTCTGCGATTCGATTTACGCCTCCGTTATTGATATTATAAAGGAGAGAAACGGCAAGAAACTGCAGAAGAGGAAAGGTGGATTTCTCAACGGAATGAAATCGGGAAAGGAATGTTCGTTTCAGTGGGGAGGGGATGAGAGCTTGCAGTGCCACGTGACTTAGGACCTGAGTGAGTTCCGTGAGCGCGTGCTCGGCCGCGCGGCGCGCCGCCTCCACCGCCGCCCCCGCCCCCGTCTTCTCCACGGCCGCCCGCGTGGCCGCCGCCACCGCCGTCGCCGCCTCCAGGTCCTCCGGCGCCAGCCCGCCCTCCGACTCCGGCACGTCCGACGACAGCCGGAACAGCTCCACGTGCAGGTCGTCGGACGACCAGCCCGGCCGCAGCCACGCCAGCGCGCGCAGCGCCTCCTCGCGCCGGCCCCGCTGCGCCAGCCACACCTGCCGCACAGCGCCCCCATGGATTCTTGCGCGCGCCAGCCGCACCTGCTTCCCACAGCCCCATGATATCCTGCGCGTGACTACTTGCGCTGACCTCGTTGCGCTAGCCACACCTGCCGCACGACGCCCCCATGGGTACTTGCGCGCGCCAGCCGCACCTGCTGCCCACAGCCCCATGATATCCTGCGCGTGACTACTTGCGCTGGCCTCGTTGCGCTAGCCACACCTGCCGCACGACGCCCCCATGGGTACTTGCGCGCGCCAGCCGCACCTGCTGCCCACAGCCCCATGATATCCTGCGCGTGACTACTTGCGCTGGCCTCGTTGCGCTAGCCACACCTGCCGCACGACGCCCCCATGGGTACTTGCGCGCGCCAGCCGCACCTGCTGCCCACAGCCCCATGATATCCTGCGCGTGACTACTTGCGCTGGCCTCGTTGCGCTAGCCACACCTGCCGCACGACGCCCCCATGGGTACTTGCGCGCGCCAGCCGCACCTGCTGCCCACAGCCCCATGATATCCTGCGCGTGACTACTTGCGCTGGCCCTGTTGCGCCAGCCACAACGCCCCCATGGTTCTTGCGCGCGCCAGCCGCATCTGCTGCCCACAGCCCCATGATATCCTGCGCGTGACTACTTGCGCTGGCCCTGTTGCGCCAGCCACACCTGCCGCACAACGCCCCCATGGTTCTTGCGCGCGCCAGCCGCATCTGCTGCCCACAGCCCCATGATATCCTGCGCATGACTACTTGCGCTGGCCCTGTTGCGCCAGCCACAACGCCCCCATGGTTCTTGCGCGCGCCAGCCGCATCTGCTTCCCACAGCCCCATGATATCCTGCGCGTGACTACTTGCACTGGCCTCGTTGCACTAGCCACACCTGCCACCCATGGTCCGCGGATTCACGCGCACTTCGTCGCAGCGGTCGCGTTACACCTGCCTCTCAAGACACCATGCATACTTGCACGAGCCACTCGTGACATCCCCGAAGCCCCAACTTAACTTGCCGCCCACCGCCCGATGGCTACCTGCTATCTCCTCACACCTACCCCGCACTGCTGACCACGTCAGCCGCTCACAGCCCCGTGGATACTTGTGTGCGCCTCCTCGTACCGACCCGATGCGCTAGCGAACTCTGCAACCCACACCCCCGTGAAATCATATGAACTTCCTCGTGTCAGACCCGCTGCGCCCGCCACATCAGTCACTCACAGCTTCACCAGCGTGACATGACATTCCCTGGAATTATTCCAAGTGAGGGTGCTTTGGTTCGAAGTCATTATTCCTGTACGCATATTTCGTTTTATATTCCAGAATAGTATCTTCCCTCGCATTGGTACGTTTACTCTGACGCTGATCTACATGTCGGTTCGCAGGATTTGTCCCCTTGCAGAAGACTTCCCTCGGTAAGATATCGTCCCAACGGAAAAAGCTGTAGGGTTCTGACTGCTCTGTAGTGTTGTAGAGCATGAAAGTGTGTGATTGTAATGTGAGGGTAGAGGACAAGGTAAGAAGGGAAGATTCAGGGCGGTTGGTGTCCGTTTGTTAGGGTGATTAATTTAGGAATGTCAAGAATATTACTAAGTACATGAAGATATTGAGTTCTGACTTCGAGACGGGTGTCGCTTTCAGACAATTATCTATTCTTGCAAACCACTCTTTCTTCTCACTTTTGAAAGTTTTATCATGTTAGCCTTGCTTTGGTAACCCCGAACACACATAATAGTTTTGCCTGTTTCTATTTTCATATTCGACTGTCGGCCCAAAGTTCTCAATAATAATGTTTGATGCCCTTGCTTTCTTCACGGTACGCCCTCGTGGCATCCGGAATCCTCTACGAGTGTTGAGCGGCGTACGCACCGGAGACTCCGGCATGAAGAAAAAGGCGACGCCGAAGACGAAGGAGATGCCGGCCTCCACGAAGTTGCGCACGACGTGCGGCACCAGCAGCGCCAGCAGGTCCACGAAGAGGATGCCGTTGCACATCATGAGGTCCAGCAGGGAGCCGAGCGCGCCGCGCACCGACACCTCGGAGATGTCGCCGCAGTAGCGCGGGATGAGCACGCTGCCCGCCCCCGTCGCCATGCCGTGCATCGTGCGCCCCACGTGCAGCAGCGGCGCCTGCGCAGCATGCACATCCAATTCACCACTCTCATCACAGACCTCACTCATTAGACACTCGAATCAAGGACTTCATTCATCGACTATTCTTTAACTCTAGGCGCGCCCACTCTCAGGCCGCAGGCGGGGCCTTCAAACACTAATCATCGACTCGATTCATCGATTGCTCTAATCAAAGGCTTCACTCATCGACTATTCTTTAACTCTAGGCGCGCCCACTCTCAGGCCGCAGGCGGGGCCTTCAAACACTAACCATCGACTCGATTCATCGATTGCTCTAATCAAAGGCTTCATTCATCGACTATTCTTTAACTCTAGGCGCGCCCACTCTCAGGCCGCAGGTGGGGCCTTCAAACACTAATCATCGACTCGATTCATCGACTGCTCTAATCAAAGGCTTCATTCATCGACTATTCTTTAACTCTAGGCGCGCCCACTCTCAGGCCGCAGGCGGGGCCTTCAAACACTAATCATCGACTCGATTCATCGATTGCTCTAATCAAAGGCTTCATTCATCGACTATTCTTTAACTCTAGGCGCGCCCACTCTCAGGCCGCAGGCGGGGCCTTCAAACACTAATCATCTACTCGATTCATCGATTGCTCTAATCAAAGGCTTCATTCAACGACTATTCTTTAACTCTAGGCGCGCCCACTCTCAGGCCGCAGGCGGGGCCTTCAAACACTAACCATCGACTCGATTCATCGATTGCTCTAATCAAGGACTTCATTCATCGACTATTCTTTAACTCTAGGCGCGCCCGCTCTCAGGCCGCAGGCGGGGCCTTCAAACACTAACCATCGACTCGATTCATCGATTGCTCTAATCAAAGGCTTCATTCATCGACTATTCTTTAACTCTAGGCGCGCCCACTCTCAGGCCGCAGGTGGGGCCTTCAAACACTAATCATCGACTCGATTCATCGACTGCTCTAATCAAAGGCTTCATTCATCGACTATTCTTTAACTCTAGGCGCGCCCACTCTCAGGCCGCAGGCGGGGCCTTCAAACACTAATCATCGACTCGATTCATCGATTGCTCTAATCAAAGGCTTCATTCATCGACTATTCTTTAACTCTAGGCGCGTCCACTCTCAGGCCGCAGGCGGGGCCTTCAAACACTAATCATCTACTCGATTCATCGATTGCTCTAATCAAAGGCTTCATTCAACGACTATTCTTTAACTCTACAGCTCACGCGCGCCCACTCTCAAGCCGCAGGAACGTATTTTTCCTCGTTATCTCTTCCAACTTAGGAATCATCCAATTTCAGTAACGTAGTAATATTACATACCCTCTCAAGTGATTCGTTGGTTTGCGTGCACGCTTTCCACGGCGGATTACCGGGTTCAATTCTCGGAAAAATACCTGTGCGTTTTCCTTACAAATTTCCCAGTATCTATTACTGTGTGACGATGATAAAGACCACCTGAAGGTAAAAATCAATATATCCTGTGAAGGGATGTCGTCATGTTAATCACACCAACCCCTGGCCGAGAGACTGGTCACCGCTAATCAGGGCCAAGGCCCTGTAGCGGGTTGTGGAGCCAAGAATAAGACAATATTTAGGGCTTCGATAGCAATGTAAAAACAACTTTTTTCTATTACATTTAAATATATTCATATTGTAACATGTCCTCCTAACAATGTTTCTCCGGTGAAAAATGCAATTTTTATGGTGCATGTTTTTACATATTTTGGAAGTCTTGTTAATCGCGTGATATTTAGAGCGTATTGTTTGATGATTGATCTGCCGGTCTCTGCGTTCGGTTCACGTTCGAGAGCTGCGCCTGCAGTCAGCCGCCAACTGCAGTTCATCCTCCTACTCTGCACAGCGCGCGCGCTCTACAAAGTGTTTAATGTACTGAGTTGTGTGAGAGGGATAAGGCGCAGGTGTACAGGCGTACGAGAGACTGAATGATTGATTCCGGGAATGTCAACTGCTATGGATATTCGTACCGTTACTGAAGTTAACAATTTATTCCGGGAGATGGCAAAAGTCCCTTCCCCGTTGGATGGCAAGATCAGGCGTGAACGAACGGGTGATTTAACCTCCAAGAAGGGAGGCACCAACCAAGCTGGGGCGAGCTCTGAGATTTCGACTAATCTCTCGACATATGTGGCAGTATAGTACACACCGCCACTCGTACATGCATCAGTTCCGCGATTCACAGTTTTACTTCTATCTTCACTATGTCTGATATTACGAACACAATTTGTAGCTTATACCTTCCAACATCTACCAACATTACATTCAACTGCTTCCTGTCCGTATTCCGTGATCAGTTCACTGAATTTTATCTTCTTCGTCGCGAGCACCGTCTTACACTCTGCCCTGCCAACGGTCAACTGCCCACTTTCAACGGCCGAATTCCCGCCCGCTCTCGCCGGCCCACGACGGCGGACTCGTTCTCTAGTCCCCCCACTGCCAGTCGCCGCACCTGCCGCTAATACCGCGCAGTTCAAAACTGGTCGTAATTATATTATTGCACTCTGTGTCTCTAATTACGTATAGAAACGCTCCGCGTTTCAATATATATATATATATATATATATATATATATATATATATATATATATATAAAAAAGAGAGAGAGAGAGGGTCAACGCACCCGCCCTTGCCCCGAGAGGAAGATGAATGCCCATCCCACGAGGTAGAGCAGCGAGAGCGCCAGGAGCGGGCGGCGGAGGCCCAGGCTGGGCACGAGGGCGCCGGCGGGCAGCGAGCCCAGCAGCGCGCCCACGGGCAGCAGCGCGCCCACCAGCGCCGCCTGCGCGCCCTGCAGCTCGCCCGTGGGGAAGAGCGCGTCCCGCCACGGCGCCACGCCCGCCCACACGGGCGCGTCCTCCCCCTCGCCCTGCAGCAGCGGCAGCGCAGTCACCGGGTACTGCACCGCCATGCCCCCGCACGCGCCCGCCAGGCTCGCTGCCGCAACACAAGCGGTAATGTGTTATCACACTGAGCGTGGCAAAACGAGCAGAAATATAAAGGGTATTCAAGTTGGTCTTATCTCTTAGTGTGGTTAAATTCTCCTACATCTAGGACAACTTAACTCTTGCGGTTTCAACCGGATCAACAAAATAATTCTTCACGATAGTTAACTATTAATGAATGATGATAAATACAAATAATACAAAGGAAAATGATCTGAATAAAAGTGTTTTCTATGGTGGTGAAGTGGAGCGCTATGAAAGATTGCACGGTGAATCGTTTATGTTAATTTGTAGATTTTGTGAAGTTGTTAATTTCTGTAATGTTAAGTTAGTGTATTCCTCCACCACGTTCTCAAACTTAATTGCAGAATTATTAATAAACCTAAACAGTAGGAAAGACACCTGCGCCTTCCATCGCGATGAGCGCCCGCTCACCGACGAAAGCGGCGAGCCACTGGCGCTGCCGCGGGCACACGGGGCCGCGCCGCCTTCGGCCGGGGGCAGGCGGGGGCGGGGGCGGGGGCCGGGGCGGGGGCGAGGGCGGGGGCGAGGGCTCCCGCCCCTCGGCCTCCTGGCGCAGGTGGTGCGCCGCCTCCGCGATGGCCGCCAGCCGCTCCGCGCGGCTCCCGCGCCCGCCCGCCTCCATGCGCCCCCACCACGCCTCCTCCTATGGCTCCCAACCTCGGAGGTCTGTGACGAGAATCTCGCGACTGAAAACATAGGTTTCCGCGGCCGGCAATAGATAGTTGGCTGTCCGTAGTAGGCAATTACCTACAGTCATACTGCAACCTTCCTCAGGGCAAAATGCTCTAGGACTGGAACCCGCCTCTGACGTCAGCAGTTTGCCCTGAGGAAGGTCCCAGTACGGCAGCAGACACGTTGGTAACTGCCCAGGACACGGCGTTTCCGCACTGCCAACATTTTATTAGTGTCGTGAATGCTCTACCAGCTTAGTTGGTTCACTGCTGTTTCAGTGTCACTGCCCAGAACGGCCTAGATTTCGAGTTCCAACGGTAGTACGTTTTCGATACCACCTAAGTCAAATTCAATCGCTGCCAGAAGGATAACTTCACTGTCGGTGCTCAGAAATATAAAAAAGGTGCACGGATCGCGCGCTACCTTTCCTTTCTCATCCTTCTCCATTGCACACACATGCACATCCCCGCTTCCCATGTAGGGAGCTTAGCGAGTGTCCCGGATGGGGCTGTAACCCTCTGAAGGAGGTACTTGGGGAGAAGAAACCCTGCAGATGCGTGTATTTCGGCGCCAGAACTCACTTGGCTATGGAAGAGGATCTTCGCCACCATGCACATGTAATATACGGGTCTTCTAATCAAAGAAACTGACGTTTGATTAACTGAAGTTAGCAATGTCTGTTTATTATGTGAGACAAAAGTTTTTTAATTTGCCTATCTTGTGTTACGAATGTATTAAATTAAAGCCTACGTCTGTGTATCGTTTCTGAATGCAATTAAACATGTTTATTTCTGCCATTATTGGAAAAAGATGAGTCGCATTTTCGACAGTGATGCTATTCTTATTCACATCGTGTAGCATCCTTCAGGATTGTTAAGAATATTGTGATGAAGAATTTGTATGGTTCTTTGTACTTTCTCGCACTTACTTCGTAAGAAAAGAAAGTATTGTAATCGTGCGCCGTAGGAAGAGAAAGTATTGTAAACAGCAAAATTTTGACAGAGAAACTCTTATTGTTGGCCCTTGTAACAAAAAAGGGGATAAATTATGTTTCAATACACAGTAAATTCCTTTCTCTAATACGTCGGATTGTCAGAATCTTTTTTTTTTTTTTTTGGTAGCTCGAAAGAGAAAACTCGATTGACTGCAAAACGTGTGGGTCTTCTCGTCTCTTGTCAATTCTGGTGCGTAAACAGTTCAGCCGATTTTCTCCAAAACTAATATTTCGCAATCGATCTGAAATTATCTCCAGACTTTGCGAGTTGTAACGAATATTTTGAAGTTTTAGGGTACGTTTTGAAACGTATTTTTTGACTATCGGACTGTTTATTCAAACGGATATTTTGATTTGTACTCTTATAAGGCTTTGCACTCTTGTAAGCTTTGTACTCTTTATAAGCTTTGTACTCTTATAAGGACGCTTAAAAGTAAAGTGCTGGACTTATTTTTGTTGAAATCGCTAATAATTCGAATATTGCACAAAATTGCAATTTTTTTGCACTTTCCTACAACTATTATATTGTAGACAGATTTTTCCTTAACGAAAATCAGTTTAAAAAAATATTTTTTTAAAAAAGGGTCACTTACAATTAAAAAAACGAGTAGTGTTTGCGTAATTAATACTTGAATGCAATTTATTAAAAAATGTTCTCAAAAATTGATTGAAATTCGTTCTTTAAACATTTTATACTTATAACACAAGGGACGCCTAAAATAATGGTGAATATCTTATTCTCGTTGATTCTGTGAATTTTCGAAAATGTTGGGATAATTGGGTTGAGGTAATTAGATTTTGAAACGTCGGCCTGGTTTGGTATGTCAGAGAGACTTGGAGCCCTGTGTTCTAGTCTCAGAGAGGCAAAAAACTCCTGGTTGAAAATACTTTTACTTACACTTCAGTTTCATGTAGAAGTATAATATTACGTATCAGTTACTAATAATGTGAGAAGATATGTTTTGTTGCAGAACTTCTATTTCGGTTTGAAGGGAAACATGGATTCTGACTACAAAACATTAAAGAGGATGTAATTTGATATGTATAGAAACATGATTTATCCATTTCTTCGTTAGCAGGGATTGTGCAAAAAAAGTGTTTTGCAGTTTTGTAGCTCACGATTACAATCCTTTTTCTTCTATCAAGTAAGGGATGTAAAAATAATTATGCACAATCCACGAGAATCACAACTGTTGACTTGTATCAAACATCTTGCAGGACTGGTTTACTGACTGCCAACTGCACACTGATCAGTAAATTTCAAAGATTATGAATCTGACAATATTTGTGTAATTTTGTAGATGCAAATGAATCTCTATTGCATTTGATTTTGCAGCGGTTGGCAGGATTTAATAGACGCTGGTAGCTATCGTTGTAAATTGCCATCTCTTCTCGCACATACTAAAGGAATGATGGCTCAAGAAATTTGCGCGTATAATACTTCTTACGACATTGCCTCAGAAACCAGTTAGGCATTGATTAATGATATTGACAATTGTTTCCTTTCAGGAAAACAATATTTCATAATGAAGAAAACCTTTCTTCAGAATCAAAGGAACGATATCTAAGAATGAAAGGGAACGGTACACTTTAGATAAACTAAAGCGACGGAAACACGGAATACTCACTCACACGAGACTGCTGCAAACAATCCACCGGAATCTGAAGGAAAATATGAAGATATTTACTTGGAGTACGCTTAATATATTAGTGGTTTGTTAGACGTACAGCAAGGAGTGCGGGCCTCCTCTTTATACAACAGATTACGCTAAACGACGCTTTTTGAAAAGTCGGTTTAGATATAAGCATGAAATAAAACAGAATTATATTCCAAAGAGTTTGCATTTGGAAGCATTATTGCCCGTCAACAAGGAACGTATTAACATATAACTTCAAAACAATAGAAACAGTTCATAATACAGCATGAAATAGTGTAAATATTAAATAACTAGTAGTACCGGAGAACACATTCTGCAATTTGTAGACCATTCGTTTAAATGTGAAAGTATCTTTATACTGGATCCTATCGTAGTAAGGTCAACCACTGATCTGTATTTTAAAAACCCAACTCACAATGAGAAGCCTATTTTCGCATCAATGTATTTACCCATAGACCTTTTTTTAAGAGTTTTATTCAATTGTGAAAAGCTACGTATGGCTATGGAGTGGCCAAGCACAAAAGAGCGAAATTTTCAAAAATAAAAAGAAAGTTCAAAAGGGATTCTCATTTCATACAATAGTGCTGAAAGATACACACCTCCGGCCTTAATTTGCCGAAGCATATTTCCATGAAAGGTCTCCCCACATATTCGCCGCACATCCTACACATGTTGTCCCGCATGTTCCAGACACGTTCTCAGCACACCGGAGGTTCAGAGCCTCAGATTGCCGCAAGTTCCTTGCTGACTACAGCGTGACGTTTTGAAGAGCTTAAGTACCCAGAAAAACAGAAAACCTTTTTCTTTCTGGTATTCATATTATACAGAGTAGTATAAATAATAATAATAATAATAATAATAATAATAATAATAATAATAATAATACAAGAGTACTCTCAGTTTTGATACAATGAAGAATGCTGAAAGTAAATAGAACATTACAAATAATACAAAACATTATACTATAGATACTTTTGCTTTTCTTCTGCCAATACTCGTGATAGTATACTTTAAAGTATTGCCAAAGACCAATTAATTATTTATTTATATTTTAATATTACTTTTAAACAATATCACTATAAAAAACTAGTCATTTAAATTCTTTTTAAATTTAGTAAATGAATTATATTGAAACAGTTCTGCAGGTAAGCTATTCCAATCTCGAATCATTCTTTTTACAAATGAAATCTTTTTTGCATCTCTTCGTTGCTTTTTCTCCTGAATTTTATATTTGTGGTCATTTTTGCCAGTGTACGATGTCTTTTCTAATCTTCTCCGAATTTCTTTCCAAGCTTTGCATTTCTCGAAATACGTTTTGTGCATTATCAGCAGTCTCAGCTTCCTTCGCCTCTTCTCTAATGTTTCCCACCCAACAGTAGATTTATTTATTGTGTTTGCCTTCAATAAACATAGCCGCTCGTTTCTGAACGAGTTCAAATGTTCTCTGTTTTTCCAGTTCTATACGAGTCCCAAGAGCTCGCGTCGAATTCGATTTAAGGTCTGACCAATGACGTGTATGCTAAATCTTTGATCTTATTTTGCCCTTTTAAATTTATCATTACAAAGTGTAGACTTCGCCAACCTTTATTTAATGCTAAATTCACCTGTTCTTTCCAAGTTACCTTACTCTTTACAATAATACCCTGGTATCTACAACTATCTGTACATGGAATTACCTGATCCTCGGGAAAATAGTTGCTTTTGTGTGTGGATTGTTTACGAGTAAACGCTATAGACTTACTTTAAGAAGCATTAATTTTCATACGATGATCGTGAGTCCATTTTAAAAGAGTGTTGATATCGTCTTGGAGAATCTGTTGATCTTTCTCTTCAATTATTGATCTGCGAAGAGTTCGACCCGGGATTTAATATTTTCTAAAAAGGGCGTTCACGAAGGCTATGAACATCACTGACCCTATCACATTGCCCTGCGCCACGCCAGATGTTTTACTTGTGTAACCGCTAGAGCCCAGTTACATTAGGAAATATTAATTGGAAAGGCTTAATACTTGGTGCTTCCGCTAGAGAGAATAAAGTTGCAAGAAGTTACGAAATCTGCTGTAGATAACGCCACTAGAGGTGAATAGATTTGTGAAAGCGCTCCTGTAAGCATAAGAACAGCGACCAATCAAAATTTAGTACGATCTTTGACAAGAATTTGCGTTGCGGAAACTCCGCCATATTCGCGACGTCTGGACGACGAACGTCGATTGCCACTCAGAGATGCGAAGAAGTAAAGATAATCGAGAAAATAATTCAAGAGGCTTAATAAAGGAAATACTTTCACAATCTATATAAAATCTCTCAACCAGTGGAAGATGTAGAGAAATTGAAATACTATGTGATGCTGCATTAAACGAAGTTGTGTAAAACGATTAGAAATCAAACGGTATTCGCCACTAAAATCTCGTATATTTCTCCAAAAATTTAAGAAATGAAATAGGATAGGAAATATCTAATGGACTAATATATTCTTTTATTTCAGCTTTTATTGCGCAAGTCTTCGACAGCGAAAAGATCTGCCAGATTCGCCCTACGTCCGCCTCGTGCAGCGAAGTCGCGACCCTCAACTGCAGAACTGTCGGCATCTGCAGAGGTCAGCGGGAACTTCGAGGGACAAGCGTTGTGAGTCGTTACAATTTTCATTTAAACTTGTTTCTTGGCTGCCAAAGAAATTTGCATAGAAAAAAGTTATTCTTCGAACATTAATAAAAGCCTTCCAGATTTATTTAGACTAAATAATTTGAATTTATTAAGTTTCTGAAGTAAATTTTGCAATTCCCAATTTAGTTGTAAAACGAATGCAGATGTCTTTGCAACATTTAAAGTTGTAAAATTTTTTACCTATTATTGTGTGTGGAGTTCAACTCAATGAAATGACCACATCTTTTTTAGAATAATTCAGTGTGTTTTGTTTTTATTCGATTGCAAAGATGTGTCAATAATTTTCTTTTGATCTGGATTCGATGAGAAAGTTTTTGAGTCGTGAATACAATTTGTGATGATGAAGCAAATCATTTACTAGAGATGTTTATATGGAAACTGCCAACTTCAAACATTGATTTAGGAAATTCACGACCACATAATTCTTATTGAGTCAATTATTATATAAACTTTTTAAAGAGTTTGTTTCCAGAGTGTATGTTTATTTTTTTTTTTGTTATACAAAGTGTTATAGTTCACAAACCATTTCTTTATGCAAAATGGAAAAAGGGTACAATTTCACACAAGTATGGAAAGTATTACTGTAGTGTGTAAATGTGATATATATATTAGAAAGAACTTTAATAGTGTTCTTCTAAAACGTTTCAACCAAAAGCCAAACCAATTAGCATCGTTGATCTGACAATTTATGGAACTTAAAAAAAAATAATACGTCCGACTACTTTTTATCGAATTATGTCGACTTTTTATTTCTGTATTGATTGATTCAATTATACCTAGTTAATACGTGACGTTTCTCTTACTCGTCACAAAGCCGAGTAACATTAAAGGATTACACGAGTCATCTGACCACCTCTCTTAGAAACTGAGGTACAACGGTGACACTTGTAACTCCTGAGTACGTGTGACCAACCTTTACATGCTGTGTACGGAATTAATAAATTATTTAATCCTATTTACTCTTTGCTTATCTATACCTGATTATGCTACTTTGTTTAAGAGTACTACATCGTGCGGAACAAGGTCAAAGGCTTTTGCGAAGTCGATAACGATTGCGTCTATTCTGTCACACCTATCCATTGAATCGGAGATTTCTTGTACTAATGCCAATAGTTGACTCTCGCAAGAATGCTCCTCCCGAAAACCACTGCGGATCAATCTCCTCTTTAAAGATTGGATCAACTACTGCTAGTTTACAGTCATACGGGATGCTTTGATTATTGATGTATATTTGAAATAGTGCAATATACTGAATAATGGCTTACTCCCCAATTTAAGGATTTCCTCAGATAGCCTATGCTCAGAAAGAGCCGCTTTTAGTAGTGACTGTCTAAAGCCTTACGAGTATTTTTTGGCATCAAGAACGGTCACTGCGTGAATTTTGAATTTGCTACTTGTTCCGTCCTGTCTTTTGACTCGACAACCCAATATGGATCTTGGCAGAGCAGGCGACTCATTCTAGAATGTAATTTATTGTAGAAGCAAAAAAAAATATCATTTTTCAGCATCAGAATTGATCGAAACGTATGTTTCTGTCGAAAAAGTGACACTTTTTTTCCTGCAGAATTGTATATTTTTATCTATACTCCCTGTACGAGAAAGTGAAAATGACCACTGTTCTGGTGTTTGCCAGCAGTAAGAAATACGCTCGCACCCCTGCGCAGAGGGCGGCGTCCCTGTCTCTGGAAGCGCCCTCAGCTTTCAGCGCCGCGCGCGGCCTTTCGAAGCGACCGGGTGCGCGACCCAATGCATTTGCGCCGCCCCGGGGAGGGGGAGGGGGAGGGTGGGGGTGGGGTGGGGTGGGGTGGGGGCGGAGCGAGGCGCCTGTAGTTAATAAATACGGGTATTAAAGTGCGGTTAAGTCCCAAGCAATCTGCGGCGGGGCGCAGGTGCCACCCGCCATCTTTATAAACAGTTGAGCTCATTACAGGCCCCGCTCCGCTCTAATCTCAGGGGAGCCAACTTAATAATGAGAGGGAATCTTTTAAACTTAAGACCTGGCCAAGGCTTCGCCGTGGCAGGCCTGATTAAATAAAGTACCTTCCGTACGTTAATGTGTCCCTGTATAAACAGAGGGGGCATCCGAGCTTTTCCCAAGAGGGGCGAGAGGGGAGGGCTTATATTCGCTGGGAGCGGGAAGCAATGCGAAGGGACAAATGCCTCGTGTCCTCCGCCTCGGCCGCCTATTTCGGAGCCGTGTGGTAGCTCCTCTTTCGCGCTTTATGTAGTTTCTAGAAATATCGGGGCTATAATCCCATGCGAATGCAAGAGTAATAATTCCTCGATGTGCGGTCTGGTTTTATTTTCTACCTCTGAACGACTCTTGAAATTCTTCGCTTTAATGACCCTAGTTCTTGTGTCTTTCGACTATTAAAGGGCTGCGTGTGAACTGGCTCTAAAGAGTAAAATTCGAACCCAATAATGCAGCAATATGGCCTCTGTTAATAGCCTCTACAGGGGCATTAAGTAGCTTCGTTTTACACTCCTCCCTCCAAGAAAACATCTCCAACCCTTGGGCAGAACTAAGTTATTTTTCACGACCTATAATTTGGAATTATTTAAGTCGTTGTAAATAATGCGACTTATTGGAGACAAGAGCATCGCGGGAGAGTTTCATTTTGAGAAATTAGCCGAAGAATCCGTGAGTCGCTTTGACAAGAAGCGGCTTTTCACTCTTGCACAGCGTCTGCGCGGTGGGGAAGAGAGTTCCATTCTGTGAGGACCATTATCGCCACACCGTGAGTGTCTTGTGTCAACATTTTCGCTGAAAACTTCGACAATCATCCGCTAGAGCGAGCCTCAGGCGACGCGCCATGAGCTGTCAATTGTTTGCTCTCGGCTCGGTCTCGTGATTAACGAGAGGCCTTAGTCGCCGCCGCCACCCCTCGCGACGGCGTCCCCTCCCCCTCGCCCTACGCTCGCGGAAGGGGGGAGCGAAAGAGGGGACACAGCTTGAGCTGCAATGGAGCTTGCTTCTGAGGTCCTTCATTCAGAACCAGGGACAGATACGTTATCGGGCCAACACGCCCAAACTTTCATTACATTTTGAGTTTGATTTGAAAAAGAATATTGCTCTCACAACATTAAGTCAGGACTTATAATAACAACTATTGGATTGGGTTATTATGATTTGGATTTTTACTTTCCCTTAAACATACGTATATAAGGAGCAATATACGTAGTTTAAGGAAAATTATGTAATGTTGTGCGTTAACACGGCGGATTTTCGGCAGAAAAAAATCATTGCCGGGCCCTGATAACGAACAATTAGATAAATCCAGTTGCTAAATTCATTAAAAACATCTAACATGTGGTATAGCCAGAATGCATGTTATGTGGATCCTGGATACCGAAAAAATAATTGACGGCAAAACGTCAGTCTTTTTTCCTTTCACCTTTTCACCTTGCCATCATCCTCCTTCCACCATCAAGCATCACCTTCCTTCACCATCCAATAAATCACCCAGCGCCCCCCAACCCAATATATTGCAAAATGTAGGGAGAGGCCACCTTTTGGACGCACCTTTGACAGAAACATTTTCTGACCACATCAGATTTATTTCCATCCCTTTAGTCTCAATTGCAACACGAATTTTCAGAATGGCGGTAAAACTTTCAAGTTGTAGAGATATCATTCTGAACTCTGTGAGCTAGGACATCTGTGCAAGTTTTTGTTTTCAAATTACCTTCCTCGATTATCAGGTTCTAGGCACTCCAGACTTGTTCAGCACAAATTGAATGCTTGGCGTCAGGAAACGGCCCCATGTTCTCTCGAACTCAATTTTACTACCTGCTGAGGTCCCACCGTCGCCAATCACTCTCCTCGTGGTACAGACAGGTGTTTTCACATCTGTTTCCGCAACCAAAAATGAATCTTGTGACATCTTGCTTCTGTTTTCTAATGTGATACGGCGTGTGTCTTTTCTTTTTGGCTTATCCTAGTCGCTGACCGTCACTGTCACACACAGTAACCCCCATCTGTTTTCGAAGCTGCAGAGTGACCTTCGGAATGGAAAGTGAAAAATGAAAAATGAAAACTGAAACACCTACTTAGAATTTCATGACAACTATTATAATCTAAGTACACTTTCAAGGTTGTAGAAATTAATAATTTTATTTACTATGCTTATGTTCACAAAAAGAAGAGTCGGAGTGGTCACATTTGATTCACACTCTTCTTCTATTATTTCTTAGCAAACATTACACTCATTACTAGAAGGCTCTTCGTCAGCTGCTCAGTCGGATCCACTTTCTACTGACCTTTCCGTATCTTCTTCCCTTACCTCCCGTACTGACAGGCGATGTGTCTTTGAGATTACAACGACATAGTTGCAGCGGTCCTCTAAAACAAATGAGGGTGTGGTTCGATCAGTCAGTTTTGTAAGATGTCAGTGTCAATAAACGGATAGGTGATGGTTGCTGGAACCGATGAAAATATACAAGAAACGGAAATCAAAATAAAATGATTGACACCAGAAATTTAGCCCACCAGCAATTATTTATGATGTGTTATCGAAAGAGGGAAGGCAGGGAAGCATTCAGATCTGATGTAGATCGGAAATTAAACAGGGATTATCCATATGGACGAAAAAGCGGCATATTTAAAATGGAACAACACCGGCACGATGATGATTTCAGGAAGAACATATTCTTTCTACGACACTAAAAACCCCTCTGGGTTGAAACGTTTTCTAGACATTACTCTGTAAGATGAGAAAGTCAGCAATAATCTCCAGTAAAATGTGTAATGAATAAGCAAATGAAAAATGGAATGGGACAAAAATGGCACGTCGGCGGTTCTTGAAATGATTGTTAATATTTATCCTTGCGTGATTTGTCTGTAGTGTTTTCTATAAGCTAATGTTACTGTAATTTCTGATGCGAGTAAAATAACTGAATTGAGAAGAAGTATGTGTATTGGGTTGAATAGTTTAATTCCTATTGATGGTGAAGTTATTCCAAAATCAATGGTGGGAGCTAAACTTCAATTAAAAAAGTGCTTAGAAACATTAAATGAAAAACAATACTTATATTACAATGAATAGAATTATTCCCCAGCTTAGACCTAACTGGACAACGGATGTATGTACGCCTTCATACATGTTCTTTCTCGTGTAATATTTTGTAATCATTGAATCATGGTTAATAAGGTGGTTGAAGCTCCAGTTCAAATAATAATAAATTTATATAGATAGAATATACTAATTAGACCGAGTGCTATTGTAATAGCAACAACAGCTCCTGTAATACATCACAGGCTAATATTTATTAAATGGAGTGGATGATTTTGTTGTGTTGACATTAATTTACTTTTCATGAATATAATGTATTTAATACGGCAAGTACAAATACCCTACTATTTCTACTACAGTAGGGTTAAATAAGTTTCCGCTTAAAACGATTGGCAATTTTTCAGACAATTTTGAAAAAGTACCAGGAGTTTCTAGTAACGAACCCCCAAACTTTGAAGATTTTTTTGAAATCGTAGTGCTTTGAGTGGAGCCAGATCAACCGGGGAATTTTCATTTTGGAAAAAAATATTTAAAATGTTAGCTAGCGTTGTTCACAGACAAGAGTGACAGACCGACGGACTGACGTTTTGAAAAAAAAAAACTTTTTCTGTATCAGGGGACCCCAAAACGTGCATTTCCTTTAAAGCTCGTAATCGATTTTCTGGGGAGTTACAAAACTGTCACTGTAGTATGAGTTCGTATTTTACATCGTATACGAGAAAATAAAAACGCTTTGGATGAAACTGAACCATAGTTCTTTGGCGCAATTCTGCAAACACCTATGACTCCGCCTACATTTGCGAGATTGCAATCTAAAAGAAATAAAGTGTCTCGACGACCCTCGTAGCGTCCACATCGACAGAGAAATAAATCGTAAAAAGGCGTTATCTGCACCGAGTCACGTTTCAAATCAACCCCGTCGCCCATTGCGAATCTGCAAAGTATCTTGCGCGCGCAATCCCAGTGATGTAGGCCTGCGCGAAGAGTTATTACGAATCCTTCATCACGGCGCCCCCAACGGCCCCCGAGGGCTCGCATTGTTTCGCCCTTCAGTTGTTCTCCCGCTGCCAGCGCCGTCGCGGCGCGGCGGCGAGGTGGCGAGGTGTGGAGACAAATGAGAAGCGTTTGCCGAGGTTCATGACGAAGGCGACGCGTCACTTGCCCGGGGCATCGGAATGACCGCCCGCGGGGCGATGTCCTCGTTGCTGGCGCGCACGCGACCCTTTCAAAGCGAAACCGCGGTAGAAGCTCGCCGAGTTTGAAATTTGCTGCTAGTGATACGTTACGTTTGAGAATTTTCGAAATATAGATATTTAATTATTGTATAGAACAAATGTGTACAGTGCAAACTGCAGATAAAAACAGTACACTGATATGCTATAACATTCACTTTTGTAGTATTTGAAATTGAGTTATTTATATTCAAAATATTGTATAAAGAAAACTGATTTGAAAAAAGTCTGACCTCGAAAATGAGTTAAAATTTTACACAATTATATACTTTCATTTGAGATGATACTACTCAGATTTCTTCATGAGACTTAAATTATTAATTAACAGTACGGTATATTGTGAATTAATTTCTGGTGATGTCAAGATACAATTAAGTGGTACTTTACCAAACACTTTAAAGCAACTCAACTTGAAATGCATCGTCATCAATCACTGAGGGTTTCATATTTTCTTTCTCGACTTACGAATTCTTCGTAAGAAGAGAAAGTTATATAATCGTCAACCAGAAAACACAGAAATTTCGCCCGAAAAAATACGGGGAATTCGCCAAAAATGCGACTAGCATGTATCTTTTTATAATCTTTCAATATATAAGCGGTTTTTGACTAAATATTGTGATTTGAAAATAGGGGGAAGAGGGGGGGAAGAGAGACAAAGAGGGAGGGAAGAGGGGAGAAAGGGGGAAGGGAGAAGGGGGGTGAAAAGTCAGAGGGGGAGAGAGAGAAACCTGAAAGAAAGAGCAGGACGTTTGCTGAGTTGTGCTTGTTAAATGTAAAAAAAAACAACTCATATTTATCATAAAGAGATCTCTATTTCATGTAATGTATTCAAGAAATATAGAAATGTATCGCAACCTGCAAGAATAACGAGATTCCCTCTTGCTATCTAATCCACTTCTGCAAGAAGGAAAAGGAACAAAAACCTCGACGTCTCCTCTATACATTGATCCCCCTCGCCGACACAAGTTCACGTGATGGCGTACGCGCTGCCTCCAACTTCGTGTGGCGCGGCCCGCGAGCTTTTCGTTTGACTTACGGCAAGCTCCGTTCTGGCCTCGCTCTTCGTCCCAGACGCTGCGTGCTCAATTCGCAGCTTCGCTGACCTCGCGCAGCGGGAGCGCAAGTGCGAACTTGTGGGCGGCTGGCGCTTCGGTCGGCGCTGGGAAGTTGCTCGTGGCGATGGGAAATACAGATGGATAGATAGATGTCCCCGAGTAATGAGGAACGTCGTTACAGTGTCGCAGAGACTCGGTTTCCATGCGATCTCAGATACTGTTGTTATCCTAACTCTCATAACTTGATTTCTGAGTAATGAATATGGAATTGTTCTGGAACGCGTTTTTAAAGAGTTGAATGATCCATGTTCCTATCTTTGTTCGAAACAGAATTCAATTTCCAAATTGATCAGCAGTTTTTATTCATTTTTTCCTTCTGGGCTACTTTCGTAGTATAAAGAAAGTATTGTAATGCTACAGCAGTAAAACAGCATACTTTCGACAGAAATACTAGTTTTTTAGGTACTTAATACCAAAAAATGGTAATTCTTGTTACTTTATGAAGAACATTATTCCCCTAACATGTCATGCACTCAGAATTCACGTTTTGTGAGTCCTTGATATGTTGATGGCAAAACATTTGCTGGTCCGTCCGTGGTCAATGCTAGCGGCTAAGCCATTCAGACAATTTCCCCCAAAATAAGTACTCTCCTATGGATCTGGCCTAACTTAATCTCTGCAAATATGGAACTGATATTTGGATTTTGGTGGGTATTTCTGATTGAAGACAACAATATTTTCAAATTTATCTAAAAAATGTTGTAAGTTTTTTGTTAACTGTTTTGTTTCCTGAAAAAAGAACGCTAAAAATGACTCAATTCCCACAAAAGTAAAACAATATTGAGGTTGATTTTTTTAAAATAAAATCTGTTCATAAAAGATAGGTATTTAAGAAAAGTCAACAGGACGTTTTTGGAAATATTAGTAGATTTACTGTCATTTTGCGTGTAATATCAGCAATTTTAAAAACAAAATTTTCTTAGAACGATTCCATTTTTTTCTCGCATAGAAACAATTGCGCAAGTTTCATCGTCGTTGGAACCCTTTCAAGTTTCAAAAGTTAAAAAATATCCGAGAAAATAGATTCTGCTGTTGTACCACTGGTTTTTCTTTCAGATCTAGTCCAGGGTTGCTCAAATGGGAGGCATGTTTTGTGCACTGAGGCTTACCTGCGGGAACTTGATCACTGCTTATGGAATGAGCCCGCTTGGGAGGGGGTGGAATGGAAAACGCTGGGCTGCCATCTGGTGGAAAGTGAGTGAGAGCCGGGCAACTAACCGGGCCACCACGGTATCTCCCTATTCTGTCCATTTGTATTCTGACCGTCACAATTGGTTTTTAGAGAACGAATTTCACCAGTTACAAGGCAATTTTATGAGCATATATTTTAATACCTTCGTTTATATAATTCATGTATAAAATATGTGATAAGAAATGAGCATTTAGCGTAAACCGTAAAAAATTTTGCAATTAGTAAAATTTGTGGTATTAATTTTCATTTAATGTACTGGGGCTTTGTTCTTCGTTCTTTGCACAGAGCAAAAAGCTTACAATTTTACTTTATGATGATTTTTTTCACATTTGTTCTAAATTGTAATAATAATAATAATAATAATAATAATAATAATTATTATTATTATTATTATTATTATTATTATTATTATTTTGTAGTATTGAAAATATGTGTATTCCTAATAACTTTATCATGTGACTTTTCTTCAAACAATTACAGTTTCAGGATCCGTGTAGGTCCTTACTATAAGGAAATGTAGTAACAGAATACTCCCGTGGCGATGCAAGTTCTTTTCGTTTAGTCGAATTTGACAAGTGATGTGACACGAAAAGGAACGAGTGGTGCAAAGAACAAGGGCAACGCGCGTCGAAAGCGAGCCATAAGGCGCGCGAACAAAACAAGCGCGACCGCCCCCGCCGCCCCCGCCGCCCCCGCCGCCCCCGCTGCCCCCGCCGCCGCTCCCGCCGCCTCCAGCAGCAGCTTCTCGAGGCCTGGAGGCTTCTTCTCGCGCAATTAGTCGCTGTCTGTCATCGCGTCAGCGACTCCCGGCGGCGCGAAGGAGGCGGATTGGAAAGTGAAGAGAAGGAGAAGGAGAAGAAGAAGAAAAAAACACGCTCGGGAGAAAAGGATTTGAGGAGGATGAAAAGTAATTGCAAGTTATTAGGAGGGAGGGGGCCGCAAGGCGCGGAGCGGCGCCGGCGAAAGGGCGTCGTCGTCCGCCAGGGAGGGAGCGCCATTGAGAGGACCGCGTCGCTCGCTCGCCGCCCACAAAGCGCGGGCAATCTCCGCGATGGGCCCATATTGGCTGCGACTTGCAAGAAGCTGTCGCAGCGAGAGGGCTTGATGAGCAGAAAAACGCTTTTGTTGCCTCACAACGCTAATTATTTTGCTGAAAGGTATTGTCGTTATTCTACGAATTAATAATTCTTTGTAAATTGTAAAAGTAACTCTCTACAAAGAAAATATATTATTTTTTCTCTCTAAAAAGTGTATTGGTTTTCTCGTAAACGGTTAGGAGCTCGGAATTTGTGAGAAAAAAAGTATTTGAAATCGTGTTTTGTTCATGTCGTCATAAAAGATAATCTAAAATTACTTTGTTACAGTCAAGATATTTGATTAATGAGGGAGAAAGAGTGGTTATACTTTTCGAAGACATAAGTGTGACTATCAAGTAAAAATTGTTCAGTAATGGATTAGTAAATAGATAATTGAAAGTTTGAGTAAATATATAGTTTTAAGTATTTTAGTGAATCAATCCAAGAAATTCACACGAACATGAATATATAAACATTCACATTCACATATTGCTTAGATTTACTAAATTACTAGCCTTAAGATTAATATAATTTATCAATATGCCTACTTTCTTTTCCTCCTTTCATTAAAATAATTTATATTACTTAAAAGTATATATTTTCTAAAACTTTCAATTATCTATTTATTAGAACATTACTGAAATGGATTTGCATTTTGATTTGTATCAAATTCTGATAAACACAACTTGGCCGTAGAAATATGCTTTTACAATAAATAATAATATTTTTATTCTCTTTTTTTGCTAATTGGCGAACTTGGACCACGCGTGCATGCTCGTTGCATTTGCATGGGCTAAGTACTGTTATCTCGGTAGCAGGTGCATGTAATGTATATCGGGGGGATCAGCATTTAGCTGAATCCGATTTGTATCTCTCAGGGGTGTTAGCCCCTTAGGGTATGGAAGATGGAATGATGATAATGAGGGATGAAAGGACGACACAGACATACACAAATACACCATGCCGGAGGCGGGACTCGAACCCGCGATCTTCTAGCTCCAGACCGCAACGGCATACTGCCTTGGCGATTTAGCACTGTCATCGGCTTTTTTATTGTTTCATTATTTTTTTGTTAGAAAGCGTTAACTTAATTGAACCGTTTACTTTCAATTGTGGTCATTTTTCGAGTACAATATCAGCTAGAATAGAACAGAGAACTTCACGGTAAAAAAAAGACCAACCTTAACCATACGCAAAAATTGAAATGGGCAGAATGGTTTAAAAAAACAGTGACTGTGTTTGGGGGAAAATAGGTGTTAAATCAAATAAAAGTTAGAATTTGTAGTCGGTGAAAAGTATCCCTAAACTGAAAAAAATGTAACTTATATGTTATGAAATTTTACTGAGGCAATATATGATCGAACCTACTATTCTTGGAGTTATTTAAGCATATTACATGTATTACGATGCATATTTTCTCACCTTGACTGCTGTCTTTAACATAGAAATATTTAATTCAAGTCTGCGCCTTTGTAAAAATATTTTTCAATCTTAAAAATTAACTATACCATTCTACCGATTTGTCTCTGATTCAAATAGCGAACTTTCAACTTCTGAGGAGATGCAGTCTGTTCCACCGAGCAACCCTCGTCGGCAAAACGCGCCGCCTTACTCCCACCGTGGCTAGAACCGTAATAAAAGACTACTAAGGCCAAGAAACTAATAAAAGCAGGTCGCTAGACCCAAGACGCTGTACTCAACGACTTGAAGCAGCTGGCGTAAACACGCGCCCGCCGGCAAATACGCAATTACATTAACCGAGCACTTCGTTAATTGGGGGTCGCACATGCACGTGGCCGCTGTGTTGGCGAGGCCGATTGCGTTCTGCGGAGCTGTAAGCGGCGCGCGCGTTCGCCGAAACGGGTTATCCTCGCGGATGAGGCCTCCGCAGCGGGCGCGTATTGCAATAGAGGGAGGGTGGCAACGCAGAACGCCGGGGGCTCTCGGGCACAGGAGGACAGCGTCGCGCCCACCCTGCGGGGGGTTGGGTTTGAAGGTACGGGAAGGGAAACGGGGAAATTAGTACGGGGATGCTGAAAGAATATATGGAAGATGAACGTGGCTATTGTCTTAGGGAATGTGAATGTAAGTTTATGAGAAATATATCTATTGGGGAAGAAGAGAGACTCCATTGCGGCAGGGGGGAAGAAAAATTGTGAGGGGGTTATGGGGAGGAGTTGGAGATAGTAGGGACCGGAAGAGATGGTTCAGGGGATCAACTGATGTCCCTCTGAGCTAGGTTTGAGTCCTAGCTCTGTCCTAGGTTTGAGTCCTGACAATGGCAGGGTTTTCGTCACCGGCTTGTTACCTAGGCCGAGTTCAGTCGCTGTTTGGAAGAAAATTGAAGCGACCTGCTGCTCTGATGGGTAGTTTTCCGTGGTTTCTCTGATCAATAGCAGGCAAATTCCGGAGCAGTACCCTAACACACGTGCCACGGACCGCAAGCGATCTCACATTCATCTTCCTAATCCTGTTCTCACTCCTTACACACACACACTAAACAACCAGACATGCCAGGCGATGCGTCAGAAGCTAAGAACTTGTGCTGGCCACGCTGGTGGGAGATACCTTGTTGCGAAAAAAAGACTAGCCGAGGTCGGCGCCGTATCTCGCCATACAGCGGAGGAAAGATCACCGCCACCTCCCGAGCAAAAACATGCACTACGCTTACGGAACTAATGGCCCTGTTAGTTGACGTGTCCGGAATCACTAAAGAATCTCCCAGTCAATAGAAATAGTAGGGGACACGAGGAGGTTACCAACTCGGCGTGATAACTGAGACATTGAAAGCGAAGTGTATTCTTCCTAATAATACTAATGTCGAAACGACTTTCTGCACGTGAATGAATCATTTTTCAAGAGAAGGTGGTCAAGGAAATGAATATGCGAATCGATATACAGGGGATATGCTAGAGCGAGGAGAGTCGATAGCATAATCACGGAGCAATAGGTTCAGTGAGTATTGATTTCGGACGCCTTAACTATTTAGTTCGTTAGTAAATTTCTGAGCCGGAAATTGGCGGCGTTTCTCTCTCGCTGAAACGTGAGATCCGGCCCCCGCCGACTTGCAGGGTTTTCCCTCCTCCAACGGAGAACCGCCCGAATTCAGATCAGTTCCGAGCTCCCTATTGGTTTTCTCACATGTGTGGTCGCTGTGTGTTTGGGAGCGTAGGAAAGGGGGCTTAAAAAGACGAGATCGGGGGGTTCATGGCTTGCTTGTTAGAGTTCTACTCGAACATTCACCTGGCGAAAAAGCAAGTAAAACTATCGTTCTGAAAAACGGCTTCTCCTCCAGCTAATGATTGAAAGCGTTCCAGCTATGTAGTTAGTGCCAAAAATTCGCCTCTAATTGGTCCTAGGCTCACTCGATTAACTAGGTTGCAGTAGCATGACTGTTGCCGCTAAGATATAGCAGCGACTGCAAAAGGTGGAGATGGAGAGGGACATTTGGGATTGCGAGGAAGAAGTGGTGATGAGGGGGGAGCTAGGGGTTCGGCGCGAATGGGAGAGCACAGCGCCGTGCGCGGGGGTGGAGGGGGGTGGAGGGGGCGGGGGAGCGCGGGCGCGCGACTGCAAACTTGCGCGCCGCGATATTATTGTTATTCGGCGTGCGTATCCGAGCACAGGCGAAGAGATTAGCCCCCAGAAGCCCTGACGAGGCGCCGGGAAGTTGCACGAGGCGACGCAACTTTGCGCACGCGGTGGAGGCGGCGGCGAGGGGGACGGGGGAGGGGGGAAGCACCGGGCACGCACGCGGCAGTGTGTGCAGCGGAAGGTAGAGTAGGCCACCCGCGCAGCTACAGCTTCAGCTACCGGCAGTGTTATAGCTCCTCGGATAATGGGAAAATATTACGATGAACACGGTAATGGCGCTCAACAATCAGAATAACTCAAGGGAGGTCTCTGGTGACGCGATACCTAGCGCGTATATCTTTCCATCGCTGGGTTTAGGGTTTATTCACGGTCAATCCATGTGGCATTTATGGTAGACAAAGAGAGAACACTGCTGATTTCTCGACGTTTCCCGTTTTTTTATGCATATTATTGTACCACTTCTCCAACATCCATTTTAAAGTGAATATCGCTATCATCTATGCATTAGGTCACTCATGGATCTCAATGTTTTATATACTCTTAAATACCAAAAACTACTATCTCAAAGGTTTCATTGCTCGCGAATGGGTGAGGTTACGATGCTAATAACTAGGCGTAAATAACAGAAAACGGAGGTATTACTAAGGTGAACACGGGGTAAAAGGAAGTTTTGTATCTTACTCGAAGTTTGTCACGGTAATGTTCTCATAAAGAGCAGCAACTGTAGTTCTAATCTTTAAAGCAACGCCTGACTTCTCAACAGAGGTTATGACTGGAAGATTAGAAGTGCGACAAATTACGTATTAAACATTAGAGAATTCGTGGTGTGTTACAAGATAAATTCGTAATCTACTCCTCTGATCGGTGTTTTCTGAAGTTTGAGATCATTTATAAGTGAAATTGTCACAAGAATTCCCTTACACTGCCGGTGCATCATCTTCCGTTCTCAACCCTCTTCCCCAATAAGAGCTGTAGCGCTGTGCAGAAAGACCTTTATTCGCCTTGATAACGGCCTTGGAGAAGAGGTCATTCTAAAGGGGACGGAGTTTCGCTAGCAAAAATGCTCGTTAATAGACGCTGGCTCGTTTATCGTGCACACTAAATCGTGGTATTCGAATACCACGACTGAAAGCGCTTGTGTTAGAAATAACACTGCTTCACGATCTGAGGGAACTGTCTTTTGATTTTTTTGTTTGTTTTGAAAATAAGTGCATTATAAGATCAGACATACTATACAAGTTTTTCATCAATAAATGTTATTTATATTTTACATACTAATATAAATTACTGTTTTCGATTATTAATGTTTCTGCATTTGTTTCTATGAGGTAGTTGAATTTTTCGTTCTTTTGCAAATATAGTTTGCTTGTTACTGGTATTATCTTCCAATATTGTTGTTGTTCTCAAAAAGCCGAACTTGAAATGGTTGTCGCTCATGACACTTAGCACGCTACGATTTATGTAATGGTCTTTTAATGTCATACACTGATTAGTGCTTAGGCTAGTCTTACGAGACGTATCCGAGCGAGTCCACTGGCCTAGGGAAAGCCATTGCTTGCCATTTGCAAGAGGCTTTTATTAAGCGAGGACCGGCCAAGTGACTTTCCGGGGTTCCTTTTTAAATGACGACAAGCGTCCGCATGCATGTCGTCGATTTTTGGCTCCTCAAAAAAACTCCCCGTCTTTGATTGGGTTTTACCTGGGAACGTGGGATCAGTGTCTCGGCATAATAACCACTATACCATCAAAGCCGGTTCTGTAAAGGCGGTGAAGACAAACACGCATCAGGTTTTCATGTTTTACAACCTACAACCTGGTTCAGGATCTTCAAAACTTTGGCAGAGCGTGATCCAGGTAACTTCTTCAAATTACAAGTTTTGAAAAGTGAAGTCGTGTTTTTAAGTGTATTGCAACGTTATAGCTTTCAATAAAGTAATTACCTGGCAGTAAATTAAATCTCCAATGTACAATATTTATTTTCATGGAAAAGAACACTGGCATCCATATTCTCGCCAATCAGATAGGAAACACGTAGAGCAGAATAACGTGGTTATGCCGTAATTAAAATATTCATACTATATTGTTAAATTATTATTTAGTAGTAACGCGTGGAATAAGTTTATTAAGGATTATTACACTCACATGATTTTCAAGGAATTCGATATCACTCGATTTCTCATAGTTCAATTTACTTTAAAACTTTGGTGAAACTCTGATTGTAATATCTTTTCATTTCACTTCATGTGCATTATATATTTAAATACATTTATTAAATCACGCTGCTACAAAAAGGTTTTCAATTCACCCTACAATACTTCTAAATAATATGTTATAATTAATATTATTTTTCGAAATGTTACATTTTTAAGTTGTAAGAAATTGGTTTTTCTGTACTTCATTAAATCAAATTACTTTTCACTACTTCAACGGAATTTAACTACTAAAATATATTCTTAAACGTCGCTTGCGTATTATATAAAATCTAACTAAATTACTGAAATTCTTAATTACTCTAAAAGAACAGGCACGAATACTAAGTAGTTTTTTTATTTTATTTTGTATGGAATTTACGAAGTGGAATAGAAAATTTTCAATTATATTAATAATTGGATGGCTTGCAAACATTTTACACTCCACCGCCCATTTATATTGAATTACATATTTGGAATTAGTTAATAATTTTAATCTAAAATATTGAAGTATTTTGATAAATTCCGCATTTCTCTACTGTCGCAAAAACATTTTTTATACATTCCAGAGGTAACATTTCGATCGTTGTTTCTCTTAATTGGAATTTTCAAGAGGTAGGTAACAATGAAAGTATCCAAGCATTTTTATCAGATAATCTTTCAAAGAGCTTCCCTTCACCAATTTCACGTACTTTTATATTTGGCCAAAAATAATAAATCTCTTCTACAAATACCAGAGCTGCAAATATGCGCTGAAGCCGCCGCAGCCGCCGCCGCCGCCGCCACCGTCCCCTCCCTCCTGCCTAAGCGGCCGCGGAAGCTCCCAGACAGCGGCCGCCTGCAGCGCGTCCGCCCCCCCCCCACCCTCCCCTCCCCCAACCACCGCTGCCACGCGCAAAAATAATAGAAGGCGCTTCTGCGGGGAGGGGACATGTAACGTGTTATTACTGCTCCAGCCAGTCATCATATATCGTATCCTAAAACTCCCGATTCAATTTCCAAAATGCATATAAATCTCATCCTGCTCGTAACAAATGGTTGTCTCCCTCCTCCCACTGTCCGGCAATTTTATATACTACCTGCAGTATTGCTTGCTAATCTATGTGTCGTTAGAATCGGACACATCGCTCCACATGCGTCTGTCGCGTGGGCCCGCCGCCGCCGCCGCGCTCTCGTATATTGCCTCTATAAATAAGAAGCGCGGCGCCCTTCCGCGAGCGCGGAGGAGGTCTGGCGATGAATTTGGGCGCGCGGCGCTCTAAAACCGGCCTTGTTATTGCTTGTAACGGTCTCGGAAACGTATGGCCACTTTTATGTTCCGTAAGGAAATCCAACGGTAAAGGGCCGTTTCCGAAGGAAGAAAAACTACACATACATTAGGTTTCGATATTCACTGTAGCTCGGGAATTTTTGTTCACTCAGACATGCCCACGCAATGAAATGGGTTTTCGTGATGGGATGTGGGTCAGGTATCTTTGAGTCGATACAGATACTTAATGTTTCTTCAAGAAATTAAAAACCTATTGACAATGCACGTATGTCTTATTGTAATAAACCCTGATTAAATGAAGCCAAGTTATGACACTATGCCATGCTAACACTTGTCCAAAAACCATTAACATTCTTAAATATGATATTGTCTGAAACAAATTGGCTTCAATTTTCATCATGAGTCAAATTCAAAACTGTTCTTATTCGTGAGTTAATTCTAAGGAAATATATAGTTTTTATAATGCCTAACTTATAACTTACGCAATTAATTATGTGAGATTTAATGTAATTAATTGTGCAGAACTTGTAGTGTTCTTATGTCCACTAATATTCCATTGAATACCATATAATCCTTTGTTTATTCTGCTCATTATTTCTTGACCATGTCATTTTATATTATTTAGATTATTAATGTGTTGATGTGTTCCGGAAGGTCATTAATTCCTAACTTCCACAACCTGTTAAATCAAAATTTTGTTATTGTATCCAACTGCACTTGTGTGGAAAATGTTATTTCCAGTAAATTTCATTAAAAATGATGCCTTCTGTTCGGTCGCCATTTACGAAGCACATCATTAATTTTAATGCCAGGCTTAATTTTATGTTGGAAATAAAAATTTTGCTTAATCAGCGAAATGGATTGTTAACACGAAATGTTTCATTAAAATGGAAACCATTTGCTACACCAAGCATGTGCTTTATGAGCCGTAAACGCCCTCTTGTGTGACTTAACAGACTTCTCGGTTTCCATGGGAACTAAGAATTAGCTCGACGCAGAACGTAGGAACCAGACAATGCTAAAGTATTCGCATATCCCATTCAGAACAAAGGATTGACCTCATTGTGAGGTAGTATTTAAAATACTATGTTAAGTCCCTTTGTATAAGTTGCATTTTGATTATTCATAGTGATATAGTAATCTCACAATGTTGTAGATTTTGATGTAATAAAGTTCTAATTCAATTAAATTCTGAGGCGTGTATCACACGAGTGTTAGGTTGACGCGCGTCACCTAACGCTCATCTAACGCGTCAGCTGCATCGGTGCCTTGTTACTTACATTGTAAGCAGCGTTAATATACGACGCGCGTTAAGTGACTTGTGTTCGCAGGCGTCGACGCAGCTGTCGTCATCAGCGCTAGGTGACGGGCTTCAACGGAACGGTTGCGTAACATGCGTAACATATCGGTTCTCTGTCACATTGTTTGGCCACCACCAGCCACCTAATAATTCACCGAGGTCTAAATGTTAAAAAATATATTTAGTAATGTAAGAAACAATCAGCACACACCATCAGAAAAATATATTAAGATGCAAACCAGCGTACCGAATGAAAATTAATGGTAAATGAAGGCTTCAGTTTTATGAAAAAGTACTCTATTCGCAATTAAAAACTGATGATGTTGATGGTACCTCACAGTAAACTTTGATGCATTTCAACATCATGCCTGTTGTAGAGGAATTTCAACAAAGAATACACTGAAGAGGCGGATACAGCCGGAAGAATCAATAAGATTCTTCTTAATGTAACAAGAAATAATGAATCATTGAAATTTATGAAAATTAGTACAAGCGGAACGAACCTTACAAGTAAATAATTTTGAAGTTGCGATGTGAAACAGATTTTGAAGACAAACTTGACAAACGCAAACGAATGTTAGGACCTAGTATGTGCCTAATATTTCCAGCCTTTGGAGAGGTGGAGGAAATGTTGTCCTCAATGTCGGAGCTTCTGTTCCTGACACGCAGTGAGGATAAGGCCAAGTGTGTGCCGCCATCCGGCACGTGCCGCCACGTCGCCCAGGCGTGCGTCCAGCTGTCAGACTCCGCCCCGCCGGCCAGTGCTTCCTTCATCTTGGCATTGCAAGGGCAACCGGGCAAGGCACCTGAAAGAGGATATACAGCGTGTGCTGCTATGTAAGGGTAAGAGAGGATTGTTAATTGTTTTGTCATTATTGCAACATACAAGACATATAATAATGATTTAATAAAATAAAACACAAAATGAAAACAAGCAAATAATTCGCAAATTAAAATATATTTCTGCTCAAAAGCATGATTTAAAAACAAGACAAACTCGAAATAACGTAGCATGTCAAGGCTGGACTTTTCAGGTTGGCATGTAGCTCGTCCGAGCACAGTTTGGCATGTCTCACTTACGTAGCTCTGGGACACTATTGCGCATGAGATGTCGCCTGTCCGTTCTGAAGAGGCGAAGCGCCGTCGCCAGGCCACTGCTATGGCTTGTGAATCGGTCCGCCGCGAGCGGGCGCCAACGCTCGAAATTACGGCGCTTGAGAATGGAACGCTCGAGTGAGCGTGCCCGTAGAGGAGGCTCAGGACACCAACTGATGTTGCTGCAGTGCCCCTGACCGAGAGGTCCTCGGATTCACCTCCAGACGGTGGTAGAAAATTCGACACTAGCTTGTTAGCCAGGTGGAATTCAGTCGCTGAGTGGAGGAGACCTCTAGCGGCCGGCCGCTCTGATCGGTAGTATTCCGTGATTTCTCCGATCAACACCAGGCGAACGCCGGAGCAGTACCCTTGCAAACGGGCCACGGACCGTGGGCAATCTTGCTTTCCCCTTCCATATCTTTTTCTCACCCCTTACACACACACTTTTAGTAACATGTACTACACTAACACGTGCCGGGAGACCGGTCGGGAGCTGAGAGCTTGTCCCAGCTGGGGCGATTCGGTGCCCCACGGGTGGGAGATACCTGGTTGGGGAAAACCCCGCTAGTCGTCGGTAGGTCGGCGCCGGATCTCGCCATCCTGGGCCGGAAGATCACCGTCTCCTCCAGAGGAAACGACAAGGACTACTTTTACGGGACTAATGACCTTAGCAGTCGACGCGCCCGGAATCACTACAATCAATGAATCAGTCGAGGAAACACGAGCGAGAAAATGCTCTCCAGTCTGTACTTTGTGCATGTGTGCGTTGCCCAGCAATATCTGTGTGTCTGCAACGCACATAGGGCTCGACCGGCGCCGCGGGCTCTTGCGTGTGGGGACTGGGTTCGTTTGGAGCGGCGCGCGGCCCACAGGTTGCCTCTAGCGGCGACAGCGCGAAATTCACCTTCGGCGCGCTCACGCCCGCCTGCCCGTCGCCTCACGCACGCCTCACGCACGCTTCACGCACGGCGACGGCGCTGACACGCCGCAGCGCGCGGCTCGCCGGCGGTGACAGACCCCGCGCGGAAACGCACCAGAGACCTTCACCACGACCGACGCGGGCGCCTCATTCTGCCAGACCTCCCCGACTTGCTCTCGCCCGACCCACCCGCCCGCCCGACCACTCTAAATGTATGTAAATTCAGTGGTTAGGCGGAAGAGCAGACCCTATGGCCTGAGCCTCGCCATTAATAAAGACATTATTATTATTATTATTATTATTATTATTATTATTATTATTATTATTATTATTAAGACTTGCGGGCTTCTCCCCTCACGCAGTTCACTCGTCCAGGCAGGCGTGGTTTCGCTCCGTCTGGGAAGGTGATATGCTCAGGCACAACGTATTTCGCGGTACCACGGAGGAAATTGTAAAGCTATTTCATAAAATAAAATTATCAATAAGGGACTGTTTAATCTGTCCGAGTGCATCTACCCGACTCGAAGCTCTGCGAGTTTGGAAAACATTATTTAAGTTTGGTGGGTACTTATCATGAAGTCCCTAGGACATTTTCAAAGTTTTCTGAAGAAATGGCTCAAAATTTGTTCTTTATATTTCTTGTAACAATGTAATGAAATACATTTATAAACATGGCATAGATTATTTTTTATCTGCTTTTTCGGTATCAAGGACCTACTGAAGGTGGATTCTGTAAACACGACATGTTAGAAAAAGTGTTTTCTTTTTCATTTTTCCAGCAGCATTACAATACTTTATCAACACTGCAAAACAGTATATGTATAAAAATACAAGATAATATTTTGGAGGTAAATAAACATTTTTATGCAGCTTCTTTTGATGTTGCAATATCGTGTGGAGTGTGTTGAACTTCGACGCTCATAAAATTACATTTTGTTGCGACACATCATTCACGTTATTCCTGTTCAAACAGTCGCGTTTCTCATGATGCATAGATTGGTTGGTTCTCGCCGTTTTTGCTGCTATGCGCTGCGTTCGGAACGTTCACAGACTTCTCTAATTCAACGTTTTTATAAAGACGTCCTGCTCCACATTTAGATTACAATCGCTATTTGTGATCGCTGTTTAGATTACAATTGCTATTCTTGAAAATTGTTCTCTTTTGCAAACGTTCGTTTTATACCCTAAAGCATGCCATAGTTTTGTTCTCTATTGTACATTCGTTTTCTCTTCTTCCTTTGAAAACACATCTAGTTGTCACAATTTCATCTCATCTAAGCACGCGTTGAACTGCCACAGTCGCCCTAAGCACTGTCCTCGATTTGACTACCATAACTTGTCTCGCTGGGGCAACGCCGCCGCTGCGACCGCCCAGTTCTCTCCACCGCTGACGCCTCTCCCTTTAGCCGCCAGCGACTAGATCACCACTGTCGACGAAGCTGCCTCCGCCGCCACCGCCGCCCCCTCAACCACAACTGCTTGTCACCGCCGGCGCGGCGCCGCCATTACTACCTCTGCCACCGCCACCACCCCTGCCGCTGCCATTGCCTCCACCACCGCCCAGCCACTGCCGCCGCTGCCTCCAGAACTGCTGTGTCCGCCACCAGCGCCCATCCGACTCCACCAACCACTATCTCCACCACGAGCGGCGCCGCCGTCACTGCCGCCGCAGGCACCTATCCGTCCCGTCACATTGCGCCGCTCGCTCGGCAGAGCACTCGCCCGCCCACGCGCTCGCCCGCCCGCCCGCGCGCAGCCGACGCCGCACTATTCTCGCTCGGGAGCCTGTGAATAACTAATGAGACCGACTTTGTCGCTGACCCGAGGCGATAACAGCGCCGCGCGGGATGCGGCGTGCGGGCGCCGAAGCTCTGCTCCGCAAGCACCGCTCAGCTGCTCAGCGGCGGCAGCGCGTGCGATTCTGCTGCGGGGAAGGCGAATTCCTAGAAGGGAATGGAAGCCAGCAAAGGTTATTTTTTTATCTTGTGAATCCCTTCCTTTCTCACTCTTTGTTTTAATTTAATCACTGGTTTAACATTTAAAGTTATATTATGTAAATGTACGTAGTTTTATACGCCGCTTGTAGGCCTTTGCTCGAAAAGAAAAGCCGTACATACATACGTAGTTTTATAAGCAGAATTAATTCACAGTACACACCATTTATTGTTATTACTCTGAGACACAGATGATATGATAACATTAACTGATTAATAACAATAAATTGAAAGGTATAATTTAAAAAAATATGTATTTTTTTGTCGCATAAACTATAAAACGCTACTAACGACATCTATATAACATTATTAATTTTGTACACTTAGGGAGGGAAGATTCATAAAGTATAACAAAAATTAAGTTGTTTAACGTTTGAAATATTTTCAAACATAAATTTTTTTTGAAAAGAGCTTTCCCAGCGTGTGAATGTGTATATCATTTAAAACGTTTCAAAATAGTTTCTAACGCAGAGCACCTACAATAACGGTTCAAAATGGCACGTCCATCACAGGGGGTGTTATTTAATAACGAGAACGTTTGAATATAGTTAATATTTCACAATAAATTATTACACTTATTTCATAACAAAAAGGTTATTGCATGTTGCCATCTCTAATGCAAATTATTTCTTTCAGAACGTAAAAGCTTTACATTTGATGTATTTGTTCCGTTGATGATAATGACCGAATAAATCATTCATTACATTCAGACATGTAACAATTTGAAATATGGAATTAGAAGAAGCAAAGAAATCATGTGAAAGCGTCCGTAGAAGTTCCATTTATAACTAGCAGGTGACGCCTGTGTAATTGGATATCATACTCACGTAGGCAAAAGGTGTGTTCCTCACTTAAACTGTGGTTCCTCACTTAAATAAATACTGAATTGATTTTGCAATCACAGAATTTGGGCTTTCAAATCACTGGTGCACTCGACGTGGGTCAGTGACACAGCCTTCATGGGCCTCCAGCCTCACCCGAAAGCCAACCGCAAATAAATGGTTTTGATTACTTTTCTGTAGTAATGCAATGCAATCAATATCTCATTTGCATTCATTATACATAACTATAAATCAACAAATAAATATTCATTTTAATCTTCAATAAATGAAACATTTTTTGTTAAGAAAAGCAGCACATCAACTGGAATTAATCTACAATTCTTTCTCCAAGTTACTGTTAATAATTATAATCATTACACTACGATATATTCGTCC
The DNA here is from genome assembly GCA_038098605.1 of Gryllus longicercus. Lineage (NCBI taxonomy): Eukaryota > Metazoa > Arthropoda > Insecta > Orthoptera > Gryllidae > Gryllus > Gryllus longicercus. Next base: position 3,472,072 of record JAZDUA010000121.1, on the reverse strand, counting down.
TCGTATGTACTACATAAAGTGTCCGTGTGTACAAGGTAAACTTTGTTTATCGTTAATCTGGAAATTAATCCTAACACAGGTAGAAGTGGGTTTTAGACGATTCCAAAGACTTTAGACAATTTTTACAGATTTGTGGAAGTGCAGTCACCGTGACTTCTCTCGTTCCTTAGATATATATTTGTCAAGAAATTATATTTATTTTCTTGCTTGATTTATGTTGAACATTTTCTGGGAAAATGCATTATCCATTGGATAATCCTTTCATTTCAAGGATATTCAATTTATACATTTGGGATGATACTACCATTTAAACATGTAGTTGGTAGTTATTGTTATATTTTTTAAGATAACATACCTGTTAGCAAGTTTTATTTTTGTATCATATTACTTTTCTATTTCCGCGAAGAGAACTAAACGCAAAAAATAAAGTAAACACGCTGGTATGCAATACATTTTTGTTCACTGTACATGCAAGTGTTTGTATTTGGTATAAATACATGGTAATTTAAAATAATTATTTTTCAAGATAACGGTTGCGTTCGTTCAGGTGTATGATGGCCTTTTGTCGTGATAAAAGTGGTAATTATCGTCTTGAGTTATTGTATTGCCTTGTAATATGTTGTGTTGTATTGTTAAACAATAAACTGTATTATCATTAAGGACCACGCCAAATGAATCGCACGACAACCTCTGTTTGAACTAGCAGACCGCGACTGAGCAGTGACGTTCTCCAGAGGCAGCGCGCGGCTCGCGTCTCCGAGGAGCCAGCCACCCACGCCCGACTGCGCCTTCTGCTGCGACGGACGACGTAAGCGCGCGCGAGCAGGCGGAACGCGCTCGCCGTGTACTGCGCGACGGCTCCCATCGCCTTCATTATGTCTCTCGTCACATCGCGATCACGGCCACTGAGGCCGCCACCGCCACCGCCAACCCCTGCGTTCCAGCAGACTGCATTGGCGCAAAGATGGTCCTGTAATATGATTGAATTGAATTGATGCCTTATTTTACATGGCGAGACTGTAATTTGCGAGATAAATTCTTATTTATTCTTCTGAATATTATTTATAACAATCAACATCACTTACAACCGACTCGATCAAACCCGATCAGTTACTTACTCGACTTTATCACAATACCACTACACCACTTGATCACAATTACATCACTAAAATTAGCGGTGTCATCATAACTTCTCAAACTATTGTGAACCACCACATAAGTACCCTCATGTAGTAACGTTTTCACCATCGCCCACAACACAATGTCACTTCCTCTGTCACCATACCCATGCCACCACACCAGGCAGTTACCATGTCGCCACAACTACGCTATCATTTTACTTCCATCGTTCCCACATCAGTCTCATGTTCTCATCGTGACCACCACCCTATCATCAATGCGTCGTCCATTTCCAATGTAATCATTATACGTAGTACCACTGTTATCAGTATGACAATCATTGATGCTCGGAAGTTCGAAATATAATGAAACGTCGACAAGTTTAAATCGATAGTGTCTCTCCGGAGATACTAATCAAAGTCAATATATGAACTACCAAGCTTTCAACACCCGAAAAAAGCTGTGAAAAATGTATTTTATTTCAGTCATGTCCGCATAATATTTTTAACTGAAGACTAAAAGTGGGAAATTGACAAACACAATCATTTGGGGTATTTGTCGTATCGATGGAACGATTTCTAATACTTTCTACTTTTCCCAAATCATTTGCCCTACAACATTCAGCGGATTTCATGAAACATCTGACAATATATTCGCAAAGGCTGCTCAGGGTACCAACTGCTGCCACTGCAGTCTCTCTCACCGGGAGGTCCTAGGGTGCGAGTTCCGACGCTGGCACGATTTTAAACACTAGCTAGACAGCTAGAACGGTTTGAGCCGCTGTTTGGGGGAGAAGTCTTGTGACCGGCTGTTGTGATTTCCGTGAGTTTTTCCGTTGATTTTTTCGTGATTTTCAACACCAGGCAAATGCCGGAGCAGTACTTTAACAAACGGGCCACGAACTGTGCGATCTTTCCGTCCTCTTCCTTGTCCTTTCCCCCCCCCCTTACACACACACTCGCGTGCACTACATCATCACACTTATCGGGAGTCGGGGGCTTCTCTTAGGGCTCGTCCTGGCTGGCGCGGTGCCGCTCAGGTAGGAGATACCTGGCGGGAAAATCGCCGCAAGATGACGTAGGTTGGAGCTAGATCTCGCCAGCCAGCACACGGTGATCACCGCCACCCCACGCGAAACAAATACGCACTACACTTACGGGACAAATTATCTCAGCCGTTGCCGCGCCCGGAATCGTCAATCAATCTGAAAATGTAATCGTGTCTTTTACAGCGTTTCCCTTGTGCAGAGTCTTCGATTAGTACCGTCTCTGCCTGTAGGTCCATTTCCACCAGCACTTGTTGACGACAGGCCCCTGAGCGTGCGGCCGGAGCCCCAGCGCCCCTCCCCCTCCCCCTCCCTACGAGCGCGCACCGCCCCTCCCCTCCCCTCCCCTCCCCATTCCCCCCTCCCTCGCCCGCGGCAGCGCGAGATTCGCCCGCGCCAGATGAACGGGCGGCGGTCGCGTCCGCGCCGCGCGGGGCGATGGCGCAAACAGTTAAATTATTTGCCAGACCGGCCATTTGGAACGTCGGCGTTTCGGCGCGCAAGTTATCGAAATACCGACTCACTTGGATGCGTGGACGCGGCGATGCAATGGGGTGCGGCGCACCGGGCGCCCGGTGCCAGATGAGCAATGGCCGGGGGGGGGGGGAGGTCCCGGCGGCCCGGCGGTCCTGGTGCGCCCGCGATGCTGCTCGTGCGCGCCGACGAAATTTTAGAGCGAAATCGACTTGGAATCAGATTGCGTGGAAGCGGGTCTTCAATTCGGTTTTATGCGGGGAGTATGCGTCCGACCTACGTTGAAATTGAGGGAGAATCAAGAAGAAAAACTCGTTTCAACATTTCTATGGCCGAGGCAGATTTCCATGCGCTGGTTGGAAAGCAGAGATGAAATACATATTGAAAGATAACGGAGAAAAAATTCGCTTAGAATCTGAATAAACCTTGAGCCGTTCATATTTTACGTATTGGTACAAAAATTTCATGCTCTCTGTTCTCTCAAACTGAACTTGCAATAGTCAGTCCTGTATAATTTTTCATACGTTCGTAAGGTATTGAAACATTAAGGTAGTTATTGACGTCATATATTGTATTGCGTTCGGAAACAAGTGAAAATATTACATTGCAAAGAGGTTAAACATTGTTTTTTCAAAACTCTCATTTATCTATATATTGATCCACACGATATCGTGCATTGCTTTACCAAAGCGCCACATAAAACGTACTGTGAAGTTGTCGTTAGGCGAGTCCAAAGACAGCGTACTTATGTCAGAGACCTATCACCTCACAAACAATCTCCTCTGACTTTCTGTAGCTGTTTAAGAATGTTTCTGAAGGAATATAGTTACGATTTTCAGTATAATTCCAGCAAAAGTCTTCAACTAATTTTTGCATGAAGCCAGTTTTTAAGAGAACAAGGACAAGATATCGTGGAAGTGGACAAGAAGGAAGGAAGAAGGTGAAACTGTAGAAAAACAATACATTGCCAGACAAATATTACTTTCCCCGAAAAACATTCAGTGCAAATTCTTTTCATAAATAATTTTACAAAACATAATCTTTTACGACTTTTAATAATAATGTTAGTGCCCCAGTAATTGCGCGGGTTATTTGAATAGCGAACTTTGGTATACTTTTTCCTTTCTCGTATACGTTCGTATACGCAGTGTAGAGAAAGCTATGTAGTGCTGCAGCATAAACGGCGATTTTTTCGACAAAATTTCTATTGTAAGGCCCTGATACAAAAAAAGTGGACCAATCCTGTTCTAATATTCCCTGAAACAAGATATGTTGTCAGATTTGATAAATAGTGTGCCCTTGATGTTGAAAAAGTGTTTATTTTTCAAATCATCCTTTGGTCCATCGTGTCTGTAACACCATTAGCTCTTAAACCATACGTAGGATTTTTTTCCAAAATGGATCTTCCTCGCTCGATCTGGCTCAACTCGAAACTTTTCAATTTATAAAAACATTATTTGAGGGCACTTTACATGAAGGCCCAGGGACATTTTCAAAATTTTCTCGAAAATGGATCCAAATTTTGTCTCTTAATTTTTTGAAAGAATAGAGGAATTTCAAATGATGTCTTCTAAAGTTTTCCAAGAACTGTTTACAGAAAAGTTTTCTGTAAAAATGAACTCAAATCACGTGTTTTTAGAAACGCTCAAACGCCATTTACGCAAAACGGCTCAATAAGTTTTTCTTGAAACTTTTTGTAGAGATAATGATAATTGTACTCTTTAAAATGACATAAAAGTTATTTTGCTTATTTTTGTGTTTTGCTTTCTAGTATACGTCCGTGTACACATAGAAATAAAGAAATTTATACAACGCTGCGAAAAATTGATTTCGAGATCTCAACGGGATTACACGTTCCCTGACATCGAAAAAGTGTTGTTATTTTTCCAAACATCTATCCGTTCGTCTGTCTCTCCGTGCTTCTGTGAACACGACTAACGCCTTAATCATACGTAGGATTTTTCCATTCTTTGAAATTTGAGGTACTTTACATGAAGCCGTTTACATGAAGGCTCCAAATTCTTTCTTTAAATTTTGTGAAAGAATAGAGTAAAATACACTTATAGAGATGACTTAGGTACGTTTTTCACTAGCTACTCTGAACTTTCGAAAATTTCTAAAGTTTGAAAATGTTACAGCGTCTTCCTAAAATTAGAAAATTGAAAATAGAGATTTTCCTTTCATACGAAATTTGATCTCCACAATCAGTTCTTTCATTAATAAGTCATGAAATTTTTTTTTGCAAAATTTAGTAGTTTTAGTGCAATGTGAGCAATATTAAAAAATAGCAAAAACCAGATTTTGTCGAACACGGTTGCAAAGTATTTTTTAACCTTTTGCTGGGGGTAGTGCTAAATTTATTCTATGAGATTATATAAGCGTCATGTTCTCTATTTTTTGGTTCTTTAACAAATACAAGAATATAATTTGTTCGACTTGTCTCTTGCGTCGCTAACGTTGTATTAGAGACAATTTGTTTGTATTATAGTATTTATGAGTACATGTGCATTAAATAATAGCATATAAAGGCTCTCACCTACATTTTCTGGGAAAATAAGCTCAAAATTACGCAATTTCAGAAAAATTTAAACACCGTTCACTCAAAAACTGTTCAAAAGTCTTTCTTTAATTTGTTTCTGCGAATAGTGCTAAATGCAGTGCTTACGATGACATAAGTGATTTTTCTGTATTGTTTTGTTTTTTCAAAAATCACACAAATGTAAATTTTTTGAAATATCTTTCACACATTTAAAAGGCTCATTTCCAGCGATTTGTATACATTATTACGTTGCGAGTTGCAGGGCTTCAAATTGTTTCCAATAATGTTCTTCGAAAACTCACAAAATTGAAGGAAAAAGAACCTTAAAATTTCGTATTTGCAGAAATCCATGAACTTCAATTTCTTTCAAAGTTTTGCCCCCCAAAATTCTTTATATGACGAGATTTTACTCTTCTATAATATTTTTAAAGTAATATTTTAGTTTTACAGTTAGTAAACCGACAAATTGCGAAAATTTTGAAAAAAAAAAGAATTTTGAGCGGTGATAGATGGCAGCTGGCAAGGTAATGTAGCAAATCCGTAAAGCTAGTCCAGACCAAAGAAATTATAAAACTAACTAGTGCGAGAAACTAATTAGTGCTGTGTCGAGAGCGTAGGCTTCCGCGGCCGGAGTCAGTATTTACTAGGCTGTCCGGGTGACGCCGCGTCCGTGGCGAAGGTGTCGACGTTTCGGTCGCGTAATTAGTGCTGTGTCATTCTGTAGCACTACTCGTTACTCTCTCTTCTTACGCAGTAGAGAGAAAGTTAGGTAATGCTGCAGGTTAAGACAGCGAATTTTCATTTTTCATTTTTGATCATTGCCAACTCACTACCTCCACCTTGAAGCTACGGCGAGAGTGCCGCCGGGAAACTTAGGATCCGTCGTCTATAACTCTCCTCCAGAGACCGTGTCCACCTATGCAGTCACGATCCCCCCCTCTGCGGTGATCCATCTGTCTGTGTGAAAACAACGCTAGCGACTGAACCATGCAGCTGATTTTTTTTCTCTTCAAAATTGATGTTCCCCTATCGATCTGGCTGAGGCCGGAGGGCCTTGAATTTGGAACCGATATTTTAATTTTCAGGGGCCCTTTACCTCAATCCCCTGGGACATTTTCATTGTTTTCAAAACAATGGCTGAGCGTCTTGGCGGGGTTGGAAAGTGGGCGGGGCCGGGGCCGGATGGGGCGAGCGGGGTCGGGCAGTGACGGCGGGGCGGCGCGGGCGGCGCGGGCGGCGCGGGCGGCGCGGGCGGCGCGTGCGCTGGCAGAGGCCCAGAGCCCCCAATGCCCTCCCCCCATCGCTTCCGAGCGATTTGCGAAATCGCTAAATTGTCCCTCAATTAGACGCGCCCCGGCGTGTTTGTCGGCGCGCGGTGGATCTGCGGCCGCGCCTCAGAAACTTCCCCCCGGGCGCCCTCTCTCGGCTGACTCCAGCGATATCCGCCCACTCAATAGCACTCGATATCTACGGCCTCGCGGCCACTGCGCTTGCGAGTGTTTCTGCTCCAATATGCACATAATCATTGAAATTGACACCTAGGTTCAGCAGCGTAGGCTTTCTTACATTTAACGTCCATTATACACCGTAGATAAGTGTCGTTTCCATTACCTGAAAAACGTCTCTGGGAATGAAATAACATTTTCTGATGCAATGAGTCAAAAAAGTAAAAAGTAATTTAACTGAGATAATTAAAGGTTGTAAAACTGACATTTGCAACTTTAACATTTATTTTGCTGTGAATGTATTCAGGATGATTATCCAATCTTTTTTATAAAATATACCATTTTCCCTGACTATGAATGAAAAGAAGAATTGGAGCTTCATTGAAAAGGAATTCGTAAATTCATTGTCTCTTATGGACACATTTACGCCAGGAATTTTGAACCAGAATCAGATAAGTGGTGATGCAACAGAAATGGTTTCTTCAATTTGGAAAATATCCTACTCATGGTTTAGGCGCTAGTAGTGTTCACAGGCGGACATTTTGAAAATAACGACTTTGTCGGTATCAGGGGACTCCAAAGTGCGTATTTCCAATGAAATCTCAAAACCAATTTTCCGCTACATTAAATAATTATAGACGTTGTCATTGCCAACAATAGGCAATACCTATTGTTGGCAATGACAACGTCTATAATTATTTCATGAAAAATGCCAACGATAACACACCACAACACCTATATTCCGCTACATTACCTAACTTTTCCTATACTACGTATATTATTCCGTATACGGGAACGTAAATATATGGGATCGTAAATATAGGGGAATGTAAAAATTAATCCTATTGAAAAATTTGCACTTTTATTGTATTATAATAAATTTTAACACAAATTTTTCAATAATATATAAATGACAATAAAAATATTATTAGACGTAGTGGTGCTACAGAATGCCACAGACTTTCCGGTGCTAGTTATCGATTTCTTTTGGGCTCGGGTACCTATTCGGACTAGCTACTTACTTGTGCCAGCTCTCATCTATCGCCCCCTAAAGTACATTTTTTGACATTTAAAAAAGTTTCGGTTTCCTGAAAGTATAACGGAAATATTATTTTAAGAATGTGAAAGAACTGTAAAACCTCGTTCTGAATGGGAAGTCTCTTTGAAAACATTGGAGAATGGCGTTTAAGCGCCACTGTAAATTCAAAATTTAAAGCTCATGTTCACAGAAAATGTTTGAGTTTTTGAAACACTTAATAAGAAGGCATTTGAATCATATTAACTCATAAATACATTAGTGTTTACAAATTACTGGAAATGTGCAGATTAACGGAGTGAGATATCTTTCAAATAAATAACATTTGTGTAATTTTTGAAAAAACAAAATAATACCCCCAAAAGGAACCTTGCGTCATATTAGAGAGTAATTAGCACTATCCATTCGAAAAAGTTAAAGAAAAAATTTGGAGCCATTTTGAAATAATAGCGTGCAAGCGTTTCTAAAAATACGGAATTTTGAACTAATGTTTCATAGTTTAAAGAATGTCCTATGTTTTTCGATAACTCAACCGTTTTTTGTGAAAACTAGCTCAAAATTCCGCAGTTTCAGAAACGCTCAAACGCCATTTTCTCAAAAATGTCTCCAATGGTTCAATTTCTTTACCTGATTGATTATTTTGATGTTGACTTTTCTGCTCTTGTTAGTGCTTTCCTTTTTCTACTTATCCATGAATCAACAGGCATTCAATCTTTTTGTTCATTTGCAGAGTGAAAAGATAATGGAAATTTATTGCGAAGTAGTATTACTATTAAAGAATGAATGATGAAGAGAGATAGAAATGAAACAATAATATATGAATGGGACTCGTGAAATTCTTATTAAGTGATAATATTGACAAATTAACAGAAAAGTGTTTCACTTTTGTTGAAGTTCTGATGATGTCTTCTGAGCAACAATTATAGAGTAGTAACTCCTTTTCTTTTTAGTGCGAATCCTTTTCAATCTTATCAAATTCTTGTCCTATCACTCTTCTTTTACACGATACTGATTTACACGAGATAAGATAAAATATTCAAAGAAACTTTAATACTATACTTAATGAACAATAACACTCAGTAGCGATGATAATATCACAAGGTTATCACGGGTGGGCTGCGCTCGTACTAATCCTGGATTACCGAATTCTAAAAATCCGCCGACGTAATGTTGCGTAAGCCATTGCGGTATTCAACCCACCCTCGACATGAAGACAAATTATACCGGCATACCGCATAAAATCGATTGCGTTTGCATTCACATAGCAACGTGCGCGCAATAACATACGTTGTCCGGCGATCGAGGCTCCGCCCATGAACTACCATACATTAACACCTCTGGCCTTTTTGAGGGCCTATTTGTCGTTATTGATGACGAGGGTTAACACCCCCAGGAGTATCTCGTGCGCGCATATCATTGCTATTTTAAAGAGGGCTTCCGTTCAAACATGTATGGCTACTCGTGACCGTTATCAGACCGTGGTGTCTGATAATGTATATACCTTTAGAGAAATTCATGGAAAGGAGTATCTTTTATAAAAGAGCAGAAAATTACATGTTGTATGAAAATAATATTTGTAAATAAATTACAGTTAGTTATACTAATAGAAAGTTATAAGATTAGTCGTCGTCGTCGTCGTCGGGTCAACCTCGCGGCCGAGGATCCCTCAGTTTACTATTGCTACCTAAATACCGCAATAGTAACTGGTGACTGCACATGAAGGAAGAACAGGGGGGCTTGTGCTGCATACCCCGCCTGCTGCTACAGATAGACATCCTAGGGTCGGTGGCACAGCTAGCTGCGACGATCGACTACGGGTGCCTATCCTTGAGTAGCGGTTATGAAAGAGGAATAGGGAAGAATGAAAGAGGAGTGAAGGAGGTGATAGATGATCGTGGATTTTGGAACCATCCCAGCATTCGCCTTTATGACCGAGGGAAACCACGAAAACCCCGGTCAGGATGGCCGGCCCGGGAATCGAACCCCCCCCCCCGACCTCCCGATTGCGAAGTCAGTGCGCTACGCACTGAGCCACTTCGCCTCGGTTAAGATTAGTATCTACTAGTTTTCTGAAACAGATTTTTCCCTTTCGTGGGATTTTTTCTCATGTGTGTAATAGGGTCTCTTTTCGGCGGCTTTGATTCAATGGAGAGATCGTGGGTGAAATCAGAATACGAAAAGAAAGAATACCTTACTATGTAATTATGGCTTAAAGTCTATTAATAGAAAACTCTTTTGAGATGATGTTTATTATGTTTAAACAGTTGTATTAGTACTTGGTAATAACTATTTGCATAAAAGTTACATTCGAGTTGGAGTTCATAGAAGAATATTAATCTTAATGATTAATGATTCGAGGACAAGTCTCGCACTTAAGGTTTGTTCTACAATTAAAACTGCCGGATACTCAAAATCAATCTTATGATTCTGATTAATTCTATGTACTGTTAGAGAATTCTGCCTTTCAAGAGGTAGTCTAATGTTATTTGCATGCTCCTATACCTTATCACCTAATGTCCCACGTGTCTATCCAATATAAGATAAGTTACAACATAGACATTCAATTGAATAAACTTTATTCACCTTTCCTAACTTACGAACCGAATGTTTTAGATGACGAATTACATTTACCTTATTGTGGATGGTATTGACCAAGAGTATATTTTTGAAATTATTGTGGATTTCTTTCTTTATTGGATTATTAATACTTAGAATCATGTTTACAATAACGTTTGTTCTATCTTGAAGTGGGAGGAAAGGATTGAAAGTTAACAATTGAATTATTTTGAAGCCAACTAGAGTTTTGTAACATATGTTTCAAATTTGGAAATGAATTGAATGGGATAGCTATTCCTAATCAGCAACAAAAATATATTTTCAAGATTAACTGGATAAAACACTACAGATACACCAAGATTCTCTCTACAAGATTCTTCACAATAGTAATTTTCATGCTAGTGGGATGATTAGACTTAAAGTTGAGGATAATCCCAACATAAGTGGACTTGGTATACCAGTTGTGAGACAGTTGGTTGGAAATCTAAATATGGTAAAATCAAAAAAAATTCAAAGTGTAGTTAACTTCATTTTCTGAAGTGAAATTTAAATCAGGAGGATAAGAATTAAATTTATTGAACACACTATCTACTTGATAACGTTTCACAACCAACACTGTATCACAAATATTTTAGAACCTCTGGAGTGAGTGCTCCCAAATTTGGCAAACATTCTTGGAGAAGTCAGAATGAAAAATAGTGTGATTGAGATTGAAAACTATTACCTAAAATGTTTTGAATATTCAGCTAAATGCGATGACCGCACGGAACGGAGAGAGCTGGCGGAGCAGAAAAGGAGAAAGAGAAGTCGGTGCGGAGAAAGACAGGAAGGAGCGGGCAAAACAGAATAAGCGCAGAGAGGAGAGACGGATGAAGCGAGAGGAGACGAAAGAGCGGGCTGGACGTAGGATGACCAATGTTCAGGATCCTTATAGGTTCTTCTTCTGGTTTGTCGCAATGTCACGTTTAAATTTATATCATTATTTTTTAATCCATCTTTTCTGCCATGAAACCTAAATGACTTAACATGTGACTGAATTTTTCAATTACGATTATAAATTCGAGTTATATCGTTTAACCATAGAGTCTCATTTCACCATATCCGCTGAATGTTTCTAATTCAGTAGCAACAAAATGTGTCACAGCGTCACGCGCCCTCTCTGTAGGCCCCTCTCGAAACATTTAATTACAGGCGCACGAGGTAATGCCGAAAATATTTTTTCATCTAAACTTTAGTCGGGACAATATTAAAATATTAAATATTTACGCAGCAATGTGCAGTGGCGGCGCGGTAATAAACTAGCTCTACTTTACGCCCCGGTGCGTGTTAGCAAGATGTCCCTTGGGCTCCGCTAGCGCGCGGCAACTGCATATTACACGCGCTGTATTCGTGCGCCGGGCGTCTCTTCCGGGGCGCTTCAAACTGCGCCCGCCGTCGCCCGCCGTCGCCCGCCGACGCCCGCGGACGGGGGCTTAAAGGCATTAACGCGACAGGAATGTGCGCAGGGAAAGCGCAGGCCGGGCGCAGGTTGGATGTGGTTCCTCGGTTCATAGAATCAACATCGTCAGGAAATTGCTACTCGAACAATAATTGAAATAGCAAATATTGAGTTGTTTTACTTTTTCGCATACTTTTGAGGCTGTATCGAGAAAGTTGTGTAATTCTACGGCGAAAAGCTGAAATTTTTTTGGGGAAAAATTGTATTCCGGTTTCCTGATCCCGACAACTGGATACTACTTTTTCTTGCTTGAAGTAAATTACTTCTTCCAACACCATGTAGTCAAAATTCACCTAAACTTTATTTCGCGACAATATTAAAATATTAAATATTTACTTACCATGTAGTCAAAATTCACGGTTTGGATTCTTAAAATTGGATTACGACAGAATGCCTGTTCTTTCGTTTCTCTTGTGAACAATACTTTCGGCTCTTCACTAGCCAAGATTTTACCGAATTGATATTCCCTTAGTTCAGGTACATGTCGAGGTCTCTTGCATTTCAAAAATATTTTTTGTGGGGAGGGTCATTTTCATTAAGCTCTAATGATTTCTTCAAAATCTTCTCGCAAGTGCCTCCTTTTTGGTTTAAATTATTATCTCAGGTTCAGCAAAGTAGTTTTAAACTAGAAGTGCTTTAGAATGGTACAATATTGATGAAAATCGTAGGTTCAGTTTAGAAATTTCACTTTTTCTCAAATTTGATACATCTCTTTCTCCACAATTTGAGTAGGGCTACATTTAGGGATTAAAATGCAGTTGTTGGTTATGATTATGTTAATATTGAAGTTCTGGATATCTGCCCTAAAACCTTAACTATTAGTTTATTAATTATTTATATTAAAGACTTCTTTAATCCCATTATGAGTAATATAAAACAAAATACCACCAAAAGTTCCATACATGATTCTCAATCACACAATTCACAAACTTCAATAAGTATCACACATTCCATAACACAATTCACAATCATCTTTAGCATCGCAAAGTTTTCTTAAGAAAAAATTATTGCTGAAGATAAATTTGCAGCAGTTGACGTTTGGTGGTTGTTCGAAATTCAGATGAAGATGAGTTTATATCCCTATGGAACTTAAATCCTGGACGATCCATGTAAATTTTGAACTATGCAACGCTGGTTCCGAGCGGATTCGTCATTGTTAATGCTCAGAGTTGCTAAAAAGTAGCTTACTTCAATTAAACCTAAACTTATTAAAAAAAGACTCATGTTTATAATTATTATAAAATGTGTATCGTACAGTTAAAAAGTAAATGAAAATTATAACAGTTTCATGTGGGTCGTAAATTTTCCGAACATTATTCCACGAAAGTAGACTGTAAACACTTTTAAACATATAAAAGATTTCAACAATAGACTGATAACATGCTATTTATTTCACTTCTGAAGCCTAAAACAACAACTGCACACATTGATGTCGTCACTGAAAGGTTTGTCTCAGTAATGCACTAAACCGGCGCGCGTCAAATTCTCCATTCAAAACCCCCCTACCAGCCGTCTTACTGCATGCGCGGCCTCACCATAGCACTGCCTCCTCCCAGCGCACACACCGACCACCGCCGCACCCACGGCACGATCAGCGCCGCAGCCTCCGCTACCACCCCCCCTCCACGTCCACCTCCCTCCCCTCCTCCGCTTCCCCCTGGCCCTCCACCTCCGCCATCACCTCCATTTACGCCCCCACCTCTACCCCCGCCTTCGCCTCCATCACCACCCCCCTCCACTGCCACTCCCACCGCTACATTATGCCTCCGCTTACGCCACCGCCTCCAACGCACCACCATCGCGCGCGCTGTTTTCGTGTTTTAATTCCGAAGTAGCAACGGCGGCTGCGGAGGCGGCGCTCCGTCGGTGACCCTTACTCGCCTTTAACCAACTCTGCGCGGCGCGGCGGCGAAGCCAGCCTCCTTAATGAATATATATTAGAAGAGCGCCGGCCAGCTTGTCTTTAGGGGGCCATGCAATAACGCGCGGCGTGGCCCCGCGCTAATCCCGCTGCGTTGGGGCGGCTGCGGCGCGCCCCGCTGCACCCCCGCCCTGCGCGCCCGCCGCTGCGGCTGCGCCCCTCCCCGCCCCTCCCCGCCCCTCCCCGCCCCCTCCTCTCCCCTCCCCCTCCCCTCCACGCCCCCTCCCCTCCACGCCCCCTCACGGCACCTCTCCTCCACGCCCCCTCACGCCCCCTCTCCGGCCCCTCTCCGGCCCTCTCCGGCCCCTCTCCGCCCCCTCTCCGCCCCCTCTCCGCCCCCTCTCCGCCCCCTCTCCGCCCCCTCTCCGCCCCCACTCCGCCCCCTCTTCGCCCCTCTTCGCCCCCTCTTCGCCCCCTCTTCGCCCCCTCTTCGCCCCCTCTCCACCCCTCCCCGCCCCTTACCACCCCTGCCCCTCTCCGCCCTCCTCCCGCCCCTTCCCTCCCCTTCCGTCCACCTCCCGCGCCCACTCCGCCCCCTCCCCCTCCCCGCCCCCTCCCCAGCCTTTCCCGCCCTTACCCCCTCCCCGCCCATTCCACACCCCTCCCCGCTCCTCCCCACCCTCTCTCAGCCCCCTCCCCGCCCTCTCCTCGCCCGTTGCATCGCGCCCCTGCGCAGGGCGGACGCGCCTCCCTTTGGAAGCACAGCTGACATATCGAAGAAAGAGAGTTGTTTGTGGGAGAAGATCTTGTCTGATTTCGGCAGCAAGTAAAACAATGCCGTGCTGTAATAGAGTACGTAATCAGAAGTATTCAGAGACGGGGCTGAAAATGACTTACCAGTTCGTGGCGCCCTCCATCGGTGATGCTGGAATTCGATAGGGTGTCCCACCCTTAGCCTTGATGACAGCTTCCACTCTCGCAGGCTTCCACTCTCAATCGTGCTGGAATGTTTCTTTGGGGTAGCCAAATCTTCACGGAGTGCTGCACTGAGGAGAGAGATCGATGTAGGTCTGTGACGCCTGGCACGACATCGGTGTTCCAAAACATATCAGGAGAAGGTGCTCGATCGAGTTGAAAGATACAATCGCAATCCCCGAATTGCTCTTCTACAGTGGAAAGCAAGAAGGTGTTTAAAGCATCAACGTAGGCATGCGGTGCCACAAAATAAGGGGGGCATGCCACCTTCAGAAAAAACACGACCACATCATAACACCATTTTGAACGTGTTCGGATACTTTGATCACATTGTATATATGCAAAATAGCTACTATAAAAATCGCTTCTGCAGGTGCACAGCGGTTTGAAGTACTTCTGTAAGTAAAGTGTTGAAACTTGGAAATCAGTTCACCCGAAACAATCGAAATGTTAGTTGATTGGTTTGTGTTTGTGTTCATTGGAGAATTAAATGTTACTTGTCATTCCAAAATGCATTGTCATTCTTGTCGGTAATATTAACTTGAAACGGAGTAAAACATATTGTACAATAAATTTCGTATTAAAATTTACAAATATTCTGAGTGATCGAAACCAACAACTACTTTTCAATAGCTTCATTCGGTATAATTAGTGATACGTCCAAAGTTGGACCCGCGATCCTTCCATCCGAGATTGCCACGACACCACTGCCTAAGCGATCTCCGGTATCTGGATAGACAGTGGAAAATTTACTACAGAACAACTTGCTGACTTTCAGAGAATTGCTGAGAATGTTCTTCGGTTAAGCTATCCAATTTACGAAAATGTAGAACCATTTAATATCCCTGAAAACAATGGACGTGTTAAAACTTCATCTCTTTCCAATAAAAATCTGTCAGTGGTGAAATTGCATCTGGCGACGAATCACACGATAAGGCCATGATGAGAAATCTCCTTCGACGCAAGATAGATTGGAATCTCATGGATCATTGACGAGAATATTTGAAAATGCTACAGCTACGAGAATGATAGAAACAGTAAATTCTGTCTTAAATGAGGTGGTGCAGGCCCCAAGTAGAGATCTATGCATTACTTAAATCAATCACCTCGTGTATGCAACTGGATCTGTGATGTATCTGGTAATTTTGAGGCCAACTAAGAACACTGACGACCCAGAACCAGAGTGAACACTCGATACCCCCCAGGGTGAAAAGTATTATGAAACGGATAGCGGTCACTCGTCGCTGTGAAATATCACTCTTAGC
The DNA here is from genome assembly GCA_038098605.1 of Gryllus longicercus. Lineage (NCBI taxonomy): Eukaryota > Metazoa > Arthropoda > Insecta > Orthoptera > Gryllidae > Gryllus > Gryllus longicercus. The sequence continues at coordinate 3,456,259 of JAZDUA010000121.1, read as the reverse complement.
CTAAGCATCTTCAAAATCAATACACACTCCTAAAGTTCAAAGAAAAATACTCAATGTTGGAACGAAATACCAAATTTTAAAACAAGGCTAATGGTAGCTGAGAAGCTAAAAGAAAATCCATGCATGGGCTATAAACATTAGATATTACAAACGTTGAGTACATTTGCGAATACAGAATGGGTTTGAAACAAACGCAAAGAGATTTTATCGCAATCTGACTCAAAACCCGAATGACAATGCTGTAGCAAAATATTTTTCCAGCAAAATATGACGTCGAAACAGTTTAGGCAGAAATCTGGGATGAAAGCATTTCGTACAATAAAGATGCGTCTTGGCCTCAATCTCAAGTTAAATGCAGTCAATGTACATCGGAATCAGTGTGAACATGTTCACGAATTCTCGGAAGAGGACATATTCTAAGCAACTAAGTTTACTGAAGCTCGCCGTAATTGATAAGATTCAGAATTATTGGATTAAGAAATTAAGTATTACATTCTCATCTGGTAAAGTCTGTTAATAAAATTGCAGAAAACCGAAAGTAACCTAGTTGACAAAGACAAAGACAAAGGCTCTGAAATGGCTCGCACGCTGTATCACGTATTTGCTACCAAAGTCGGCACACTTGTCACTTGTCAGCCATAAATGTACGAAGTTATAACTGCATCCATATATAACAAAATGTGAGGAACCTGGGGAAGAACTATTTGTTGAACAGAAAGAATATCGAAAAGGTTCCCATGGCTGTAAGGAAATCTTGCTACTAAATAAAGTATCTTTATTGATGTAATGAAACGAAAACATAATTAAAGCATGGCTTGTATTGATTACCAAAGTCTTTCACAGTAAACCATATAATTGGATTTTAAATCCCCTATAAATTTTATTCTAGACCTAGTTAGTTTTGCAAGGCTACTAAGAAGTGGTAATAATTCACAGCGGAAGGGAAATAGTAGAAACAGGAAGTATTAAGATTAACAGGAGAATTTCTGAAGAAGGTTTGTCATTACTTCTGCTATTTTGCGTAAGTTTGATTCCATTTTCAATCATGTATCAATAATGTTTAGAAAACAATTATAATGTATTCAATATAGTATTGTAAATGTATCGTACTCGGCTACTGAGAGCTTTCAGGCAGGGTAGAAATGAATTTTAAAAACGTTTTGAAAAGTACGTTGTTCTTGTTAGTGTTAATTCCTTCGCGCAAACCTCCCGCGAGGAGCGCCAGCATACCGAAGTCGCTCGCTCCTCGGAAATAATTGCGCAATACGTTCGCGTGATGTAGGGGCTGCTGCGTCGGCTGTTTGTTTCCCTGCCACTTTGACCGAGCGGCGACCCCCAAGCAAATCCCCAAGCAAAGTAGTTTTCGAGATTCTTCATCATTCTGGAAATGTAAGTCGCTGTTGGACTCATAAAATCGTTGAGGAGGAACGTTGAAGTGGGGAAAGGATACGCAACGTTTTGCTGATTTGTCTTCAACTATTACCCTCACGTCGCTACCATTTAATGTGAACACAACTTTGTCAGTAAAATTTCCAAGTCATATATTACATAATATCTGAAATAGACATAGTTTTGGAGCCTGCGATTAGGGTTGCGACCTTGCCAATTCCAGAAAACCGGAGACCGCTGCGACCGGGGGGGAGTAATTACTGAAATCTAAAAAGAAATTGACGCAGACTTTTATTTATTTCTTTAAAATATATTTACGTATCTTTGGTTTCTAGTGATCTATAAATAATTAACATTTATTCAAAATAGTGTTACACTTTGCTAACATTCTACTTTTTCCTGCTATACTTTTCGTTGCTCAGAGCTTTTTTTAGCAGAGATATTTGCTCAGGTTTTTAAGCGAGACAGCGGATGGCAATAACACGAGAATCGCAAGACCAATTTTCATGTTCTGCTCTTTATCTTTCTAATGAAGAAGGAAAGGGCAGATTTCTGATGAAATAGAAAAAGCTGTAAATTTTAAGTTGAAAAATCTATTTATTTTGTAAAAAATTTGAAAATGTATTGAAATTGAAAAAAAAACTGAGATAATTTTTCAAAAACCGGAGACCGGAGATGAAGCTCAAAAACCGGAGTCTCCGGTCTAAAACCGGAGAGGTGGCAACCCAACCTGCGATATACTATTTACTCCAAAATACTACTTAAATGTAATATGAAGGAAAAATTGCTAGCTTTTAGAAAATACGAGATTGGCATCCCGCCCCGCAAGGCCGCACTTGTATCTGTCAATTACATCTCATTGTTGGGACATGATTTGGTTGTTCGGAATGCAACTGCAATTCTTGCCGATAAGGATGGCCGAACTGGCGAGAGCACGTGCCGAGTCAGCACCTCCGTCTGGAGGGTCGCGTGTTTGAGTCCCGCCGTGGGAGTGGTTGTTTGTCCCTTGACTTTCATATTGTTGTAAGTGTGTTGTCTCTGAAAGCCTTGATCACAAATAGAAGATCCTGCACGAGATATTCTACAATTTGTACTGAGTTTTACAAAACAAGTTTGAGATGTGTTAATTCGGAGAGAAATTGCGCTATAAATAGTGTTACGAAATCATTATTAAGGAGAAAGTATGAGCTGTTTTAGCACTCCTATTTGTTAACCCAATCAGAATTTATTGAAGTTCATAACGCTAAAACAAATACCAATCATATTGTAACTGAGAAATAGTTGATTTATTTTTCTATTGCAAATCATATTGCAGTTATAATTTAATATGGACTATCAGCAGTTCCTTTCATTCTATTGAAGTCTAAAATAGATAATTTGTGTGTGTGTGTGTGGGTGTGTGTGTGTGTGTGTGTGTGACAGTGATAATAAATTGTTTTCTCTCGATGGCGCGCACACAAGTTCTACGTTTTTCCATCGTTGGAAAATAGTTTCCAACAAATAATGCAGTGAAAAAAGAAGCATTTCGAATATGCTTATTGCCAATTTGCAATGCATGTTCTGGGTTAATTTTTCCATTTTCATCCAGAATATTCATTATTATTTTTAGAACTATAACGCATACGAACATTCGTTTGTATAATTGTCATTTGTGCGAACTATAAACTCGACGAAAATGAACTCTCATTCCCTGATTACGGACTTCCTTCCCTTCAGGAGGCAGAAGTAAGCTTCTCTGTATAAATTTGTAATCAAAATAAATTTCTACTATCATGGTTCCTATTCTCGTGCCTTTCTAGTTTGATTTTTGACAATTGAGGTCAGATAGTCCTGATTAGTACAAATGTAACCCCTATATTGTTTATAACTTCAATAAATAGCCAAAAATTCATGAACTACCAGAACGCTCACTAGTCAATCTGTGAGAATAAAATAAATTTATTTTCGGGTCTCAAAGCGCCGAACAGTGCAAGAGGATAACACAAAATGTATTTTCCAAATATCTAATACATACTTTTATGAATAACAAATGAGCCCTAATACCAACATTTTTTCGCTTCCTCGTAATTCCTTTGACGGCTACATTGTTGAAAGCCAGAGCCTTTTGAATGTCATTAAAATTATTAAAATATTATTGAAAATTAAACGTTCTATTAATTATTAAAACTTTTATCTTGGCCTGCAATGTTCTGAGAACAAGTCTAACTTTAAACTCAACTAATAAGCAACAAATAGTTGGCAAAAAACTCTACTTACAGGGATAAATACACTTATTAGTCGTGGTTGCGTAGGCTTCCGCGGCCGGAGTTTGTGTTGTCAAGGCTATCCGGGACGAGCCTCGTCACTGCCATGGTGGCTAACGTTTCGGCAGCGTATTGTGGCCTTCTTCAGAGTGTACTGCTGCTGCAGTTGAAGTTGCTGCAATTACTTTCATTCTTGAACAAGAAATCGTTACTCAAGAATCTTAGATGATCTGAATAGGTATAGGTATATAATAGTACATCTATTTTTCATTAATATAGAATAACAGGCTTCACGTAAATAAACCTTTGAATCAAAATATCCGTTTCAAACTTGCAGTTTTCAGTTCGTTCAAATCAATCGAGAAAATCTCAATTATGGAGAAAATCGCGTGAACGGTTTAGGCTAGTGCGTTGACCACTGACGTGCACATAGACCACCAGGGGTGGCAGAGACAAAGATTGGCCAAATAATGAACTGGATAGAGCTTGTGTTGCAGCTAAGTTCAAAAGAGGAACCAACTATCGACGGTTACCAGTTTTGTACATGTTATCTTGTGCTTAATAATTATGCAAATTACAGGATAATACAATGCGATGAAAATGCAATTAATTTAACGCAAAACATATTAAAACTTCCAAAAGATTGGGAAATAAGTGCGAATTCATACAATGTTTCCTCTACGTGCATTTTTTTGTAGAATAAAACTTTGTGACGAATAATAGTTTTGCTGTAAATTACACTATGTAAAATAATATCTGGTGTTGAGTCATAAGAAAATAATGCAAATTACTTGGCTAAGTGACAACCTCACTTTCATGTGAATCTGATCCTTGCCCGCTCGGCTTCTCGGAAATTAATTAAGCCGCCGTTGCATCATGTAGGATGCCCGGGGCGCACCGGGAATGATTTCAGGTGAAATATTGCGCGCATCCTGTCGTCGGGTAATACTCCAAAATTTATTTGGAAGAAGCTCCATGGCGCAACATATTTCATGATTTATTAACAATAATTAATTTCTGTGACGTTTCTGACAGGTTTATAGCGCAAACACACGTTTATTAACTTCTCGGTCGTCGGTAAAGTGCCTTCTCATTTTCAGTTGCAAACTCCTTAGGCGTTAGAGCTCGGCGACGAACACTAAATCAATAATTTCTTCAATTTTAATGTTTGTGAACGGAGAATAAATTTAAAAAACCTATCTTAATATTTTGAGTATTATTTCAGGAATGATCAGTCGATAGCGAAAAATAATTATTAGCCATTCCTCTATGATAAACCGTAACCTCGATTTAATTTAACAAAATGCAGTTTATAATTGATTACTACTGTGTGTAGAAAAAGGGAGAGGACGGGCGAAAGTGCAAACTAGAGACTGCCCACTAGGACATGAAACAGACCTAGTCTAGTGTAATTACGAATACTAGCTGCACTCCTGCCAAAACCTTGCATTTTGTGAATTATTTTTGAAAGGTGAAACAAGCTGCATTCTGAACTCCAATTTCTGGCCAGAACCTGAACGTGTATTAAAGCATTGTAGACCCGACTTGACGAACCTATTAACGCGACAACTTAATTGTACGTAGATGCCTCATTTCTGTTCGTTTCTAAATATCCTGATTCAGAATAGGGGTCACCAGGAAAGATAAATCATCACTCAGTGTATTGCTACACCTGACGCCCGCACATTTCCCTATATGCTCCCCGACCTATTCTTCTTGCATTTCTACACATGTTCCCTCGCATGTTCTCCCTCGCATGATTACCATATGTTCATATGCCATGGAGAAAAAAATGGAATATAGGAGAAAATATACATATCAGTCACACATTTTTCCTCTGAGTGTGCTGCGATTTTTCAGTATCAACCAGTGGTTAAAATGAAAAGACACCTATCCCTTCAAATCATTCTAAGATCGTTGCAAGGAACGGGTTCAGTGAAGCCCCGCCCGCCGACCTCGCCCGGCATCGAAGGCAGTCCCCGGAGGGTGGCTCCGAGCCGACTCGTATGGGGGGGGGGGGGGGCGAATGGGAGAGAGGAGGGGGCAAGTGCGAATAAATCACGACGAAAGCCGTGATTAGGTTCCCGCGCCGCAAGATATCCTGCGCAGCATTTCAATTACATGCCGCAGGGTGTAATTATTGCAAGGCCCGCGCACTTCCCCGTGTTTTATGGGGCCGCACGAGGCGGCCTGCGGTTATCTCCGGCTGCGGCCGCCGCTTCCGCCGCCGCCGCCGCCGCCGCCGCCAATGGCCGAGGCGCCACCCGCTCAGGTTGCCACGGGGTCACGGCTGCCACCACGCACCCCGCCACGCACCCCGCCACGCACCCCGCCACGCGCCCCGCCACGCGCCCCGCCACGCACCCCGCCACGCACCCCGCCACGCACCCCGCCACGCACCCCGCCACGCACCCCGCCACGCACCCCGCCACGCGCCCCGCCACGCACCCCGCCACGCACCCCGCCACGCGCCCCGCCACGCGCCCCGCCACGCGCCCCGCCACGCGCCCCGCCACGCACCCCGCCACGCGCCCCGCCACGCGCCCCGCCACGCGCCCCGCCACGCGCCCCGCGCCCCGCCGCGGGCTTCAGAATAAAATAATAAGGTAACATTGAATTTGGATTTATTTTAGATTTTAAATCATTTACAATTATTCGGGGTAAATGTTACTCTGAATCACTGTTCCATCTTCTAGTGCCTGCAAGGAGAGTCTAAGACGAGCTTCATGTCTATGAAAATTTGGTATATCTCAAATAACGAAGATCCATATGTGGCTTTGGATCCTCATAGGTAGTGAACGCGTCTTGTGCGAGTGGGGCATGAAATATTTTGATGACTCCGGCCACGTCGAGAGGTAAGGCATTAGTGCCGTAAGTGAAGGGCGTTTCCCGTCGCGAGGGGTCGGTGATCTCCTCCCTTTGACACAGAGATCCAGCGCTGGGCTATCGGCTTCGGGGATTTTCCACAACCAGGAATGGAGATGGTTGGGGATATTTCCCCAACCATCGGAGAGATATCGCCCCAGCCGGGACAAGTTATCAGCTCCTAAATGGCCAGTTGATGGGTGGGGTAGTGAAGAGAGTATCAGCGTCATCGTGTGTAAATGAGGGGTGAGAGTTGAACAAGGAAGAGGGAGAACAGAAGACACGCGGGCGATGGCCCGTTTGTTAGGATACTGCTCCGACGTTCGCCTGGTGTTGATCGTTAATTCACGGAAAATATCTATCACAGCAGCCGGCCACTGCAACTCTCCTCCACGTAGCGCTGAATCCGTCAAAGCTGTCTAGCTAGTGTCGAAAATCCTGCGACCGTCGGGATTCGACAATTCTTACTTTCCCACTTCTCATCCCTTCAATCGCTAAGCCCAATAATTTATTTGATGGCAAAAGGTGGAGTATTAGTTGCTTTTTTTAAAACCTTAATTGTCAAATAAGGTAAAACTCTAGTTTTACCTTAGTAAGGTAGCATGTATGTATATTTAAAGACAAATAGTTATAAATAAAAAAAAGCAATTTATTCCCAATATCCATGTAAGCCAAGGTTGCTTGTGCAAATACATGATATATTTTCAAGCACATCTGAGAAGGGAAGATCAGAATAGTTTCAATATCTTGAGGAATAAAAAGTTGGCATTATATCACCCTTATTATTTTTCATCAAGAGGAAGATTATATTTGATCTGAAATACCTCACCCTAAATTACATGTTATAGAAGACACTCGCCTTTTAGGTCATTGGTGTCAAGACTTTTCTTTCTTCACTCAGTTCGTCACTCACATTGAACCTTCCACGGCTTGCTCACTGTGTCATACAAGTCATAGGATATACCCCCGAGTTCATCTCCCTCGTTCTACGTGGCCGTGAAGTTCTCGCCAGAGAGTTGTGCCCAGCGGCGCGCCTGAAGCCCTGGTTCTTCAACGTTCTTCCGCCGCAGACCCATACTGCCAGGCTGTCACTTCAAAGTCCCTCGCGGCGTTGCTCCGCGGTCCGTACTCGACAAATTCTGGAAGCAACATGTGACCTTCTCACCCACCCCTTTTCACCCAAAAGGTCGCCGCTTCCTTCTTCTTGCAACGGACGAGACGTCCAGGAGGCGCTGCCGACAGATCACAATGACAGTCGCGCGGGCATTCGAATCCCCATGTCTCTGAACGTACGTTACGCCAGATGTGATATCATATTGCATTTTATTGAAATGGTTAGTTTTTGATAAAAATGTAAGTATTATTTCTATTGAAATTTTGTTTTTAATTATTTTAGAAAAGATATGAGGCAATGCGTATTTGTAAGGAAAAACAAAAAGGTATGGGATATAAAGAAGACACTCTTACAGATGTCAAATTTGTTGAGTTTGTTTTGTTAATAAATGTTGTTTGTAAGTTTAGAGGGCTTATTATTAAGTTGTAAATAAGTATTTAGATCCAATGTATCTTTTGTGAATATCAATGAAGTAACCAATATACACAAGGGTTAATTTCCATTATGGGAAGATCTAGAGTTGATATTTATTACAGAATGAATTCATTGATATCTTTTATTTTAATTGTATTTACCATTAAATGGGCCCCACATTTTTTGACAAGGCTTCTCTGGCAACCGGTTTTCTGTTCTTTAAAATTTCGCGCTTCTCCGCATTCATCAGTTTCGTCAAATGTAATCCTTCATCCGGATACTCCAGTTTCTTCTTTTACTCCTATTTTGCTTGCCTTCTATATCCTCTACCTCCTTCGCTCTCTTCCTCCCTCCCTCCCTCCCTCTCCTCCCGCCCCCGCCCCTGCAGCGCCTGATCGCTTCCTCTGGCCGGATGCTTTTATTGCTTCCGGAGAGCTCGTATCGAAGGCGGAACCCACTTTCGAGCGCAAAAATCGAACATATTGATGGTGTTCTGAAACAGAACCCACGAAACGATGTAAGGGTGTAGGTGTACTTTAGGGCGAAGTTGTATGCGAATTATATACAGATACTTTGATTTTCTAGTTGTATATTACACGAAATTATGATTTTTCTTTCCAAATGAAGTGATGAAGTTATTTCACATTTTATTGTAAAATATTCCTTACTGAAACAATACCATAAAATACGAAACTAATTATCGCACTAATGTAAACTATTGAAATATTTACCTGTTCTATTACCGAATTCAAAATAAAATATTACCCTAAACTCCTGCATAAAAGGTGTTTAAGACCAAAAATATAGAATTTCGCAGATTATGATTTATGATATAAATGACGCAAACAAGCATCCTGAAATACACATCACACAGCAACACACGAGAATAACTGTAAAATAATGGGACCCACAACCTTAAAAAATTGGTTTTCTTGCTCCTTATGAGTAAGTATGAGTGAGTAATGTTTTTAAGCCTCAGTCTACAAAAGGAGACACTTGTAGAAGTTATGTTACGGTTTTCGTAGGTTCCCTCGTCTCATAGGACAATTTGCCAGAAATGCTGAAAGTTCGGTTCCAGTGAGAAGCTATTTTCACTTTTCAAACAATGATTTTTTAGTTTTCAATTGTTTTCTAAATATCTGAGAGGCTCTTTTATTATATTTTTTGTGGTTTTCGCCTTTCTGGATAATCTATCTAATCACAATTTACAACAGTAAAGCATAATTGATGTATCAAAGAACATGCAGTGAACATGCGAGGAGACATAGAGGGAACATGTGGAAGAAAATGTGGGGAAACATACGGAAAGAAATGAAGAAGAGTAAGAGAGTAAACATGTTTGGATCATATGGAGGACATGCAGGCTAACATTTGGGGTACATGAAGGGATATTTAAGAAAGCGTATGCAAGAAATCTTTAAGAAATGTGCTGGGAGCATCAAAGGGAAATATGTAATATTAATGTAAATGTGAGGAACATGCGACGAATGTATTGGGCAATATTCTTAGAAAATGTGAAGGATTTGCGAGAAACGTGCAGAGAAACATTCGGGAAAAAATAGAGTTACCTTTCTTCAAATAGAATTTTAAAAATGAGGCCCCTTTGAACGTTTGTTTACATTGTTGGCGACTTCGCCCTTTGGTACTTCACTTTGCGGAAGGCAAGGGTACATAATAACTTCGAAATCGATGTCTAATTAAATTAACCAATTGACGACGTCAATGGACTCGTAACGGAGCTACTCTGCTTTAACATACAATTCAGACCATTCTAAGATGGGATCAAGTGCAAAGATTAAACTTTCACTTTTAAAACAACAAAACTTTACAAAGTGGAATGTTCGTACGGGTCCAGTTAGTAGTTAAAAATTTTAAATTACTCTAATTTTATAATAATTTAACTTGTTAACTAATTACTAATATTTTAGGCTTCACAATTTTTATCTTCAGGTTATAGAGGTGGAATTTTTAGTGCTAATCATAATATGTAGAGATCATCGTGCATTCTTTGCGCACGTGTAGTTGGTGTGTAAATTAATCTTTATAATGTTATGGTTTTATAATGTTCTTAGAAATAAAAAAGAACGCAGTCGTTTTTCGGGCCACTCTGAACATTTTTCTTCCCTTTATTAACGAATAAAATGTCTTTCACTTATCTTAACTGATGTGTTAAATGATATAATATATAAGGTAAAATTTATTTAGTGAAGCTGCAAGAATGATTCCCAAGTTGATACGATTATTTCTTTGCATGTAAAAATCACAAAAGTGCTGAAAGTACAAGGAAATGCTTACAATTCTAAGAGAGACGTGTTTACAGAAAATAAGATATATCCAAATGTTCCATATTCTTTATATTTCCTTTTCCAGTACACAGTCTTGGTAACAATCAATTGTAGCATCCCACAAAAACTTGAAAGACTTCGTGTGACTAAGTGCCAGTTTCTTTTATAACTGCGTGATCTTGCCAAGAAAACATAGACGGGTGTAGTTGCTTTTGTGACTCTTATTCTATACTAGATTTCGCATATCGTGCTTTCACAGCATACATCATTTTTAAGAACTCCGCGAAGCCATTAATAAAAGTAGAGGTGAAGTCAGTAAAATTTCCTGACTCGCCGAAATATTCCTTATCGTAATACAGCAGGAGCTTTATAAACATAGGACCTTCAGCGTCTGCCTTACATCACGTCTCGCGCATTTATTCTCGTCTTAAAGAAGCACTAATTATAGTGGGCCCGAGCGAGCCGAGTTCGCTAAATGCCGGTTTCGCTCTGCGCTCTAGCGGCGGAGATTAGACTAACAAACCGCCTATTCCGTGTTGCTCTCCGCTTGATATTTATCGCCCCCCCCCCCCCCGAACGGCGCGGAGGGGTTCGCATGGGTCTGCCGCGTGGGTGGGTTGTGGTGGGGGGAGGGGCAGATAGGTGGGAGTACGTGGAACGAGGAACGATGGAAGTAAGAAAGTGACAAAATGCGAATAGAGTAGTGTGCGAGCATGAGTATGGAATTTGGCACCGTCTTATAAAGTGTTGTATTGATAATGTAAGTGTATGAAGAAAAGAGCTGAGGTACGATCTAAGTTGAGTGAAAATATCTTAAAGGGAATGAACTTATCTGGACAGTATTGTACTTTAAAAATGTTTTTGAATAAGAAGAGGGATAAAGAAGACAATAGTTGATAACAGCGGAGATCGCCACAACAATCATCAGCAAAGCAAAATTATGTTGTTAAATTGATGATGGTTCGAAATGGAAAAATAATTTTTGCTGTAGAAAGTTTTTAAAAAATCTTGAATTAAATAGAATATTTATATTGAAACAGCTAAGTTTCTGAAAAATATTTTTATAAATGTTTGAAAATTAGTAAATGATTGTAAATAAAAAAGCAAAGAAACAAAGGCAAGGTATATAGTGATAAACTTTGTATTGGAAATACATACGGAAATTATGTATTGTGTTAGCAAACTACTGAAGATCGTGAAAAAGTCTGTAAAACTGAATTAATGTGAATACAAAATACAGGGAAGAAAATAGTGAAGGAGGAAGAAAATTATGTTGAAATACATAAAATAGTAATATATCGCAAATACCCTAGAGTTCTTTTTAAATCATTGATTAAAGCTCGAGATAGAGGATTCAGTCAGTAAACTTATGAAGAAAGAAAAGTATCTATCTATGGCAAGTACTGTAGCAGTCCGATTGTTTCTTATTTCATTCCGAAATTTATGTAAATGTGATACGACGTAAGGTGATAGTCGAATTATGATAAAGTAGTGGTGCCATAATGGCATTATGTTGTTGGAATAATGTTATGTAATTGAGGTTTGCCAGTATTGATTGTAAGAACATTCGAACATGAGTCCTTATCCGATGCATTTGAATGAAGTAATGAATCAGTAGTGATAAGAAGTCAAATAGTTCACTATGATATTTGATTTGAAAAGAGTCAGAGGAAGCAGTAAGTTTCGCAGATGTCGAAACAAGGAGAGGCAAGCTCATTTCGCAGCGGCCGACGGGTGCATTTTGGGCACGCTTGTAACCGGGCGAATATCGCGAGCCGGGGCAGAGGGGCTCTTGATTCGGAAGTGGTCGACCGGTGCTAAGACACAAGAGCCCCAAGTGGTTGAGCCAGAGAGTCAGATCGCGTAAATCATTGCGAATCGTCCGTCTCCCATAAGCACACCCCCCCCACTCCCCGCGCTGCACCGCCGTGACCCACTTCCGAGCGCTGCGCCGCGCCGTCGCCGCCGCCGACCAGACCCTGCGCCGATAACTCGCGACTTTCCGCACGTTTCGCCTCCGCTAAGAATACAACGCCGTGGGGACGATTACCCGCGAATGAATGGCCTAACCGGGCGAAATATAGATATAAATCTTGGGCGATAACGCTCGGGAATTATTATTCAGGACCTCGGATTCGACATGGCAGCTTTAACTGTGAGGCAGAGGGAAATGCACGTCGAGATCGTAGATATTTAAGTAATATTGAAACGCGCAATGAATAGAATGAATTTAGGGGTTAGGAACAGATAGAAAATTAGCCTCTAGATTTCAATAATTGCTGGCAAGGAATCACAAATTCCAGAGATTAAAAATACTGTTGAAATGGAAGATATAATTAATTATAAAATGATTGTGCTGTTTCTTGAATAGACATTTAGGTTAGTGAAAATCACACAGTTCTACCTTCTTCTAGGATATAATTATGTAACAACCATTAATTTCTATTTTTATGACTGTCTTGTAATTGAAATTTTAATCATACAAAATATTGTCCTATATATTTATAGACAGTCAAATAATTGTGGGCAAATTATCAAATTGAGAGAATAATTTAAGTCAGGTAATTACTAAAATATTTTCTTATTCTTTATTATAACTTTTTTAAAATATATAAAGTCATATTAAAGAATTAAAAATATTTCATTAATTACCTGAATTAAATTATATTTCTAATTTGATATTTCGCCCACAATAATTTGACTGTCTATATATGACCAAATTTATATAATTTAATAATCATTAATATCCTTATATTTCAGTGGTTCTACTCTGGAAATTGTTTATTTGAGACACTAGTGCATCATTAATATATTGTACATTTTTAGATACTGGGAAATTTAGTAAAAATAAATTATCTTAAAATATTAAAATAAACTCTCTAAAATCATCAGCTACTATTAAACTTCATTAAAGATCTAGCAAACTATTTAATATACTTTCAGTTCCTTGATTAGTATTTGAACAAGACAATTTTCACATTTGCAACTTCTGAATCACATCACTTGTTCTATATTTCTTCTATAATAGCGCGTCAGACTGGAATTACAATTAGGTTTTATTTGTCGTGCAATTAACCTCTTGCGTTAATAATAATCCACTTATCTTGCTCCTTAAACATACGGCTCTTACGTCTCCAACAAGCCACAGCACCGCCATCAGCCTAAAAAAGCACCGCGGAGGTTAGATACCAGCCACGGAACGATGCACAAGGAAACGTTTTATCTGCGAATCGCCCCCATCGCAGCCGGCCTTCCCCGCACCCAGGGCGCCCTCGCCACGTGAGATGTAAACCCCGCTTAAGCAGCACACCTCGGCGCGACCGCGACGCCAGAGGCGGCGGTGGCGGCACAACAGCGACGCCAGCGGCGGCGGCGCGCAGATAAGGAAACGGTTATTGCGGTCGCCGCCGTCTTCTGGTTCCGCGCCCCTCTGCTTCGCCTCGTACTTCTCCACTCGCCGGCCATTGGAGTTGCACAAGGGCCTCCAAACACGCCTTGCGGCTTGCAGAACAATAGAAATATCAAGGTAGCATTCGGTACATGCAACGGAGTTTTCGTTGGATGTACAAAGGGGTTTAGAGTAAATCTTACAAATTTCGTCAAAATGTGGGGTTTGAAGATAATTACTAATTATCAAAGAGAATCTCCGAAATCGAAGTTTAATATTGAAATTTTGAACACTGCAGCCCTTGTGAGTAGACAACTGATCCTACTTTGGGTTTGTGTCACATTCTCACATGTTTTTACGCAGTCGTAAAATGAGAATGTACGTGTAACAGACATTTTAATATTCGACGAATTCTAAACGACAAAGTATCAAATATTTGAGTTGAAGGGTCAGTTTAGGACACAGAAATCATACATATTTTGAGAGAACCAATGCATGAAACGTGTTGACTAAGTTGACTGTAGTAAGCTTATACATTTCCGGTGAATAAAATTAAGTGTATTATGCTGGAATACCTGCTAAAACTGCACCGTATGTAATTAAATTCCCCAACAAATATTTTTACTGAGATTGTCATCTGCATATGTTAGCAGGGGCGTCCAGAGAAAATGAGGAGCCTGGGGCCGTAGAACCACGAAAATCGCTTATTTCAAACAAAAGACCCCCACTCCCACATACGTAAACAGAATGTATCTCCCCATGCAACAAAAATAACTTCCGGCGGTTAATTGAAATTACAAGTAAACATATTTTTCATTTGTTTTCAGTGAAAACAAAATTCGGAAGCTCCAATTAAGTCGGTGCTTCGGCCAATTAGCCATAGGCACCCTTTCCCTCTTTGTGGGCCAATGCATTTTAATAAGAGAAACAAATGATATTAGAATTTCTCATCAATCGCGTGAGTTGTAATACAGGCTTAAAAAGCACATGTCACGTCTGTGACGCCAGAGTCAGCGGCTGTAGAAGCTCAAAACAGCATCAGCTTCTCACCAGATAGGTTTTGTCTTACGAAAATAGAACACAATCATTTTTTGGGCATCTTTGAATTTCTTAAATGGGAAAACGTAGAAACTTTTACTCGCTTTTTAATTAAACATTTTCTCCATTTTTTTGATCGTTAAGTTTATTTTAATATGTAAAGATAGGTCTTACAACAGTATATATAATAAATGATGTTATTTTCGAGCTAATACAATCTTACGCTGCTTCTGCACTGAGGAGCTAAAAAAATAGGTGCAGCCATACGTGATAAAAAGATATAAATAAAAATATCTGAAATAAAGATATCTGGAACCGATCAGAATACGGCGCTCCGGTCGGCAACGACTTCAAAAGACAACAGAGTTTGGCACAATTGTTAGATCGCTTACTGCTCCTATGGCAGGCTAGCACTATTTAAGTGAGTTTAAACGTGGTGTTATAGTCGGCGCTAGAGAGATGGGGCATAGCATCTCCGAGGTCGCGATCAAATTTGGATTTTCCAGTACGAATATTTCGAGAGTATACCATGAATTACGGAAATCCGGTAAAATATCAAACCTCCGGCATCGCTGGGGCCTCAACACGGGCAAGAACGGGATGGACGACGACCGAGGAGAATCATTACACGTGACAAGTGCAACCCTTCGGCAAATTGTTGCAGATTTCAATGCTGCGACATCAACAACTGTCAGCGGGCGAACCATTCGACGAGACGATCTTATAGATATGTAGTTTTGGAGCCGAAGGCCTACCCGTGTACCCTTGATGACTGCACGACACGAAGCTTTACGCTTCGTCTGGGCCCGTGAATACCGAGATTGGACTGTTGACGACTGGAAACACGGCGGCTGATCTGACGAGTCTCGTTCCACATTGTTTTGGGCGGATGGATGTGTGGCGACAACCTCATGAACTCATTGACCCTGCACGTCAGCAGTGGACTGTTCAAGCGGTGGAGGCTCCATGATGGTATAGGGTGTGTGCATTTGAAGTGATATGGGACCAATGATACATCTAGATATGACTCTGACAGGTGATACATAGGTAAGCATCTTGTTAAGGATAAATTAATGAAATTCAGGATATATTATAACGTTTCGTTAGTTCCACATTTTTTTCTGTACCCTGACCTACTTTTTATTTAATTACAATATTTCACGCCATACAAAATAGATATATCTTTATCCTAACATAATTTAATATTACCATTAAAATAAGTTTCACTACAAGTACTAAAATGCTTTTAACTTCCGCTTAATGGCACAAAATCACAGGGCGTAAGCATTAAGTATAGTTTCATAATTTAATACCATGTGACAGCAGTATTGGAATAAAAGTTTTCGCAGAGTTGGATCAAACCTCTTCTATGGTCAATATTCCCGAGATTTCCCTCCTCAATTGTAACCTTAAAACAGTCAGTAACTCAGTCCTAAAGCATGAATATTGACAAGTAACATATCGTGATCCATCACATCAATTTGTGTGAAATCTTCATTGACTTTAAAATGCATATTAATAAAGTTATAATTTAAAAAGATATATTGATCATGATTATTTTTTTTATTAACAATTTTATAAAATATAAACCATTTATTCTGTAGGATTCTCTATTGACTTATTTCAATGTAAATGTATTACAGAGGTATCTTTGCTCTGAGAAAAATCTTAAGTATGACTCTTAAAAAGTGTACCTGCTTAGTATAATGTATTGAATGGATAATTCTTAAAGCCCTTCTACTTCGTCAAGCACCTCTCAAGTCCTCCGCCTCACCTGGCGCGCGGCTGATTCGCGTCATCCCCTGCCCCCGCCCTGCCCCCGCCCTGCCCCCGCTCCCGCCCCCGCTCCCGCCCCCGCTCCCGCCCCCGCTCCCGCCCCCGCTCCCGCCCCCGCTCCCGCCCCCGCTCCCGCCCCCGCTCCCGCCCCCGCTCCCGCCCCCGCTCCCGCCCCCGCTCCCGCCCCCGCTCCCGCCATCGCCCCGCCCGCGGAGAGCCCCCGCTTCGGAGCGTGCCGTGCGCCCGCCGCATAAATCACATCGCCTCACTCGAAGGCGCCCCTATTATTTCTCGATAGCGCCGATAGAGATCTACGTAGGCAAAAGTATTTAAAGGCCTGCCGAAGGCACTCCCACCCTTTCTCCCTTATTGGAGAGCTCGCACCGATAGATCCCCTTGCAATTGGCATTGCTGACCTAAATATGTAGGCGGTCTCTCTTTCTAAATTATGTATTTGGGGTCTCATCCGTTTCACTAGGAATTCAAACGGTTTAAGTTTCACTTAAAATTGAAAGAAGATGGGAACAAAAAGTTGTTAACAACCTTAATAGAGATTCAGCGATTTAAGATAAAGGGGTTCAATCCGAATATATCGTATTGATGCCAGGCAGTTCCAAGCCTGAATATGTCTTTGAATGTGATAATAGGATCACCTCATAGTTTTTTTATAGAACGTAAATTAATTTTTAATGAAATTGTATTGTTTTTATATTGGCTATTGCAAAAGGCATGGCAGAAAACCATGAAATTATAACGTAGTCAAACTATGTATTACAATATTATAGTTACCCCGCTGTACGACTCAACAAAATATGCTAAAAGTCCCTTAATTGTGTGTTAGCTGTAAGGTACTTTAGTAAACGTTATTTAAGAACTCAGAAAGCCAAAGCTAACGTATACTCGTATTAAGTGATGTCGTAGGTTTCCGCGGCCAGAGTCATGATCTGGGCTGTCCGGGTGATGCCGCGTAGATGGCTGACGTGCCGACGTGTCGGCCGAAACGTCGGCACCTCAGCCATCGACGCGGCGTCACCCGAACAGCCCAGATCATCGTATTACTAGGTACACGACTAGATACGTATCTCATTGAAGGGTGCGTCTTGAGTTCTAGAATTTTCATCATTTCGTGAAACGTTTGATTTAGTGAAAGGTATCAATGTACAACGAGGTTTCCTCGGAGCTCTCTCAACCAAATATTTATTTACTTTGGCAATCACAACCAATGCAGGTAACTACACTCTCGGAAGAAACTTGCAACATCGGGGAGGACTCGAGAAATCAAGTAGGCG
The DNA here is from genome assembly GCA_038098605.1 of Gryllus longicercus. Lineage (NCBI taxonomy): Eukaryota > Metazoa > Arthropoda > Insecta > Orthoptera > Gryllidae > Gryllus > Gryllus longicercus. The sequence continues at coordinate 3,438,458 of JAZDUA010000121.1, read as the reverse complement.
ATTAGGGACGTTAGGTATGGGGGATCGTAGGAGGCGTGATTAACTTCTCATGGATGACTGTCGCCCAGTGACGAAATGGCCCGGGCGCGCCATCTAAACGTCGCTGACCACTGCGATAAGGCCTTGTCGGAACTTCGGTATGCGACGTACTCGTTGGCCCTTTAACCAATGGGACCAGTTTGAGCTGGGTGCGATTATTGGTCTGCGCGAATCCGGGTGGTCCTGTCGGAGCATTGCAGACCACGTGGGCCGCGATTTACTAGTCGCAGATCTACTCCACTCCATTATTTATTTAGAAAATAAATATAATACTGTTACCTTCTACTTAGAGGTAAAACAATGAAGTGCCAACAAATATATTTCTAGTCTCTGAAAAATAAATAGTTACTTTTCAAAAAGATAGAAACATAGGAGAGAAAGAGAAAGAATATACTAATGTTATTTAAAATGTTAAAATATAATAGAGACTAAGTATATAAATCCGAATACTAATAAGATCTTATTGCAAAGTCACTGTAAACATATCAGGCTATTTTTTATTGGAATTAAATGAATGAATTTATTTCATTACAAACTGAACACAAATGGCGAGACGCACCTATACAGCCCTCTTTATCTTTTAAATTTCTAGGCCTAATTCAGTAGGAAGAGGAATCAAGGATTGTGACTCCACAAATTGTAAGTGGAAGTAATTTCCTATATATAAGAATAATATTTATCTACTTTTTCGTACCAAGGACTGGTAATAAGAGTTTTTTTCTGTCGAAAATTCGCCTTTTCCGGCTCACGATTACAACACTTTCTCTTCTTAGGAAATAACATGAGAAAGTTAAAATTGTTTTCCCTAACTCAACACGTCAATAACAAATATTTAGGGGTGGGTGGCCTCTTCCCTGAAGCCTTGCTGTTACATGACGCAAAAAAAGGAGTATAAGGATTCAATCGATAGGCGCAGTATAAGAATGGGTGGAATAACACAAAACAATATTTAATTTTTCAGACACAACAGAAACACTTCCATGGTTTTTGGATTTTCTCCACGTTTCTAGATTTCTAACGAAACCATGGACATCAATCATATGGCCAGAAACTGCATAGTTTTCATCAGGAAATTAGTAATATACTCATAGATTGTAATAAAACTTACTAAATGGCTAATTATCGAGATGGGTTGTTTGACCTCTATCTTTCAAATTTCTATCTAATTATTCCCTTCACCAAAGGATTTTAATACCCCACTAAAAGTCGGTCCGTATTAGCGATTAACAATTTGTTTATTAGCATTAATGCTAATTAGCTATCGACTAGCAAGGAATGATTTATGACACAGGCGTTCAATCTCGATGGAGTAGATAAGGGGGCAGGGAGGTTGTGGGCGAAAGCCTATGCAGGGCCCAGCGGGCGGGCAGAGGCGGGGCTGGGCTGGGGCAGGGTGAGGCGGGCGGGACCGAGGCTGTTGGAGGGGCAATCTGTATGGCGGAGGGGTTTGGCCAGGTCACGGCGCAGGGGGCAGAGTAGGTCAGGCTGATAGTCGCCGTCGAAGTGAGGAGGGGCCGGGAGGGGTGGCAAACCTCCTATCATGATTCGCCATCTAGAATCAATAGCTTTCGCCGAAATTGGATATTTGATGCCCAGTTGGAAGTGAAAGCGAGTCTGTTTTAGAGCGCTAATGCTAGAAATTTGTATGAACGTGGTGTCTACGTTCGCCTTGAAAGGGCGCTTAATGCAATGGCGCAGGTCTCATTCTTCGAAAATTGCAAATGTTCAAAATATTTTCGGCGTATTTTCAACTAAAAGTAGTGAAGATACAGACATTTTTCTTTGATAAAATCTGTTGTTCAAAGGTAGATCTTGAAATAACATCATGTTAGGAAGATAGGACTAAAATAACGTGTTTTTTGACAATATGAGTATTATTTGAGTAATTTTGCGTTATAATTAATTTCAAACAAATTAAACAATCGTTTTTTCAAAAACTGCTCAAAACATTTTGTTATTTTTTTCTTTCTACAGAAAAAGGACGATTAAAGTAATAGAGCAGGTCTCATTTTTGTTGAAGTCTCCGAAGTTTTGAAAATTGCAAAAGTTAGAAATAACACGAGAAAATGAGCTGTTGTAGCATCGGTATTTATATAGTTCGTTTCTAATGGGCTGTTGAACTACTATGTATATGCTATACTGTGTTATTGCAGTATTCGAAAAAGCTGGTTTTGTTAAAATATTTAATTTATTGCCGTGTTACACGAGAGTATTTTGATTATTGTTCATGAACAGTATGCTTGCTAGTTTTTGGAAACCCTTTTAGTGGTTCTAATAGATTTTTTTCTGCTGCAAGCTTTCTCATTCTGAAAGCAAACACAAGGTTCGTAGATGCAGGCAGGGACATGCAAATGAAATGCAGCCAGGTATTAAATCGATATGTTTATACCTAAAACGGAAAGCAGATAAGATCACTATGAAGATCACTGTGTAGTATTTGAGTAACTGCGAGTGTCTGTGTGTCCGTGCACCCTTCACACTCGGTAACGCCACTTCTCGTGCACCAAACGAAACATGTGAGGCGCCACTCGTCGCATCTCGGTCTCTTCGTGGGAAACTGATGATTTGTTTTCGGATCCGGCCAGAAAATCTAAGGAATTTCCAAAAACATGTTTTTCCGTATTTTAGTACTGCGTTCTTGGTTCGTAGAGCGGGAATAAAACCAATGACCCCTAAATAGATCTATATAGGTGGCGTTGATTAAATCTCAGTATCCTGAGGCAATTTTTGCTCCACAAGCCATATTTTCTCCCACAAGAACGGCAACACTGATTTGCGTGATCAGGGCGTTCCTCAGGGCGTATGAAAGACCACGACAAGATGGTCGAAACGTCGGTAATACAGCCTTCGACGCGGCGTCACCCGGACAGCCCAGATCACGCACATGACTCTGACCGCGGAAGCCTACGACTTCAGGCAACACTGATTGTTATGTAACAAGTGAATCGCAGAAATATCAATTAGAGAAGCCTCTTTGAAGTTATTTATAAGAACTGTTTCATCCGTATTTTTGTTAATAAATTTGCAAAATCCCAGGTATAGTATTACCTTAAAAGTTATTAACTTAAATGAACTTCAAGTGAATATCGAGAAAACCAGAAATGGGAGTATTACTAGACGATGAAAGCTCATCCTTGTTGGACTTTTCACATTTATTTTCATATAAGTGCACATACTGATTATCAAATATCAACTTACTCTCATAAAATATAATCTACATCTTATTCACATAAACAAAAAACAGCAGCCTTTTAATGTTTTTATAGATTTACTTAATATAGAGAAATAGTAGAAATGGAAGTGAATACTAATTAGACTAAGATTGTGGAGTTTTTACCTCTTCAAAATTTAAAAGGCAAAAATTTAGAAGTGTTAAGCCGATCCAGGGAAGAATTAAAAGTAGTTGTCGATTATGCAACAAAATTTTCGGACGTAATTTACAATGATCTTATATTAGAATAAGAGTATAACACTGAGGAACTTCTATAGGCATTTTGGTGGATATTTAAAAAAAACGAAAAATGTAGCTGTACTGAATTCTAACTATTCGAGTCATCCATACCTGCAAGTCCATTCTTATGGCAATTACAATTTTGTAATTGCAATAATACAAGTTTATATCCCTATGGAGGTAACATGCAATGCCGTTGGGTGTTGGGGAATTTTTGAATGGGAGTAAAATAATATCAGATACTACTATTCATTGGTACATGCAATGCCAGATACTGGATGAACATATTTGAACAAAGCTATGCATGCCATTTTAGTTATTTACGATATTAGTGTCGTAAAGCATCTGATTACAATACGAGATCGGAAAATTGGCAAACGAGGCCGTCAGGCCGAGTTTGGTAACCAATTGAGTATTGTAATCAGATGTTACGACACGAATATCGTACAACGTTTTATCCACTTTGTAAAACTTTATTAGATTTAATGTGCAATTTCGTTTTTCACCTTCAATAGGTATTCACATTTTATCTCCCAGAAGTGGCGACACTGTCCTCAATAAGAAGAACAATTGAAACACACTTGGTGTGTACTTCTAGAAATATGTTAATATAGTTCTGTTTTGGACATAGTAATAGCAGGAACTGTTTCTTTAAAAACAGTGTTATCCAACAAATGAAGAAAGAAAAATGAACGCCAGCATTTAAATTTGAAATGTTGGTATGGGAGAAAAACGTTCATTCCATATCGGAAAAAGTTTTGATTGTTTACTTTTCTGGCAAGTCAGCGAAAGATAAAATAAAATGTCTTTGGTCCCACTACTCTATGTTAAAGAGTACAATATCATTTAATGACAACATTGATATCAAATGTAAGCATAAGCTTCCGCGGCTCGAGTCCATGTCCTCTTGGCTGTCAGTGTGACACCGCGTCGTTGGCGCAGAGGTCGACTTTCGCCTGTCATTTTGCAGGCTTCCTCAGGACAGCGACACCGCGGTGCCGCGCGTCTATACTATGTATACGTACTATGTATCGGACAGGTAAGAAAACATTGACATCAGTACGTTTACTCAGTTATTAGCATTTTAAAGAGGAAAAGTGTAGGATGCAAGACAAAGAAGTCGCAAATATTGTTAAAAGCAGAGTGGGAAAGTACGTCATTACTTTACCGCACTAGTGTGGTAGTGAAGTACATTACCACACAATAGCGGTGAAGTTGTTCATTACGAAACTAATTATAATAGAATAATGTTTCACTTTATCTAATAAAAGTCGATAATGAGTTTTTCAACTCATAAAAATTCTTTTAAAACAGTTTACAGTGTCAGTGACGTCATATTCAGATAGTAATTATATATTTTAATATTTATTACCTTTTGATTTCGATTTTCGTTTCATTACGACGAATATATCATAAATTATTTTCCAAATTTTGTGTTGACTTGTGTATTAGAAGTAAAGCATAATATTTTAACGCTTTCATTCAATAAGATTATTTATTCCGATGATTACCGACCAAAACCGTAAAGCGAAAACCATGAAAGAACAGAAAAATAATAATTTTTTACTGTAATAATTGTTTTATTACATTAGTATGTAAGCTGTACTAGAAGTGTTTCAATTCTTTCTTATTGCCAATCAATCTCCCCTTTTAAAACGCAGCGTCTGCAGTCGGACGTTACCAACGCCCCCATAAAACGGCGGCGGCGGTTGCCAGGCGGGGCGGGGCGGGGGCGGAGGCCGCAGTGCGGCGGGCGCAGATGCGCGGGCGGCGGCGGCGGCGCGTGGCGCCCAGGCAGCGCGCGCCCTCCACCGACCTGGGCGGCGGGGCGGGGCGGGGCGGGGCGGGGCGGCGGGCGCAGGTGCCGCGACCGCAAAGAAACCCGCTCGGGCCTCGGTGCTGCGCGGCGCGACCCGGTGCCGACGCCTTACCGTAATTAGAAGGCCCCGCGCGGCGAGCCGGCCTCGTCGGAGGTTCTCGCTTCCTGCCGGTGTCGACTCCCGGCCACAGTTCCGCCTCCGTTTATGAGTTTCGAGGATTAGCTAAGTTGGAGAACGGGCCGTCGGTGATATGGCCAATGAATCATTTTAATGTCGCCGTAAATGTTGACAAGAGCCGATGACTGCCTGGGCAGAATGCGTTTAATAATAATAAAAGGGTGGCGCGTCGTTGGGGTGATTTACGGGCTTGCCGATGAGGTCGGAACGGAAGCGCGGGAGGTAATGGGGTCTGTCACGAGCGCGCGGGTCAGTCGAGCGGGCGAGCCGGAGGGCGCGGAACTGCATAGTTTCAGCTTCCTGCGACGATTAGAAGCTGAATGTGCCGTCGCTGATCCCAGTGGTCGATATATTCAATTCGCAAGGCGATGATTATTTGGACGATGATTTGCAGGGGAAACCTTCATTTGCTTTATAATTTCAAAATAGAATACAAGCTTGTATGGTAGTTGTAATGAAATACGGTGATTAAATTGCAAATCGCTTGGTAATAAACTGTATTTTCTAACACCCTTCTTTCACTAATAAATTTCCAATTTGGAACAGCTAAATTCAGTTTTTTATTTCACTACAAGTAGGTTAACGGATGTGATGATAATTTGATTTACAACATTTTCGTAAAAAATGTTCAAACTAGCAACGTCAAAAACATAACAAAGGAAAGTGAGCAGTCCTGCAAACCAGTGATGCAGTTTGTGAACTTGATCGTCTTTGATTATCAAAGAGCCATTGATTTTTGAATAGGAAACTGTATATTACAACAATAATGTTTATATTATCACTTTATTTTTCTACAAATAAATTCAAATGCTTTTAGAGACATTATTCTTTTTTACATTGTACACTTAACTCACTACACCTCTCGCATTTGTAAATCTGAAACCATAATTATAAAATCGCAAGAAAAAAGAAAGATTTTTAGAGAAAATTGCAGATAAAATTTACAGTACTTGAATGTGTACTGCTGTGCAATTCAACTTTTATGACGGCAGTTGCCATAAACATGAAAATGTTGAAGTTGTGAGAAAAACACACAGCTCTGGAAGAAAAATTGAGGAGAAGCTTTTTTAAGAGAAAGCATGTGAATACTAAAACTTGATCATAAAAGAGGTTTTGGTTCGTTCTTAATTTTAAACACAAACTACTACACTTTCGTAATTTAAGAAAGAAGTGTTCTTGCTTGAATTTTCTGATAAATACTCAGTACTATTCTAAAAGCAGCAGTGAGTTAAATATTCTAAAAGCCCTTCACACAAAATAGGGGGAGTTAAAAGATGATTAAACAAATTATGAAATAAAATATTCGGCTAAAAGAGAAGTTTATTTAGTACAGCTTTCTCTTAATTCATTTCATTAATTTAAATAATAAGTTCAATTTTTGAATTCTATAATTTCATTGTAGGACGAAAACGAAACATGTTGTGCTTCAACAGCAGATACATTCTTGCATTATTATAACGGATATGCAATCCCTATCCAGTATTTGAGCAACTCTCATTTTGCGTATGTTCGGATGTGCCGTTCCGTCACTGAAGACTAGACCACTTCTCATGCACCAATCGAGACGTATGATGTGTCATTCTAAGCGCCTCCGTCCCCTGATGGGGAACTGATCATTTGTGTTTGGATCCGTGCAAAAGATTCAAAGAAATTTCAAAGAAATTTCCAAAAACGTGTTTGTGCGTGTTTTGGCGCTGCGATCTTAGTGGGTAGACGGATAGTTAAATCAATACAGATTTTCAAATGAATGTGACCTAGAACTTATCATTATTAAAGTTAACAACTTTTTCACATAAACATGCAAATAAATTTGCAAAAATCTCAAACAGTGTTGCCTCGAAACTTATTAAACTTCAGAAATTTAAAGTGAATTCGGAGAAAACAAAGCTGTAATGCTAACGTAATGAACGTTTTGCGTTCTTAAAAGTGTACAAACACTGATTTTCAAACGAATGTAATCCTCAACTTACTTATTCTTATTAAACTTAACTAACACCTTTTTCACATAATCATACAAATCAGTCGTATTTAAATGTTTATATAGATTTTCATACAAAATTATTAATCGAGCATTTGCAGAAGGGGAAGTGAACACAAATTGGACTGAGTTTGTATAGTTTTAATCTCTTTAAAAATTATGAGAGAAACATAGGGAAGTGTTAAGCAAGTACGGAGAAGAACCAAATGTAGTTGTAAAAGATTATGCGACAGAATTTTCGGAACTAATTGAGAATGATCTTATATTAGAATTACAGTATAATCCAGAAGAAAAGCTGACAGATGATCTAAGTGCATTATTATAAATAGCAAAAATCGTAAAAATGTACTTGTACTAAACTTTAGCTATTCGCATCATCATTAACTTCAAGTATTTTTACTGCGATTATAATTTCGAAATTACAATATTTCAATTTCATATCTCGTATGGAGGTAAAATACAATGATCTTAGATGTATGGAACTTTTGTAGGTGAATATAACATTATCAGCAACTACGATTTATTGGTTAGTCCAACGCCAGATACTATAAGAACTTGTTTGAACAAAGCTACACATGAAAGAAATGAAGTATAAAGAAATTTTGAACACGTGAAAATACTTTTAAATCAGTTCATAGCGTCGGAGACGCCATATTCAACTAGCATTTTTATTTAATGAAACTAAAAAAGTGTTTTCAAAAATATTTTTTTTCCTCCAGGAAGAGACTCGAATTCAGTGACGGAGTTCATGTAGTTAATTTTCCATTCACTCTACCGCTACCCCATACAATCGCTAGGCCCTAGTCACTTTTAGCGATGCTTAATAAACTCATTGTCTAAATAGAAAATAATAGTAGCACTATTGCTCGACAAACCATCGTTTCGACATGATGAAATTTGCAAGATAATACGTTTAACCATTTTCCTAGCTAGCCGATAAATACTGGAATGTTGCTATAGAAGTCGTATTACTGAAAAGATAAGGTAACTAGCTCATTTTTGTAAAACTCATTCAAATTCTAGAACATTAGGTGCGGGCTCCTTGGACTGTAGACAGCAGACTCACCAGGCCTTCCGCGATAACATACATACATGAACGAGAAGGGTCAAGCAAGGCTCAGGGCAGGACTCAAACCCACGATCCTTGAGGCCCAGGGGCTGAGACGGCACAACCTCTAGCCGCCTCGGACCTCCACGTCAGCGACAATTACAAGTGCGTTTCATGCAGCGAAATCATGTCCCAACAATGAGACGTAATTGAAAGAACAACATCTGCCTTCTCGCGGGGCGGAATGCCATTGTCGCTTCCAATCTCATATTTACGGAAGGCTATTTAATTTTTTATTTTCTTTACATCAAAAACAGTTAAAAACTGTGAGACCTGCTACGAGGAGAGGAGTTTTCTGTGCACGTTTTATTAATTCTGGAATCCCAACCCCAAACCATATAAAAGTTGAATACTGAATACAGAGAGAAATGTGCGTTTTTAGCAAGAATTGATAAGGAAATATTCGCTCAGATGCAATAATCTCTATTTTCAAAGACTCAAATAGAATGGACATATAACAGAATAAAACACTACATCAAGTTAATTATGTTACGCATTCAGGATTCTTTCCAATTACATCAGCCTATCTGCTCGTTGCGTGTATTTTGCAAACGTACATTCCCGCTTCAGATATGGCGTAATAATCCGGGGAAGTTCATCGTGTAGTGCTGGGACCTTTATTTTGTAAAAGAAAATTATTCGAACAATGAAAAAATTGCTAATGTCGCGCTTTTTAAAATTTTATTATGATTATTACTATTATTACTATTAACATTATTAATATAGTTAATATTGTTAATATTATTATTATTATTATTATTATTATTATTATTATTATTATTATTATTATTATTATTATTATTTTATTTAACTTTTATTTAACTTTTATTCATCTTTCAACTATTTATAGTTGAATGTTGGGAAGGGGTTCTGGAACTCAAGAAAATGTGCGGAGTTTTCGTTCGCCCTCATACATCAGATAGTTTTTATTGGTTTTTGACTAAATAAACCAAATCGAATTATTTTCGCGAGCGCTATCGCAGTAAAGGGAGAGAGCGCGTCGTGTGTCAGACAGGCGAGAGACGGAGCACCGATCGGGGAATCACCGGCCACGTGGCGCTTGCTTTGGGGTGCAGGGGGGGTGGATGTGTGCGGGGCCGGGTGCGGAGGGGGGCGGGGGTCAAAGAGGCCCCGCGTGACGTGGCGCAGGGGGCAAGGCGTGTCACGGGGCCTCTGGGGAGCCTCGCTATTAACATCGCTAATTACTACACAAGCGGGGCGCGGGGAAGGGGCGCGTCACTCAACCAATTAGCCATTGATTGCCACCTCCGCCGGTAATTTGGGCAACATACACGCCGCAGCACGCGTGCCTGCGCGTGTCGCATGCTGAGTCCCCGCGCAGTCCGGCCCGCCACCGCCCGCCCTTCCCCACACCGGGCACCACTGCACCACCCCGCCCCGCCCCGCCGCACCACGCGTCGCCCTGCACCGCCCCGCGTAGCCCTGATCCTAAGGATACTTGACAACTCCTTGCTCTCGGCTCAAAAACACTCACGACCAAACGTATCCAGCTTCTTGTATTTATATCCCTCGTTTTTTGGGGTACTAATTTTCATTTTCAATGCTAAGTCATGTCATTAAGCCTATCAGCAACGTTGTAGGGCATGCAACATTCGAGCCATTTGCTCTAAATATTTGTTCAAGTCAATCTCTTCGTCATGCGTAAATATTTGAACTTTATTGAATGCAGATGTTGTGCTTATACTTTTCTGAATCTTCCCAGTATACTACCTTTAATAACGTGTGTATTTAACTGAACAGCATTGGGATTTCTGGAAATGAATTATATTTGCAATATTATATTGCATTATATCCACTTTCAGTGTTCCTTGATATACCACAAATCTTCAGTTATGTCAGACATACAAATGACTTACCTTTAAGAAGGCGGATTTTTACAAACACGAAACATCTCAACAAATATTCACTTACTTGCCACACTAACATTTTGAAAACACTTGAAAAGTATTTGTGATATTAAAATTGTTTGTGGCAGTGTCCTTGTTGATATCAGCTGATAATACTATTCTTCGCTGAGATTTCGCACGTCACAAACTTTATCAATTGTGAGAAAATAGTCATGGGTCACGTACCTACCTACCCTTATGGGTCATGGACCCGTAATTCCTACGTGCGAAAGGAACTTCCTACATAGGCCCTCTCACAATGTGCATTCTCGACTTCATAAATTCTCGACGTAGGTATTTATGACAAACTGAAGCAGTCCATCTTACGAGATAAACGCTACAATATCGGTGTCTATAAGACAACAAAAACAATCATCTTGCATAAAAATTGTTCGTGAACAAACCGGTTTCAATATTTTGTTTAATAAACTCTTTCAATGCCGTTCTAAAATGAACTTTGGATATTGTAAAATTGATAGGGAATATTACGCACCATTTTCCGAATTATGTTGATCCCCTGGTTACGACGGCTCTACCTCGTTGGAAGTGTGAAACCCAGTAACAAAATGAATATAACGAAGCCTGTTTCCGGTTCGATAAGCTTCAAAATGGGTTAATGTAAGATAATGATTTGGAGCAAATGATAAAATAAAAGGGGAGAGAGAAACTAAAGAAAGGTTAAAAGGCAATTCTACGAAAACGTTTCAATTTTTTTTTTAAGTTATTAAAGGTTTAGAAATTAATATTGTAATATATGAAATATTGTAGTTAAGAAACAGTTAAAGATGGAAAAAATTAATTTATAAAAATAATGTATTATGCTTTTTGCTTCTCTGCTTTTTCTGCATACATCATCTTCTTGTCAGAAAGATGCACTTTTAAACGATCTTTAGTATTTACATATTGTTATTAAACTTTTAGTAACATTTACAGATTCATGATATGGCATATAATGTATATCTTTGTCCAAATACAATTACAACATAAGGTTAAGTAAAATTCGCAAAGTAAAAGAAACGAAAAGACTGGTACAGGTAAAAAAAAAACAAAACTAACAAGACACGTCTTCACTCTTCACTGTAACCCACATACCTTCAAAATTAAGAACATAGCACTCTTAGACCTTAATACTGGCATTATTAAGGGGAAATGATAATTAAAATTATATTATGATTCATATCATTAATTCAATATTTCACCTGGATGGTGGTTGGTGTGAAACCTATATATATTTCAATAATATCAAGCAGAAATTACGCAAAAATACTTTTCTATTTAAAAGAATTGTACATGACAGTTGTAAAAGTAGAATAATTATAAAATTGTGTCGTAAACTTTCCTTTCCATAGTTTCATGAGAAATAGTTGTTTCTGTAAATGACTCTGCTGTGAGAGCAATCAAAGCATCAATATCATCGCCTGTCGACAGTAGTGTTAACGATTCATTCTTCCTTTTCAATATCAATAATTCAGACATTTGTATCATCACGAGCTTCTTTTGTTGCGATGTTAAAGTTGATAATGATACCACGTAAAGTTAGTTCTCATTTGTAACATTGGTATTATTTTATGTAAATAATTGCAACCTTGACGTACAGCAAATATTCATATTTAAATACACTATATATTATAAGGCCTTCGGCCTAGCCACATAGGATAAAGTAAGCTAATTTGTTTGTAATAATTACCAATTAAATAAATAAATAACATATTATAAATATACTAAACGTAAAATATTCACATGCTTCATATATTAGCCACAAAGAATAGACAATATATAATGTAATATACTATGATATACACACATATATTTTAACTGTTTGTCGGGCGTGTAAAATGACTATATATTTTTTTGTACACAATTACATACATATTCATTCATGTAATCACTTCAATTAACCTACTAAACCTCGAAAACGACATTGTTGCAAAAAAAACAGATTTTGGTGACCGAATTTAAATAACTTTTTTGGACGTACCACTATCGTTGTCTATTTTCAATATGTTGTAAAAAACATAGAAAACAAAACGATTAAAAATCTTTTATGCCATTTTTTAATAGTGAAAACTAACTGTGGGCTAAAATAACTGGGCAAACGGGAATTGGTTGCTGATATCTAAAGCACTCGTAGTCATACTTATAACCTTCCATAATTTATGTAACCTACCATGGGGTTCATGTGCTAGAATACGGTTCTCATTCAACCAAGTGTGTACGTACCCATTTCGCTATTGATGAGGAGAATTTGTGATGTAGCATGAACCAAAATCTTAGCTCTGTTTTATACATATCAAGGCCAGGGCGTAAAAAATTCGAAGAGGGCAAGGTATTCCCATCAACATAAAGAGAAAGCTTAGATCACATGAACTTCATAGTATCATACATATAGAAACTGAGTATATTTGTATTGGAAATATACAGATTATACACCAGATCGAAATCGTAACCGAAAACGCTCCAATATATTTAGCAAAATTTTCAAACGCAAAAGAAGAAATAAATACAATATATTAAATCCAATGATATTAAAAAACTGTTTTATTGTAAATATTTACAAATAAATTTCACATTTCTTCACAATACGCTTTCTCGTACAACAGAAAGTAATATAATTAGCGTCCTTGATTCATGTCATTGTCCTACAGAGCAGCGGAGACAGAAGACATGGATTCCTGCCGCCCAATCCCGCGTGGAGTGGAAGGACATGTAGATGGAATTCGTGGTTTGTCGCGTCCTGGAGTACTGCATTGGGTACAAGAGCCATCGGTTCCTGCCGCCCTATCACGCGTGGAGCGGAAGGGCAGGTAGATGGAATTCGTGGTTCGTCGCGTCCTGGAGTACTGCATTGGGTACAGGAGCCATGGTTTCCTGCCGCCCAATCCCGCGTGGAGCGGAAGGGCATGTAGATGGAATTCGTGGTTCGTCACGTCCTGGAGTACTGCACTGGGTACAGGAGCCATGGTTTCCTGCCGCCCAATCCCGCGTGGAGCGGAAGGGCATGTAGATGGAATTAGTGGTTCGTCGCGTCCTGGAGTACTGCATTGGGTACAGGAGCCATGGTTTCCTGCCGCCCAATCCCGCGTGGAGCGGAAGGGCATGTAGATGGAATTAGTGGTTCGTCGCGTCCTGGAGTACTGCATTGGGTACAGGAGCCATGGTTTCCTGCCGCCCAATCCCGCGTGGAGCGGAAGGGCATGTAGATGGAATTAGTGGTTCGTCGCGTCCTGGAGTACTGCATTGGGTATAGGAGCCATGGGTTCCTGCCGCCCAATCCCGCGTGGAGCGGAAGGGCATGTAGATGGAGTTCGTGGTTTTTCGCGTCCTGGAGTATTGCAATTGGTACAGGAACCATGGGTTCCTGCCGCCTTATCCTCCGTGGAGCGGAAGGGAATGTTATTGGCTGTCGTGTTTCGACGCGTTATGGAGTAGTTCAGAGGATCGTCCATTGTCTGCGAAAGAAAGAACAAAATTTAAAATTTGTCACCTGACTACGTTCTGGAGGCATTTAGGGAAATATTGTATTAATAACATATTAAATATCTGTAACTTCGAAATCACTTTGTCTGCAAACTAGGATAGTGAAAATTCCGATTTGAAATACTCTTTTTGTGTTGGTCGAGAACGTTCTATGAAATTATACCTTTCTACTGCGTGGTGAGGTAATTTTCCAAATTCATCCATGCGGGTGCGGGAACGTGAAAGACGATTGAAGGAATTGATAGCAAAAGAAATAAATAAAAATTTGAGACCGTAGTAATGAAGTATCGAGGATCAAGAACATATTGCCTCGTTAGTCGCAAGTCGCATATGTTTGATATTTTTAAACAGACCTTTCGAACTCTATGACAGAGCAGATAATATTAAGATAGTCAAATAGGCCCAGAGTGTAAATTTACCATGTATTTGTGATTTAAATGTGGTTCCGGGTAATTTTAATTGTGAGAATGGATCTTTTGTAACGATTGGTAGATAACAAACTATTACTAAATCTTTATTGGTTCATTCATGAACACTGTATTCCAATTGGAAATTTTCTGGTTGCGGAAGAAATTCTTTGTTCTCTAAAAGTCGTCTAACCAATTCACTCTTTGGCGACTGTCAATACACGATAGCAGATGGGAGTAAAAAAAGCTGGTGGCAATGGACACCCTATCCGTGTTCTGAAAAGCATTCACTTCATGTGGCACCCTGTGTTGCGTCATGTGAGTTCTATAAAATAATATTAAAAAGGAAAAGATGACCAAGAAGAAGAAGAAGAAGAAGAAACGGATAGTTGACATTTGGCATGAAGTATCACTCTTAGATAAGTCATCTTCTAAACACGCATTGCTTTAAAATTCAACGATATATGCACTATGTTGCACAAAAGTATCAAATGTCATAAGGGTAATGGTAGCTGACAAATTGAAAAAGGAAATTGAAGCATGGGTTCAACGTACTAGACGTTACAAACGTAGAGTTGAATTCTGTGTACAGAAACCCAAAAGAACTCCGGGAATGACTCTCACGCGGCAAAATATAATTTCTACATAAAACGGGAGACTGTTCTTTGGCGAAGAATTACAGGCCCATTACTGGTTTGTCAGTAATGTACAAATTTATAACTGCAGCAATAGCTAAGGAAATATACAGTGGTCTAAAGAAGAACCACTTGTTACTAATTGAACAGAAAAGAAGTCTTAAACGTTTTTATGACTAAGGAAATCTTGCTGCTACATAAAATCATCTATAATGATGTAAGGAGACGAAAACGTAATTTGCGCATGGGGTGGATTTGACTACCACACGGTTGTATTTTGAAAACCATGGAAAATGTATTGATTTTATTCTAAACTTTCACTAGGCTAATATGAAGTCATGGAGGTTAATAATACATAGCGGAAAGGAAGTAGTAGAAATATTCAAATTAACGGGGAATATTTCAAGGATATTCTCGATATCTTCGGCTGTTTGCATTAGTATGATTCCACTATCAAGACAGTTGTCGCGCACTGACTTTGATTATAAGCTGCATGGTAATGAATACATAACACATACATCAAACTTTTGTCGCTACTAACGTGAAACGTGAGATAAAAAATGGTTAATGAAATCGAGGAGAAACAAACCACTCTGTGTACAATATGGGAAAAGAATGGACAAGGCGCAGATTGACAAAAATCTATCATTTATGCGACTTAAATGTGAAAGAATGAAGCCAGAATGTGAAGTAGTTGTAATGGACACACAAGATCAGGCGTTGAAAAGACGATTTTACGATAAAGATGTTCTCAAGATTATAAATGCCGTATCTGCCAAGAACAAGTAGAAACCATTGATCATATTGTCTCAGTTTGTCCAAGTTTAGCAATGACCAAATACATGAAAAGACACGATAGGGTTTGTAAATACCTCCACTGGCAAATTTGTAACGTCCTCAAAGTTTCCAAACATGCTCTAAGAGGTAGAAACACTCACTAAAACCGGTGACGTTTGTTGGAGTGCGTACAATATTGTACGGCAAACATTCAAACTGATCGCATGATACGGCAAACAAAGTGAATGTCGTTATTTCGGATTTGGAGAAAAAAACTTTTGTACTTGTAGATGTGGTTGTGCCGTGCCCTCAAAACGCCATAACCAAGGGTCAGGCAAACGTCTTAAATGTAAGAGTTTGAAAATCGAGATTAGTCGAATGTGGTGTGTAAAAGAACATGTCGTTGCGATAGTTTTCGAAGTTCTACGTTCTGCAAAATTTGTTTAATAACTTGGCAGATCTTTCAAATGATTGGGAAAGGCAAGACATTGATTATTGGAAATAACCCCCATTTTCTCCAAAGTTTTGTAGAAATACCGACAGTCCCAAATCTGCTTCTTAGGAATCTTGCTGTTGTTGCAACGTGGAGGAGATTTTATTTTAAAACTACTCATAACATCTTTAGTCGTGAATTATAGGCATAATAATAATAATAATAATAATAATAATAATAATAATAATAATAATAATAATAATAATAAATAATAATAATAAATGTTTTTTTGCCTCGTCAATAAGGCGTGCTCTTCCGTTTGGCCAATTACCCCAAAATTACAATTGATGGGTTCAGGCGTATATTATGTAACTGACTTTTCGTATTACAGAGGAAAATGCAACA
Organism: Gryllus longicercus; assembly: GCA_038098605.1. Taxonomy (NCBI): domain Eukaryota; kingdom Metazoa; phylum Arthropoda; class Insecta; order Orthoptera; family Gryllidae; genus Gryllus; species Gryllus longicercus. The sequence continues at coordinate 3,421,844 of JAZDUA010000121.1, read as the reverse complement.
TTATATTACCATATACAAGAAATTATCCTCATAAGTCGAAACTTACAAGTGGATTTTATTGGCATTTGTTGCCTCTTCAAGAAAATTCTGACGGTGGACGAGAGCGATAATACAATGAGATGAGGGAGCTACTACGTATTTTTTTTAAACTTCGCTTAAAATGCCAGTCGTCTGTCGGATTTATAACCAAAGTGCTTCAGCTCTGAGAAATTGAAAAAAAAAGAATCGTACGAGGCAAAAAAGGAGGGTATATTTTGTGGCGTAAGGATTGTGAAGAAAACATCAATCAGGATGGCCGAACACAAAAGTAAGATATCAGAGTTGAGAATGAAAAGTGAAAATAATATAAAACAGCATTAATTGATGTGGTCAAGAGGAGCAAGTAAGAGAAGATAATGAAAAGAGGCAATGCAGTATGGAGGTAACATGAAATACAAATTGTAGACTTACAGACATATAGGTAACTTGCAGTAATTTAGATCATTTATAATCCCGAAATAAAACCACGCGGATGTAATTATCACATAAATGCATAGTAAGTAAAATAACTAACTGATTCACGTCAAATGGCCGAAGACACACTTCGTTTAGTAAACTGCTGAGTGATCAAATATGCTATGTGTGGTCAGCACCAACCAAGTATCCTCTGAGAGAGATTATTTAGATGTATGTATTTTAGATGTATTTTAAAATGCATTTCATAACTCAGAATGGTACATATTTATTTCATTAAATTTAGTGTTTCATTGTAAAAATGGGTTTTTCTTTATTTTTACCCGAAGTAGTCTATCAGATTACGCCTTCGTATTCGTAATGTTGCTTGGGTCAGGATGCCTTTGTAATCTTGGGCTTAACTCCAAACCTAACCAAAATCTCATAAGAACATAGAAAAGCAAGCTAAGCTCAGATATTCCAAGTTTGAAAAAAACAAATATGCAAACTCAATTGATACCAACACAAAAAAATAACGTTAATCATCTTACCAAACAAACAAATGAAGTTTTTGAGAAAATAAGGTAAATGGATAGAACATTGAAATTAGTAAAAGCACACAAAAATAGTTTGAAATATTCGAGAGCATTAGAAATATCATGCAGATTGATTAACCGAAAGTTTAAAAATAGAATGAATGGTAAAACTGGAAGTGAGGAAACCGACCTGGATGGGAGTAGTGGCTAGAGCGCGCCTCGGTCGGAAGGGTCCCGCGTTCGAAGCCCGCCGTGGGAATGGTTGATTGTGCCTTGTTTTTCATGTATGTGTGCTGTCGCCCCAAAGGCCTCGTGAGTAGGCGGACCACAGACCGAGGAGACCGCGAGTGTAAGAGTCAAGAATTAAGGTTAATTTGTGTCCCCATGGGGGCACAATAGTAGTGGGCGGAGATAGTCCATTCCCTGAAGCTGGAAAAAGCCCCCGAAAAAAAACAACTAGAAGTGAGAAAAAATAGGAATCGTACAGATAAAGAAAAAGATAAATAATTTTGACCAAAGGGAAGACAATTGCTTACAGGTAATATTCTTAGTTAAAATTAGCGTCACCATTTACTAGCAAGAGAGAAAGAACAAATAATCCAGAAAATTCGAAACATATGAGGTAAAATACCTGAGTGCCATGTCTTGTCAGCTTAAAAAGGATGACCCATCGACCCATCTAAACTCCGAAGCTAGCTCACCACCTTCATCACCTGGCAGCGTGTGGCATTATTACTCACAGCGCATTGTTAACTTTCGCAGCACTGTTAACCAATTTTAGGAAGGCTTATGTCATTGTTTCGGACTGCTGTAATGTAAATCTAACTGTAATCTAATCTAAGTAGGGCTTACTTCTGTAATGTAAATTTAATCGCTGCAATGTAACATCTCTAAACGGTATGTTAATAATTTAAGGAATATATATTTGTAATAAAACATGTGGATAAATTCTTATAAACAGAAGTTCTTCCAATAAATTTTTTAAGAAGAGGATGTGCATTTCCATCAAAATCTCGGTGTTACCGGTTGAATCTTGCTTGAAAAGTTCTCATAACAAAGCTGCATTATACACTTCTAGATCGGTCGAATCCTTGGGTCTGCAATTCTTGCCGTGTTAACTTTTTAACCTGACGATTATTTAAATCAAATGTTTTTAAAAATAATTTATTAAATCAATTTCTTTACAAATGTGTTTCTTTAATTATGACTTTTTCTGTTTAATCATTTTAATTCATAAAATGTTCTAATTAATTACCAACTACGAACGTGCAAAATATCATTTTATACATTTGAAAAACGAAGTTTTTAGTTCATGATATGAACCTGGAGTTTATTTTGTAAAAAATGAAAAAGTTATGAAATTTAAAAATACAAATTATATAGACAATATACAGTAAAGTACACGTTTGACGCAGTCACATAAAGATGATAAATGAACAAATACTTTTTTTAGGACCTCCAAATTTCTATCACTTAATTAAAGACAATTATTTACCGTTGTTATAATTTATCTGCTCCATATTGTAGACCTACTACATGCGCGAGCAATTAGTTTTAAATAGTTAACTGATTTGCTAATTTATAAAATATAATTTTCTCAAAAATACACGCTAAACCAAGTGTTCGCGTTTATTTGATCTATGATAGGTCATCGTTAGACACTGGTATTGTTCGCCGAGAATTATAGTCATGAGACCAACGTGCGAAAAGAAATTTTAAAACAGTATCTTAAATGTAATTATATAAGGTACAAATAAATATTGAAATACCTGATCGTCCCCACCTTTCGCCTTAACCACTTCAGATGAGTAACGCCAATGTTATCTTTGGTCGACAACCTTTGAAGCTACCACGCTTCATTAACCAATTGCTCGGCAACAAGCACACATTGTTAGATAACAACAATATTTGATTTGTTACATTGATACCATCTCCTCCCTTACATTCATCCTGGCTTCTCTGAGCGTTGCCACATATCCAAAGTGAAGTTGTGATGAGGGTGATTAATAGGTGGCGGATTTTGGTGACCTAAAACATTGTGAAAAATGATCTATAACATGTTCTGGAAATTCTTTCAAAATGTCATAAAAACAAAGAAAATTACGTTAAAATTCCATCAAATTCCACCCCTTCAGATGAATAACTCAAGCTGTTGGATATGCTACTAATGTACTCGAGGCTGCTTCCTTTTGTTCAAACTTGCAAACTTTATATTTGGACTGTCCTTTTTAAATAAAAACTCATGCCTTTATTTATCGCAAAGTCGGCCAAACTGACAACGGTGTCGATGAACATTACAAGAACTTTAGATTACACAGTATTAACAACGATTGACATTATAATGTATGAGCGAAGAAATTAAATAGGATACTCAGGAATTCTGTGGTGAACATTTTTTGCACCTCGTAAATATTGTTTGAAGCAAGTACAATTAATATATCAAAATCTATGAAATAAGCTAAAATACATTTAATATGACCTAAAACTTAAAAAATAACTTATTAGTCGATATCATCGAAAAATACAAAAATTTCACATATAAGAACGGGTAATTTCATCACGTCATAACATAAAATGTATTTCTATACTAAATGGCATTGTTCTAAAGTGAAAAGGAAAAAAAATACATTTTATTAAAAGCCGCCCCTAGGCATTAAATAGTGTGATAAATTGTGTAGGAATAGACATTTTATAACATACACATTTTAACCTATCACCTAACGATGTAGGCGAATTGAATGATATCACTGCAGAACGGATGCTCAGTTCATCAAAATAAGTGTTCAAGTGGATCTAACTGGGTCCAAACTTTTCGATCCAAGTGTTTGGACTTACAATACTACTTATTTTAATTTCCTTTTTGTAATCGTTACAATTTTGTAAGTAAAACATGGTGTTCCTGAATATGAAAGATAATTGTTCGTGAGTAGTAAGGCTCATACAATTCCTATTTACTATTTTATATTGATTGATTGTTAGTGATTCCGGGCGTGTCAACTGCTAAAGTCATTAGTCCCGTAAGTGTAGTACCCGTTTCCCCCCTCGGGAGGTGGCGGTGACCTTCCCCCGCTGGATGACAAAACACTTACCTTCCGTCGGCTAGGCAGATTTACTCGGGCAACTTTTCTTGAACGATGGATTGACGATTTTGGGTGGAGTGGGGATATTAGTTACAAAGTCGACCACTAGAGTATTTTAAGTAATGCCAACGTCTGTGAAATTAAAGTCAAAACTCCATCTTGTGCTTAACTTTTTCGGGAGTTTTAGGTGTCTCCCTTGAATGACCTGGACCTGACCCAGCCATTTCTTACGATATTGACAATAAACCTGAACAGGGGTTCTGCACTATGAAATCAATTGGCTTTGACTAGCTTCTGTTTCGCGCCAACGAAGTTTTAATGCTTGGAAGGTTGTCATCAGTGCCCGCTGCGAGCTTTTGCCTTCAACTGTTATTTGCACAAGGGAGGGGGATCAAGGTCATCGTTCAAGAAAAGTTGCGCAAGTAATATCTCCCACCAGCGGGTCAGCGTGGACAAGCCCTTAGCTCCCGACCGGTCTCTCGGCATGTCACGCGGGTGAGAATAGAGGTAAGAAAAAGATCGCTTGGTCCGTGGCCTGTTTGTAAGGATACAGTTTCGGCATTCGCTTGGTGTTATTCGGAGAAACCACGGAAAACTACCGATCAGAGCAGCCGGCGTATAGAATTCTCCATATAACGATTGAATTCGACCTAGCTGAATAGCCAGCATCGAATACATAGGGAAGAGAAATTTATGTAATGCGACTGCAAAAAAACGGCCATTTTTCGACAGAAAACTCGGATTATGGGGCTCTGAAACAGAAAACGTAGATAAATTCTGATCTAAAATAAAATGAATTACCCCCTCTAACACGTTATGCAGTCAGATTTCAAAAATTGTCGATCCTTGATACCGAAAAAGATTTTTTTTTCAAAACGTCCGTCTGTTCGGTATTGTAACTATAAAGCAATTCCTTGGATTCCTACTAATCCTTCAATTACTTATCTTGGATTGCAACTAGATAATAAATTAACTTGGAAATCATCTTTTATCCATAATAAGTAAAACTAATGTCAAGCTTTTTTCAATCCATTTTGGAATAGAAATTCTCACCTTTGTAGATTCTGCATTGACAATATTTAAATAAATAATTCACCCTTCGTTACCCCTTTTGGGGTGGTACCCTGCGTACCCCATTTGGGCTGGTAAAGCGAAATCTCATTTTAAACTAATGGTGCTACAGAATGGGACAGGCTTTCCTGCATTAGTTTTCTTTTTCCTTTAGTCTCAGTTAGCTATTCAAACTTGCCACATATTTTCACCTGCTACCATCTATCGCCGCCCAAAGTACATGCTTTTTGACATTTTCCTAATTTTTTGGTTTTCTAATAGTACAGTGTAAATATTAATTTACGAATATTAAAGAACAGTAAAACCTCGTCCTAAGTGGCAATTTTATTCGAAACGTTTGGAGCCGTTTATAAAAACCTTTGGGCCCTGTCGCAGCGGGAAAAAGCTTTAAGGCATCTACTGGTCTTCCGACGTATGTGGTAATGTGGTGGATGAAATTGTATGTGTGTGTGTGTGTGTGTGTGTAAGAAAGGTACGGGCATTGGAGAAGGGAAAGGAAGGAAAGACGTATGGAGCCCGTTGTTAGGGTACTGCTCTGGCATTCGCCTGGCATTGATCGGAGAAACCGCGGAAAATACTGATTACAACAGCCGGCCAGTATAATTCTCCCTAGGCTGCGGCTCAAACGGCACTCTCTATCTGGTGTTGAAACTCCTGCCACCGTCGGGGCTCCAACCCAGGACATCCGGGTGAGAGGCACCGCAGGGACGTCAGGTGAAGCCTCGACCCACCGACGCCAGTGCGACTCGTTAGCAGCTCCGGGGCGAAACGATCTGTTATTTGGAAGAGCCCGCAATTGCCCACCGCCACCCAGTAGCGTGATCGGCGCCCGTTTCCAGCCCCGGCGCTGGCAGGCGGGCCGCGCGCGGCGGAATCGCCTGATTCGCCGATAGTGACTGGCACGCCCTCGCCCGCCCCCGCAGCACGGCGCGGCGCAGCGCAGCGCAGGGTTCAGGTGAAACAGGGCCGTGGAGTTGGGCCTTCAGGGGAGAGGAGGGCGTCAGTCAAATTACATCGCAACGCTATTCAAAGTTATTTAAAATGTTGTTACCGTTCCATACCACCACACATGCACAATAGAACCATACATGGTACAACATACGATTGCATAAAAGTTATCTCATTCAGCAGTTAAGAAAGATTAATTTCGAGGCCTATAGATGGCGGAGCCTAGTAGTTAAACGGTGAAATCTTTAAAGACAGAGGACAAGTGTCGAACTTTATGGTTATATTAGAATTATTTTTAATCCTTACAACTAAACAGTTTATTTACGACATGTGTATGTACTACGGGGTGTAAAACTGTTTTGGTTTGTCTTTTCCCAGAACACATCAGGAAATTATAGCATGTTCCATTCTCGAGTTCACAGAAACGCAGCGAGTCTGATGGGACCGTTTTTCCAGGAAGCAAAGAAGGAAAGAGCGTCATTCTGCTACTATAAGTTTTAGAAGGAAAACCGTACCCGGAATGAAGCCTGAAAATTTTTGTAATAATAAACTATTCAATTTTGGAAAATAAATAACCAATAATTTAGAGTGACAGTTATGATTTCTCTGCTGGGACGTATTCTAGATAAATGGGCGCTCACGGCAAGAACTGATATTTTAAATTAGAAACGTAATTAATAGTAGTTTATGCAGTTAGATTACAATGTTAAGTTCTATTGCATGAGTACATATTGAGAAAACGAACGACGTTAGAAGCGAGTTTTCTAATTTGTACGAATGCAATAAAGTAACATTATAAACTAATTGCATACGCTATTTTTTGTATAATAGCATTATATTTTTTTTAATCAAACTTAATTTTGCGCAAGAACTTCCCTGTGACGACTCGAGTATTTGACGTCGTGCGAGTAAACAGTGCTCGGCTGTTCCGTTTAGCTCTACCTACCGTACACGTAGGCTTTCGCGGCTCGAGTCCATTACTTCTAGGCTGTCCGGGTAACGCCGCGTCATTGGCAGATAGGCCGACGTTTCGCCTGTCATGTCGCAGGCTTCTTCAGGGTAGTGACTAATCATTTGAAATATCATTTGATGTCTTTTTATTGACCGAAACTCAAGAAAAGTTCCATACTCCTAATAATTTAGAATAAACTTTTTACAGTAGTTTCTCACATGTCAGGGGCATAAAGGGCAATCATGAGCAGTGGTTAGGTGGAAATAATAAATTATTTTTAACTTACACTTCTCATTGAAAATGTACCAAGTTGGTGACTGATGGAGATTAGTATGACGGCCGAACCCACTGACTCCGTTTCCGATAGTTAGATAAAACAAGAATTACAGGTCTTTTGACGGTTTTCATTCAAAATAAGTATTTATTAGTGAGTGTTAGTCTTAAGAGTCTTAAGAACCAGAAATATATGTGGAGAAGTCTGTGTACAGGGTGATTGGCATAAGGGACAATCCATAAATTACGTAACGCAAATTCCGAGGATTTGAATACCCCCTCTCCCCCCTGTAACTCACCCCCAGTAACTTGCAATTGAACCCCCCTCTAATAATTACGTAACGCTTGCGAAAAGCCCCCCCTCCGAAGATTCAATCAATTTATCATTGATGAAAATATTTTCACTTATTGAACAACAATTTATAGAATATACAATTTAATTTATATTTTTAATTTAATATGTTAGTATGAAAATGGTTTCGTATAAGATTGAATAATAAAAATTATTTCACAAGATGTTGAAAGATTTTAACAAGAAATGTCAGCATCACTTAACACTAGACTATTACCACCTTACCCCTATGTAACGCAGCGAAACGGTACCTCAAACGCCCTCCCTCTCTCCAGTCTTACGTAATGTATGGACGCGCCCTGTCCACGACCAGTTTGCTAGTGCTGAAGTGAGCACATTATTTTTAATCATTCAACTTAATCACTCACACGTAATTTCGTTAATTTAATCAGTCTAATATTTTTAAAATCTCAAACCTCTGGTGGGGACATGGATTAATTGCATCTTGTATATGTTCGTGCGTATCTAGACGAAAGGCGTTCTAGACTGAAAAACGATTCACGATTTGGGCAGCGTTCATTCAATGGCAATACGTTTGCGGCAAGCCATTAGTTCATCGATAATTTATGTCCACATTTATCAGTAAATTAACCTTCGTTTAACTTTCCGGTCGAAGGCACGCGAACCAGGGCCATCGACAAGTTCTAGAATACTGATAATATCCTTACCTCAACTTGTTCTTGAGAGAAAATATGATTGGCACTATTGCTTCTTGAGCCAGTCTTTCGACATAATGAACTTTGCAATATATCTCTATAAACAGTTTCTTTGCTTCCCGATAAATATATAGCAATGCAAGTCGAACAATTGTATAGAGAAGATAAAAATAAATAATATAGCTTCTGTTCATATTCGCCATAAAACTGCTTCTCTCGGCGTTACTAAATGTGCCAGATAATATGTTTATATACTAATAACATATTAACGCATTAAATAATGAAACGGGAGTTTTAATAACTGTTTAGATTAAGAAGGAAAGGTTGAATCTGTAAAAAAACAGTCATAGTTGCCGTAAGACAGAAATTGTTACTACAATGACCCCACGAAACTACCAATAAACATTGTCTTGTTTTTTGTTGTTGTTTTTCGAAAACATGGTAAAGACAATCATTCAGCTTATGATGTGAACAATTGAAGCGAGACATTGCAAACTTCTCTTTTCAGTATACTTGTGTGCAAAGAGAGAATGGAATGTGTTAAAAATGGGAGTAATTATGAGATGCAAAGTTCTAATAAACAATTGAATATCTCGAGAACGGAAGTTGATAGCACCGATCAGATTGCAGAATTTTGTACTGCATTTGAAGAGGATTTAAGGAGACGAATGGCGTCGTATCAAGTTTATTGATGCGTTTCACTTCAGAGTACCCTCCAATGACCATCGTGTTCAAGTGTGGCAGTGTGAAGGGCACAGGGCACATCCTGTCCAAAATGTGGAGAGACACACACGTCTAACCCCGGGCATCATGGTGTGGGTAGCCATCAGATGTGCGTTCAAATCACCTCTAATAGTGCTTTGACGAACTTCGACGGCACAGCAATACGTCACAGACATTCCGCGCCCGTATGTCCTACCCCTTACGGCACAGCACCCTGGGACAGTGTTCCAACAAGATAATACACGGTCACATGTGCTTATGGATTGCTTAGAGCATGTTGAGGTCCCCCCTTGGCCAGCAAGATCGCCAGACCCCCATTATTAAACACGTGTGGGATGCTATTAGAAGGTAATCCCTTGCAGTATCAGCCGCAGGATCAGAAGGAACAGTCGCAACAAATGTAGACGAAATTTTGCAGTTTGACACCATTCCGAACCGCATGCATTGCAGCCAGAGGAGGTGCGACACATTACAGACATGGTGCCAACTTTCCACCTGTAACCGCTAACGGCCTTGTCTCTTTCATCCCATATTGCAGTCAGTTTAAGAAAGTCACGTGGTCTTTCAGCACATGTAGTTTCGTTCCCTTCCAACCATTCCTGCTGGGTGCATCCCTTTTTTTGTCAGGAAGTGTATTTGAAGCATTGTGAAAGAGGTCACAGAAGAATATTTACCTGTAAATACGGTTTTTCGTTCTTAGAGCAGAGACGGTCATTTTCCTTATGAGTTTTCTTGAAGTAATAAAATTAATAATAATAATAATAATAATAATAATAATAATTATTATTATTATTATTATTATTATTATTATTATTATAAGCAGAAAACAAAAGTCATTTTATTGCTTTCGTTGTAAGGAAATCGTGTAAGTGGACAGAACGTTTAGGCCTACTGTCACTCATACCATAACTTTCAAAGTTCTGTAATCTCAGTAAGTATTTACGTAACTATTCAATCGTATTCTATAGATAAGGGTCTTAGAAACCCAAAACTACTACATTAGACACTATTTGAAATTTGAATCAATTCCAGAATATAAAAAATAATATTTTCTGAAATTTAAAACCTAATAGACCTGTTATTTTTTCCTCAAGGAAAATAGTTTATAAAGTACGTTTGTAGAGAATTTTGATATCTTTAAAACTGCACATAACCATTTTTGCACTAAAATCAGCCGTTAAAAGTTTGTTTGTGCAAAAACAAAAAATCTCGGAAATTTTCATGTTTTTTGTCTTCCAAAACTTTTTTCGATGTATTTCGAGGTGCAACATTGATAGGTTTCGTACTAATAATCATATAAACAAAATAAAATGTAAAATCTACCTCACCTTTTGCAAGGTGGACCATTTATGGCTTCCCATTAACTGCGCCATATGCTGAATTCATATTTTCTTTTTTCCAACAATAATGCTTCCTTGTTATTTCATATTTGAAATCCATTCCAATCCAAAGCCTATATTCAATAAGTATTGCTTAGCGTACATTCGTGTCCAAAGGATTTATGTCATAAAACTATTACTTTACTACCCCTACACAATCTCTACGCCTTGTCATATTCTACGATAGATCTGTGGTATATATAATGCCATCAGTCTTATCCATTTTGTTTCAGAATTTTCAAATCTCTTTTGCATTACAGGTAGCTTTTCGATCCAAGAAAAAAGGTTATAGTTTAATCACTGTTAATTTTTGATTTATTAATTTAGTTCATAGTTATTATGAAGTTTTTAATTAAGATAACTATTATTTTCTCGCAACTAATTGAAAACCTAAAGTTCTTGTGCAATTGTAAAACCAAAACTCGTTTCTAAATATGCCACTATTCCTTGAAAGACAAAAATGACTCAGAGAAAAACGCAAGTTGATTGCACACCTCAAAATGTCAGAGGGAGTTAGAAGTTGTGCGTTTTATACACTCGAAAGGTCATACGAAGCGCACCGTGTAGTATGGGCGGATTCAATATTCGATTTAAATTACACAATTCGTAAGTACACTAGCTACGCGCATGAGAAATATAGTATATTAAATGGAGGACGCACATCTTTCTCGTAGAAAATATGGTCCTCAAAGAAACAAATTATTGATTTCACCCGGTGCAGAAAAAGTCGTAATCTTGGGTTTGCTGGATTCGCTCTTTCTGCGTAGAACACTGCATATGCAGTTGCACCTGCCGCTCCGTGGAGCAAGCGCCGCAGTGCAGCGCGACGCGGGGGAGGTGGCGGGGGGGAGGGGAGGGGAGGGGAGGGGAGGGGAGGGGAGGGGAGGGTGGCTGCACACGCCAGCGCCGATCGCCCGATAGGACGCCGCCCATAAGTCGCGTTTTATCCACGTGCCGATCGCCCTGTTCGGCGCTCGTGTTTGTTCGAACGACACGATAAGCGCAACTTTAGGAGCCTTGCGGGAGCATTACTTAGTTTCCACGAAGTAATTAACTTAAAATGTAAAAAAGGAGGGAAAGAGAGAAAAACTTTTTCGCGAGAAGAATTTTCTTTCGGCTGCGCGTTTCAACGCGGTCGTTATTTTCGGAAACTGCTTTCGTGTAATTACTGCTCCGTTGGGGTGCAAAATGCGCGCGTGGCGACTTCGCTCCTTTTGAGGTCGCTGCTCACGAGTGGAATGCCAGCGCCAGTGCGAGGGCGAACACAGGTGGGCCACACCTCAGGGCTTGCCCCTTAAAACGAGAGTAAGTTGGTGAAGAACATCCGACATTCCAAAGACCTTTTTCTGGGATAAAGACAGAGACTGATGTAGGTGGCGAATCTGTCAAATATTTGAAGCCATTTTTGAGAAATTTTAAAAGTTATCCAAGGACCGCATGTAAAGTACGCCAAAAAGTCAAAGAACGTTTTTTCAAAATCTCAGAGTTCGATTGATTGACTTGATTAATTGATTGCGGTTCCCGGCGCGTCAACTACCAAGAGCATTCGTCCCGTAAGTGTAGTGCATGTTTTTGCTCTGGAGGTGGCGGTGGTCTTTCCCCGCTGTATGGCGAGATCCGGCGCCGATCTACCGTTGGCTAGCGGGGATTTTTCACAACCAGCTACCTTCCACCAGCGCGATACTGCCCCAGCCGGGACAAGCTCTAAGCTCCTGACCGGTGCCCGCCATGACTGGTAGTGTAGTTACTGTTACTGTGTGTGTGAAGATAGAAGTTGAAAGCGGAAGTAAAGATCGCACGCGGTCCGTGGCCCGTTTGTTGGGATACTGCTCCGGCATTCGCCTGGTGTTGATGTGAGAAACCACGGAAAACTATCGATCAGAGCTGCTGGCCGCTAGAATTCTCCTCCAGCCATGAATTCGACCAAGCTGACAAGTCAGTGTCGAAAATCCTACCACCGTGGGAACTCGAACCTAGAACCTCCCGGTCAGAGGGTCTGCAGTGACAATAGTTGATTCCCTAAGCCATGTCTTCCGGTATAGAGCTTCGAAAGAGGCCTGATCGACCGAAGTATATTTAGTTTGAAAATTATCCTATGGATAATGTAGGCGATAGAGTTGTTCACAGACGACAGACGGACTGACAGACGAAGAGTCGGAAGGACGGACGTTTGCAAAAAAACACGTTTTCGGTACTACGAGACCCCAAATTAGTATTCGGTATCAGTGAACTCCGTTGAAATATCGGAATCGATTTTCTGCAGTATAACATAACTTTCTTTAAATTACATGTATTACTCTGTATTACGTAGGTATACGAGAAAGTGTCTAGTGGTAGACACTTTCTCGTACTAATTATTTTTATAATTTATTTTGTTTGGGTTAGCTTTTTTATGTGACCTTCTTTGCATCTGCTATCTATTGCCTCCAAAGTACATTTTTTCACATTTTCTCAATTTTTCATTTCCATAATGGTACAACGCAAACATCATAGATACTATACTTTAGATAATTGATCAGTCTTATCTTGAAATTTCTTCTCTAGTTGCAGCAGATTTGGGATAATTGCCCATTTTATAAAGCTAACTGAAGTTTTTTTGAAGAAGTAGCAATTAAATGAGAAATGAAAAGTATGCTTTTTGAGGAACGCCCATACGATACTTTCTCGAAAACGCCTCCAAATTTTTTCTTTTATTTTTTGAACCGATACTACTAAATGGATTGAATAATGTTACTAGATGCCACTTTCACGTGTAGTTTGGCTTTTATGAAAAATCACAAAATGTAATTTTCTTGAAATATCTCTCTCGTCGTTACTATTTACATTACGAGCAATGTTTTTATGTTATTGAATTTGTGAGTAAACTTACTTTAAATATGTTCTTATGAAGTTTCTTGAAAATTCAAAAGTTGAGGGTGAAAATGAGCTTCAAATTGCGCATTTTCAGAAACACTCAAACTTGTTTGACAACGGTTCCAAAACGGTTCCAAATTTTTCAATGAAAATTCCCATATGGTACAAAGTTTTACTCTTCTATGATATTTTTAAAGTCATGTTTCAGTTCCATCATTAGTGGGCGGAAAAAATGAAAAAAATTAAAACAGTGTAGTTTGGGCGGCAATAGATGGCAGCTGGGAAGAGTTTGGGGCAAAATCGAAAATCTAACCTTCGCCAAAGAAATTAGAAAACTAACTGGAACGAGAAAGTCTATGCCTCTCTGTAGCACCTCTATTTTTTCATGTCTTTTCTACACACGGTATAGAAGATAAGGTAAAAAGATTGCTTTTCTGTGTCATAATAGCCCCGAATAACGCTAATTATGCAATTCATTACGTTTTTGAATTAAGAGGAATACCAGGAGTTCCTGGTGTTGGGCTCTACGAACATACACATACATATCTTGATACCGATAATTCTATTTGCATTTTCAAAAAAGCACATAGAATAGTGATTGGTATTTTCAGAATTTGTTAACTTCCCTTAATTATTATTTCTGGAGAATAAAACGTTGTGAAACAATGACTTAGGTGTTTTCTATTTTCCCAATAACATAATTATACCATGTAGTATTTTGCATGGTAACATTTATACAGACAGCTATCCGTTTGTTCAAATAGAAAGAGTTCAACTAGTTATAATAGTGTTTGTAAAGTTGCCCGCCGATCAAGCTCCTATTACGCTTCGGAAACTAGTAATGTCTCAAAGTGATTTATTTCATTATTAAATTTAATTATATTTTTGCAACAAGAATTCAACTTCTTTTCAGCATAAAGTGGCATGAACATTCTCATTTGAATGGAAACTTTTTAGGATTTGAGCCACTGTTATTGTTCATCTGCTCCGCACTGTCGTCCACTTGTGCCTTTGACACACACTCACGGATCATGCAATAATATTCTGCACGGCGTTCCCATTGGATACTACTTCATCCGGGGCGGCGTGGCCGGAGAAAAATGCCAAAATAAAAGCGCACGAGATTGAATTTTTTTCGTCTGCGCGTCGTGGCGCTGGGGTGGGGGGGAGGATGAACGTCCAGATGAACGCATCGTTCATAAAATTAAATTGCGCGGCGGCGGCGGTGGCGGCTGCCTGCAACCGCTTAGACGCGCCTGCAGCCTCTATTTATGGCTGCGCGGGACGAGAGGTGTTTTATGGTCGGATGGGTTCGCCAGCCGCCGGCGCCGTGGACACAGCCGGCGGCGGCGGCAACTGGCGCTCGGTTGATGCGACGGCTCCGCCCCCCTCCCCCCTTTCCCCTCCGCCCCCCCTGCCACCCACACCTCGCCGCACCCGCCGCACGGTTCGCTTCCGAAGGCTCTGCCTCGAATACTTTGACAATCGCTGCTTACGGTTTACGAAGGTATATTTTTTTTACTGAGTTGGCTTTTTCTTTTGAATTTTTACCTTTTATAGTTTTTATTGTTATTCATGGAGGTACTTTGTTTTTCATATCCATGTTTTTTGTATCCGAAACTGTGTAGTGAAATGAGTGATGACGGGAAAATGGTAGGTAAGGAGAGAAATGGGAGTACCTCGAAGAAGCCTGCCAATAAACTACTTTTCTTAGCACAAATTCACATGGACTACCGGAATTTGAACAACACATTCTAAAGGTGCAAAAGAAGAGGTCTAATACAGGTTGTTGCAAAGGAATCCAAATAATAACGGTAGAGAAAATATGCTTCAGGAGCAGTCAGAGCGTTTGGAAATGTCTGAAACCTATACGAACCTATTATGATGCACATCGACTTCACTATTGCTCACAGCTTCAAAGATCTAATTCTTTTCAAGGCTATATGTGCAATGGTTTTAGATGTACTAACATTGAAACATGTATATCAATGTCAAGAAATCGGATTACCGACTAAGAAGAATTTTTAAGTTGATAATAATGAATTTCAATATATTTATTATCTGCCATCGAATAAATATGTCCGTTATTCACGCCAAACAACATTTGTGATGTAAGATTCTAGGCTTGGTTAGTTGATTTAAAAGACCATTGTGTTCAAAAACATTTGAAGGTAATGATTATTTGACATTTAATAAAAATATTGCATAATCATGCATACGTATACAGGCCGTTTAGCGGTGAGGATGCTCTTTTCAGATAATCTTCCAAACACGAGTAATAAGAACTAAAAAACGAAATACAAGGGCGAATAGTGGGGATAAAGAAACCTGCTGAATGAAAGTCTAATATAATGATATGCAGAATATAATGAAAAAAGTGTAGTGCAAGAAAGACGAACATATACAGCACTTACACAGGACATTGTCGTAAGGAAGAGTGACCATTGGTCCGAGATATAGTTGGGAGTGTACTACTCCGTAGAAGGCAAGAGAGAATAAGAGAGCAGACGATGAGTGATCTTGGTTTATTTTATTTTCCAAAGGATATACAAACTGATGAGAATGTGTTACTTTCGCTACTCTGGATGAAGCATGGCTCAATATTTTTTGTATAGATTGTGTATTTGTATTTATTGTAATTGCTTTGCCCTCATGCTTGCCTTTTCTTTCTTCGCGGATCTAGTCTTCCCCTTCCCCTCTCGTAGTCTAGTAAATAAATCAACATTTTTTTCTTTATTTTATTCTCTTTATTCTGTTTCTTCCTCGTTGTCAAAATCCTCCTTCCATTGCAAAAAAGCTTAGCTACTTTGAACTCAGTTTACAATTCCGCAAATTATTATTTTTTTATTGGTCACGCAAGCTTCGCAAGTTCCTTCGTTTTCCTACGTTTGTATTTTTACTTTAATTTCCTCTTGCCAGAATTTACACAGCTCTTACTCTTCATTACCTCTTTTCTGGACATGACTACTTTCACTTCCCCTTTCATTGCCCCCTCTAACGCAGAGGCAATTTATTTTTATCTGGAGTTTATCACCCCAGTACATTGTGAAGCCCTTTCAGCTCGCTTATCCAAACACATACCTCCGCAGATCGTGAACATGTTTCTTTTTCCTCCCCAGCTGGACTTCCCAAACACTTTTGTAATTTCTGTGCGTTCCCCGCCCCCGGCTCCCCTCTAGCCCGGTTGGAAGCGGCGATTCGCCTCGTCCCCTCTGTGTCCCTGAGCGGCCTTCTGCACCCGTTCGCCGCCGGCGGCGCCACCGTCGCCCCGCAACAGCCGCGCCCCTGGCGCACCGCGTGCGACTCATAAATTCGCAGTTGTTAGTCCGGCCGCGCCCCCTCCCCCGCGCGTTTCCCCCTTCCACCCTTCTGCTCGGTTGGCCACACGCTGCCGGCGCTCCTTTGGCCGCGCTGATTTATGGCCGGCGGTCAATCCATGCGTGATTGAAACGTATTACGCCCAGGCCCGCCGCCCCCGCTGCCTCCCCCACCGTCCCGCGGACGGCGCCCCGGGCGCCAGCGATGGCGGCCCAAGGGGAGAATTGGGCGCAGCGCGGACACGGGCGGGCGGCGGACTTCGCTCGGTTATCGGAAAGCGCCGTCATTCGCATCTCTGAAGGTCGCAAGTGCGGAGAATTGTAGGGAGTGAAGGGTGTCTTTCTTGATCCAGATAAGCTTCCAAGCTGAGATCGCTGCATTGGTTGCCCACTTTTGCTAAGAACTTCATTTGGGGACTGACTATATAGAAGATTAATGTATCAAAACTTTAGTTTAAAAGTAACGAACTTCAAAAGAAATATGAACAGGTTCGTGGTTCAAAGTAAAAAGAACAAACAGATGTTGGCAAACCTGTCATGCACTTTCACTGCTTTAATTTGAATATTTATTAATAAAGAATCAGTTCTAGCGATTAAATATTTACGTCATCGAAGTCTATAAGTATAAATTTATTTACGAAGAAATATAGTTTTCATCAATGCATCAAGCACCATAACAATGACTTAAGTTGACTATCGATTGCAATTTTATTTCGTTGAAAAGCAAACATTATTTATAAATAGAAAAATAGAGGTACAGAGAGCTCAATAAATCTCCAGAAAACCTGCCACAAACCCTTCAAAATTTCAAGAGAAAAACACAAGAATTTAGGTGTGTGAGATCTCGTCAGTCAGGTGGTGCTCCGTGGAAAAACGCTCGTAGAGGGCTCTCCGCAGCAAAAACCCACAGTGGCTTTCCGCTCAGCCCGTCCCGTCCCGTCGCGTTGCGCCGCCCGCGGGCAGCGACTCGTTGACAGAATCGGAGCCACGCCACGCCACGCCGCCCCGCGCCGCGCCAGACGGCCCCGGTGACGTCCCGCCCGCGGACGCGCTGCTTTGAAGGCGGCGTGGCGCGGCGGCGGCGCCGCCGCGGGCGTCGGTCCGTCTATGCAAATGGACGCGCGTTGGCGTCCACCCGTCGCGCCCCGCGGCCACGCCCGCAAAGAGCGCGCCCCGCGGCGCTCGGGCGAAGCGGTCGTTGCGCCTGGGGGCGCTGGAGCGCGCTGGCGGCGCCCAAAGGCTCCCAAACACCAGGGGATTTAATTGGTATACAAAGTATTTAACTTCCTGCTGAAGAAAAATAGCTTTTTAATCATATGTTTAACTTTCGGCTGCCTTTTTTCCGTCAGTTGACTTTGCACAGTCCTAATACTAAGGGTGTCTTTCTGTACTTTTGTAAATACTATTTTTTTTATCTCTAATTATCACATACTTTAAACTTATAATTTTGTACATTATTTTAAGTTGGTTACGTTGGATATTTTAATTTGGATAAAACGGTAGTAAGTGTAAATTTTGGCTTCAAAATTTTCCAAATACATGATTATTTTGTAGATTTCCAGTGTTGTTTTTATTATGTAATCACTCAAAACTTATAATGTATTATTACTCCATTCTTGGCAAACACTGCTTGCTGCGTACCAACATTTTTTAACTTCGAGCGTGTTTCCATTTTGCCAACACATCACAAATTGAATGAATCAATTATGAAATTATAGAAAATTCCTTGAACACACAAGAATAATTGTTCTTGAGAAATTTCTGGAAATAATTAATTTCTATTTCTAATTGAATACAAGAAAATACGGATTACACTGAGCTTCAAAGCACACGTGTTCGCTCCCTCGTCACAAAGTCAATTTTACTTAAAAAAAATGTGTACTCAGTCAGCAAACTTTCAGATATCGGGTTGGTTTGGTTGTAAATTTACATTACTGTTGCTGAATTTTGTACATGGCTGTATCATATTTAATTCAATTTACGTAAAGATAGACAGGATGAATTTCAATTATGATGGCACAAAAACTGTCATGAGAATTTTCGTTTACTTTTGTTAATCATTTACGATTATGGTTTTGTTATATTTGGTCAATTTTACTATCTTACACTCTGTAATTTACTCAAAAAAATTTTAATCAGTTTATCACAATAATAATGTAATACGAGTCACATTTCTGTAGTATTCCAAACTAAATGTCTAATCAGTTTTTAAATTTCACATTTAATACATACAACACATTTCCATCAGTTTAATACGTTGCATAACGTCGCAAACATGTGCAAATGTTACTTTATTACACAATTGTTACATTTCAATCTACATTAGAACGGTTTTAACTCTAAATATAAACGTACCTTTTTTCTCAACTCCTTTGTCCTCATTTATTGTTTAAAAATATATTTTAGCAATAATTATGACATATAACTACGGATCGGAACTACTTCAGAATTCTCTATAACTTTTTTATAATAGTAGTCTGGAACGCTAACGATGAGGTACAACATCGCCAAGTAGTCGAAATATTTCTCTCAGAAAATAAAATTGATATACTCTTGATCTCGGAAATGACTTCACAGAGAAGAACTGTTTTAAATTGCAAAACTACACTGTACGACATAAAACAACGGAATGGAAAAGCGCATGGGGGTACGGCCATTTTAATTTAACGCCATATTAAACATCATGAAGAATGTTTATTTCAATATAAAGACATTTAAGCAACTTAAAATAACAATAGAAGACTACCAAGGACCACTCAGGGTAAGTGCTATATATTGTCCTCCGAGATTCAATATAGATGAGGAACGATTTGAAATATTTTTCAATAGCCTTGGCACACGATTTTTATATGTGCTAAAAATAAAATGTGTTTTATATGTGTTGTACTTTTAGGTTAGTAGAGCGCATTTTATATTAAACATAGTAAGAAACCGCAATTCACTTTTTTCGTTATGTTTATTCTGGCAACTTTTAGGTCCCAATGCTAAAAGAGTATCTCATATTCGTACCTCTTCCCAAACAGCTCAGCAGCATCATTTTTAGGTATCACTCAGTCTTTGGATAAAATTTGGCACGACAAATCTTCTCTACAAAACTAACGTATCCCAACGTCAATATATTCAAATGTCACCCTTTCCACCGAACGTTCCAAATTGAATATCAAAACGAATTACCTAATTTCTTTCCATCCAATCCGGAGTACCCCACGTAGTGTACTTGGCCCAGTCTCATACCAGCTCTACAAATTTGGTATACCGGAAAGTGAAAAAAATTACAAAAGATACATTTGCACACTATTCCACTATATTAGCCACGGATGATGACTCCAATTAAAGCGCCAAGGAAACTACTCGAGTGTGTAATGTGACTCCCAAGATTGTCCAAGTTCAGCAACACTGAATTCTGGGCAGTTGGTTAAGGTAGGGTTTTTAAAGTGTTTGAGCCATTCGATGAAGCCTGTCCAGCTATTCTTGCCACATGTGGAAATGGCACCAGGGGGCCATTAAACTCATTTAGATCATTAAATTATTTTATTTGGGTCAATGGCAATCATGCTGCGATAACGAGAATCACTGACCACCATTACCCTTCAAACACATTTTATCATAACTACTTATAAACTTTTATAAATTGTTTATAATTACTCGCAATTAATACCTTATGATTTGCTAAAGAACTTTCTTTCCAAAAATATTAAATCTTCCAGCAATCTCAAAGTTCACGTGAGTAAGACCTTATGTTCTGAGAGCACTTTCTAACATCAATCGCTCACTAACGCAATAATCGTCGATGTAAGCTTTCTTTTGCTGCGACAAACAAGTGACTATAATTATCATGACTAATGCAAGATAGAATGCCTTTCTGCAAGGTAGAATGTTTCTGCCTTTCAATATGGTTTGAGTACAATGTTTGTCATTCCTTCGCCGACCACGGCGCGGTCACCATCACTCAGCGAATGTGGGGCCTTATCATCTAAGGTTTCGTTTCTCTGAGATAATAGTCTCGACTACCGGCGTACTATTCTCTTACTGCGTGACTAGTGAAACCAGATTCAACAGTTTAAAAGGTTTCGTAGTACGCGGCTTAGACCATCGCAACTGCGTAACATATCGACCGAAATCAACCTAGACGCTTCTGGCGAGTAAATAGCGCGTAATATGCTAATTCATCAGTTAATCCAACAGTATCAGTTCATTCGACAACAATTGTTCGAGCTTCAACATCAGCAACGGTTACATGACCAGCTGACTCAACAGGGTCCGCAGTTGATGTCGTCCGGACTCCCCAACACTCAACAGAGCGGTGAGGCCGCCCCGTGCACATGGACACCATCACCCAGGGCCAAGGTTGCTCCACTGATAACCAACAGCCTCAGCGATTAAAGCAAGTAAGTAGAGTGCATTCAACTTTCGGAGTGGACAGCAAAAAACGCAAAACATTCCATTCGGAGGAAGGTGCAGTCCAGAGGTGCGTGAAACAGATGCGTTTAGTGAACCACAGCCAAACATAATCAAAATTCTCTAATTTTTGTGTGGATGAATGTGACGAATATGAAAAGATTATCCAAGACATTAAAAATATCGCCCAAAAAGATTTCTCTACTACAAATATTACATACTAAGAGAAAGTGAGGTTTAATGTCATTGAAGACTTTATAAATTATAGAAATTTTCGCGATGACGAATACATCGCTTATTACTCGTTCAGAAACGGTTAAGTCTTTGTCAGTTCCCATTAAAGATATTCCTATATGATATTCCGCGAAAAGCATTGAGGCTGAACTTTTACGTCTTAATTACCCAGTTACTAAATTCATTTGATTGTACAACAAAGACATAAAGACTATCCACATGTGAGTGATAGAACTAACAATAATGAAGCTAGAAACAGTTTTGCTCTTAACACATTTATGTACAGTGTACTTAGAGTACAGCAAAGATTCGATGGGAGAATAGTTATGAGCAAAAAACGTCGAAGGCATGGTCATTCTGAAGCCTACTGCGGTTTCCAACCGATATGCGCGAACTGTGTGGGTACTACACAGATGGATCACCACTAAAAAGATAGGTGAAAAACATGATATTCCCTACCTCAATGTGTTAACTGTAAATAAGTCCACGTCGCTAATTACTACGGTTGCTGATACTATAAAAAGTATGTTAAAGAGAAGACTATGCCCTCCCCCCAAAAAATAAGAGCCAACAACTAAAATAGTAATGCCACGCCTTAAGCAACTTCAATCATAAATGAACCAGAAACTTATAAACGATATTTCATGTCCTTTTTACCTTGTGTATACAAAGATTGCCATCTTTATTCTCGCGTCTGGTAGTCGCGCTCAATTACGAGGTCAATCAACCAAGGTCTTAGTGGCCTTAGTAGGTCTAACTGAATGTTATGAAAACAAGTCACATGCAATCTGATATTTCCTACTGCGCATCAGTAGAAAGGCAGTATTTTAGCCAATTAACCTTATCGCAAGTATACAAGTATTCAATATTTGGGGTGGTAGATTCTGAGTCAGTTGGTGTGCGGAACTGTACCCGCAGTGAACGTGAAGTTCGTGACTGATTTGGATGTGCCTCAATTGCATTATTAAATTACAGTTCTCAGGGTTTTATGAAGTGAAATTTGCCACATGTTATGATAAATTGAATTGGTTCGATAAAATACAAAACGTCTTTTCGCATCGACAACCCAAAAACTTCTGTTACGTTTCTGAAAGATTTACACTCAAATTACAAAGGAAAAAAATATAGGAAATTACAAAACTTGCGTATTCTTTATACTTTAGCTGGCGTGATTGTGATCAGGATAAACAATGAGCTGCCCACCAGTGTTGCCACCTATACAACAAACCTTAGGTTGAGGTTGTATGAAAAATTCAAGTCATTGTCATTCGCTCTACAAATGTTGTAGAGAATACCAACAAGCAATTTTAATGACTGCATATTATTGCACGAATATGCGTATTCCATTTTTAACTTGTTATTACCTCATATGAAGCATGCTCATAAACTTTTGTAGTAATATAACGGGAGTGGCAATGCGGAAATTATTATAACATTTTGTTTACTTTAAATGATACATATGTTTATATCTTTTAAACCTTGCGTGATATAAACTTTTTATAATGATTTTTGAAATTAGCGTGACCGTTTCCTTTGATATCATCTTCTTTCATGCTGGAAGTATAAAAACATTTTTTTGGTTTCCTAGTGTATTTATCAGTTTTCACGAGTGCATCAGAACAGCAAGGTAACTCACGAGATGTTCTTTGTCTTCCAGGAATTTCTCCATAAGGATGAATTCAAAATCGAAGTTCACTTGGGTATAAAAAATGCTGACGTCAAATGGGTTTGGAATTTCATCACTCGCTAAAATAATTTCCATTCCATCGTACGCACTACTGATTAGAAAACCGCCGCCTCCTGTTCCCCACAAAAATTACCTTGAAGCAACCCTACTTCCAATCATCCTATTCGATTCATTATATCGCGGAAACGCGCAGACTTTCCATTACGAATATTGCTCCGTGGACGTCGAGCGCCTTCTGCCCCTCCCCCTCTGGCCATGTCATTGTTCCATCGCTTCCCCGCCCCTCCCAACCCTTTGTTAGCTGCGGGGCGATGCGGCGCGGCGCGGCGCGGCGGCGAGCAGCTCTGCCTGCAGCCATCGATCTTAGGAGCGGCCCTCGCCACTATGAGTGACACCCCGGCCTACTTTCCCCCTCTCGCCACCTCCCCCTCCCCCCACCGCTTCGTCGCGCCTTAGTAATAACGTAATTAACATCGATCCGCTATTTTTTCGTTTCAATTACGTGTCCGCACGATGATGCACCGGTCTCAAAGCGCCTGCGCACCTCCGAAGAGATAATCTAAATTTGTCCTAACTCATACTTGGTGCAAATGGTTTAGAAAGATGTATTAATATATCGAAGTACAGAACGCGTCCGCAACACGCAGACTTTCGCAATAAACATTTTTAAAACTTAAATTCACGGAAAACAAGTTACCTGTATCGGCAAAAGGTGAAGAAAGTTTGACCTGAATTTTCAAATGTCGAAGAAGATTTTTTATTTGATAAAATTATTGAAGGGACAGAATTTGAAGAAACTATTAATGAACAATTCAGATTGACCTTTATTAATTCCTTGATTCCCAGTAAGTATAACTTACTTTCATGATTCTTCGTAGGTATAACTTATTTTTGCTTACTTCTATACTCACACCCCTGTGGTGCATATGTAGTACGTCTAATAGGGCAAATATAAAAAGAAGAAACTAAATAACCCTAGCAATTAAGCTCATGATAACCCTAGTCTTATACTTACATAGAAGTCATTGAACAAGATAAATCATGTAGAAATTTTACACAAGAAACAACCAATAAGAAATCACACGATTTTGAAAACGTATTACGAGCAGTTTCTTTTTCAAAAGAAAATAAAAAAATAAAAATTAATAACACAGACGTTTCTAACCATTATTTAACCACTTGTTTGAGTTGGCACTTTCTCATTTTTTAAAGCGATCTAACAATTGGAGAATTGAAATAATTAATAAACCAATAAATCTCAAGGAAAATATATATAGACTCCCTTCGATGACTATCTCCAAAAATAGGTACTACTACAGTTATCGGAAACCTCATTACAACTTATTAGAACACATGTATGGGTGCTGTGTTAGACAAAATTGTAGTATTTCTCTATAAATCGGTTATAAATCTTATCTCTGTGAACTGTCGTAGAACCTCGATTAAGTTTCTTTGAGACTAATAAAATGGAATTCATATTTTCAAAAAGTGTAAAATTTCTTAGGAACTATTTTCGAAATAATTCAGTTAAAAGTTTTTACTTTATTAACTCCAGAAACATCAACTTTAATCACAATTAACAGTACAAAAAGGGTTGGTTTAAGAGGTGAGTGTAAGATAAGTATTTACTTAATTAAATTAGAATTATTTTTATCACAAATAATTAATTGAGAAATGTGAAAGTACTGGAAACGAGAAATAAAAATATTTGATTATTTCTGCTACATTGTTTGAAACTGCATTAGTATAATGAATATTTGTTTCACACGAATTGTTATATGTTTCGTAAACATTTGGGATTTGTAAAAGGTTGTGAATGCGGCCCGTGGCGCAGTAGTCAGACCGCATGGCTTCGACCACTGTTGCCCGGGTTCGATTCCAAGCGCTTCCAAGCGGAATTCGTTGCCGGAAAAATGTGAAATAAAAACACTCTATAATTTGTGATACATTGTATGAAACCGCATTAGTACCATGAACATTTTTTCAAGCGAAATGTTATATTTTTCGTAAACATTTCCTAATTGTGAAAGGCTGTGTCGGCGGCCCATTGAGTAGTACTCAGACCGCATCGCTCCCCCCACTGTTGCTCGAGTTGGATCCCAGGTGCTTCCAAGCGGAATTTGTGGAGGGCAAAGCGGTTTTGCGGCAGGTTTTCTCGGGGTCACGTCCGTTTTCCCTAGCTACATGCATTCCACCAGCAAGTCATATCAACCATTTATTATCATACTTACTCTATCATTAGCCATCATTCCGCTAAGGATCCAAGAAACGCAGCGGCGTCTCGGCGATAACCAAGGAACTGTTGAAAAGGGCTATGGTTACCTTGGCGTGTTGCTGCTAGATAGGGGCTGGCTTGGTGAACGTGAGAAAGAGGGTAAATTATGAGCGCCATCTTCTTCCAAGATTCTAATCATACGGGAGAGAATGGAATGTAAGACGGGGTGAGTAGTGCATCGTTGTTGAAATGGCCCTTGGAGGGAAATAATTTACATTTTTTGTTCAGTTTATAGTTGTGTATTAATAGCAAATATTCAAAATTATCATGTGAAAACAGTTATCAGTTAAATGAAGAATCTGTCAAATTTTATTTATATTTACAAAGTGCTGAAAGATCTATGATCTGTACTAACAGAGGGGTCCAAACATGTATTAACTCACTCAGCGGTTTAACGTCATCGACGTTGTTTAGCTGCTAGCTGCATATTTTCAACACACGCAATTGTAAGAACATGCAACAAAACATTCAACAGAAATAGTAAGCAAAAATCACAGCCGTATGCCTCCCCGTTTTATATATGTTTACTGTCAGAGTGTTTAGATTTTTGGCCACATCTGTATATGAGTATCTCTGAAGTGGATTTTTGAGTAGATATGTGTTATTCGTGAAAAAAGAGGAAATACAATGTATGTGACAATTTATGAGAATTTAATTTTCAAATTAGTTTTTTTTAAATACAATGAATAAAAACACCGAAGCACATGTCCAAAACGTGAAGAAACGTGACACATGGGGACTCTCGACGGCACTTGAGGAGGAGGGGGCGGTCCACCCGCGCTGCGTTAACGAGGCTGCACGTGGAGTGCGCTCGGCCTCCCACTGTGCGCACGAGGCCGCCCCCGCCGCCCCCCGCTTCCCACTGCCAACGCCGCCCCCGCCGCCCCAGCCGCCCCCGCCGCCCCAGCCGCCCCAGCCGCCCCAGCCGCCCCAGCCGTCACTGCCGCCACTGCCGCCACTGCCACCACTGCCACCACCACCACCACCACCACCGCTTCCTCTGCTACCGCCACCGGCGACGCCGCCTCTGTCTCCCTCGTCACCACCCCCGCCACCGCTGCCACCACCACTCCCACCACTGCCACCACCATCCCCAACCACCGCCACATTCCACCTCCACGGCTGTCACCGTTGCCGCCGCTGACGCTACAGCCGCCGCCGCCGTTGGCATCACCGCCACCACTACCGTCACCGCCGCCGCCGCCGCCGCCGCCGCCGCCGCCGCCGCCGCTGACGGGCGCCCTCGCATCGCGCGCCGGGTGTTCGCGCAGCTCTTCACTTTAATTTCCCAAGTTGTGAGTATTTCATTCCGATGACAGCCGCTTTCCCGTTGTCTCATCTGATACACTCATATCTCCCCCCCGCGAAAACTTTCCTAATTTCTAAACTTACAGCTACAAACAGGCCGACCGACCGCCTTTTAAGATTCCGGCGGTGCGCGCAGATAGGCAGCGGGTGACGGCGGCGGCGACTGCTAACGGGAGCGGCAGGAAATTTAATAAGGTTAGGGGCCGCGCGCTGGCGCAGGGGTGAGGGCGGTGGCGACTCGTGCAGGACTAGAGGGGAGGCGTTAGTCTGGAACGGAGTGCCGATGCAAGACGTCGCTGGCCCAGGGACAGCAGATGCAGTTCTCGCAGCTAGGAGATAAGAAATAGATTAATCATACTTCGAAATATGTAACCTTCCTAATCTCACCCTGACCGATTGAATCTCTCAACGCGTTTGTGAACAATGCTAGCAGCTAAACCGTTCACAGGGTTTTCGCTAAAACTTATTCACCCGATTGACCTGACAGACGTTGTGGTCTCCTGAATTCAAAACGAATATTTTGACTCTTAAGGGGAACTTACACGAAGCCTCAGTCACAAGTGCAATTTTCCGAAATGCGCGATGTAAGAGTTGCGTACGTGGAGGCTATATCTGACGGTCTCTTGACTACCAACTTGACAATGTTAAAGGAGGATTTCTCCTGAGATGTCGCTCAGGCCAAATGTGTTAATGCAGGATTACTCCCAACAGCGTTCAACGCTCTTCTAGGGGCTGGAAGGCGCGTTGCTTCTGTAACCACGCAACATTTTTTTTAATCCTACGTCTTTGTATTTAGCGCGTGGTTAGGTGATCGACGTATGAGCAATATGCATTGAGTCTACATGTTCTTCTACAACAAAATATTTAATCTCTTAAGCGCTGTTTTCAGATTATTTTTTTTAAATTTTATTATTTTTTGAATTTGTCAATTAAATCTTAATTATAAAATAATAAATACGACTACTCTTAACTTATATCCACCCAAATGTAAATGTTAGGTAACTAAATGCATAGATTGTATTGGAGCGAAGTATTATTAATGTAGATACTCAAAGTTTAAAAATATGTTTTGAAACAAAACGAACTTTTGTGTCGTTCATTCGTAAAGGATAGCAACGGAAGCGCCCAAACAATTTCACCTTCCGCTGCATCTTGGGCGAATGTTTGCGTCAGGAGGCACACAAACCGACTGGAGCTCCATTGATGGCATGGAATGTTCCTTTGGTTTTTGCATGTGCATTTTCGTTCATCGTTAGCAAATTATTTGTAAATTTACAAAAGGTTACCTTTTTTAAATGACAGCTACAGTTGTGGGGTTTCTGAAACGCGGGGTTCTGAAAACGCTGGACATCAGAGCAACTAGGGTATGTGATAAAGAATCGTTGGACTCTGAAATGGAGCTCCTAAAGACTACATTTCGAGCCAACGGCTATAGCGCTAACGCTGCAAACCAAGCGGTACGGCAGGCTACGACCTCTGCCAAAACTTCTGATATCACCAAATCTAGTGACAATCCCAACACAAAAATAGCCTCTCTGCCATATATACGCGGTGTCACAGATAAGATTGGCAAGCTTCTGAGCCGCTTTGATATAAAGACGGCCTACAAATCCCAGGAAAAACTCGGGCAAAAGCTTGTACGCGTGAAAGATCGCGTCCCTCCCCTTATGTCATCGGGGGTATACGAGATCCCATGCAGCTGCGGCTATAGTTACATTGGCGAGACGGGTCGTACCGTAGAGGAACGCCTCCGGGAACATACTCGTAATTATAAATACAATAATATGAATAAATCGGCCGTAGCCCTGCACGCATGGAAAACTGGCCACGCTATTTTGTTTGATGACACACGCCTCTTAGCCAAAGAAGGCCACTGGCGCACGAGGAGGGTAAAAGAGGCGATGGAAATCATCAAACACCCCTATAATTTGAATGCTGACCAAGGCATACGTCTACACGATGCCTGGAAACACCTATTTTACCAGGACGTCCGATCTCGACCGGACGCGGTCCTAGCTATTCCGCAACGTCCGATTACGGACGGAGCGTCTCCTCTCAGCCTGATTGGTCGGTGCTCTCTCCGCATTGGCCGACCACCCGGCCAACCGGCACTTGGGTAGAGGAGAAACTAAGCCCCATTTAAACTCGTGCGCAGCACATCTCCGCGCAATACTCCGCGAACTCCTAGACACAGAGAGGAGCGTATTTCTTTACATCGCCGGCTTTTATATCCAGTAATCAGGGTAGTTAGAACAGTGCAATATATTTTCTATTGGGAACCACTAATTTATCGAAAATCTATATTAATATGTTCGAAAATCTTCATCTTGCCTCAAATTGTTATAATTTCTCCTCGTTCCTTATCTTCTACTTTTACTAACTAAGGTTATAAAAGGGCATTAAATGACGTCGGTTTCGTGAGGCACGTCGCAGCGCTGCCTGGCGGCGCCGCGTTGATTTACGACGTCGCGATGCGCACGCGCCGATCCCATCCACGCGACCCATTTATGCAACTGAGATGTCCAGCCCAAGGCGGGAGTTGTGGCAAGTGATGAGAAGATCTCTGGGTCTCTGTTTGCTCCTTTAGTTTGCGGAAGTCGCCGCGCGGTGCGAAGCGTCGGCCGCAGACGCCAGTGGTCAGCGCTGGGCGGGGAGGGGGGAGAAGATGAAGAGGGTCGGTATCGAACGAGGCCGCAAGAGGCTTGAGTCTTCGTGTTATCACCACCCGGCTGCTTTGGAGTGTTATAGGCTTCTGAATATTGTGTAGTAGCACAGACCGAGTAAATGTCAAAGTTCTAAGCAAGACAATGAAAACTTTCTAGGCTACATAAATGCGTTTGAAATTAAAACTATCGGTCGAACCTGGTGGAAGGAAAGTGAAACATTATATGTGCACGGCATCGAATGCATTTGCCAAATTTAAAGACGCTTAAGGGAAACTTTCCGTATCCAGGTGGTATGGTTGGTGTATAAATGTTGAATCTAATGCAGTTTATTAGAGTAATTCTAGAAAATTCTGACAATTTCTTTTATGTTAGACACAGGTATTTACATTGTTTTTCCAATTTTCGAAAACCTGGGGAAGTTAATGAATACGAGATATAAACCATTCTCTTAAACGTACTTCCCATTATTCAAAAACAAAATTTTAACAAACAAGTTGCAGCCTTTTTGAGAAAGTGTTGAAAATGTTTGAGGCTTCATGCGAAGTACCGTCAATAAAAAAATATCCGTTTGAAACTCCCAACCTCAGAACTTCATTTAGATCGATGGAGGAATACCGATTTTGTAGAAAATTGGGTGAACAGTTTAGGCGCCAGCGTTGACCACAGACGGACTGCCTTTTTGCCGCCAAACAATTTTCAGGTATCAAAAACCATCAAAACATGGATTCTGGCTTGCTAGAAGTTACAGAATATTTTTTTCTAAATTTAACAACAGGATTTTCCCACTCCTCCGTTACCAGAACCCAGCAAGAAGTTTTTTTGGCGAAATTTCGGCGTTTTCTGGCGCACAATTACATAACTTTCTCTTCATACAAAGAATTCGTAAGGCGAGAAAGTAATTAGTAAGAGTAAAACAGGGTTGCCCTCTTTCACTGCTATTTTTAATTTTATTTATAAACATGTAAATGTATGGAAAATGAAACAGGAAACTGACACTTCTGCGCCGGAAAACGATCTGGAACTTTTCGGACTACATATTAGAAGTAGATTATTTACTTGTTTATTAGGAAACTACTTAGGGTTTTGGAGTTACGCTGTCAATACAAGTTATATTTTGGCACCGGGAAAACACCAATGAGGGGAGGGTCAACGCTTGTTCCCAAGAATATATCACAACTTAATTGAATATTTTTTTTCTATTTAAGAACTTTTAACATATATTAGCGGTAGACTATAATCCTTTCTGCATGTTTATTTTAAATATTTTCAATTTCGAGATATGGCAAAAACGTATTGATTTTTAACGTATTCTGCACTTTGTGCCATACGTTTTTTAAGAACAAGTTGGAAACTTACTATGGTACTCCGATTGCGCAAGTGTTTTCTTCTTGCTGCATTGAGATGTGGTATTTGCCCCTGGATATTAGGCAACACCTTATGCACATGTGTCCTGCATTTCACGTTCTGATGTAGTGAAGACATGTCATGTAGCTGACGATCAGCGGTGCATACGCAGTCATCTAAAATTCAGAAAAAAAACTTATACATGTCTACGCTTTATAAAACTCCTTTCTACATGTTCATTGGCAAACATCATTTTCGACACCTCTACATGCCCCAGAAGTTAGTAACTTTTAATCTGAGACACGCTGTACATAGCTACAAGAGATCTGACGTTAGACATTAAATATAAAAAAAAAAACAACACGCAGGTTAAAGACAAAAACAAGCTGGAAATTTGACCTTGAAAAGGGGAATTAATGGGAACTCTATATATTATTTTCATAAGTGGCAAAAATGTGCCGGAGTTGTCCAAACGTACATTTACTACAAACATCATAGTAATAGGAAGAGAAATTATTTGTGTGTGTAGTGTAAAATGGAAATTATTCTATTTTCATTCCCGCGAGGCTCAGTCGACTCCGCTACGCTACGCCCCCCGGCCCTTACCACTCCTTCCCAGTCCCTCCGTCCCGCTGCGTTCTCTTCCGCCCGACTTGCTCACCGCGCTCCGCTCTACCTACTCCTCCCTACGTCAAACACCAAACTCTCAAAATTGAAAATTTGAACTTGAATTCCACGATACATACTTGCGTTCATGGTATGAATCAAAATGCGTTTACTAGAACATTCATTAAGGGTGATATTTCAGAAACTATTAATGTATTTTGTCCGACGTTCTCTCCATCATCTAGCTACGCGCGAAATTCTGAAATAATACACATTTACATTATTTTTCGAGAGATACAAAATGGATATTGAAATAGTTTGTTTTTCAAATTTCATGCATACGGTGATTTTCCTTTTATTTCAAAGTCAAGGGTGCAACGCTGCATTAAGGAAGGAATAAAACCGTAGATTCTTATAAAAAAAGTTTTTTATCTTGTAAATAAACTTATGAGGTACTTGTAATAAGACAGTTACTTTGAAATCAAAAACACTAGTTAGAAAAATACTATTTTTGATAATCACAATCTTCTCTAAAGTCTATTATCATTATTATAGATTTGTTAGAACTCGCTGGATATTTAGCTATTTCATTTCATAACTCAATTGCACACTCTAGAGAATCTGTCGAGTCGGGACGTACCTGGATGGGGAAAACCCGCAAGCCAATGTGGATGTTGATACCGGAACTCACCATCCAACGGAGAAAAACTCAGCCACTTCCAGTCATACAAATTTTTACTACACTTACGGAACTTTTAATAATAGGAGTTGATACTCCTGAAACACGAACTAATCAATCCATCCACCTATTAGAGACTCGTAATTATGATGTTACGTCATTGTTAATGAGTGATGTGCAAATTTTTATTTTATTGCAACTATTAAAACTGTATTAATTATTATTTAGTGCATTATTCATTTTCTCAACATTTTCATGTAGATAAACAAAGGTGCCAAAGGATTTTATTTATTTTAAAGATATTTTATTACGAATTAGATACGAATAATACACAAGAATTCATAAGAATTCATTCTTCAAGAGCGGATGATTCAATGTTTATTAACTCCTACATACAAAATATAATATTTCAAATCATTTGTTTTTCATAATTTTTTGTATAAATGATACCCAATCACATTGAAGATGCCCGCCTCTACTAGATTGGCTTGGATAGTCCCAGGACGTCAACAATTCGCTGCTGTATTTAGCGGGTTAAGAACTGGTTAAGAGAGTTCGGAACAATACCCATCATTTGAAAGGCGACCGAACTTCTTTTGAGTGAATCTGCATTCACGGACACTTTGATTGCGGACTTGGACATTATTTTGGCGGTACGGTATTTGCAATTATAAATAGGGTTATGTTGATTTCGATTGGAAAACAAACTTATTGTAAAAAAAAATAACTTTAATATTGTTACGACTCAAAACTATTCCCTATGTAAATCGAGTAATAAATGCTTCTAATTACACTCCACATGAGTTCCAATCGTAACTATATCAACTTAACTAGAAATTTACATTTGCAGTATACAAACGATTTTATAGGTTGATTGATTAGTGATTCCAGGCGTGTGAAATGCTAATTACATAAGTCCCGTAAGTGTAGTGCATAGTTTCAACGCGGGAGGTGACGGTGATCCTACTCGACGGCTGGCGAGATCCGTGGCCGACCTACGCCGAAGGGGGTGATTTTTCCCAATCAGTTATCTCTTACTAGTGTGGCACTGCCCCGTCGGGACAAGCTCTAAGCTCCCGACTGGTCTTCCATCATATTTGATAGTGTTGTAAATGTGAGTGTAAGTGTGCGTAAGTAAGGGGTGAGGATAGGAAAAGGACGAGGAGAAAAGATCACGTTAAGTCTCGTTTGTTAGGGTACTGCACCGGCATTCGCTTGGTGTTTCGAAGCAACCACGGCTCAGAGAAGCCGACCGCAAGAATTCTCCTCCAGACAGCAACTGAATTCGATCAGTAGCTATTTGGCTAGAATCGAAAACTCTGCCACCGTCTGGTCTTGAATTCAGGATTTTCTGGTCAGAAGCACTGCAGTGTATCAGTTGATGCCCTGAGCCACCGTTCCGGTGTAACGGTTTTACTTTTCACATTGAAACGGAACGAGAACAAGGAAGTCTTTGCAGATAAATTTACTGTGACAAGAACAAAAGGCTTCACTCTTTGAAAGAGATTCTTTTATGGTTTCAGAAGCATTGCTTTGTACAGTGTTGTCTTTTTAATTGAGGAAGGTTTAATAATCGTATTCTTCCATAAAAAAAGACTCCGTGAAGCGAAACATTTATGTAGAGAAAAACATTTTCATTGTAAGAAACTGAATGGATTTTAGGAGAAAAGTAGGGATAAAAAGAGCAATTCAAGAATTTGAACAAAAACATTTCTCAATTATCAGAGGCTTTTAGCTAATTAGTTTCCGCGGATGAAAAGCTGGTAAGTCTCTAGCATCTCCTGAGTGCATCATTATATATTTTTAAAGTTATATTACATTTCTAAAAGCTCACGTGTCTGTCACAGAACAATCCTGAAATCTCTAGTATCTAAGAATTGTCTAGTAAAAAACAGATAGTTTTGAATCTAGAACACAAGGAAAACTTTTTCAGAGAATTTACATCTTGAAGCATTTGTAACATTTGCGGTGAGCTAAGAAAATATTTTTACTGTAGAAAATCTTTTTTACTTTAAAGTATACGTACGTATATGCGGAGTAATTACGTAGTACAGGAAAAGTCGTGTAATGCTGTGGAAAATTGATTTCGAGATTTCATCCGAAATACACGTGTTGGGGTCCCCTGATACCGAAAAAGTGTTTTTTTCAAAACGTTGGTCTGTCCGTCCCTCTGTCCGTCTCTATCTGTGTGCCTGTCCCTCTGAGAACATCACAAGCGCCTAAACCACACATAGAATTTGTTTCCAAAATGGATATTCCCCGGCTGATGTGCCTCAACTCAAGAGGCAGCGATTTTTAAAAACATTCTTTAAAATTTGGAGCTACTTTACACGAGGCCCCCCGTACACTTTTAAAATATTCTCAAAACAACTCAATTTTTTTCTTTAAATTTCTCGTAAAATAGATTAAAATACATCTGTATTGGCAAAGATCCGATTTTCAGAATTAACTCTGAATTTTCAAAAATTACAAAATACTGAATTTTTTCGCCGTCTTCCCTAAAACAACAATATTGAAGATACACTCTTTTTCTTGAAATAAAGTTTGTTAGTTAGTTTTTCATTAAGGTTATGTACATTTTTTGAAAAGTTTAGTAGTTTTCGCGCAATATTGCGAGCAATATGGGCAACTTCAATACATTACAAAAGAACGATTTGATTTTCTCTGCAATGGCTCGAAATGTTTAAAGAAAGCGTTTGTAGGTATAATCCTAAATGCACTCAATAAGGTGACATAAACGATACATAGCTCTATTCTTTCGTTTTATTTTCCAAAATTGCAAAATTTTACCCGTCATCTTGTTGGACGCAGTTAATGAAACGAGAATAGTAAGTATTAGGAATCTAGATTACTACATTCCACTGAAATCATCTACAAATTACATGTAATTAATAACCAATTTATTTCATTAACACAATCTTCGGCAAACGAGAACTATTATGACTTATTTATTGCAAAAATATACAAAAAAATATTCATTCACCACACTCGTGATAAAAAAACCTGGAACAGGTGCGATCGCGGGGCGGTGTTTATGCCACTTAGAGATTGATAACGTTATTAACGTTAACGCGAATTTGGCGCAAATGTGAGGGGTTTCTTGGAGAAGTCGTTACCTCTCTGTTTTGTCTCAATAAATAACTGGAGAAAACATGGCTCTCCAACATGCTGAGATCAACGCGCAGCGCCGTTCTATTTCCAAAGGCGGCATTTATACTACCCGCGCGATCGTTCGAAGGTTAAAGTTCATTGGTTTATTTCGAACGCAAAGATCTACCGAGAATTTCCAATTGAACCCCTCGAATGTCGTTCATCCCAAAGAGCGGTGCCACATCGACCGTCGCATTCTGCCGCCCACCGATGCCGCCCGGTGACGCAACTCAAAGTTTCCTTTTTCTCTTCAGTGGCTTCCCTTAGCGCCCAGCCACGCCCCCTCCCCTCTCGGAGAGAAGGTGAAGCTCTGGGAACGCGCACACGCCCCTTGCGGATTTTCAGTGAAATGGCGTCGGACATCCCTTCCCCCTCGTCAGCGTCCTGCCCCTGCCATTCCATCACCGCCCCTCGGCCCCTCGCGCACCATTTCGCCTCTGCTGTGGCCACCACCGCCCCCGCCCCCTGTCGCGTCCAGCGGGCGGCCCGCCCGGGGATTGCAGAAAGGAGCTTAAACACGTCGTGTATTATTTGAATCCCATCTTATTCGGTGAAGAGCGACTTGTCAGTCTCCGAGGGCGAGGGAGAGCGCTGAAGTCTCATCTCGTGGGAAATAACGTGGGCGGCGGTGCCCGAGGCCGCGTCGGCGACAGCCATTATCACTCCGGAGCCGTCCCCTGGCAGATTACAGCTGACCCGGCTTTGCCGCGCCGCTCGCCACGCCACGCCACGCCACGCCACACCGGCCCTTGGCAGCGGCCCTGCTCCGCCTTGGCCCCCTGCAGCCTGCCTTGGACAACATTTTAGGTTAATTTCACATCGCCTTGCAAAACGAAAAATGCTGAACAGCCTAAAGCAGATAGGTGACACTGGAGGTTAGTCCAACCAAGTCTGTTAATTGTTTTATTGGTCGAGTGCTAGTCAATAGGTTTCGAAAAGCCATCTTAAGAAAAAATCATATAAACAAGAAACATTTCTGGAATAAATGTTCTTAAACACCATCTTTAGCTCTAATTCGTTTCACTGGTGCTTGATTTAACAAACGTCGACGGTTAAAAGTGGCTTTTGTTTTTCTGATTGCTTCAAGTCCATGTTACAGTACACTATTGCGAAAAAAGTTTTAACACTCAACACCTGAAATTGGACTATCTTGTAATTGTAGTTTTTGTATCTTTATGTTGGAATATTACCGAGCGAAGTGGTTTAGGCCATCCTGACCGGGGTTTTCGTGGTTTCCTCCGGTCATCCAGGTGAATGTTGGGATGGTTCTACTGAAATGCCTCTACCGTGAAACCGGTGTCGCCAGCCGAATGATTAAACTACGTGAAGTCACGAAGGTTAAGCGAATTCGAGACATCGCGTGTTCCTGGTTGGGTGACCGACTGGAAACCCCGGGATCTAACGGCGCCGAGATCAATTGCCCTTTACGGGGCATATAAAGGCTAAATACACATACAAATGTAAATGTTGAGATATATTGTTTTACGTTGAACCATTATACAATGAAACAATAAAAAAGAATTAATGCTTTATTTTCAATGGTAGGAGTTACAATATAGGCCAATGCAATGGATTAGGATGATCTAAATTTTTAAAATTCTTAAACATACATTAGCCCTAAACTAAGATGTAGAATGGCATTTATCATTCTTAATATGTTAACTCCAATACAGAAGAGAATAAAGCTTATAATTTAGGATATATTGCTGCGGAATTCGACGAAGATTTCGTCCCTGTTATTCCTGTAAATAGCACACTAAACGTATGTACCATTTCTTGTCGTTATGCTACGTTTAACAGAAATAGGTGGAAGTAAAATATGCTACAGTGATAGAAATGGTGGATTTTTCTTTGGCTTTTTGTACATATTAATACAACTAGGGATAACCAAATGTGAAACACCATTTCCGTAGGTGGAGTTAGGATATCCCTGACAGTCCGCTACGTTTGAAATGGATTTCTTCTGCAGTCTTCCCGCCAGTTCTTCATGATGTCCCTGCCCTTGTGGTGCCCTTGGGCCGCCAACAGCTCTCAGTCGCTCCGAGACCTCAGCCCGCGACCTCCGAACTCGTAGCGCGCTGCACGTGGGCAGTCGGCTTCTCGGAAGACACTTGCGCCTACATTGTGGGTTACATTCAGCACCAGTCTTTCGATGACATTATAAAAAGGAAATTGACGCTCTCAGACCACTCTGGCGTCTTCTGAAAATCTCCCTCCATTTGAATAAAAGATTCAATAATTATGTTAAGGACAACATATTATTAAGTTAATATACCTAATTTCCTAAAAATCAACTGTCGGTAATATTTGTGTTTCAAATCGTAATTATTAATCTAGTACATTAATGTTTCTACATTTATCCAGGTTTTACAAGTTCTATTCTAATACTTACAATTTGTCTTACCAAGCTACTTTTGAAATGTGTAAACCACTGGGGTGGATTAATTCTTCCTATCCCTATTTAATAACAATTTATAAATCTCTTTTCCACGCTAGGAAGACACTATACATTTGGATTAAGTATACTTAATATTAATTTAATTTTAATAATTCTCCATTCGCCCAAGCATAGGAATAGAGTAAACCAAATAATCTTTCTTAAATTTAAAAATAATAATAAATCGATATTCATAATTTTCGGCTACACTACAAACGATCTTACAAATAGCCCATCGTCAATTTAATTATGCGATAAAAAATGGTTTTGCATAAAATTTTGACCCTATCTTTTTAGCTCCCGATTTCACGGCGACATCATCCACATTTAATTTATCTGTTGCATACAGATGGAGGGAGGAGGTCAAAGATGCACTATAGTGTTGTACCCTACCTTTGTTTTGTCCATGATTTACTGTTTCATATTTTAGGAATTCTATTACTAGAATATTTCTTAATGTTTTCGTCTCTCAAAGCTCGTAGATGCTTACAAATTAATTCGAAACCATCAACATGTCTAAAATGTTCGCAGAAACTTTTCTGATCCCTCTCCAACTTTAGCACCTCCTATTTTGAACGGTTGAAGTTACAGTAATTCAGTTTTAACGGAAGTGCATGAGAAAATGGGGCTATATGATATGTGAATTCATTTCTATTTTATCATTTGTATTTTATAAGATATTTGAGGTAACTTTGTTTTTTTGAAATGGAACTATACATGTTTTTCGTTCTGTCATGACATGCGTACAAAGACGAATTCATTGATATACATATTGTCATATGATAGATATGCATTTTTTGAGTAATTTTTATTTTTTGTAACTTGTGTTTCACGCGTATTTTGAACGAATTAGTCCGCCACACAAGATCACGCAGCGCTCGCCCTATTATGTCATATTTACAGTTACCATGCCGTTATATGTAATAGTGATCGCTAATGACCTAGATATTGAAGCGACTTTAAGTCATAAATAATAAACAATCCATTACATTTTTCGTGGTGTCCGCGCAACACTTAACATTATACGAACGCTCAGGATCGTGGCTTTAAAAAGGTTAAATACTCCGTTTGTAACCACAGAGGAAATCAGTGGAAATGTTCTTGAATGTTTTTCTATTATATTTACAATTTTTGCGAAAAATTTTATATAAGAATAACGTGCATTTCCACAAACGAACAAATTGTATCGTATTTTTAATCATGCAAAATAGAAACATTTTGCGATTAAAAATAACGAACATAGCAGATAATACCAGCCAAGCACTATATGCAACTAAGAGCGAAATACCAGCAGTTTCGACAAAGATGATTGTTTCTTTCTGCGAAAAGCGCTTTTACAATTCCCTGGAGGCCTGAAGATTCAGAGATTGTTACCATTCATATATTTCGCAAACATTGCAATCTTGCAAGAAAGGTTCTAAGCATTTGCGTATAATAATAATTCTCTTGATATTGAAAGCAGCCCATAATCGTCTGGTCGAGCTCAGACGCAGTGGTTGTAGAAATTAAACCTATTAGCGAGTCGAAGTCGAACCAGCGTAAGCGTGTTCAGCGTTTTTGTGGACGGTGCAGGAAACATGGTGAGGAAATTGCTCAGATAGGGCGGAAGGGAGTTCCACACGGGGTGATGGCGCCTCGGCGGCGGTGCCACGGAGTAAGCCGCGGTGGGGGGCGCAGTGACAGAGGCGCCGGACGCGCCATAGAGCAAGCCACGCCCCCGCATTATCGCCGCCACAAAGCGCGACGGGCAGAGGCAATGGGCGGCGCCGCGTCTTAATTCGCCCCTCCCTTCCATCGGCCGCCCACAGCACCCGCCGCTGCGCGTCGCCCTGAGCTACCCGCAGCCTAGTGCTTCGGCTCCGTGTGGAGAAGCTCGGGCGGGGAATTGGAGTCCCCCGCACGGGTGCCGAGCGCCCCGGTGTTTGGAGCGGTTTTCTTTATATATGCTGATGAAATTTAAAAATGAAAGATAATCGATGGCGAAAAACACACGAAGTGAATAAAAACTTATGAGAGAGGAGCGAAATTATTAGTTATGATTCAAATTCGAAAACTGGATATTTTAATAGTTGAAATTAAAGAAAGAGAGTAAAACTGAGATAAAACTGAACCACTGAGAAATTAGATAACTATTTCAAAAATAATTAAGTCAAAATATACTATGCAATTGGCTAGATGAAATGAGAAGAGAGACAAATAATACAATCAGATGTAACAAATTAATATACACTATGTGATAAAAGGTATCCGGACACGTCCACAATAGTGTTATGGTGTGGTCGTGTTTTTATAGAGGGCTTGCACCCCTTGTTTTGTGTGGCACTATCAGGACACAGGCCTACGTTGAGGTTTTAGTCACCTTCTTCATTTCCACTGTTGAAGAGCAATTTAGGGATAGCGATTGTATCTTTGAATACGATCGAGCACCTGTTCATACTGCACGCTCTGTGGTAGAGTGGTTAAACGAAAATAACTTCCCTGTAATGGACTGGCCTGCACAGAGTCCTGACTTGAATCCCATCGAACATACCTTTGCTATGTTTGGGAACGCCGTTGGTTTCGTGCCCAGACCTCACCAACCTACATCGATACCTCTCCTCAGTCAGCACTCCGTGAAGAATGGACTTCCAATCCCCAAGAAACACTTGATTAAAAGTATGCCTACGAGAGTGGAAGCTGTCATCAATGCTAAAGATAAGCCTCATTGAATTCCAGCATTACCAGCGCCACAAACTGATAAGTCACTTTCAACCACGTGTCCGGATACTATTGACCACATTGTGTATCTTTCTGTCCTAACGTTGCGACGACCCCGCCGGTACAGTGCACTAAGCCTTTCACCACCTGCGGGAAAGCTTCCTGCGCCTAAGCTGGGAGCGCTCCGAGAAGCTGTTCACTCGAAGAGGAACATCCACAGACTTATTTACTATGTAGGAGAGTCTCCTAGAACATACGAAAGAACTTTTACATATATTAGCTTCTACTGACTCAGCAAAAATCGTACTGATTGGTATTTGAAGGCCACGACACCTTTCATGCACAGTTTTCCACACTAGCTACATACGAGTAGCTGTATCGAATTCAGCCATTATCTGGAGGAGAATTATAGCGGCCCGCTTCTCTAATAATAACAATAATAATAATAATAATAATAATAATAATAATAATAATAATAATAATAATAATAATAATAATAATAATAATAATAATAATAATAATAATAATAATAATAATAATAGCCGATCAGATGGCCGAGATCGCTAAGGCAGTAGTGCCGGAGTGGTTTCGGACCAGAAGATCGCGGGTTCGAATCCCGCCTAGGGCATGGGTGTATTTGTGTGTTTGTGTATGTCTGTATGTGTTGTCCTTTCACCCCCATTATCATCATATCATCATTTCATCTTCCATACCCTTCCCCCAGGGCTAACAATCGTGGGGGATAAAAATCGGATCCAGCTAAAATGCTGGTCCCCCCCAAAAATTGTCGCAAGCACCTGCCACCGTGATAATAAATAAAAACTGAGCCACGGTAAATGCAGTATTCTTGCATGCGTGGTCCTAGTCGGCCGATTAACGAAAATAATAATAATAATAATAATAATAATAATAATAATAATAATAATAATAATAATAAGGCCTTTATTAATGGCAAGGCTCAGGCCATCGGACCTGCTCTTTTTCCTAACTACTGAATTTACATAAATACAGAGTAGTAATATTTTAAAAGGAGGGGGACAAGCTGTACATCTCTCTGGTCAGTAGTTTTCCGTTGTTTCAACGATCGATATCAGTGGAATCCGGGAGCAATACCCTAAGCAACGAGCCAAGCACCGATCAAGATTTCTTTCTTCTTCCCGACCTATCCTCTCTCCTTACCTAAACATATGTACGCTCTACACCACTACAGATGTCGGGAGACCCGTATAGAGCTTAAAACTTGACGGTGCCTCGCTCGTGGGAAATACCTGGATGGGGAAAACACCGCAATCCGTAGTGTAGGTTGGTGCCGGATCTCATCATCCACCCGGAAAAGAATGCCGCCAGCTCCCGTGGCAAAAACGAGCACTACGCTTACAGGAGTAATGGCCATAGCCGCTGTCGCCCTCGGAAACCCGAAATATTGAACTAACGGGCTTAAATACCACAGCAGTTGACATACCCTGAAACACTAGTCATCCAGTCAACTACTTTCGTTCCCAGAGAACCTCAACCTGCACCATTGAAACGCCCTGCTGCCGACGTCGGCACATTCATCGATAGCCCCCATCTTCTTTTTTTGTGACGACACGTTTTTCAAGAGGGATGTGAGGAATACGTGGTGTAGCGGCTGCCAGTTGCTCTTCACTACTAGACCCGTGTTTTAGTTCCCGGCTGATCCGTGAGCAATTTGGTCTGGATAATCGTAAATGCTTGGCTCGTCGTTGGCTGAGAGGCCAACGTGAACAATCGTGTTTGCGGGATATTTATTCGAGATTCTCCATCTCCTTCTATCTTCATTATTAATTAATACTTTATTATTCATATCATATCTTCATACTCATCTGTCGAATATATCATTAATCCATTTCAGGTATGTCCACAAGATATGACTACCGTCATCACAATAAAAAAGGATATTTTTCTCAAGCCTGTAATTTGAGGACATTTTATAATTTGAGGAGTGTCATGAAAAATGTTTGTCTCGTTCTAAATTCTACTCTTATGGGAAAGTAATTATCTCATTCACTTGAGTAGACCACCTGCATAGTGTATAACGTGAAAGTTAGCATGGTTGAGGAATTCAAGTAAAATTAATTCAAGTTTCTTATGTCAGAAGGATTGCATAACACAATAATTTGTATTTGTTATAAAACACTACACTTGTACTTTTTTGGACGAGTTATTTAAATTTTATATGAAATTCCTGTAATCTTCATAGTAGTGTACTAGACGAAATTGTATAATAGCCACTGCACTTGTTCATCTTTAATTTTAACTTTTATGACTCGAAGAATCCCATCGCCTTAAGAAATACGTTTTACAGCAATACATAAAACATCCTGAAGTTCCGACCCTTTGCATGAAACGGAGTTTTGTCATAGGGCGCCATGCAATACAAGCCGCAATCAAACAGCCATAAGTTTCATAAGACCGAATCATAAATTGAGAAGTACGAGCTGATATTCTAAGCCTCTATATGTATCTCCTTACTGATGTTCTCGAAAGGAAACGTAATTCTTGTCGCAAAGATATAGGTCGACGGAGGGAAGTCGATTACAAAATACGAATGGAAAAAAGGGCGTTTTTATTGCCAAAGAACTGACAAGTCGGAGCCACTACATCACTACTCCGAAGTCGTAAATTCCGGCCGCAGGAGTCTTCTTCTTCTCGTTCCTTCACTCTTTGCTTTATCTCTCTTATTTACCATCTCTCTTGGTTTCGTGTTCTCGGTTTGTCAAGAAAGTGTTCAGATTCTAAGCAAAATCTTCGGAACTTACGACACAATTTCGTACGAATGTTCACACAAGAGCATAGAAAGAATCATGTGCTTTATAGTTTATGCATTGATAAAAATACGTCTTTGCTTTTCTTATGAGTAGCCCAAAATTATCTTCATAATTGTAGTTGTAGGAAGACGTCGAAAAAATTTGAATTTTTTCAATTGTCGAAAAATCAGGGCTTTCAAACAATGTTAGACCTGCACCATTTCCTTAAACGTCCTAATGCTATAAAACAACAAAATTTTATCAAAACCGATGGAGCTGTTTTGAGAAAAAATATATAAACAACATTAAAAAATTGTCTATATTTTACTCAAAATTATGCGGAAAATACTCACATTTTTGAAACATTGTACATGACCTTATTTCCAAATCTTTAATAAACGGATTTATTAAGAGAAAACATGTCTATCTTTAATATTTTAGTTGTAAGAAGAGACCGAAAAATTTTGAAATTTAGCAAATTTCGAAAAATCAGCATTATTATCTTAAACGTCCTTTAACTATACAACAACAAAATTTAATTGAAAGCAATGGAGTCATTTGAAAAATAAATTGAAAACATCCCAGGCGCTTCGTGTATGTTTCAAAATTAAAATATCAATTTCAAATTCAAGCGGCCGTGACATCAATCGGATCGAATGCGGAATATCAATTTTGGAGAAAATCAGCTGAACGGTTTAGCCGGTAGCGCTCTCCATAGACGGACAGGCACGCGTGTTGTTGTCATTCGACTTTTCGGTATCAAGAATTCACAAAACATGGATTGTGGCTACACCACGTGTTCGAGGATTTCTTCTAAGTTTAGCAACTGAATTGATCCGCAAAGGCACTGTTGCAGGTCACTGATTCTTTACCATAGCCCTGTAACATAGGTTTTTCTGCCGTAAATTCGCACTTATTTTCTTGCAGCATTACTTAACTATCTCTCTACCGCGGTAGAATTAGTTTCCAATTTTCGGAGCCTCGATTTGAGTCACATCGATCCAGAAGAAAATCACCAGTTTGAAAAACATTCTGTCAATGTGCTACTGTTGTTCATTTTGCCGAACGTTTTGCGAAAACCCTATGTTTCCAGAATAAGAACCCACAAAAAGAGTTTTTCTGTCGTAAAATGGCATTTTGGCGAAGCGTTACATAACGTATCCATACTACCTATATTACTCCGTATATACCTACGTACGCATGCATTGAATACCTTGCTTGAACACCTTTTATACAGTAGGAAACCTGTACTGTATTCCTGTACTCCTAAACGTACCACCAGGTATTGATTTGTGCAATTCAGCTTCTTGCAAATTATTCTATTTTCCTTCAACGTAGTCTGATATTTATTTAAATATACTATTGAATTAACTTGATAAAATATCCGTTATATACACCGGTATTTTTAGTTCGTTTGAATTGGGTAGCAAGTTCAATTCGTTACCAATTCAAATAGTTTGTAATATTTCTACGATTGCCACGTTTCTGGATAAATTTAAACAAAGATGAGTTCCTGTACTTGTGAAAAAAGTCCCTCTGTATTTGTTAGTAATAGAATTATATTTTAGTATACTTGAGTATATTAGCGTGATTAAACCGTTATTGTCTAGTTATTGTGTATACTAGTTGCATTGAAACTATGTTACCAAAGTAAAATGTATTAACTCATACTAACGACTTGTTGGAATATTATAAACGCCGCTGCCATGTTCATGTTTGAAATTCATTGGGGAAATGAATTCCACATAATATTTGGCCGAGCCCGGGTGTCGCATTTGAACACAATTATTACTATCTCTAACTCGCGCATGCTGATGAAGTCCACAGTGCGCATAACAATTGTCTCATTTGTTGTGAGGGGTGCAATAAATTGTAGTCTCTGACACACGTACACTTGCCCAGAGAGTTGAAGGTCTATGATGTACGAACATGCGAAATTTATGTATATGGATTTGAAAACAAATTTAAGAATGGCAAACTCATTGAAATAACTGATAGACTTATGGAATTAGAATCAAAACTTAAATTTAAATACG
This sequence comes from Gryllus longicercus, assembly GCA_038098605.1. Lineage (NCBI taxonomy): Eukaryota > Metazoa > Arthropoda > Insecta > Orthoptera > Gryllidae > Gryllus > Gryllus longicercus. The sequence continues at coordinate 3,376,987 of JAZDUA010000121.1, read as the reverse complement.
TTATTACTTAAATACTTTAAATACTTACAAATTGTTATTTCTTATAAACATTTTTTCAAAAACCTCTCGATTATTCCCGTGCATAAAACAAAAAAAAACTGTTAAAAGAATGTCACAGTGTTCGTTTTTGTTGAACTCACTGAATTTTCGGAAATTGCATATTTAGAAAAAATGTGAGATGTATGTGCTGTTGTAGCGTTACAAAGTTATATTTATAAGTACTATGAAATGTGTTTCAAGATATTGCCTGCTGCAACAAAATGGACGAATTTTCATGAATATTAGATCTGTTTTCTGTTTTCATCAGGGTTCATAAATGCTTCAAATGTTTGTAGGAGCATGCCAATAGTGAAAGGTAGAAATAACCTAGCGTTGCGCAGACGCCAGGTGGTGCAGCCGACTACTTTCGTATCTCCCCCGCCAGCGCCTTGTGGAGAACTTCTCAAGAAGAGTCACCACACACACACACACACACACACACACACACACACACACACACACACACACGCACGCACGCACGCACGCACGCACGCACGCACACGCACGCACACGCACGCACTCTCTCACTCTTTCTCTCTCTCTCTCTCTCTCTCTCTCTCTCTCTCTCTCTCTCTCTCTCTCTCTTCGCTATTCCTGTTCGCCTGCGAGTTGTCGGCGATCGTACGGGCTCCAGAGCGCGGACTGACCAACGCCTGTTCTAGGAAAGGCCGCACGACCTGCGCAAAGACTTTGATGGCAATGTCGTGAATGGGAATGGATAGGGAGGATCGAGGGCTGAGGGCTGAGGGCTGGGAGCTGTGGCCTGCGCCATCGCAGAGAAGCCTCCCTCTCGGATATTGTGTCGCTCCGCAGCCGCTCTCCGCCCATTGTCTGCGCTTCGCCGGGGATTAGAGCGGTGAAGGATCTTTTCAACTCGCCCTCCCTAGTCCAGAGCCCCGCTTCCAACTGCCAACGCCACGCCACTTGTCCCTAAGCACAGATCCAGGCATCATTTCGTCGAAGATGGCGGAATCTCGGTTTCTGATTATCAAGATATTAATATAGAAAATAAAAATCACTCATGTTTGTGTTTCATTAAATATATTTGACGAATTGACACATCTTCTATTCATAAAAGTGTTATGATTTTATAGGAGGTTCTTCAGAGTCATAAAATTTCAATTTTAAAGCATTTAATTATATTTTAAAACATGTGTATCAGACACATATTATTACCATTCGTTTTTAAGAGGAAATTTGTCGCAACAGAATATGGAGGAAAAATGTCTCAGTGTCTCAGAACTCCACAGAAGACATACTAATTTAAACTGGGAATTCTACTATTTAAATTATCAGAGGAAAGCCTTTAGTATATGTGGAATATATTTATCATATTTACTTTGAAAATGTTTTAGTAATATATCATCAGTCGAATACTTCAACGAGATGATGAGAATAGTAATTTATACGCTAGGGGAAATAACAAAACTTTAATCGTGAAGGAGTAGGGTAGGTTCCGAGCGTGGTGGAAAGAAAATATAATTTTCACAAACAAATACAGCTTAATTAAATTACATTTTTCACAAGATTTTATATTTAAACTGTCGACAACTCGTATTACTCGGAACCGCACCAACTAAAATAATTATTTTGAAACGTGGAAAAACGCAAGAAATTGATCCTGAGAGGCGGTAGAAAAAGTAAACATTCTTAGCATAATTACAAATTAAAGCGTTATTTCTAGCTCTTACGTATATTATAGTCATGTAACATGAAATTTTCATAATCAATTTTTATGAACGTTCATTATATCTAAAGATAATATAATCTAAGGAGATATGCCGGTATGTTCGATTTATAAAGACGCGGTCGGCACAAAAACCACTAAATATGCTACTGCTGAATACGGATTATGTTTCCAGAGTCGCCTTAATATTTAGGACCCTGCACTTACACTTTTTGAAATTGCAAAACACACATTCAATCCGCGCACATGCAATAAGCACACATTCAATCCGCAGCACATGTTATCATCGGAAACAATTCCATCTAGACTCTTAAAATATGGTTTTCTTGACCTTCAAAACGCGAGGTTAGTTCCATGAGCGGGAGGTTTAATATTCCTATCATTTATAATTCGTTCAGAATTCAATAGTGTATAATTTAATTCTTAGCAAGGCTGATTTCAGAATATGGTGGTGAAAACATTGAAAGTAACTACATAATACGTCTGTCAAATTAAAAAATACAAAAAAAATATCCAAAGTAACGTTTACGTTTTTCAGCAGGTTTGACATTCACCCTGTAAGTCTAGTTCATGTTCAGTGGTGACTGCAGACAAGTTCATGTCTAATATAACATTTTTACTATAATATAATCGTGTTAATAAGTACGTACTTGGCATTAATTCTGCCACAATGATTACGTTTAGTCGGAATTGTTTACTTTTAGAAGTGTTTGATAGGATGCAGACATGGCGACAAGTCGAATGCAATCGTAAGCTTCCGTAACATTGATGCCGTCGTTCCGACCATTGTATCGTGGCCTTCTTCAGGGATGGTGTGGTTGGCACAGCAGCCCCGAAGATGATCACGATAGGATGGTCAAAATGTCGACATCTACGCTCTCGACGTGGCGTCGCCCGGTCTGCCGAGAGCCTTCACATGACACTGACCCCAGAAGCTTACGATTGCATTCGACTTGTCGCCATGTCTGCACCCTATCAGAAACTTTTAAAAGTAAACAATTCCGACTAAACAACATCATTGTAGTAGAATTAATGCCAAGAACGTACTTATTAACACGATTCTATTATAGTAAAAATGTCTTTCAAGCGAGAAGTCGAATTTTCGGAGGCACCGTGCTCTTCTACCTCTGCGCACTCAACGCCGCAGCCAGGAAATACAGATCAGAGGAAACTCCCCCCACATCACCACCACCACCACCCCACCCCTCCGCTCAAGAAATCCTCTGGGCTGCCGGGGACGCAAAACAATTAGAATTATAATGAGGAGCCGGTAGACACAGGAGATAAATACATTAGAACTTCAGTTCTCTTTTCTCACTCCTTAGTGAAACTCGGATTTCCCGCTAAAACGGCTAATTAACCTAGTTGCGAGGGAACAATTATCACGTCGCCGCAGCGCCGCGCTCGCCTCTAATCGCTGTCGATACAGTCGCGCGAGGGGGGAGAGCAGAGGAGAGGAGGGAAGGGAAGAGAGGGAGGGACGATGGCACGGGGCGACGTGGGGAGTGAGAAGGGGCGATGGCACGCAGCTAAAGCGCCAACACTCTCTCCGCAGCTGCTGCCTGCCCTGGGATTGCTTTGCTATGCCCTCTGCTGCCGCAATATCAAAATCCTCTCCCGGGATTTCGCTTTCGTCTTTTGACTCGCTACTATTATCTCTTTTAGTTTTTGCTCTCTTTTCTATTGCTTATCTATTGCTTGTCAGTCATCGATGTTTCTGTTGTACCTTTGGCGATTGTGTTTGTGTACGACGTATTCATTACTTAGTTTTTCTACTTCATTTCTTCTTCTTGTTCTTCTTCTTCGATTTCTCTACAACCTTCTCCTTTCTATTCTTCTTTAGGCTGCTCTTGCATTTCTCCTCGAACAGTTTCTCAGTTTTCCCCTCTCGTTTCCGTTTCTGGCATCTTCCTCTCTGCTTCCAGCGCCTTGGCCTGGCTGCTGCTGCCTCCGCCTCCGTCATCGCCGCCGCGCGCAGCCCCTGCGCCGCCCCCGCCCCCGCCCCCGCCCCCGGCGCAGCTCGAGGTGGCTCCTCGCCTCCCCCGAAATCCCGCTCCCGTTCTCTTAGTCAATTAGCGCCTCGGCCGGGATTGCTAATCGCCGGGGATTATTAAAAGAATCCCCCTCCCATCTCGAGTCGATGGAGGAATACATCAGCGCTCTGGTTCCGGAGCTCTGCCGCCCCACCCCCCCACCCCCGACGCCTCTGCCAGCGCCGCCGCCGCCGGCGCACTTGGCAGATTGCGCGTACGAGGCAGGCACTGCGCAGGGCGATACGCGGGCGGCTGTGTGGGAGCACTCACAAAGTGCCGGCGCAGATCGAAGTATGCGAGTGTGAAGCCACTTAAACGGTAAGTCGTATATTGAGGCTGGTTTTCTATTCGTTCTCATATTTATTATCAGGGACGTTGGCTCCCTTATCTCTCTGACTTTATAACAAATAACACTGCCAGGAATACCTCGGTAAAATGTTCTATAATCTCAACAGTAAAATAAATATGTACAAAATTGCTTATAAAAATAACCAATCTGTCGCACACAAATAACAAATACACAAACATGCACAAAATTCACTTGAAACTCCTCCAAATTACCTGAAACTTTTTTGACCTCGTAAAACACACCACTGTTTTTACTAAATTATATTTGTATTAGCCATTATTTCTCTTAGTGAGCATTAGTTTTTTTCTAGATAATCTTTTAATCAGTTTCTCTAACAAATTACACTGTAAATGTACACCACAAATCTTACATATAAATCCTACATATAATTATTCCCAAACAAAAGGGAATAGTTATAAAACCTAAAAAAAAATCTGATGAATTCTTTTGAACGATACTCAGTCAACATATTCTATTCTATTTTCTCGTCAAATGTAATCTTAATGTTGCTCAATGGTTTACAATTTACCTAGATGATCAGTTGCTAAGTTTCTTAACGAATAATGATTCAACTTACTTCGTTCAATGCACTGTTATAACTGCATTTGAGTTAAATCTAAGAACTCTTTTTAATAGTTAATAAGGATTTCTTGTACTCTACCTTTCTGGCTACAACATGTAGTTCTAAACACCAACAACGTTACTGGATCTACGTTTTTTTTCGTAACTTAAATCTTTTAATTCAATTCAATTCATTATACCTAATCATTATTACGTCTTATCTTCGGAGTCGTGGCTTCCAATTGTCGTTCTTCGCCTGAACGTGGTGTAACGTATTTCAATTTCTGAAAAAATTTCCAATCGTCGCCCAGTTCAACAAAGCTCACCTCGCACCTCCGGGCGTGCGGCGTAACGGTAGTGCGATGCGAACGAACTCTGCCGAAACGTCCGTCTACTTCAGTCTGCCGAGGCGCGCGCGAGGTTTGAAGGATGAGGGGAAGTAGTGGCGATTGATATGACTCGTTTTTGTCCTCTATAAAAATGCCACAGAATTGTTTCCATGGTTTCTTTGAACGACTACTCGTGTTTTTGGGGGCAGAGAGAAATGTAATTTGTATAACCAAATTATGTGAAGAACACTTTATATATGTGAAGTAAACACTTTATATTTTTATATGATGCGGTCATAGGGAAATAGTAATATATGCAATGTAAACTTGAGTTTTGCTGTTCGGGCTTACACTTTCTCACACGGTCTCAAACATTAAAATGTTACAAACAAATAGCAGTGTATACGTAACGTAGGACGTAGCTCTTTATACGCAAAAAAATATTTTATAATTTTACATACACATGTGACAAAATTTCATTTTTGCCAGTTTTGGACATAAAAGTCCCTTACATAGTAAACACAGCTTCATCAGTGAAGATACATTAGTATGTTGTCCTCTGAATGCTGAGGGAGTGGAATGGATCTCCGCTGAGGCGCGCAGATTTTCTACGGCGAAAACGTCACAGAGGTCAACTTGGACTTGCGTCTTGTAAAATAAATCTGGTCAATGACCGGCGAAAATGAACCTTCCAACAATTTCTGTCTAAGCCGTCCCACGTGGATGTGTAGACTTTTCAAATTTAATATTAATGGATTTAAACGTAATAGGTGTAATCTATACTAATAACAGTGAATTCAACATGTAATCGACAGGGATTCCACGAAAAGGATTGTACGAATAGATACGAAATATTTACAGGCTCTTCTTTAGGATTTGACGCAGTGCCCTTGTACAGTTTAGTAAAGTTTAATACAACACAAATGCGTAAAATAAATTATTTAAAAAATATGGAGGTAGATGAACCACCATCATTATTTTTCGCCTGTCGCTAAGAGACAGGTTTCTAAAATATTCCGCCAGAGGTCAGCAGAGGTGCGGTAGAACTGTGTGCATGAGATTACTTACAAATGACTCGGATTGTGGTATTACATCAGAAAATCAAAACATTTTAACCCTCAGTCTAATATTTGAAATAAATCTGTACTCGTAGGCTGCCTCCTAGAAAACATCCGGGAACTTTTCAAATGTGGGGTGGGCCAATGAATTATTTTCGAAGTGTGTAGATATTACTAACGAACAGTATTAATCAATAATAAATATAATAGTTTATAATTTATTACAAATATCTTATGCGTACATTATCGTTCAAATAATGGATAAAAAGAACGAAAAAGTAACACATAGCACAAAAAGATAAGACTGTCGCGGAACGTTAATATGGTTCGTTGATAAATCTCGTTTGAATTGCAAATAGTAAGGTATCTCGGTGACCTTTCATGTAACAGTGATATTAACTTTCGTGCCGCAGCGTGGAATGACCATGAAATACTTAGAGCCTTTCAACGTTCCAAATATACCCAACTAGAGGACGATCGAAGTAAAGGGTTTATTGCTCGTTGCCCATTTGCAGATACAGTTGGATAACTCAAAACGTAGAACCAACTAGTCACCTACAGTACAAACTGTAAAACAAATAGCACAAAATAGTTTCCTAAAGAGGAGTACGCGTATTGCTCAAGAACAAGTAAACTATTCTCATGTAATACTGTATTCATTTTTCGTGTTTCCGGGCGCAAAACTGCTAAGGCAAATTTGTCCCGTAAGTTAAATGCATTTTTTCTTTGTGAGGAAATAGTGATCTTTCCCTTCTGGATACTGAAATCACAATCCTTAAGAAAAATTGTATGTTCAATTTCAAGCGAGGGAATGTTTTTACCATCTTATCCACCTTCAGCCTATATTCCAGTATTATAACAGATTTGGGGGAATCAGAGGATCAAATGAGGTCTTGAAAGAGAAAAATGGCTTCCAGAAATGATTCCAGTCGTTACACGATTTGGCACAAGAATGTTGCTGAAGGGATTTTGAAATAAATGTTATGTAAATTGCGCTATGGCATCTAGTTCCTGATTTATTGACGATTTCCGGGAACTTTTTGAATCCAGTATGTTGAGTAGTAAAAATAAAGACGTTGAAACTTTATTCTGGTTTAATGTCAAACCTGGAACCTCGAATGGCAAATGTAGTGCGAATGCAGTTAAATCTTAAATGCACCACTATATTGCATTTGATATCTTGATACTTTGAACTTTTTCTAAAAGAGTTATTTTTTAAAGCAATAGATTAGGAATATATACTGTGTATCGGATATAATGAGTTTTCTGCGAAGCCAACTTCTTTGTTTATACAGACAAGCCGTTATAAATATCAATAACAATATAAATTTATTTTTTAAAAGTCATGACACTGGAAAAAATTGTTTATAGGTAAGAGCGATAAAACTGTACTTGACTAATAAATGTTTTCTTTATATTACCTGAACCACGCAGTCTCCAAACCAACAATATATTCAACTAGTGTATTACCGGAAAATTATTTTCGGCAGCATGTATGTCCATTGACAGTGAAGCTGTGCCGCTTTAATATTCGTTACTGAAGTGAAGAGCACACTTCTTGTGTTATTTTCTCCTTGTAATTAGAAGTTGGCGCTGGTAATTGTTTGTAACGCTACTCAGTGGCACTTTATTTCTTTTAACAGACTCAGAGAAGAGATTCGCATTGTAATTGCCACCAGATGACACTGACCGATCCCCCTTCCCGACCAATTTCCTCCCTCTACACAACGCATTACCGGCTCCATCTGTTCCCGCACCTGCGTCTAGCGGCGCTGATTCCATTTGAAGCGGCGCACTGCGTTTCCGCTCCTCCCTCGTTGCCGCCTCTCGGAGACCTTCTCTCCCCCTCCCCCGCCCCCCCCCCCGCGGCGGAAAAAGGGCAGGCAGAAGCGCTTCCTTTCTCCGAGATTGAACTCCTTTCGGCCCAAAGCGGCGCTCTCGGGAGGCGAAGGCGGGCTCTGTTAGCGCGAGCGAATGTCTGCTCGGCGACATGAATGCGCGGGCGGTGCCACCTCTGGGCAGCACGTTCGCCATCTCGGCGCCGTCTCGCTATCTCTCATCGCTCCGCCTGCTTCCTGCCGCGGCTCTCCTGCCGCCGTTTCTGACCATCTCGACCCCCCCCCCCCGATACTCCTCACCGCATCAGATTGCTCGGGTACAACATTGTTGCTTCTGTTTCATCGTTAAGCCTGAGGTTTGAATGCGAAGGTGGAGGATTATCGACACCACTTCCATAACTGGATCGAATTCATTGTATGGAGGAAAATTCTAGCGACCGGCTGATCTGTTCCTTAGTTTTCTGTGGTGTCTCCGAATGATAACAAAATGTAGTGCCTTTACAAGTGGACTTCGGATTGTGTGTGATCGTGTGCTCTTTGCTATTGCACCCTTCCATGCACGACTCTTAACACGCGCACCAGGACACCATACTGGGGCGTAGAGAATGCGCCACCTAGAGCGGTTCTCTGTTGGAGAAGATGGCTAAGGTAAAATCCAGCAAATGTACGTTTAGTCATCTCGAGATATAATATTAACATAAATTTACATAACTAATGTGGTTGGTTTGCCCGCAATGAATACTCCTTAACACATCATTCCGTTCTGTAAAAACCCGTGCTCTGTCATCTCTCATACCTGAGTCTCTACCGGAAGCTGCTTCCCTCCCTTCGCACTATTTCTTCCGCTTCATATTCACGTGTTTTCTCTTCTCTGCGCACTTCGTCCTACCTCCCATTCTATTCATGCCCTGGTCTACCCTCTGCGCTCTCGCCCGCCACCTACCACCTACCCTCTTTCCGCAATCCCACCCGACGCTGTTTTTCTCAGCAGCGTTTGCATCTCGCTGTCCTCAATTCCACCCTCGTCGACCCCGTCGCGCTGATGCGTCGAGGAAACTATTCTCCTCGCAAGCGCCGGATTTTCCTGCAGCGCTGCACAAAAGCGGCGATCGAGATTAGCACGTGCCGCACCTTATCGGACGGCGAGAAATAATTCAGAACGCGCCCCTCTCCCTCCCCCCTCCCCCCTGCCCGCGTCTGGAGCGCGCAACAATGGGCCGCAAAAGGATACGGTTCTCAATGCAAAGAGCAAATAGGCTAAAAAAGTGTCAGGCTGCTGCAAACAGGGATCTTCTCCGACAGAAGGAGATTGATTCATCATTGAATGGAAGAGAAAATTTCATGTCGATTTCTAGACATATTCAACTTTTCCATTGTTTGAATTAAAAGTTTCATAATAGCTTAGTAGATACAATATTTTTAAAATCTCACGTTAGTGTACTCTTTTCCTCGCAATTTCTCTTGTCCTTTTGTTGCACAAAATGACACCATGCCCTTAATAAATCATTAATTTGATAGGAAGTTCTCATCCAATTTTTAACTTCAGTTATCCTAAAAACACTCCTGACCGTCAATTTACCAGGTGAATGTCAACTAACCTCAAAGGTGACAATCTAGGTGATTTTCATAGTTTTCCTAGTTATTCGCTACTAAAACACTTTCTTTTGCTTATTGTATTCCTCGTCATTTCATTATTGTAAAAATTAAGATTGTTTGCGGTCGAGGTGACTTACTTAAATGTTCTTTTTAAGGTACCATAAATTTGTATAGTGTAGCGCATAGATTAGACAATTTAGGTGAAAATAACGGATGCTGCTTGCCACAAGAGAAACACTTTTTGCACTCCTCTAGTTTAATAATAATCATTAACTTACACAACTATCAAAGAAACGATAAATTTTAGACAATTAAACTTGTCTCTCTGAATAAAATAACAACTATTTTCCGAACATCATACGAAATATACAATTTACGAACATATACATGATTTAAGATTCAGCCAAAACTCTCTCAAAACGAAAAAAAACTCTGCAAAACGTATCTAATTATATTCCTTCTTATTCTTTTCCTCCTTCTGCTTCTTCTTCTCCACTTCAAGGGTAGATCTGTGACCTCTTCCGGCTTCTAAGTTTTCCATCTCTTTAGGGGTCTACCAGGGTCTCTTCTGTCTTGAGGCCTATACTTAAACACCTGCTTTGGAATGCGAGTCTTTTCCATTTGTACCTTATGTTGTAACCATTCCTGTCTGTAACATTGTACCTTGTCATTGATTGCTTGAAAGTTTAATTCTTTTCGAATTTCCTCATTTCTGGATTTATCTAGTCTGGTACACATTTTTTTTACAGATCTCAAGAATTTCATTTCAGCAGACTGTATCGCCTGTTTATCTTTCTCCCTCAGAGTCCATCATTCACTTCCGAAGAACAGAGGCGGGACAGCCATTACTTTATTTATCCTCATTAGAGTATCTCCACGTGTATTATCTTTAAGAGTTCGATGAACGCTTCCGCATATATTCTGGTATTAATGCATTTTTTATCTATATCTATTTCTGATAAGAACATTATGTTGTAGCCAAAATATTTAAAATCGATAATTTGTTCCAGTATCGCATTTTCTAAAATTATATTGGTGCGTTTAGGATGCTTTCCCACAAATGCCATTGTTTTGGTCTTCGTTTTTGTAATCTTTGGATTATATCCTTTACAAGTTTGGATTAATTGATGAATAGACCTCTGTAAGTCATCCAGACTTTCTTGTATTAAAAGTATTATGGACAGTACGTGATATTAAGCAATTGTATATGAAATATTTGAATATACTATACAAACACATACAATAAATAGTTTCATAATATGTATGTATTAACTAGATAGCTATTCGCAGTAATACAAAACAGAAAATTAAACAATTTCACAATAAATGATTGTGTATATTAACAGGGCAGCAGTTTACAGTAATACAAACACACGAAATTAAAGAATTGTATAGTGAGAGGGTGCGTATTAACTGGGCAGCAATATCAAACATCATCAATACAAACACATGAAATGAAAAAACTGCAGTAATACAATTCAGTGAGGCATCATGTCAGACACATACGCACTATGCCAGATAATTTTGCATTCTATTCTATCTTATTGTACGTTCTCAAACTAAAGAATAAAGAATAAACGCATTACTGCACTAATTCATCAGATTATTTGCGTATTCGACCCATGCCGTCTACTCAGCGCAGAGAGCGCGTACAGCGCGAGGCCGTGGGGTCTTTCGCGGCCGCCAGGCGTCGACTCTGACGCCTCCGCAGATAGTGTGAAGAGAGTCTGTCTGGTCCGATCCAGAGCCCGTCGCTCTCTACGTGAGAGATTAATAGCGGACGCTGATTGGAGGAAAAGTCGTCAGAACGTAGTTTCTATGACCGCATTTCCTTCCAGTTAGCGGCCAAGAAAATGGCGACCCGCGGGAGTGCCGATGTGTGCAGATTCAGGGCGCCGGGGAAGTGGTGCGTGTCACGGCGGCGGGCGCCCCTGCGCGGACACATCTCCGGCTTGGAGGCCGTGTGAACAGAAAGCTCCCGCAGCCGACAGGCCCATCATGCCTGATAATGAAACTCGCCGGCCATGAATGAATACTGCGTGTATATTAATGGTGAATTCATTGAAAATTATGCCCAAAATGTGCGGGTATCATGGCTAAACCTACACGCATGCATGGAATATTTGTGTACGAGACATTCCAAATTGTGTGCAGAACAATCTTCATAATTGTATTTTACACTATTCTTTCAAATAACTAAAGAAAAAATTGAAAGCCATGAGAAAATTTCGAAAAGGTCCCTGGTACTTTATGTGCAGAACCCTTTAATTTTAAGAAGATTGGATAAATTCAGAAAAAATCCACTTAACACTTGACATAGAATGGCAGGTTTGTGGGTCCTGGATACCGAAAAATCAATACACAGCATAACATCCGTCCGTCAGTACGTCACTCCATCAGCCCGTCCGTCAGCCCGTCAGTCCGTCCTTTAGACAGTCCGTCCATTACTCCGTCCATCAGTCCGTCCGTCAGTCAGTCTCTCAGTCCGTCCGTCAGTCCGTCCGTCAGTTTGTCCGTCAGTTTGTCCGTCAGTTTGTCCGTCAGTCCGTCCGTCAGTCCGTCCGTCAGTCCGTCCGTCAGTCCGTCCGTCAGTCCGTCCGTCAGTCCGTCCGTCAGTCCGTCCGTCAGTCCGTCCGTCAGTCCGTCCGTCAGTCCGTCCGTCAGTCCGTCCGTCAGTCCGTCCGTCAGTCCGTCCGTCAGTCCGTCCGTCAGTCCGTTCGTCAGTCCGTCCGTCAGTCCGTCCGTCAGTCCGTCCGTCAGTCCGTCCGTCAGTCCGTCCGTCAGTCCGTCCGTCAGTCCGTCCGTCAGTCCGTCCGTCAGTCCGTCCGTCAGTCCGTCCGTCAGTCCGTCCGTCAGTCCGTCCGTCAGTCCGTCCGTCAGTCCGTCCGTCAGTCCGTCCGTCAGTCCGTCTGTCAGTCCGTCCGTCAGTCCGTCCGTCAGTCCGTCCGTCAGTCCGTCCGTCAGTCCGTCCGTCAGTCCGTCCGTCCGTCAGTCCGTCCGTCCGTCAGTCCGTCCGTCCGTCAGTCCGTCCGTCCGTCAGTCCGTCAGTCCGTCCGTCAGTCTGTCCGTCAGTCCGTCCGTCAGTCCGTCCGTCAGGTCGTCAGGTCGTCGGTCAATTTTGCTGTATTATTTTTTGTTGTTTTTTAAATTACACAAATTAATGTGTTTCAACAACATTCATGTCTTTAATACGAGCATTTTCAGCAATGATTTATAATAATGTATAATAATGTATATATATATTTATAATAATGCAATACATTATTTCATGTCTGAGTAGTTTGTGTGTAAAATAATCTTCAAATATTTCAAATAATGTTTTCGAGAACACAAAATTTTCCTGTGAAAAAAAGCTTAAAATTTCGCATTTACATTAGTGCACAACGATTCTTTCTTATATACTCCTTCTGATTTCCAATAAAAATCGCCATTTAAGGCAAGGTTTTATTGTTCTTCAAATAAAATTTTGGTTCTACAATTAGTAAAACAAAAAATTGAGAAGTCAAAGAAAATATATTTTGGGCGATGACTGCTGGCGAGAGGACGGGGAAAGTCCTTAAAGCCTGTCCACATCAAGGGAAATAGAAAATGTTTCTACGAGAAAGTCTGTGCGATTCTTTAGCAACAGTAGTTTTAAAATTGTACTTTTGTTCAAATTGATATATGATATCGTTAGGTGAGAATTTATGTACTGTAATTTTTCATTTTTCAAAATTTTACGTTTTAACAGAACTTAGTGGATAAAAGTTTAAAACATATTTTGCCTTAGTTCTGGCAAGAAACTAATTTAGTGCAATTGTGAATATCGAAAAAAGAAAGTATTGGAAGTTTGCAATTGATTTATTTAAATTAAAAACGGCATGGGGCTATTTCCAGAATAGAAAAGCTTAGTCTTCGTCTAGTAATCTGTACATTTCTCTATGTAAACTATTAAAAAATTCTACATCTTTTATTTTCCCCTTTTTCCTGATAACTAATAAGCAGTTTCAGAAGCAATTGTGGTTTGAGATCCCAATGACGCTATTGAACCCTCACTTGCGCATAGCGGGGTGTCTGGCTTTCACATCCCGCGTGCGGCAAGCCGTCACCGCACTCCGCCGCATTCAGCTGAATATTTGATCACCTACGGAAAACATTCACCCATGCTGCCGTCATCGCCTCCACCATCACGAACGCCACAATTACCACCACCATCATTGTGGCATTGCCAGACGTGCTGTGCCCACCGGAACCACAGTCTCATTGCGGTTACCACCGCCACAACCACATCCATCGGTGTCACTCCAACCATCGTGGGAAAATACCGGCTCAACCGCCACCTTAACTTCTCCACCACCACTAATACAATCATAGATATTGTCACTGCCACAACCACCTTATCAATCACCGCCATCGCTAGTCACAATCCCCGCCACAACCATCGCCACCAGCCACCACGTCAAACAACGTCACAGCCATAAATAGCTTCAATAATTGCACCTCCACAGCCAAAATGTCATCCACCGCCATTGCTATAGATACCTAAATGCTACCACCATTGCCACTGCCTCAACCCCCCCTGCCACAACCACCTGTACCACACCAACCATCGTGGGAAAACGCCGGCTCAACCACCACCTTCACTTCTCCCCCACCACAACTATCATCATCATAGCCATTGTCACAGCGACAACCACCGTAACATCACCGCCATCGCTAGTCACAATCGCCGCCACAACCATCGCCACCAGCCACCACGTCAACCAACGTCACAGCCATAATTAGCTTCAATCATTGCACGACCCCAGCCTAAATCTCATCCACTGCCATTGCTATAGATAGCTTCACCTAATACCACTCTCATCGCCCCTGCCTCAACCACCACCTCAACCACCGCCGCCCTCACCTGCGCCGGGCGTCCGCCAGCCGCGCGACACGTCGCGTCGTGCCATTAATTTGATGGCTCTCGCGTCGCTGCGGGGCGGCACGCGGCCCATTGGCGCCAAATGGAATGTTAAGCGATAGCGGCCAGCGCTGCGCGGCGCGGCGGCGGCGGCGGTGGCGGCTCACTGTGGCCGCGCGCGCGCTTCCGAGAGGCCGAGCTGTCAGCGGAGCTCGCGCAAAGGGCGGTCCGGCGCCTTGCAACTCTCCATCAAGACAGCGGACGGTGCTCGAGGAGGCGGTAGTGTCGCCGGGTGCAGCTGCAGGCTACGCTCGCCCACTTCCGCGCATAGAAATTGGCTAATTTGTGTGAAATAGGAAAAGTGTCTTTTAAATGTTCAATTATTCATAATCTATACATACAAGAAACCTTTGAAGAAAACGCAAACATAGACGTTATGTTTGTTAACATTATGGGCCTGTTTGCGACCCGCGAACTCATGCGGCAGCCACGCAAGATTTAAGTATCGTTGGCAGCAGTTCGTGTTTTAGTTCCTGTAAGAAGGTGCTGCAGCAGAGCGCGCCTCCGTAATGGTTTCCTCCATGTTTTATGGGAGTCATAAGGCCCTGGTATTGTGAGAGCGTAGGCTTCCGCAGCCGGAGTCAGTATTTACTAGGCTGTCCGGGTGACGCCGCGTCCATGGCGAAGGTGCCGACGTTTCGGTCGCCATTCTGCGACCTTCCTCAGGGCGTATTGCCCTGAGGAAGCAGGGCCCCCAGCAATACGCCCTGAGGAAGATCGCAGAATGGCGACCGAAACGTCGGCACCTTCGCCATGGACGCGGCGTCACCCGGACAGCCTAGTAAATACTGCCCTGGTATTGTCGCTGCCTTCGCGGCAACTCTAGCCAGAAGGTCCCAGGGTTCGATTCCCGACGCCAGCGGATTTTCGACACGAGTTCTGCATATGTATGTTGAATTTATCCGCTGTTTGGGGGAGAATTTTAGAGGTAGTTTGCTCTAAATGGAAGTGTTCGGTGGTTTCTCGGATCAATTCCCGGCAAATGGAGCAGTACCTTAACAAAAGGTTCCAAGGACCGCTTGAATTTTTTCCTTCATTTTCCTTTTCTTATCATCTCCCCACAACTCCACAAACACACCCAGTTGTCCCTGAAGAGGGGGAGGGTTCGTTTCCGGTCGAAGAAAGTCGTTGAGATCCAACTTGAAGGTCGGCGCTGTTATCTTCTGTCCAGCATTGGAGGAATACTATCTCCTTCCTGGATAAGACGTTCACCACAGTAACGGGGCTACTGACCATAGCAATTGACATTCCCGGCGACACCAATTAAACGGAGCCATTGTGCCTTGGAAGACCGCATTACGGGTTTTAGGTTACCATACGATCAATCTGTGATGTAGCGTTCTATTAACAGACCACACTCACCTTCCAACTCTGGTTTAGTAGGGGTCAAAGTTTGGCCACTCGAGTAGAATTTTTAGTGGTTACTGTCTTGCTTCTTGAACCGCATATCCACTATTATCATCGATATTATTATACTCACCATTTTCTGTCACTGTCACCATTCAGGGCATAGCCTGTGAAGAGAGTATCCGTCCCTGAAATTGAAAATATACCGCGTAAAATTTCATATTATTGTTAATAATGACAAATAATCTTTAATATCAACGAATATGATTTATTTGATGATCATTCATTACGATAAAATTTATTTTCTTTCATACTCAACAACATCAAAACCGCGTCAAGTCCCTGCGTTAAGAAATTTAAGAGTACAATTTGCGTCTCTATCGCATCCCAGTCTTTTTTCATAATGTACCAATAGAGCAGTATTTTGCAATTAATTTTTTGGTATAATTCTGGTTTTTTAGAGTTAGATGCAAACGTCAGTGTTTTATAATTGTTTTAACTTTCATATTTATGACAATCGTCTTCCAGAAAGTGTGATATGCTCTCCCAAGGAAAGTGCATACACTCAACACAGACTCTCAGCTCTCTCGCATTCATCTCGCATTTTTAAAAGCGTTGTCTAGTAGCAATCCACAAGTAACTCAGCTTTTGAACAGCCTCTTCGGGAGATCTCCCCACAAATATTTTATAGTGTAAATACGGCAATACATATCTCTTATTAACTCTGGCAAGCAGGGATTCGTAATGTAATCTTAAAAATAAATTTTGAAAGTTTGTGTTACTCATTTACTTCAGAAAAATCTGCAATAATACTTTTAAAGAAAATCCACTTTAACTCAAAATGTTCTCAGATGAATACGAATGCATTATCAGTTACTCGAAGATCAGACAACGATGCTGATATTCGTGTCTTTCTTTCAACTTTAAACATCGAATGAAATATTTGACTGTTAACAACGAATTTGTTTTCTTATATCTCAGAGAACTTAGAAGTTAAAATTCACTTTCCCCAAGACTGCTTCACACATTTTTTTCGTTCTTTTTCATTAATACTGAAATATGAGGGGTCAGACGGGATAAAATCTGAACATAAATATGATGCACATGTCGCTTTTCTCTACAGATTACATTCAGGGTAACTAACACTCTCCTGGCGCCACTTTCCGATACATTTTCTCGGCTGCTGTGCGCAGAGTGCGATTTGCTTCCTTTAGTTATTACTGATGCGTTGAAGCTTATTATTCTCTTCGCTACGGAGATCGATATGCACTGCATAACTTACTTGAATCGAAAGGATCGTGGTCACGAGAGAATTACATGGACGGAGAAAATTATGAGAGGAAATTATGAAAGGGAATTATGGGAGGGAAATATGAAGAGACAAACAGAGTCAAGTTAACATCTAGTTAATTAGTAAATAATTAAATCTGAATCAATGAAATTAGGTAAGAAATAAAATTATGTATGTACCAGGCTCTGGTCACGCACTTTCATCAGAACCCTTACAACGCCCTTGGTGTATAAATAACTATTTTCTACTCCCATTGTATAATTCTCTTATCTGATGGCTGCAACACTTCGCATAATGTTACTCATTACGATACATGTTTCATTATGGTACATTTTCCTGAATAATCACAGAGACGTTTACAAGTTGACAAGAAATTTACAAACCAATTAATCATTCAGAATCGTTCTAGTACATATTTTGTTCGATTGTGTACATTAAAATTGCATTTGATATAATATTATGCTTGTCTGTTTTAATTTATTTTATTAGTGGTAATTTTTACAGGGAATATTATTTAAAATATATTATATCGTAATTTCACTTTGATCCTATTTGACTAACTCAGTGGTAAACCAAAGCCACTTGTGCCAGGATAGAATAGGGAGCTGTCCGCTAGATGATCTTGGTCGAATCCTGCATGTGTTCTGCCACGAAACGATTCAGTATAAAATTTCAATATTTAAAGATTACCGTAAGTTGTAGAAAAAGTACCGTAAGAAACTCGATGCAACGGGAATTAATACTCGTATACCTTTGAGAAGTTTACGATACTTGCTTGTATCGTAATATAACCCTAGTGAATTTATATCCTTCATTACATCGTCGTTTTATAATGTACTGTTGTGTATTCTTAGGGTGAGTTGAATTGTATTATGATGTTATTTGCGTGGTGATAAGTAAAACCCTTGTCACATGTTTTGGGTTGTAATAATGTCTTGTTCCGTGATCGGTTCTAATGTAACTTTACTTAATTTGTTAATATGGGTGCGCTGATCAACGATTTAATCTTAAGAGCTTTTTGTTGTGACATAGGAAATATCATAATTATGTGCATCATAATAGTGTAAATAGTGTAATCGTCTTTTTGTAGGAGACAGTGTTAGAGTAGCCTTGCAAGTGTGAGAATCAGCATGTTCGAGAAGCACTATTTGCTTTACTCAAAAGTAAATAAAGAACGCATAATGCTGAATGTTTAATAGTTACGTAGGAAATGCGAAAAATAAGGTTGAATCGTAATCCTCTGGTGCTATTAGATTGAGATTTTTAATGTATATCAAAAAAATATACCTGGAAATAAATAACACTTTTGTATCATTTTCTGGATTTCCATATTCAGTATGGTATGCCCACTCATCAGATCAGTTCTGACCACTGTGTGACATCGGCACCTACTCCAACGCGATGACTTGTGAAGGGATTGGTACGAGAAGTATCCCGCGAGTATCGATTTTCGATTTTGGCCGGTGCGCCGAACTTCGAGCTTTATCAGTGGGTGCACTGCAGTGTCATAAATCCGTGTTTATGGTGCACATTGGAATTTTGAAACGGGCCACGCGATTTTGCTCTTCTTTAGTATCCTTTACAAGACTTATTGTTTAGGATGCCGGATGTTCCAAAAGGTCCTATAGGGAATAGATTTTGGGTAATTTAAAGTAAAAGTCATTTGAAACTGTGAAGAAGTTACGAAAGCAAGAGGGTGGGCTAGATGATATTTCTGCCTGGTTCAAGCAATAAACCATTATTCAACTCGAGTGCCGACATTTCTCTTTGAAATCGTTGCCTGAAGGAGCCTTTCCAAATAGCGGAGGAGGTGACGCTGACTCCGCAAAATATAATGTATACACTCAAACGCTTTTTCGCTTAGCTGCAGACGCGACCGCAGGGAATAACTTTTCCAGTCACAAGTAGAGTCGTTTCCTGTCTTAACAAGCCAGGAGCTAATTATCTACAAGATTGCTGGCAACGAAAATAGCGCCACCGGCCTGTCTACCGCCTGTGTCTTCGACTTCACGCAGTCGATTCGCCGCTATCTCTTACTCCGCCACCACCTCCTCCGTCTTCTGCCTCTCCTGCTGTTCGTGACAGGCTGTAAGACAAACATCTTCAGGAGGCCTTGCCAGAACAGACCAATAACTTACTACGTACTATTCCGACATTCAACGTCACAAAATTCAAGTGTCGAGAGGCGAAAAAAGGACGCGAGAAAGGGGAGGAAAAGCTTGAGAAGAGCGGAATATTCTGGAGCTTCAAAAACATTTTCGTCTTTTATTTATTTGTTCGTTTATTTTCTAACGTGTTAGGGCGTTCTCTTCGCGCGTGAAGGGCGCGGCAGGGTTTGTGTGTGTTTACGCGCGGAGAAAATATCTTCTGTCACATTACGGCGGGCTGTCCCGCTCCGTCCGGGATGTGTGGCTGTGGCGGCGGTGTTCGCAGCTTGGGGAGACAGCGAAATTCTTTTCTTTAGCGAGGTAATGGATGATGACGTATACCATTCGGTAGCACACACCCTGCGAAAGGTATATAATACTTCGGGAATGGGGACAAAAACGAGAAGAAAATAATATTTCTTTGAGGGAAATATTTATTTTGCTCACACCCTCTGTTTGCGCGGAAGTAAAATTTAATATGACTTGAACTGCGGCGACGACGAGAAGCGGAGCACAATTTGAAAAGAGCTCATTTGACATTTCTCTACGAAATGAAAGAGTAAAATCTCTCTGAAATTATTTTATGAAAAAATATAATTAAAGTCTTTTCTTGATACGCCATTTTATTTCAACGTAATTTCTTCATATATCTGCTAAGGTCAAACTCACATGGCAAATTCATTAAAAAATGTATGTGATTTCCATTTCGTAGCTCAGATAACAATGATCTCTTACGTTTACAATTATTAATTAATGTATGAAAATTCCTTGCGCTATTAACTTTCCGGTTTAATTTAGTTTGTGAATTAAACGCGACTTATAAGATTAATTTACAGATAATTATTGTGAGATACGTGGATTCCCTTACTAAATAAATAAGCACATATAAAATAAACTGGTTTAGTTACATAAGAAAAAATAACAGATATTGTGACATAAGTTACATAAGAATAAATATAAATGATATTGCTGAATCATTTTATCAAAACAAAATATGCAAATTAGGGAGTGCTTTTGTGACGTTTGTCTCATTGCTGTGAATTTGCGCATCATATTTCTTTTTCTTTTGTAGAAGTTAGACTGATTAGGGCCCATGGAGGTGTTGTTTTCTCATTTTGGATTCAAAATCAGTGGCATAATAATATTTCTGACGGTAGAAGCTAATTTGTTTGCGCAGATGTACAAATAGAACGGTAAGAATTGTTATCTTAACTCCTTTTTATTTCGTAGTGCAGGAACTGGTTTCCAAAGTAAGAAAAAAATGAGAAAGGTTTTCAGGAGAACATTTTCTCCAAACTGGGATTCGAACCCATATCGCAAGAGTTTGCATGATTCCACACCACCCCTACACCACAAATTGCATACATAAACTCAGAATTAAAAGAAGCGTTGTTCATATGTGTTTGAAAGTTTTAAAAAACAATATTTCTATTTATGTTATTCAAAGATCTAGTTTTAAAGGTCATATTTCAAGGAAATTAGTGGTACTACTACAACAGCACGTAAATTCTCGCGATATTATTAAAGCTATGTAATATAATACGACAATTTCTGGCTTGTACTTCAACAGACATTTAAA
Organism: Gryllus longicercus; assembly: GCA_038098605.1. Taxonomy (NCBI): domain Eukaryota; kingdom Metazoa; phylum Arthropoda; class Insecta; order Orthoptera; family Gryllidae; genus Gryllus; species Gryllus longicercus. The sequence continues at coordinate 3,356,191 of JAZDUA010000121.1, read as the reverse complement.
ACATTATTAAACAAAGCTTGAAAAATACATATATTTTTAAAAATTCAAAAGCTTAAACGAAAACAGCTTTCTGCCATAAAATTCAATATAATCATGTTCTACATAAACGTACTAATGATGCACGATGCGTAATAAAATTATTAGTTTGTATTAACGCGAAAGAAAAAGCAGCAGTTATTATCGCTTTCTGTTATCAGTGCAGATTTACAACAATGGGTTACAAGCAACAATGACCGCAAATTTGTATGGAATTCACATTTTGCCAATTAGCATTCTTGATGCCGCTTGCAAGAAAAGAGTAAATGATATTTTTTCTGAAGGGGTACACAAACTGAATTTTGTGCTTCGAGATCATATATTTTAAAATCGACCAAGGGTGAATGTAACTGGAATCGAAAGAGGAATTCTCAGTTCCGTTTGATGTTAGCATTAGATAGTTTTTATTAGTAACGCGGCATGTTTGTTAGATGGATCTAAAAGTGAATAAGTATCTTATTTTCAAAACATTTAAACCTCATTTTTAGTCCGATTAAATGTTTCCCTGTCACAAAGTACTACAAACGATCTTGTCCCTTGAAAATCACACTTCCACACATTCTTCAAGATTTTCTCTCCGACTACGTTATAATTGTATGAATGATAGCCTAAATAATTGAATTCTTTATGAATTATATGATGCAGAAACTTCAATTTACAAGAAGCATTGATTATTTCTGCATTGTCCTCACAAACATTATTCAAAAGAGAATGAGTGCCACGCAGTAAAAACAATTTCACGGACATTACGGTGTTGCGCAATTGATCAACGTGTCTTCACATGACTCAGATAATGAAGTTTTGGAAGACAAGGAATATTTATTTTCAAGATTCGAATGATAACATCCCAGAATTTGTCCCCTTTCCTTATATTGACACTTGAAATACAAAATTTAAATCCACTATTTACATCCACTATGTCCTAGTTGTCGTTTCTTTCAGAAGAAACACTCTTTTACGACTAGAAACACCACCTGACATTGAAAGATTATTTTGTTAACTTCACGCCGTATCGCAACGTTCTTATTGTTAGATTGCAACTTCATAACCAAAGTGGCCAAATATCTGAAACGTGAATCCCTAATTATTGTATATTAAATAAAAAATTGTACAAAATTATTTTTAGTAAATTATAATTAAACGATAATTATAATTAATTAAATAAAAAAATAAAATTAAAAGCAAAGTAAGTCGACAACACCACGCTCGTATCCATTAAGATAAATCTTATAATTCTTAGAAATTAGAATGCTCTCTAGACCCTGAAAGAAACGTTCAAATTAATAAATATTCCAAATTAATTACCTGGATCTTATCTTGCACTTCGAGCAAATGGTTGCAAGACATTGCATTAACATTTAACTCACAATGTTAGAACAATTCTGCATTTGTTTCAGTAGCATTGACATTAAATGCACCTGAAGATAACGCTCTGGCAATGCCTGCATTCGTTCGCTATTTTTATCATTTCGCGAAAGGAAACAATCTGACAAGAAGCGGTTTAATGCGGCACGTCGTGGCGAACTGCTGGTTGTCGCCTAAGCTCTTTTTCTTGTCTTTATATATACAATCACCCGCACTGAGATCGGAGGAGTGTTGGTGATTATATATAATATACTTGGGATGGTGATAAATGATAGCTGGCGCAAGTTCGAAAAGCTAGCCCTAGTGATTCTACACCTTACGTAGAATAAAATATATTTTTCACCATTACGACAAGGAAGTTATATGTATTTAAATAAATTTAAAGTGGGTAACATCAAATATCTCTCAGAAACAGCTCCGTCTCAGGATGAGTACTAATTACTTTTCAAGATTTATCATAATTGACAAAAATAAAATAAAATGAAAGTGTCAATTCGGTTGGGAAGACTTTCTGTGATATGTGTCAAGAACCTGTGCTGATGCAATTGTTTTAAAGGTTTTTTGTCTACTTAACAATGAAATAATAGAAAGTTAAATTTTAATAAAATTACTCTATTAACAATTAGTAAGTAAATTACTTTTACGGAATGTGACTTCCTTCACATGTACAGACTTAGAAAGGTTTGTAATTGAACACTTTCACCAGCACGTGGAAATTAGATATGGAAACTCATTAGAGCTGCGCATGAAAATTCAATGTTACAATGCTACAAACGACACATTGGTGTCACTGTAGAACAACTCCCAAATGGCCAATGCACTTGAACATACAAGACACTGTTTGGTTATGTAATAATTATTTTCATATACTTATATTATGATCCAATCTCGCGCAAGACCGACATACCGATTCAACATGTTTAATCATAACACCACTTCTCTTACTGTTATTATGCAGGACGAGTGGCCTGTTTCAAGTATTACGCCAACGCCAACACAAACATCACCAACAACAATGTCAACGCTGACATCAACACCAACAATGCCAACGTTCACATCAACACCAACATTTAAGCCAACGTCAGCACACACATCAACTCCAACACTAACATAAAACCAAGAACAATGCAAACACTAATACCAATTTTAACGTAAAGACAATACTGACACCAACACAAACATTATCATTAAGCCTTTGCCAACGCCGTCACAAACGCTAACATAAAGGTAACGTCAATGCGGACTCAAACAACCAAACTAACATAAAGTTTGACATCAACACCACCAACACTAACATAATGCTAACGCAAACGCCGAAACCAAACCCAACATTAAAACTAACATAGACCCTAAACCAGCGCCTACATTAACACCTGTACTAACACAAAGCTACAAACGGTGGGAATAATACCAAAACGAACAAAATGCTACTCCCCAACACCAAAGCCAACGCCGACGCCAACGCCCCCATCATGAGCCGAGTCCCCTCCCCGTCCGCGGGCGGCTGCGAGGGAGGCGCTAATAATGTGACAAGGGGCCGCCCGGCAGAGCACCTTTCATCCCCGTATAGAAAGCGCAGGCTCTCCCGAAGAAAGTTTCTGAATATTCATGGCGACACATCCTACACTTGTTTTAAGCTCGTGGAGATTAGGGCGGCCTTGCGAGCCCCGCCCCACCGCCCCCGCCTCCGCGCTCAGGGGGCGACAGTGGCGGCGCCAGTGGCCGAAATCCTCACTGTGAGCGGCCGGAGAAGGAACAGCCTCCCACTGCAGAAAATACGAAAGAACCCATTCATAAGAAATATCAGGGGACATGGATTTCGGACGCATAGGCGAGTGCCCTTGCAATGAGGAAATGCTAATATTGTTCATTACATATTCACATAAAGTTACCTTACATTTTTCTGGACTCCATTTGACGTGTGTTGTCTGGTTAATTCGATATGGAGATTAACTTCCTTTTACAGCAGTAGGTGGTGTCTTCATGAAAGTATATGTCAATTAAAATACCATCATCTACGTAAACAGTGCACTGTGCACTATACGTTCAACACTGACACAAAATGGGAAAAATTCATAGCACATAATGCGGTTAAATGATGTGGTTATTCGATTGTTCAATACTGCACGCCTTCTCCCGTTCCCACTGCCTGCACTCGAGGAGGATTTTAGAATGAAGAGCTACAAACGAAGACCCCTCCCTACGTCCGAGCGACGTGTGCGAAAGAATGCAACGAAAAATTAAAGATTTTTACTTTTCACGAATCGGAAGTGTTATTTCTGAAAGGGCACTTCTTTGGACAGAACTCTTACAAAAATTTGCGGGAAGTGTGTAAAGCGAATTAGTTTCCCGCTTCGCCAGGTACGAAAACTTTTGCTTCCACTTCTCACACTCAAGGAAAAAAAATTCCTTCGAATCAATATTTAATCTACTACGAGAGCTAACACTGACAAGATAAACTGTTACATATGGGAATAAAGCGTCTGCAATGAATGCTCCAAAACTCGTTATGGTACATATTGACTCATAAATGATGAGTTCTTTTGTAGATGAGTTCCCTTAAAATTGGGTGCTATTGTGATAGAAGAAGTTATATTAAATAAATTACTTTGATGATCAAGAATAATTGAAGACAAATTGTAAACGAGATTGTGATATGAATTTGTGATGTAAATATTATACTATTATGTCTATGATAAATTGATATTACTTTTTACTATACTAGCTATTTATATACGTATTATATACACATAATGTCAGTATACTAAGTATTGCTCCTACATAAAAGTAATAAATGCAAAACGACAACGGGGACGGAAGATATTATTGAAAATGTGTAACAAAATGTTCGAATGACCCATCAAGAAGGAATATATATGACATAGCATGATTTATTTGCGAAAGCATACTTTCGAAGATTTTCACAAATTATGGTGAACGCGAATACTATTTGTCGGCCCCTCTAAATCTATGATTACGCCCACTGTGACGGGCAGCGCATGAAGATGCAAGGCAGCTCATTGTGAATTACATGACGTTTACACGCTCTGATACTCGCTAAGTCTACAGTTATTACTAAATAGCTCAGGCTAAATGGCCCCCTCTCTCTTAACTTTCTTTGCATTTGCATGTTATAGGCGTCGCGTTCTCCTCCGAACGGCACCAGTCGTCGTGAACCGCCGCCCGCCATCTTTCCAGGCGCCGCCCGACGCGACGCGACGCGACGCCAGCGCGCCCACGGCGAGATTTTTCAACAGCGCCTGCGCTCGTTATAATCCGTGTACCGCATTCATGAATTATGATCATGGTTCTCGTGTACGTATACATATAGATGTTAAATAATGCGTAGCGAGGAAGAGGGAGGCTGCCTCTGAAATGCAAAGCGCTCGCATCCTCGCGCTCTCAAAGAACACAGCGACCGCAGCCCGCCAACAAATAGATCGAGTTTTTGCTTTCTACTTGCGTTTCCTTGGAAGTGGAAATATTGCCGAGCGAAATCTCCCTTTACACGGTTCTCTTTGTGTGAGTTTCGTGCAAAATCAAACTTTTAGTTTTGTTCTTGATTTCAAACAGAGCTGACTCAAAGAAGTGCAAATAAGCATATTTCCCTACCTGATGTGTCACCGCAGAGTATTGTTAACACCAGGGCTCTATAGCTTTTCCATCGTTCGAGGAAAAATGTAATCTGAGCAAAAGCCTTGTATGTCTCACTGCGAATTCATAAATATATAATGTATAATATTTTTACCTTTGACACGTTTGCTCTATACTTTTTCATAAATCGTAAAAATACGATTCCACTTCAAGCAGAAACAACATACCACCTCTGGATTCAATGTTTATATTTTTCAATTCCTTTCTGAATTAAAAGAAGGTGCTTTATAATTAAGAATGAATAATATCCAAAGATATTTCTTTAGATATTGTTTAAAAATTTGAAAGACGTTTCTATTTTTCATATATTACGTACCAACATCCTATGTAATATATGTAGTGTAGAGAAAGTTATGTAATGCTGCGACAAAAAACGGAAATCATTCGATAAAAAACTCGTAACATGAAGCCCTGGTACAGGGATCTTGTTCCTCTAACACGTTATGTACTCAAATTTCACAAACAGTGAACCCTTGTTACATTGTTTTTTTTTAAATGTTCTTTCGTCAGTCTGTCTGTCCGTCCGACTGTTGACACGGAAAGCACCAAAACCATGTATTCGATGTTTTTCCAAAATGAGATATTCGCCGGTCGAGCTGGATCGACTCGAAGCTTAACTATTTTGAAAAAAGACTTAAAAATTTGGAGGTACTGAAGCTCCAGGAACATTTTCAAACTTTTCTCTAAAATGGCTCCAATTTTTTTCTTTAAATTTCTTCTAAGAATAGAAAAAAAATTCAATAATAAATACGGAGAAGGTGCGATTTTCACTGTTGACTCTAAATTTTCAAAAATATGTAAAGTTTGAAATTTTTTTTCGCCTTTTCCTGCAAATACAAATTTGAAGATTTAGATTTTTCTTTTAAGTAAATCATGTATCATGTAATATTGTTTCTCCATAATTATTTCTTTCATTAAGGTCATGCACATTTTCTGACAATTTTAGTGGTTTTCGAGCAATATTGCGTGCAACATTGCAATATTAATCGTGTGGTGCTGTAGAATGGCACAGACGTTCCAGTATTAGTTTTCTATTTCCTTTGGTCTCGGCTAGCAATTCGAACATGCCACATACTCTTGCCTGCTGCCAAATGTCGCCACTTAAAGTACATTTGTTAAAAATTTCTTAAATTTTTCGGTTTTCTAATAGAACGGTAATATTATTTTAAGAATTTTAAACAACAATAAAACTTAGTTCTAAATGGCAATTTTCTCAGAAAAACTTGGAGCCGTTTTAAGAAAATGGCGCATTTGCGGGACAGTAAATACGAAAAATTGAAGCACTTTTTCACAGAAAATGTTTGAGTTTTAAAAAAACTTTATTTGAAGTAATTTGAAACACTTTCACTCACTAATAAAATAGTGTTTACAAATTGCTGGAAATGTGCATATTAACGGCGTGAGAAACCAAGAAAATATACCGAAATTAAAGAGGACTATTCTTGCAAAAAGTTCGAAGAAAAAGAACTGGAGTCAATTTTAAGAAAATTGCGTTTGGGTGATTGTGAAATTGAGAAATTGTGACAGATAAGTTTTAGAAAATTTTTTGACAGAAAACAGTTGCATTTTTGAGAAGCTTTATTATATTATTTAAAGCACGTGTATCATATAATAATGTTAATAAATTGACGCTAATGTGAATATCAATGATTGGAAATACAGGTGTAAAATATTTCATCTTTAAATTAAAAAAAAAGCGTAATATGGCGCTTATGTCATCTTACACTGTACATTTACCACAATCCCTACCAAAAGTATAAAGAAAAATTTGGAGCCGTTTTTGAAAAAATCCTATTTTTGTAATTTTTAAAATTGCACAAAATGCATGCAATATTGCGCGAAAATAACTAAAATTTTCAAACAAATGTATATGACTTTTATGAAAGAACAAATTATGGACAAAAATTATTTGAAGAAAAAATTTTTATCTTTAATTTTGTAGCTGTAGAAAAATCCCGGTAACGATTCAAACGTTTGAAATTTTCCAAAATTCAGTGTTCGTCGTGAAAATCGGATCTATGCCACCGTTAAACATGTATTCTACTAAATTCTTTAAGAAATTTAAAGAAAAAATTTGAAGCCATTATTAAAAAGGTTTTGAAAATGTCCCTGGAGCTACGTGTAAAGTACCCCCATAATTTAAATATTTTATTTCAAGATCTAAACATTTCTACTCGAGCACGGGGTTTCTTCAATTTGGAAAAAATCCTTCGCATTAGGCTTTAGGCGCTAGCAGTGTTCACAGGCGGACGGACGGACGGACAGACGGATGGACGGGCGTGTTGAAAAAACTTTTTCGATATCAGGGAACACCAGTATTTAAGGAGTATTTCAGTTGCAATCTAGAAATAGATTTTCCGCAGCATTAGATAACTTTCTCTATTCTACGTATATTACTCCGCATTTTTGTAAGTATACAAGTATTTCCTTTGATCACGGCTAAGTATTCGGACTATCCTCATGTTTTTGCCAGCTGCCATCCATCACCACCTCAATTTTTTTTAATTTTCTTAATTTTTAATTTTCCTATTACTCGTTTTGGGGTTCCCTGATACCGAAAAAGAGGTGCTTTCAAAACGTCCGGCCGGCCGTTTTTACCACTAGTGCGTAAACCATGGATTGCAATTTTTCCAAATTTCTTCAAATTGAAGAAACTCTGTCCATCTGGCTTGAGTCGAAGCTTTGAGATTTTGAAATACTTTTTTTAAAACATGAAGCCCCAAGGCATTTTCAAAATTTTCTTTAAACCAGCTTTTATAAATATAATATATAAACGTTTAATAATATTAAAAAAGTTCTTAAACTTTATTTTAAGAATAGAGAAAAATGCACTTATAAAGGCGGCATACATTCTATTTTCTGGGTTAACTTTTAATTTTTAAAAATTTCAGACGTTCGAATAATTTTCGACGTCTTCCTAGAACTACAAAATTAAAGATACAAACTTTTCCTGTAAATGAAATTTGCTGATCATAATCAGTTGTTGCAATAAGTTTACGTACTTTTCTTTGAACACTTTAATAGTTTACGAGCAATATTGCGGGCAATATTTGCAATTTTAAAACATTATAAAAACAATGTTATCTGAAAAAGGCTCCACATTTCGTCTTTAAACGTATGGAAGAGTTAGTGCTAAAATCACTCTGTAAGATGACAGACACCTTACTTCTCTGTATCCTTTTGTTTTTTTCGAGCATTACAAAATGGTAATTTTTTGACTTGTCTCTCTCACGTGGTTAATATTTACATTAGCTGCGATTTGTTCTCATTATTATATTTATGAGTACACGTGATTTATATATTCTAAGATATTTTCTTGTTTTACGGGAAAATCCCAGAAACCGATAAATAATCAACTGCGACCGAGCCAGCCCTTGATTGGAGGGACTTCGGGGCTTCGGGGGCGAAGCTGCGTCGACCTCGTTTCCTTTCCATCGAGGCGCGCGGCTGCTCCAGCGACGGCAAAGGCAGGCGTCCACGCATGCAACCGATACCCGCCCCCGCCCCCGCCCCGCCCCCGCCCCCACCCCCGGCCCCGCCCCCGGCCCCGCCCCCGGCCCCGCCCCCATCCACGCCCCCATCCACGCCCCCACCCACGCCCCCACCCACGCCCCCACCCACGCCCCCACCCACGCCGACGTGCGTGGCAGCGCCTCGGACGGGCGCCGCCCGAGGAGCGAAAAGACAGGAGACAGATTTCCTCTTGTAATGATGGTAATGCGATACGATTGTAGTTTTCCTCTGAACCACGCGGCGGCTCGGATGACGACGGCGCTCTGCGCGGCGGGGGGGGGGGAGGGACGGGCGCTGGGCGGGGGCGGAGGGAAGGCATCGGAGCTGCAGCACAAAAGCGGAGATATTTTTGCAAGCTAACGAAGTCGAGGGAGAGCGATGCGCTGGGAGGCGAAGAGGCGGAAAAGAGCTGCAGGCGGGATGCAAAGCGTGGAAGGAGGAGATGAAACGGACGGCCAAATGGTGCTGAGGCAAGATGCAGTGAGGGATGACCAGACGCTCAATCTTATTTGTGCGGAGTATTCGACAGTGGGGGCTCTACAGCGAGGGAAATGAGTACGGCTCGCATTCCAGAAAAATTAAATTTTCAGCAGTCGTGTGTGGAAACAAATACTTATCTTCATTGTTCATTGATTGAAAGTTTTAATTTGGCATAACGCAAAGAAGTCACAGTCATATAAAATAATTGAATACTGTAAAGTTATCAAAATTCTAGAGCAGCAAGAACCAATATGCCTGTCGCCTCGCATATTGAGAAGGTTGCGTATATACTTGTAAATTTCCACGAATTCGTGCTAAAAAATTATGACGCAACTCTTACGCATATTTCTTTGGCGTACTCATTTCAAAATATCGGACTCTACAACAGGAAAAGACTCTGTCAACATTTTATTCACATGTTTATTTTATATAAAACTTATTTCATACAAACGTAAGTAATTTAGTGCAAAGATGTACTCGAGGTGAAAAGAAGGTGATGTAAGTGGGCATAATTAGTTAACTTGAATTACAATGTGTGATAAGACGAAACAATATGTAACCAAAAGCTATGGAATTTAGTATTTAAAGCCTGTTGAGCAGACGGAATGTATGGAGAGATACAGGGACGATCCATACACGAAACTCTGAGAAAAAGGAAAAATTGAACCATTTGAAAAAATTAAGTGACCAGTTTCCAGTTTCTGGAAACGTGTATAGTGGTACAATCCCTATTTGGAAAGATATCTTGGAAATATTCTTATTTTGGCCTTACATCGGTTGCTGAAACAACTAAAATATTTTCCATCGCATATTAACGGCCGGAAAGCAACATAACAACTGTCATAGTCATATTAATCCGTTACACGCGTCGTCCTCTGAGTAGTTAATAAAATATGTCCTTAGCGATAGTCTGAGTCGATAATAAAGGGTGAAAAATGTCCTTGGCATATGTATCCGGGCAAATTCAGAGAGTTCTTTTACAGTCGCAAGCTGTGTATGTTGCATTGATAAATCTTCGTACATGGAAAAACCTCCAGCTGAGTTTTAACCTAAACTCGAACCTTTTTAGAAGTCAAAACGCAAACTCTCATACCATGGGAGTCGGTTTATCAAAATGTCAAAGCACGTATATTTTATGGGCCGGACAAAATGTCCGCTATAACGCGTTTGATGCAATTTAATTACATAATTTTTGTCTAATAGATTAAACCACGGTTAATAATAATAATTAAGGTGTAGTCCGCCAAGGGAATGGAATAACTATTGAGATTAGTTCCTGTCCCGTTCGAACATTTAAGAGTTTATGCAAATCCATCCAAAAATACAACACAGTGAAAAACCATCTTTCTGTGGAATTCTTGTCTCCGACGAAAGGTGATGAAATGCCATACTCTATTGTCGAGTATTGGTGATAGACAGGAATTACTCGTATGTATTGTAGGCCCTCACGTTCCTAAGTATACTGTGTGATCAAAAGTATCCGGACACGTGGCTGAAAATGACTTGCCAGATCGTAACGCCTTCCATTGGTAATGCTGGAATTCAATTGGGTATTGGCCCACCCTTAGCCTTGATGCCAGCTTCCACTCTCGCAGACATACTTTCAATCAGGTTCTGGAAGGTTTCTTGGGGAATGGCACTCCATTCTTCACGGTGTGGTGCACTGAGAAGAGATATCAATGTAGGTTGACGAGGCTTGGCACGAAGTCGGCGTTCCAAAACATCCCAAAGGTGTTCGATAGGATTCAAGCCCGGACTCTAAGCTGGCCAGTCCATTACAGGGATATTATTGTTGTGTAACCACTCCACCACACACCGTGCAGTATGAACAGGTGCTCGATCGTGTTGAAAGATGCCATCCCCGATTTGTTCTTTAACAGTGGGAAGCAAGAAGGTGTTTAAAACATCAACGTAGGCCTGTGCCGTGATAATGCCACAGAAAACAAGGGGTGCAAGCCCTCGATGAAAAACACGACCTCACCGTAACACCATTTTCGACGTATCCGGATACTTTTGATCACGTAGTGTAGATGATCTCAGTGGTGATAGTTGTCCAATGGTTTCCCCTGCGTGAGTAATGTAGGATGATCATAAAGGAGAATGATGTTAATAAGTACATGATTATGGATGGAATGATGGTTAGGATGAAAGATATACGTTATGGAAAATATATCTTTTAGTGAAACACCCATGACTTTCTCGACATTCGAACTTTCAGAAATCGGCTCCTCGAACTTAAGCAAAGCTCACTGCTCGTGATTCACCTAAATAGGCCAAACGAATAATGTTTCAGTGCAAATTAATTAGGAGTTTATGTAACACAGCGCATAGGGAGAACAAATTAATGAAGTTAATATGTGAGATACAAATCCATTGCCATAGTCGAAAATAAGGTAAAAAAGGAAGCGGGTGAATAAGTATTTATTATGTACACGACAACTTCGTAGATTTTAATCCCATAAATGTAGTGTAGACTGTTATAACACGGGAGGTGACAGTATTACTCGCTCGGTGGAACCTGAGAGCCAATGCATGTGACTTTGAAGGGATTCTCCCCACCGGTATTGCTCTCCCAGAAGAGGCCCTCAGCAGGGGCAAGCACTCACTTCCAGACCTATTTCCCAACGCGTGTGGTTAGCGTAGTGCTTGTAAGTGTCTCTGCGTAAGGGGTGTGGATAGGGCGAGGAAGACGAAGGGAAGATCGCCGCTGTCCCAGGCTGGTTAGTAGGCTACTGCCCCGGTACCTAATATTTATCGAGAAACGTCCGACGAGCAGCGTGGTTCGCTAAATCTCCCCTCCAGCCAGCGGTTAGGTCTCTGGGAGGTGAGGAGGCTCGGGGCTGCAGCCGGCCGCATCCCGCACGCTGAAATGGGAGCGCTGCCCGTCAGCGTGCGCCGGGGGAGGCTGGGGGTGGGCCAGGGCAGGGGGTGGCGCAGGGGTGGGGGCGGGGCCAAGGGCGGGGGCGCGAGCAAAGGCAGAGATGGGCGGGTGCGTGCCACTCGCAGCCTGTTGCCGCCTTTGTGCGCGCGTCCCGCCCCGCCCCGCACTGGCTATTGTTTCTGCACGCGTTCCCTCCCCTCCTCCTCCTCCTCCTCCTCCTCCTCCTCCTCTTCCACCTCATCTTTCCCTGTTGCCGCTACCACCTGCCACCTGGAAATGATGAGTGCAGCATTGTCGACTCGTTCCTGACTCCCTTCTTTGCAATGTGCTCTACCAGAGCGTGGGCTGTTGGCAGACAGGACGACTCGGCTGCCTGGAACGCGAAAACAAAAAACTTGTTTCAATGGTGATAGATATCGTTCCACGTCCCTGAAGAGAACTAATTGGATTGCTTTACCTTTCAATATCCTTTTGCAAGCCGGTGCTTGGTAGGCTACATACCTTACTTTTAATATCAAAGTAATAAGGGCGATGTTCTTCGCGTTTGGACCTTTAAATTAGTGATCGCGGTCCTCCTCCCCTAGACACTACCGAAACCGTTCACACGTGCAGCAATGTTTGAGTAGTTCCACGTTCTTTGGCTTTTGCAATTACAAAACTCACGTGAGTAAACTAATTTTTTCCTTTAACAGATGCAGGAATGTGTATATTTTGTCTTAATTTGTAAATAATGGGTAGTAGAGAAAAATATTTCTTTTTAAACTTACTAATTAATAAAAATAAGTAATAAAATAAAATATGAATGATTATGAATTTCTTGATAAGATTCCAGATACCAAAATTACTTAATTATTAACAACTAGTTTACTTTCTGCACATAAAAGGAGCCCATTTAATGTATTGAATCAATGTTCATTATCAGTAGACCGTTTGCAGGAATATGTACACACAGTTCATATTCATTAGAAGTAATTAATTCGTAGAAGCGATATTATTGTGCCGCACATGCAGGTAATTGAGACTGTAGAGTACTGCATTTCGAGTATCTCTTGTAAATGACAGTATTTTGTCGAAGCAATGCGTAACGCCCAGGTCGCGCCTTCGAAGATCCCCGAAGACCGAAGCGGCCCTCACTCCCCCCCCCCACATACACACACGCCAAGTGGGGTCGGGCAGGGCGAGGCAGGGCGATGCAGGGCGGGACAGTGGCGGGCGAGCCCTTAGGGCGGGGCAAGGGCTCGTCTGGTAATTAACGCCGCTATCACATGTCGACTCGCACAAAGGGCGCCCGCGAGCGCCGGAGGGCCGCGGGAACAATCCCGGGCGACAGAGCGCGCCGGCGGGCGGAGGGTACTCGTCGCGGGCGGGGCATTGTGGGCCTCCTCCGCCCCCGCCCCCACTGCCACCCCCGCCGCGGCCTTGTGCCGGTGACAGCGCGTCACGGCCGCCAAATTAGCTGCGCAAGACGAGGGAGGCAGCGCCAGGTTCCGCCACCGGCCGACAGGAGGCGCGGCGGGCGCCCGCCGCTCCGCCGGGGAACCCCCGCGACGTCGCGTGATGAGAAAGCACGGGATTCCCCATCCGGGTAACGAAGTGCGCATCCGCGGGCGCGCGCTGATGGAATGAGGCGGGGCCCCAGTGGACCCCCCGACCCCCCGCCGCGATTCCTTAACGCACAGCGCTGCGAAAGGGACATAGCAGGATTCTGGGAGATTAAAAGAATCCGTGTTGTTTCATCTTGGACGTAGAAAACCACTCTTGGAAATCGTATAAATGGATCTATTACTTAAAACGTTTATATGCGAACTACAGTTGGCAAAGGGAAATGACATGTAGGTAATTCACTCTCGTACTCACAGACACTACTTGCATTTGTGTAAAATATACAAACCAGAAAGACCGAGAATTGTAATAAATAGTCACAATGGCATTATTGCCATTTGAGATAATTCAGATAAAATTATACCTTCTGATATTATCGTTATCAACAATAATACACAATATATTATCGCTATTAACAATAATACACGCTAAACAGTAAGCAATAAACAAAGGTTGAGCTTTAGGAACAGTTTTGTGTAAAAGTAGCTACTTCATTTAGATAACTGGAATTTATTTTCGTTATTGGCTCTGACGTTTTAGTCGAAAAATTGGGGTCATTTGTGTATGAAATTGCGCTCAAGAAGAAATATTACAAAATATTTGTGCTTTTGTATTTGAGGAAGTAAATTACTACATGTAAGAGCAAAAAAGTCGATTATTTTGGTGTCAGGAATTCACAATACGAATTTCTGTGCAAAGAAATACTGTTTTTAGCTCCAGTAATACATACATCTTGAAACGGTTTATTTCCCTAATATTATTATTATTATTATTATTATTATTATTATTATTATTATTATTATTATTATTATTATTATTATCACACACAAAATGGAATTATTTGTATCTAACTGTGCCCAACGCTGGGCAGAGAATTGAAACGGTTCTTGTTTCTCCTATCCGTAACTCTTAATATTCCAGATCAAACAATTTCATGGGGAATTTTATTTACCGTTCAATAAATGTATTGTTAGGGTGTAAGTACGCGAGGCCACTCTTACACAAGAAACGCGGTGCCTATCATCGATTGTTTGGGAACTGGATACGTAATACTTTTCTTTCTCTCGCTCACGACCAAATAAAACATTAAAATTTTCAAAATTGGTTTGTTGCGGACGCAAGTGTCTACGCAACCTTGTTCTTTATAATCAAACTGCTTAGGTTAGTTGTCGCATCACCTGCTAATACAAAACATCTCACCAATAACACATGCACGTAGATTTAAAACACAAATATTGTACCCTTACAAAGAAAATATCGACACATAGCATTCACACATACCAATCACCAAACCTCATACATATGAGCGCGCATACCTTTCCCCTTATTAATGGACAGTTTATGTTTGAAACTTTGAATGCTGCACTACACGTCTTGGCCTTCACATACTCTCAATTAAAAACAGTTTGAAATCGTCACTTCCCTTGCTGTTGACTGTTGGGGCTGCATTACCGCAATTTCGAGTTCCATAGTTATCAATTTATGCCTATTTATGTTTGTACTGCGACTTATATCTGCATTAATTGTTTTACCACACTTCAATATCAACGTGGCTTCCTTCTACCATCAGTGTTCTACCAAGTGTGCAAGAAACTTCACGTTTTTCCTGCCTTCACTAAAGTTCCAGAAAACAATTTCCACTTTTCTTTTTCGTTTGTAACTTATTTGCTTTTGATAGAATTACATTTTTCATCTAAATTTCCTTCTCAACTAACCACATCTCCTTTTGCTTATTAATTTATTATTTATTGTGGTTATTCATTTACATTTTATTGTCTTTTCTAGGTCATTTTATTTAATTGGACTTATTTACTTACATTGGTTCTCGGTACTGAGTGTACACTTGTCTTACTACAAAAAAATTATAATTTCTTTTAAATTTCTTGAAAAAATCTAATGTATGCTTATTTATTGCCAACCTAAATCTATCTTCATCATTTATTTACTCCGATATGATTGTATTTAAACAATTCGTCAGCTTCGGCTTATTAAATAAATAGATATCGCTACACTCCCGACCCCGTCTCTTGTCTGTGTCAACATATCGCATTTCGTCTCCATTAAAACTCATTAAATATTGTCTTTGAAGAGTCCGTCTGAACCGTCACTCTCTGTTCAATATGATGGTATGCGAACAAGTAATAACAACAATAGTTTTGCATCTAAATCTAAATGTTTCTTGGACATTGAAGTCATTAATGAGTTCTTTAAATCTGTTAGTATGTAATGTTTTCATTCGAAAATTAAGTAAAGCAATATATGCTAGTTGTTTATGTTTCATTAACGTGTTGTGTTGAAAATTTAAGTATTATGATGTAACATTTACCTACCTGTGGTTGACACAGATACCAACGCTACAATCAAATCGCGCGGGCAATACCCTCGGCGAGATGTCAGAAACCCCTATTTATATATATTCTTAGATATTTGAATTGTATAGTGTCCGTGCCGACCGACGCGGTGGGGAGCAACGGAAGGAGAAGGCTCTGGGACGCGGGAGAGGAAGGTCGAAAACGTGAGCTATTGGGGAGTGGTGGTGAGCGTGGTGCCAGAACAATGAAGAGAAACAGACACTGAAGCTATTGCGCCTATGTTTACGGGCGTCCATTTCTTACACTGCATTGC
This sequence comes from Gryllus longicercus, assembly GCA_038098605.1. Taxonomy (NCBI): domain Eukaryota; kingdom Metazoa; phylum Arthropoda; class Insecta; order Orthoptera; family Gryllidae; genus Gryllus; species Gryllus longicercus. The sequence goes on along the minus strand of JAZDUA010000121.1, from coordinate 3,340,035 downwards.
CGTGTAAGAACCCGGATCTGCGCGGAGACGTATATTCGGCGACACCCACCTGTCCGCTGACCGTCGCAAGCTTCGCGCCGTTGGGTGAGAGCAAGGCCCCGAAAACAGGTCAGTAATAATCGTCTTTCCTATTTCTTTTCTCCTTATCTTTCGCCACGAATTTGCCAAGAGTTTGCATCAAGTTCGCCCAGTTCGCTAAGACGTAGGAGGCTCTTGACAGAATTTCCGCAGTGCCCGAATCCGCCACTTTCACGAGTATGTGCAGTGGTTGCGTGTCAAGACATTCTCCAATGTACATAGCGATTATTAGATCCTGCATATGTAACAAAGTAAGTGCAGAGAGCAACAAGCCCCCACTTACCTGAATGTTGTAATGAGTGCTCAGAAAGTGCATTTAACTTGAACTGAACAATCTATGATTGATGCTCCCTTTATATTGTTTGTCAAAGTGTTAACAATTGTATCATTGTATTTGAATTCGTTAATTTTCCTATTTTTTTAGAAGAGAAGACGAACGTAATGCTAGATTGATTTTTCTATTGAACAAAGGGTGATTTTTGTTTTGTAGTTTAAAAATATATGTATTTGGGTTTGGAAATTTCTTGATACATAATTCTTTTTCTAAGACGGAAAAAAGGATATCCACGATCCTGTATATCAAAAAAATTCGTATTGCTTTGTTGGCTGTTGATTATGAACAGGTCATAGTAGTGAACTTCTAACATTTACAAGTAAAGTAAATAAAGTAAGAAATGATATTAATAACTTCACCACGTCTCTACAGATACGTTACAAAATATTACTTTGTTATTGAGAAATTTTTAAAAATTGCAAATGCAAATGTTCAATTTTCGTTTGGCGTCGGAAAGAAAAGTTTATAGCTGTGTAGCTAATGCTGTAGGGGAAACTTGACTGGCATGATAGCTCTAAGGACCTGAGATCGAATCCCAACATCGAGGACATAATTTCTACTAGAAGGAAAATTTGCAAGTTCACCTATTATTGTATATTGCATAGCCGTTACAAATAATGCGTGAAAGTATATGCTGTTGAATCTGCAAGTAGCACTGGTGTTGAACATAACACACTAAGTAGTATGTACATTGTGGTGTAGCACATACACACACACCAAAGTTGATTAAATAATCCATTTAAACGAACATACCAGTCATTCCTACGACGTAGAATGCAACCAAGAACTGATAACAAGCAGGAAAAAACCCTCGCCACCCGAATCATAGCTGATTTGGTTCGAGTCGCATTCTTTTTAAAAGAAGGTGGTCGAGGACGGTTCGGGCAACTGGCGAGACGCTCAGAAAGGAGACAAGTAATCCCCTCGATGATTGTTGTTCTAAAGAGAAACAAATAGCAATGTGAAACAAATAATATGTCGAAACAGTAGCAGACTAGTTGGCGCAACTTCGTAGCAAGCAACAAAAGCAAAGAATGTCCACAAAGCATTTATTTTTCCACCCTAAACGTATCTGATATGGGATTGGGCAGTGAGTATTTTATGGACGAGAAAATGATTAGGACAAATCACATTGAAAATTGCTGTGAATCGGAGACAGACGTCAAGGAAGCCAGTTTTCTCGATAATTTAATAACCACTATTAACAAATTTAAATTAATTTAATAATTTAGAGGAAATAATTTACTATATTCGGGGACAACATTTATTAAATTTGTCGTTTCCAGTGCTCGGCAATAAAAGTTTATCTGCAATTTTCCTGCAGCATTACAATACTTTCTCTATATTCTGCCAGCTATAACAAGAAAGTAATATCTATTGCACAAAATTGTAAACTAAAAGTAAGCGATGTGTCTCATACGTACTTAGGTAATAAAATCTTGATTTAAATTACCTCGAGAGCCAAAGGGAAGTCTGTCCGCCAGTCTCTCCGCCGCTTCGTCTGTCCATTTGACAGTCTGTCCGTCCGTCCGTCTGTGGTGAATGCTAGCACGCAACAAATCAGATTTTCTCCAAAACTGGTTATCCCCGATCGCTCTGAACGAAGGCAAATTTTTTGACTAGACTTCGCCTTTGGATAGTTTAAAGCACACTTGAGAGATGCAGATCTCTTTTTCGTTGAAATCACACCTTTTTGCCTTTTGTAAGAGTGCAATTTTTTTGAGCGTTTTCCTGCTAATATTCAGCAGGAATATACTTATGCAGGTATATGAAGTAGTATAAAATAGCGGAGCAGTTAGCAGTGTGAGAAAGTATGTGCTTTTGTAGCGCCAATAGTTTAGGTTCTGTAATATGATTTTTTCCGAACTAGAAATTTTTTTTTTTATCGAATGCGTTAGTGTCAATTTAACTTCGGAGACCATTGAACTTCAATAAACCTTCATCATTACACAACAATTCCAATATAATGCATGGATAATCTCTCAGTTTAACGGACTATTACGCATTGTAAATAGTTATTTATTATGGTAAATAAACAGTTTGATTCACAATGTTCGATGTGTTGTCTAACCGCAGGTCCCGCTGTAAATTCCGACGGATCATGGGATGATGCGAGTAAACATTGCGGACTCCCTATTTGAAAATTTGATAGGAATAAAATAGCACTCAAAGCCACTTTGTATGAACAACAGACTTTCATGCTAGCTAACAGTCCAAATAAATTTAAACAAATTTGAGAAAAAGTATTGTCTAAGCAGCTGCCTTAAGTATATTTTTATACTTGTTTCAAAGTGTTGTAAATATAAATTAGAAAATAGTTCAGTTAGCAAGTACATTTTACACGGAAAAGGTTATTAAAATGTTCCTATATGTATGTTGCGTGTACCCAGAAACTACTTTCAATACCCCAAGTTTTCAGCCACCCAGACCCTGCGTGGCACGATCCAGCAGGCGCGAAAACTCGGTATTTTTTCTGACCTTACTTCCTGACTTTGATATTTCAAGGGAAATACTTGTTTGGTGTCTCGTGATACCCAAACTGATTTTTTAAAACACATGTTAGTCCGTCCCTCTGTTCGTCAGTCCGTCCGTCCGTCCATCCGTCCGTCCGTTGGTCCGTCCGTCCGTCCGTCCGTCCGTCCGTCCGTCCGTCCGTCCGTCCGTCCGTCAGTCTCCCTGTCTGCCTGTCTTTCCGTCTGTTCGTAAAATACTATTTTAAAGATGGAAGTCCTTTTTTCACTGTTAGCTATGAATTTTCCAAAATTGCAAAACCTTAATTTTTTTTACGTCTTCCCCCAACTACAAAATTGAAGATAGCAGTTTCCTTCAAATAAAATTTGTTCTCCATAATTAATTTTTGTATTCAGTACATTGTTTTGACAATTCAAGTAGTTTCATACAATATTGCGTGAAATATCTGCAATAATAAAAAACTTTTAAATACAAGAATTTCTCAAAAACGGCTAAATTTTTTCTTTAAATTTTGGGAGTGATCGTTCTAAATGTACTCTAACAGCTAGCATAACGCCATTTTGCTCAATTCTTTTGTTTTTGAATTTATTTAATAACCGTGATTTTTTTTACATTTCTCTGACGTCGCGACGAGAGCGAATCCATCATTTAAAACCGGACGTTACATTACCGGCTATTTGTATACATTATTAGTGCATTTAAGTGCTTCAAATTATGTCTCTTAACGTTTCCCGAAAACTCAAAAGTTTTCGGTTAAATGAGTAGTGTGAATAAAAACCTAGACTTTACTTAAGACTGAAGTAAGTATTAAAAGCATTTACTATCAAGCAAAAGCATTTATTTAATTTGGTGTGAATAATCTTTTACTTTTGCTGGGAAGTAAATGCTGGGGAAAAAAGTAAATACTTCTTGGAGAATGCGGGGAAAATCAGTACATACTCGTATCGTGAGGAGCGATTTGTAAGGTTAGGTTGTTCAGCTGACGCAGTTTATTAGTGCGTTATAGGAAAACGTGAACTCTGATGAGAGATGAGATATTTGCATAAGACGACGACTGTTTCTAAAATGCGTTTGAAAAATCATTGAAAAAATAAGTGTTAAATAAATAGAAGTTTCCAAACATGAAGGCTGGGAAGGAAGCTACATACTCCGCGATTTTTACAGTGAGTATGAACACATTGTGGAAAACCTGTGTTATTGTCGCAAATGAAAAAAGATAAATAAGATGAAACCAGAGTTGAAGGAAAACGCAAATAAGAAAGCAACAGAAAGCATAATCATTATTTTACAGCCCTGTATGTGTGTGTGTGTGTCAGTGTGTAGGAATTTTTTTAAAAATGGCGTTAAGTTCAAACTCTGATTACGCAAAATCAACTCTTTTTTTCCCAAAAATTGTACAGGACCTTTTTAATAGAGCTGATGTTTTACAACAGACTTTGCTTAAGGCAAAAATCGCTATTTTCGATTTGATAATTTTGAAATGCTTTTTGAAACGTTGGAGAAGTCGACAAAGAGGGTGCTAGGACCATATTTTTACCGTCCCTTATTTCATATGATGACAAAATTTAAAGAATAAATTTGGAGGAGTTTTTGAGAAACAATCGCATATATTCCATTCAAAATTACAGGAAAGCGACTCATAATTACAATGTTGCCTAGAATATAGGAATATACTTCGGATATAGGAAATTTGGACATTGGTTGATGAGTTGAATTTAAAGGTGTAGTAAAAGCAATAGTTGTAAGGAGGCGGGGGATCTACTTCTCCAAATTTTCCCGACTAATTGATGGGCTCAGTTATTAAAATTGTTTAAGAAGAATTCACCTTAAGCTCAAATATATTTTAAACTATTTGGTTCCCTATCGTATAATTATAAATAAGAGTCAAAATCTAAACCACTAGTAAAAAACGAACGAGATAAAAGATTATCCATTCCAAGAAACTGATTATAAACGTTTCTCGAATTAGAGATGGGTTTAACAGATTTTCTTCAATAACGTATCGGAATAAGAGTCGAGTCGTATTAACGGTTATTAATGACAGTTGAAAAATAATAAGTCAATGTTCACTGGCGGAAACAGAGGGGCCATGCCCCCCCTAGAAGGCCAAGAGTTTTCGTTTTGTATCCATTATTTGGCAAAATGAATTCAAAAATTTATGTTCGAATTATGTTATGATTTAAACAAAAATATTGCGTACTATTATATCTTCAGTATATAAATCATATACAATATAACAACAAATGTTAACTATTTTTCAATCGCGGCTCGACTTCATAACCAACTGCAAATACACAGAATTAAAGTATCCGAAGAGCTTCGGGTGATGATAGAAAATAATTACACCATTTTTCCCAAAACTTTGCCGCTGGATGTATTTAATTGGACTTCAAGAATGAAAATATCTCTATATTCTATTGCCCAAATTAAAAATTCGCACAGTTTCATTGAAAATTCATTTTATTAAAGGGAAACTTTTGACGTATTGATAAAATGAATACATTTCCTCCAGCCGAAGTAACGGAAATGTATCGATTTCTTTTCAAAATAATGCAAGAATTTTCGAATACGCTTTAACGGTTTGATTAAAGAAGTGTTTAAAAATTCTGTTACGCAGAAATCCACCGTTTTTATTATTACATTTAAAAGGCAAATGAATGACATATTTATCATGATCGTGTCCCTCGTAAGTTTCTATACAGCTCTTAATTTTGTCTACTTACTTTTGTAACAATCGATTGGGTAACTTCTTCTTCTTCATATCTTCAAGTATTTAGGCATAATGACTGTTACGCCGCTTAATTTTGGTCCCTCCAGCGCATTCTTGGACGTCCTACATTCCTTTTTCCTCTCGGCTGATAATTTGCCACTTGTTTAGGAATTCTGACGTTGTTCATTCGCAACATGTGATCTTGCCATGAGAGTCTGTAGTTGGTGACTTTGTCTATAAGACTTTCTACATTTAGCTCGTTTCGGATTTGTGTGTTTCTTTGTCTGTCCAAAAGGGTATATCCCGCTACCGCTCTAAGGAATCTCATTTCCGCTGCCTGCAGTCTTGATATATCTTTATTTGTCATTGTACACATTTCACTCCCGTATAAGCAGGTTGGTATTGACATAACTTTGTAAAAGTGAATGAGAGTATCTCTTCTCACTTTTGAACTGAGTGTTATTCTTATAGTTCCATTCATTTCATTGAATCTTTCTATTTTCTTATTTATGTCTATTTCGCCATAAAATGATATGTCTGCTCCCAAGAATGTGAAATGTTGTATATGCTCTACTGTTTTATTATTTACTACAATTTTTTAGCGTATCGGGTATCAAACTTGGAATGCCATCACTTTCGTTTTGGTGTCTGATATTTCAAGATTACATTCTGCAGTTCATACGTTGCTTTTTGTAATATATCTTCTCCTTCTGCTATTATTGCTTGGTCATCTGCAAAAAGTATTGTCCATAATTTTGATGTAGTTAGGTCTAGGATATAAAATTTTAATCTGTCTTCCACTCACGAAGAACTTCGCCTATGTAGATATCAAACAGTAGCGGTGAAAGACTACATTCTTGTCGTAGGCCTTGGTCCACTTCCGCTTTTCGATCTGGTTTCCAAGTAATACATATTTCAGATTTATTACACAAATTTTCAATTACAAGGATAAGATGTTCGGGGATTCCTTTCTTTATTAATATTTCAAAGAGGGTATGCCTGGCTACAGTGTCAAAAGCTTTCTTGTAAACTACAAACAAGATGTGGGTTTCCTTGTTATATTCTCTGTGTTTCGATTTGGTAACAATGCACAATATTCTTCCATAAGAATAACATTGTCTATAAGGGGTTGTGCCTTTTCGAGGTTAAATGGGTAAAACACGTACTTTCTCTATTCTATTATTCTATTCTATTTCTTCATTATTTCTAAATGCTCCGCAAAATTATTCTACTACATAATCGTGCAAAAGTGTTTTCAACCAGCAATTTTTTTCCACCCCGAGACCCGAACTCAGATCCACAGAGTTAACATACTGAAACTCATACCACTACCCCTCAGAAGCACTGTATAGGTCCAAATCGAGCTGGGGCATGAAAAGGTAATATATATTTCAAGTAAAGAACCCTCCAAATTCAAAATATCCGTTATAAACTCCCAAAGCCTCCATTCCGTACAGATCAATCAGGGAATATCAATATTGGAGCAAATCAGCGAAACCGTTTACACGTCAGAGTTGGCCACAAACGGACAGACAGCTGTTAGGTTGATTAATTTATTGATTGAGAGTGAATCCACGCACATCAACTACTTATGTAATTATTCCCGTAAGAGTAGAGCACGTTTTAGCTCAGGAGTTGGCGGAGATCTTCGCCCCTGGATGGCGAGCTGACTGACAGGGTTTCCCTAACCAGGTATCTCCTACTGGGAGGAAGCACCGCCCTAGCCGGGACATGCCGTAAGCTCCCCACCGGTCTCTCGACATGTGCAGTAGTGCGGTGCAAGTAAGTGGAAGTGAATGGGTTAGAATAGGGAAAGGATTAGAAAGGAAAGGTCGCACGTGGCCGTGGCCCGTTTGGTAGAATACTGCTCCGGCAATCGCCCAGTGTTAATCGGAAAAAACAGAAAACTACCGATCAGAACAGCCGGTCGCTGGAATTCTCCTCCACGCAGCGACTGAACTCCACCTAGCTATCTAGCGAGTGTCGAAAATGCTGCGATCGACTAGGACCTGCCGGTGAGAGGCATTACGACGACATCAGTTGACGCCGTGAGCCACCACTCCCGGTCAGCCTATAAGTCGTTCCCGTGGGTAGTGTTTCTATTTCCTTTTTTAATTTTATGTTGATAGATTCATTAGTTAACAAATCAATTCATATAGATGCCCAGAAAGACAACAACCGATTTGACGACCCATACGTTTTAGAAATCGAATAAAAGTTGAAAAAGTGTTTAAAAGTTGAAAATTCGAAAATGAGATACAGACATGTTTCATCCTCCATACTAAACGTTTCTAATGGATAGTGCTAATTGCATTGTTAATATGACAAAGTTCGTTTTTGGATATTTTTTGTTGTTGCTTTTTAATTCTCTCACACCACTCTGCAATCTTCAGTGCTTCTCGCAATAATACCTTTCTATGCAATTGTTTACCAGCCATTTGTTCGGCACAGTACCAGCCTTTTTTTTTTGATGCCTTTCGCGCTTTATCAATATTTTGCCAAGAAATCACGTTTCGCCATTCACTATAATTATTGTTCATTTAATGCATTAATTTATAAGAAAATATACTTAATTACTGCTTCTGTACTCATTTATTTCATATTTATGTCATTTAGAGAACATGGTTTTAACTCAGTATAATCTCTCGTCGACCTAAAATACATAATTTGTATAGTCGTTTGAGCTTACATTTTAAGACGTTCATTGTTCTACCACCATTTAATATACATACTCACTCTTCACTCTGCTTTTCTCAATTCCTCTATCAATCATTCATTCTGACATTTGGTCGCGCTCGCTTGGGGGCTAATGCGACCTCGCTGCACAGTCCTCCGCCGAATTTTCCTATCTGCCACGCGCCCACGCCCTCGTGTATTAAGTTTCGTTTTCACGTGGGGGCGCGCCCCGAGCGGTCCAATATGCCAGGGAATTTCTTGCCGAATAGTGTCACCCTCCTATTCAGCCCACATTTCAGGGAGAGTTGCTTTGAAGGTTTGAACTATGCAGTTCAAAGACCGCTATATTTTCAGACAAGTGAATTGCAAAGAATGGCGTATGTTGTATAAATGGAAATCGAGAAACGAGAGAACGAGCGATCGCAAACTGCATTTTGGGGCAACGTATGGAAGTTTGGGGAATCTAATTTGCATTCAGACAGGGTAGTGATCCTGGCTATATTACGAAACAGTCGTTGTTTCACGGTAGAAAGCACATTTCATTTAAACCTAACTCATTTTAGCCACGTGTTTCGTTCCAGTTTCAGTACACCACGTAGATTTATTTAGATGTATACGAATGTTATAAGAGTCTCAGACTGCATCTCTATGGAGTACTGGTTCAAATCTGTATTTGAAAAGTGCTTTGCAGCTGCGCTGCAATCAGGTCCTGTTAAATGAACTACAATGAACTAGCAGGACGATTCACAAATAATATTACCTTTCACTTAATTTGTAGAAATGTCCCTTGTCTAATTATAGAGTACTGTTGAATTACAGTTGTTGTATGACAGAGGTTTCTTGCTACACACAACCCATCAAAAGACGATTTTATTTACTCAATTAGTACATTGTTCAAAGCTGGTTAATGGATTGAATTTTTCCGTACTTCGCTTTCAATTACTTTTGATATGAATAATTATTTTATTTTTTAAAAAGTATATCATGTTCTTAAGTTAAACATTTCATGCATATATTGCGCAATATAAGATCAGTCATAAAAATACAAGAATGCCTCAGGTGGAATAACATTTTAAAATCGTAATGACTTATATTTACATTTCAAAAACATTGTTTGTGTTTGTTCAATCTCCCTAAATACTGTTTATATTTACGTAACAATGCAATAGTTAATTTTTGAGAACATAGACTTTATTTCATCTATTATTGTTCATATTGACAATAAACCAATTAGGGAACCAGTAAACGCAATACCTCAACAAGTGCACCACAAACACACTAGAGGGTAGTGCTCGCCTGCCCCCTAAATGTGCTTCCTGTTCATGCACAGAGCACGTCGAGAACTCGGCTGGTGGGTGCTCGTTCACCTCTTGATTACCCTACACCTACCACCGTTTAATAACAATTGTTACATATGTTGACATAATCAGCCATGACACGTGTCTCTGTTTACAGAGGCTTACGCGATGACAGCGCCGCGGGCGCGGTCGATGGAAGCAAAATGTTGATATTCTGAGGGCATAATAAAGCGCCGGATGAGGGCCTGGCTGTGTGCTGTCGCCGCATCCGGCCACTGCGGGCACTACCGCTCACGCACAGGAGACCCGCCGTGCGAGGGTCAACAAGCGTTCACTATCGAATTATCAGAATGAATAGCATGAGGAGTACCTAATTCAATTTTTTTATCTACGTTTTAATGACGATTGCATGCTACTTGTAATAAAAAGCGGTAATGAAAAGTTGGTACCTTCTCTATGTAGGTTTTGAATGTTGTGTGAAAAGTAGCAAAGATTACAATAAACTGATTTAAACAACTTATTTATAACATAATTAGAATAAAATTAATTTTAAAATAAAATCCATATATTCAAGTCCATTCTTTTCTTCACTTTTCAAAAATTTCCCCAAGTAGTGTAATTTTACACCTTTCTATAATTTTATCAACAAAATGCTCAACAAAATTCTTTATACATGCTCTTAGAAGATATATAAATTTCTAACATTTTAAAACGGAAGTACCTGTGGGATATTATGCAACATAAAATAATTAGATGATTAAAAAATGACTTGTACTACTTTTTTAAAGAGTGGTTTTCAGTAATTTGTGCTAGAAATTAAAGTAAATGAATTAAACAAATATTTTTTCAAAATCCGCTCTACATTTTGTTTACAACCTTTTCCCATAGATACAACATAGAATGGTTAAAAAGAATACTGCAGGTCTCAATTTTGTTGAACTCTCTGAATTTGTGAAAATTGCAAATTTAGAAATATTGCGAGAAAGTTTGTACTGTTTTCACGTTTTAATAATTTTTCATATTTCAATAATATACAAGTGTAAAACTTGGTGCTATTTGTATATTTTGATTGGAAAATATAGAGCTGATATTTTTTTAAAAATTGCCGTGTGAGCGATTCTGAAAATGCACATTTTGAAGCTCATTTCCACCCAACATTTCGATTTTTTGAGAAACTTCATAAGATATTATTTCAAGCAATTGCATTAAAAATGCAATAATATAACGTCCTAATGAAAATACAAATTTTATTGGCGTGAGATGGTGAGAGGTATTAAAAAAATGCATTAGAGTAATTTTCAAAAAAACAAAATAAAATTCAAAGTATCATTTATGTCATATTATTCTGTGCATTAATACTATCCATTAATACTAAAAAATGTAAAGCAAAATTAAATTAGTGGTATCTGCGGATAATGGCACGCATCTTATTGTACTAGTTACTTTCCTAATCCCTTGAATCTGGACTGCCTTTTCTGTTTTGCCCCACCTTCTTCCCCTATGCCACCCATCAGCGCGTGAAACACACACCAGAGCTTTTCACGAAATTTACCTTTCCTCTGAGGACATTTCCAGTAAAGAGCACCTTCGCACTCCCCGAAAATCGCAAAGGCCCATTTCGATCCTTTACTTGTGCATATTTGCTCACGAAATACCTCGGCACCATAATACGTAATTTTGTTCACACGGGAGCCAGCAGTCTGCAGCCATGCGACTTCTCTCATATTAAATAATTTTAGAATATCCCTTGTTCGCCAACTTGTCAAGAATTGAGGTCGGTTCCAACTTCCCCTGTTGGATTAAGAGATGGGTACTAGAGCAGAATGAGCCCGGTTGCAGTAGGACTTGGAGTGGCAGAGCTCTCGTTCTGTTTATTAAATAGTTTGTTGTATAAACTGACATATAAAGTCTGGTTTAAAAGAATAAGAATTTTAGTTGAAAAGTTCAACTAGTTGGACGTTATGAATAAAACATATATGCCTGAAACTGAAATATCTTACAATATGCCTTCATTGGTTTAGGAATAAAAGTATTCGTCGGTTTGAGGCAAAGTAGCGAAGGAAGACAAGGAGGAAATATCGAAGGCAATAAAGTAGCATAGCGAGCTTTCTTTAAAATTGAGAAAGGGGAAAGAAGTAGTTTCTTCTGGAGTAAAGTGGAAGATGTGAGATATTCTAGGATTTGAGATGTTGATGCGGTGATACGGAAACGTTTGCTGGAGGGGTGCAAGAGAAATTGGAGAACGGATAAAGACGGGAGAGGATAGGGAGAAATAGATGAGTGATATGTGACTATGAAAAATCAGAAGGAACGTTAGTGAGGATAGGGAAGTTAAGAGAGGAATCTGGAACATAATAGAATAGAAATAAGATACATTAGAGAAAATGTATAGAAGATGTATAGTGACGCATAGCTTTAACAATCCGTCAAACGCGGAATCATTACTCATGCATTTACTTCCGAGGGGTATTTGTATAGATTAGAATGACATAATCATAATCATCGTCATCCTCATCACTACATCTTATTTTTATTCTTCTTCTTCCGGTCTAGGCCTCACTGCCTGTTCCGGTTCGGTTGTCTTCGTCTTCCCAGGATCTCGTTTTCCATATTTCCGTGCCTTTTTAGGAAGGCGATGCCCCTCTGTTCTCTCTCTCTCTCTCTCTCTCTCTCTCTCTCTCTCTATATATATATATATATATATATATATATATATATATATATATACTGAATTTACTATAAAATATAATTCTTAAATCTAAACTTATTTTTACTTTAAGGGATTGACCACAACAGGGCACCGCGGGCCGCCAGTTGGACAACCCTGATATAAATGTGTATAATTTCTTTTAAACTTTTCGATTTGATCGAGGACTGATACTACTTTTACTTCTTTTCGAATATCTTGAATTAATTTGTGATCATTTTTCGTATCATCTTATACTGCCCTCAGGAACTTCATCTCTGATACCTGTATTCTGTCATTCATCTTTGTTTCAAAACCAAGCAGTCGCTACCATGTAGAAAGGTGCAAAGGAAGACCTCAGAATTACATAATCAAATATGACGGAAACAAGAGGCAAGATTACGTTCTATACAATGCAAAATATTTACGTGATAATTTTACCAACATTATGTTCCATCATGTGCCACATTATGATGTTAAAAAGACAATAAAACTAAAGATGAAATTTTATGAATGAAACAAAACGTTTATGGTAAATTAAATAGAGTATGCACAAGAGAATAAAACGACGACAACGACTCATCGCACATTGCCAGCCACCACAATCTGGTGTTTGAATGAATGTGATTTCTCATTGTTTTCTGCATAATCAGTTGACTCTGTTAGGCAATGGTTGTCGTAGACTAAATATATCTGTGCCAAAACCAGAAACTACGTGTGTAGACTACGTTGTCAGATATGTACGCTTTCTGCTTCGTGCTGTAGCCAACTACCAGAAGATATAATACTGTAATGTAGAAAGACTATTTCTTATCCGAATGATAATGATGTTTACTGATAGGTGATATATTCGGTTTCTACAAAAAACATATCCTACGGCAGCTTTATTCTGCTGTTAATCGTTGGTTACATTACATAGTATAATCCAAGCGAATATCAGCTGCTTCTGCGAAAGCCTCAACAGTGTTAGGATTCTGAAAAGTTTGTTCACCACTACATTTATTCCGAGGGAGAGTAAACTCGGGGAATAGGGAAAGTGCAGATTTACCACGCATCCGTCATAACAAATAACTAGCAAGTCACACAAATTCTCAGAAGGCACATGTAGAGCCCGAGAGATGTTTTTGTAAAACTATAACTCCCATAGTATTACACTACCTATCTGAAACATTTGTTATATCTTCGTTAAAGAATACATAATTAGAGCTATTTTACATGTACTCCTGCGAGAAGTAAAAACACCAAAACATAGACCTTGAATCGCAATATCCCGCGCAAGTGTAGGAGTCCTTAGTTTATGTGGGAAGTGGAAGAGATGAAACTATGAACGCGAAGTTGTTAAAACCAGGCAGGAAAACTGAGAATACAAAGGAAAATGTATGGGGGAAATGAGATAAGAGTAGGGTAGACATTTCAATGTGAAATACCTTATAATGCAATATGTGAATCTGAAACAGAGAGCTGAATGGCGAAGACATACATAGTCTAGTGAATGCAACGTCACAATAACCAAATCTCAGTCCAAGGCCTATATTGGACGTAAACGTGCAATTACCTTTTACAGACTGCAGGTGGCAGCACTACCAGTGAAGGGTACATAAAGCACGTCGGGTGCCAAACAGTGCAGTAGTTGTTCCAGTGCAGAAACGGAGCGATTCTTAGGACGTCTAAAAGGCATGATCACTGGATTTTGGACCAAAAGCAGAAGCATTTCCGAAACGCGTAAGTTTGTGAAGTATGCCACGCGTGCCGTCGTGGTTAAAGTGTACTGAGCATGGCGAAATGACGATTTTCAAAACCCACGCCGAGGGAACTGAAACTCCTTGAGGCAATAGATGGCAGAGAAGAACGACAGCTAAGGGTGTGTGTTTGGGCGGATAGATATGCAACAGTAAAGCCACTGACCGCCCAGATGAACTAAGAGGCTACGAGCAGGGTGTCTGTAATAACTGTTGAGGAAACGCTGCTGCGTATGGGCCATCGCAGCAGGCGCCTGGTTCAACGACTTACCCTCACTGCTGCTCATGGGAGACGAAGGCTGGGATTTGCATGCCAATACCGCAACAGGACATGCACTGAGTGGCGTCAAGTGCCCTTTACAGGTGAATAATGTTTTGTGCTCCGTCGGTCGTTGGCGTGTACAGCGTGAAACGTCTCAACGCAAACACCCTGCAGCAATCGCGGGACGGGTCCACGCTAGAGGAGCGAGCGTGACGGTGTTGGGAATGTTTCCGTGTCATTCTCTGGGTGATCGAATCATTTTGGAAGGCACAATGGATGATCAGAGGTATGCAGCTATCCTTGGAGAACGTGTCAACTCCTATATGCAGGTCGCTTGCCCTCAGCAAGACGGTATTTACCAGCAGGACAATGTAACATATCAAACGGATTTACAGTATACGTGTGTGTGGTTCGAAGAGAATCGAGGATGAGTTACAGTAGTCTCTTGGACACCAAACTAAGATTTAAATACAATTCAGAATATGTACGACCATCTCGATCGGACTGATCGTTTCATGGATCCGAAACCTAGGAATCTAGCGCAGCTGGCCACGGCATTGGAGTCGGCCTAGCTCTACATCCCTCTCGGTACCACCCACAACCTAATTGGCTCTTGTCCTGCGCGTCTCGCAGAGGTCAGCGCTGCAAAGGGGGTTTTAGCTGCTAGCGTGCTCGTATGGCCACGCTCTAAAAATCTGTAGCTAGTTCACACTTTCACCTTAAAATGTCGCAGTAATACAATTAGATCGTCGTGTTGTTGTCCATAACATCCTAAAGGGTGTCACCATGTGTATTTCAAAATTTTGAGAAAACAATTTTAATAACTTTTTTGAAAATATAAAATGGTGTAATGATTTTTTTAAACAATTCAAGCAGATAAGTGTTAAGGATTTTGACGTGTAGCCACATTAATATGACGGGATTTTGTGTATTCGTATACGTGGAAACAATTCTGCCAGTATTATACGGCCAGTATGAAGATAGGCAACTCGCACGACAAGGAAGTGCATTGTGGAAAAGGGTTGCGTTGCCCCTCTGCAGGGGCATTTTGATGGCCATGCAGAAAAACCTTAGACTATCTCCACTCCCTTTCGCCAACAACAAATAATTTCACTTTGTTACTTTACACATTGCTAGCCAAACATTAATGCATATCTGAAAGACATAAATGAGTAATAACGCCATCTTTCATTTCAAATAGATAAGATTGTTCCTTCAGACGTGATATTTACCAGAATGCCAATATTTTGTCGTAGTGATATATTAAAAATGTTTTTCTGGAAGGAAATGATTACTTTTGGGTACTTCGAAAAGTTATCGTAAGTTTTGGTATTTTTAGGGCATGTCGACGGGACGACGTTGTGTCATTGACTGTTGATGAGATAGAAACCATGAGAAACGGGGTGCTAGTTACACTGAAACGCACAAAAACAAAACGAACTAGTGGTGCTACAGAATGGCACAGACTTTCTCATAAAAATCGTATATTGTATTAATCTTATAAGAAGAAAATTCTATTTTAAAACTCTTTGAAACTCTTGAATAGAAAAAAAAATAAAAAAAGCAACTGACACTTGACAAAATGTCTGTCCATGACACAATCTTTTGCGGCATTGTAAGGAACAGATGAAACAATGTAACCGACGTCACCCCTCCACCCTCATCCTCGTGTACCAACCCGTGTTACAATGCCGTGTTACAACAGAGGCCTCGGGCGCGGCGACGCGGGGGCCGCCCCAGGCAACGCCGCGCGCGATGCTCATTTGCCCATTGTTGGTCGCCATTACATCAGGTCCGCTCTGTAAACACGCAGCCGCTGCCCTGCTCGCCCCGCGGCCGCCGGGGCGCGCCAAATGGTCTCGTGCCGCTGCCCAGCGCCCGCCGCTCTTCTTTTTTCAGCGCGCGCGCGGTCGCGCCCTTTCCTCTTCTGAACAAAAAAAAAAGTGAAATACGGAACTGGTACGAGTCGTCATCGGTATGTATGTATCGCGCGGCATTCCAGCGCACGTGGTTGTATATGTTTACATGCATTCCTCGTGGCTATCCCTGCGGTCTGTCCATTCTCTCACGCGTAGTTTCAAGGGAATAGAAAAGCCATTTAGGAAGCGAGAGATGATCTGCGGAAGGGAAAAATATCATATTGGAAAGAGGTATGCGAAGTAGGAAGCTTGGAACCAATTTTCTTCTTCTTCTTCTATGGAGGTAGAACCTGTTATTCTTCACACATCACCATCATGATGAAGGAGATGTCGATGTCCAGCTTTCGATCCATCTTTTCTTTGGTCTCTCCGTCATCCCGCTTACCTAAAAAACTTAAATATCTTGTTATTCTGCTCAGCCAACTATTATTTGCCCCGAAAACTTGTTCATCCCAGCCTTTTTTCTTACTCTTATGAAATTAACTTAGTCCGCCACGCCACATCCATTCTTTATATCTGGATTATTTATTCTATCCCATGTTGTTTTCCCTGTTAATGCTCATAAAGTAGGCGTCTCTGAAATTCTTAGTACAGTTTTAGTTCTTCTAGTATCGGTTCGCGTCTCTTCTCCATAAGTTATAACTGGTCTTACTTCGGTTTTGTATATTTTTACTTCACTCTGTGAATTAAAATACTAATTTCTTCAGGTTACATCTTTTAGATATCCAGATATTAAATCTTCTTTCATTACTTACTGTTTAGCTTCATTATAAGTGTTCCTCGTGCTTGAAATTTTCACTCGTAAATATGTGTTTTTCAATACTTTTTGATTCTTTTATTATCAACCATAAATTTGCACCTTATTGAATCCTTCGCAACTACCATTGATTTTGTTTTCTCATTTGATATACTCATGCGGTAATGTTCTGGAGTTTTTGATAGCATCTAATGATGATGCCTTTTATTTTTCCCATGAATTATCAGAACTGTCCCCAACCCTTGACGGTGTATTACTTATTAGGACGTTTAAAACCAATTTGTTAATATCAATTTATGGGCGGGAATTGGGTATGAGAGAATAAGTGTGGCAACACTTGCTTTAGTTGTATGAGTGATCTTGAACGTTCAAGTCCATAAACTACACCTCATGAAGCACGGCGCTTGGGATTAGTCAAGAGTAAACTGCTCAACAACCAAAACTGAAGTATTTATAATTTTCATTTCAACCGGATTTTGGGAAGGCAGCTACAGCATAGTGTAATACATTATAGCACTGGATGAAGTGTTTTTACATATAGTGACGTCTGGTATCTCCTTCCGACCGCAGAACATGCGTCGTTTTAACTCGCGGTTAGTATGAAGAAGACTCGCAAGGTTGTATCGGAAAAATAGATATCAATGGCTTAACGAAAACATGTTCATTTTTAATTTGAAAATATTTGCATAATATAAAAGACTTTAAATTAGGTTTTAGAGTTTCAAAACCCTTTTTATGTTTTTTGAACTACTTTTTAGAAACTAAGGAGTAAATATTATTTAATGACATTTTTTACGAGATGATAATCTAAGATGATATCTATGATGACCCACTATATATAAAAAAGCCCTGATCACAAAACATTACTTATTTGAATAGAAAGTGTCTACAGTCGGAATATGACTAATTTAAATGAAAAAGTATAACAACACACAATTTTTAAATCGCCATGCCTTCATTTTACCATTTTCTAAGCCCTAGCACTATAGATGTAGGAACGTTTAGGCTAGTTCTCCTGAACCAGGATCCACGTCTTAAATGGCGTAGAAAAGAAACACGAATACCTGGCAGGCAGAGCTAGTAAATGTAGTGGGCGGACATAGCAGGGCAACGGATAAAAAGACCTGGCGTGGAGAATACGCTTGAGAGCACGTGGGAAGCGCGGCGGGGTGAAGAGAAGGGAGCGTGCTTGCAGCGCGGGAGGCCTGCGTGGACACTGTCAGGGCGAAGAATGAAAAATAGCGTTGAAGCGCACGAGGCGATAGCGCGGGGCGACACTGTGTTGCACTGGGCACCTGTGGTGTGAGACGTGTGTAACAATGGGCGTATCGCGAGTGTCCCTTGGCGCGTTTACAAAGCGTCTGCGTGATTTATTTAGACCGAGATGAGGCGCTAGTGTTTTTCAGTTACTTTCTTTTTACGAAAAAAGTTGCAGCAGTGTATATTCATGCGAGAGGCCTGAGCTTCAACGTTCAGGCACTAGAAACTACATTTCCCAGTATATTTTTTTGAAAAATATTTTCAAATCGTGTTTAGACAGTGCTTGTTTTTTATTATGATTATGTATTGTATTTTTATTTTCTCGCTACTACTGACGCTGTGTAGAAAGAGTACTGAAATGCTGCAGGGAATAACAACGATTTTTGACAGAGAAACTTTTATTGCCGTGCCCTGGTAAGAAAAAGTGATAAAGCTAGCCCATACATATTGCAAATTACTTCCTGTAAAACGTTGTATTCCAGTAAAACGTATTCATAACCCACACTTTGGGGTCTTTAATACCGAAATTTCGTTTGACTAAAAAACGCCTGGCGGTCATCAAACGCTAGCGGCTAAACCTTAAGACGGATTCTCACCTTAACTGAATTAATAGAATGGTGCATATAGAATTTTTGTTAAAATACCTGATTTTTCGAGAGTTGCAAAAGTTCACGTTATTTAGGCATCTTCCTGCAATTTCAATATTGAAGATATATATTTTTCTTCTCGTAAAAATTTATCTGTAATTGGATTTATTTTTATTATCGTCATGAACATTTGTTTCTAAATTTCAATAATTCTTGCACAATTTTTGAGAGATGCTCAAGGAATATTTTTAAAAAAAACATAAACTAGCAGTGCTACAGAATGTCACAGACTTTCTCATAGTAGTTTACTGATTAAATATGGTAAATTAAATATGTTGTCTGGTATAAAAAACATTTTGCTATAGATCGTTTCGATCGTTTCTCAGAGCTAAAATTAAAATTACAGAAATAAAATAACATTAATATATGAATTAAAAAAATTAGGTATAAGTATTAGAAAATGTTATATATATATATATATATATATATATATATATATATATATATATATATATAATAAAGACATTGCATGACAGATGCGTAAGCTAACTGGATCGTGCGTACCTTGCAGCGTCCGGGCCGAAAACAAAGTTTTGCGGTTTTCAGAGAGTGTGTTATAAGTGAATGCAGACACACTCTCTAAAAACCGCATTTCAAATTTAAATTCGACTTCAGAGATTATAAAAGTGAATCCAGTTTTAATTAGCAAGTTGTCGTTGAAATATTTGAAGCTATTTTTGAAAAAAAAAGTTTTTTGGTTCAGCTTCAGTTTCGATGTATTCTCGGCTATCCGGGAGACGCCGCGTCGTTGGCTGGGGTGCCGACGTTTCGCCTGACATATCGCAGGCTTCCTCAGGGCAGTGACGTCACTGCCCTGAGGAAGCCTGCGATATGTCAGGCGAAACGTCGGCACCCCAGCCAACGACGCGGCGTCTCCCGGATAGCCGAGAATACATGGATTCGAGCCGCGGAAGCTTACGTATACAGCTTCAGTTTCTGATATCTTTCTTACTGGATGATTAAAGCATCTTTCTTTCTTTCTTGATTGACTTGTTTTAAATTATTCCCTAATCTATAAATATGAATTTTTAATTTAACATACAATGTGTCATACTACATTTTATCCCGACAAGTCGTGAAGCCAATATATCCTATTTTTAGGTTACTTTTTTTAATTAAAAAAATGTTCTATAAAACCACCCTATTTTGGAGGAAAAATATTTTTAAATCTTATTCTTCCACTCCCTTCCCAATCAATGTTTATTTAATTTCTTTGCTCAGAATGTTACTGGTGGCCCCTTCTGGGAATAAAAAATCTCAGCATTCACGTATGCAAACCGTCACGAGTTTTTTGTATTTATTAATGTAAATTGACGAGAAGACTTGGTCGGTACTAACTCGATATGGTCAGCAACTGTGCGCCTGACGGGTGCTAACGGAATTGCCTCCGGAGCACCCCACTGTGGCTGCGAGTAATTGCGTAACGATGATAAGGCAAACAAGGCGGTTGGAAAAGCTCGGCCGCTGCGCACGGGCGCGCGCGGAGGGACGGCCGGAGAAGGGGAAGGAGAAGGACAGCGCGGAGCTGAGAGGAGCGGCAGCGTTGCCGGGGACGCGCAGCCCCGATTCAATATTTCTCGATGCGATCAAGAAGCCATAGAAGTTTGGTCAATATTTGGGGCCGCGGAGTGAGTCTGAGAGGCGGCCGTCCTGGCAAGCAATGGACAATGGACAGCGCGCTGCGGGACGGGGCGGGCGCCGGCCCGAGACGAGAGGCGCGCGACGCCACGCGCAGCCGCTGCGCACGACGCGCGGTGGCGCGGTGGCCGCGGTCGGAGGACGGAGTCCGGCGGCGAAGGGCGAACATAGGGAAGGAGAACAAGTACGTAAAGAGAAAGGTGAACAGTAGAGAAGAACACAAAAAAGCTCTATGCACTAGTGACACCTCTTGGGACTATATAAAAGTTGATAGGCTGTGGTGAAATGGAGTGAGTTTTAAGTAAAATGAGAAGAGGCGCAGTAGGAAGAAAACAATTACAATAATAGATTGTCAATAGTGGAAGTGGATGGTTATGAGCCTGGAGCCGCGGAAGAACACTTGCCAACGAGAACGTCTAGTGCATGCGCACCAGAAGAAGTGGGCAGTTGAACAAACGTTGGTAGAGCCCTGGTCTGTCATGGCAGAGCGGGCACGCGGGGTGGAAGGGCGAAGGGCGAACGGGTCTTGGCAGGTGCTTGGGGGGCGCGGGGGGCGCGGCGGGGGCGGGAGAGGCGAAGTGGCGGTCGCCGGGCGCGCTGCGAGAGCGGCTCGGGCGCTTCTGTTGATAGAACGAGCGGCGCCCCGCCCGCTGACAGGTTTGCCCTGTTGGGGCTCGCAAGAATCCAACCACCCGCCCCCTCCGTCCAACGTAAATATTGGCGCTCTCCTCGTCCACAGAAACTGCCCTCGTCCCGCCCCGCCCCCTGCGCTGCGCCCGCGTCGGCCGCTGGCCAACCCTTCCCCGCGACAGTCCCATTATCCGCGCCGCCCCAGGCCGCCTCCGCTGATGACGCGCGTGCCCCCGTCCCCCGCCTTCACCGATCCCTCCTCTCCCCCACCCCGAGCCAAAAGGCCACGTCTTCTGAGCTTTGTTTGTTTGTTTGTTTGTTTGTTGCGAACCTGCCAATTCCATTCTCTGGGAGCAGCCATTTATTTTAACGCAACTATTGGTCTTACCTTTGCTCTTTTGAAACAACATATGATTCCAGTTCTCTTATTCTTTTCTTACAGCAATTTCTACATTTACATCACGGGCTCACAATACTTTCCTGCTTTTGACGTCTTTAATGCGCAGAGTGTACAATTAAACACTTACCTAAACATATTATGTATTTTTATTTATATATAAGAATATGAAAAATGTATATTTTGCTAATACGAATTGGTGCTATTTATTTTATTTTTTACATCATAAAATAAATTAATCATTTTCTGCAGTTTGTTGAGAGAAAAAACGTGTCCAAAATTGTTATTATACTGAGGGGTAATATTTATATATTTTTTTTTATTGATACGACAGATTCCATTCAGATTACAGATATCTTCTTAAAAATTAAATGAAAATATTCTCGCATACAGTTCTTTACGAAATATTGATAAATCCTCTACTAACGTGTGTTGAATGTGGATGGCAATCTTTCACCTTCCAACCCGCAGAGCCGCTTCGAAGTGCCGAAGGAGGCTGCTCGCGGCGGGGACCCAACGGGGCGCCCCTGGCGCCGCTTCCTTGAGTTAGAGCGCGCGATGATGCAGAGGCTGCGCGCTTGCTTTTATTTTTCTCCGCAAAGTTTCGCATTTGTTTTTAAGCTCGTAATTAATAATCCATTGTCCAAGAAAAGGTGGTTGGCTGAGGGGTGGATGTTAAGTATGATACATGACACCGCCGGAAATTTTACTTAAGTTCTCCCTTCTGTCATTTTATTCCCATTTTATGCATAAAACTTTATTAAACCGCCCCTCGCGTTACGCCCGGTGGACTCGCGAGCGAAGGGCGGGGGTGGAGCGTGGGTGGAGGGGGAGACGGGGTGCGACGGGGCGGGGCGGGATGGAAGGAACGGGGAAACCCAGGCAAGCGTCCCGGCGCGCAGACTTCTCGGAACCTAGGCTACAGTGCCCCGAGGACGTTGGGGGTGGGGGTGAAAGAGTTGGCGCGGGGTCGCGAGCGGAGGCCACGCGGGCCGGAGGTGAGTGGGGTGGGGTGGGGTGGGGAGGAAGCTCTGCTAACTCGCGCCGCCCCCGCCGCCTCCCAGCGCCGTTTTCCGCGTGGGCGCTCGCCTCAACCTCACACATTCGCCCGGCGACTGTTGCGTCCGCGGGCGTCCGCCGTTGGGGCAGGCTTCCCGGCGATACCATCACGTGCCTCACTTTCCTCTTGCAACTTCACTGCAAGAGCTTTTAAGCTCTAATTTCCGCCTGTTCTATGTTTGACATTAGGCATGCCGAACAGTTTTCCATTATTAACGTCAACAATAAAATTACTCGTACTGTTATTCTTTACTCCACTAATATTATATGTCATTTTTTAAAGAAGTTAATGATATTGGTGAATTTATACTATTGTTTTTCTTACCCTTTCCATTTATATCTAATGGAATTTGTCGAACCTCCACGTGAGTTTCTGTATCAGTTATTAAAAATAAACACTTGTTATCAAACCAGAGGTGAATAAAACATTGAAGATACAAATTAACAATATTTCGACTTTTTTATTTTTTTCATTTGCGTTGTACTTTTTGGAAAAATATCTTCGGTCAGAAAGGATAGATTCTGAAACTGCACGTTGTAGGTAATTTCGAAATCAATTACTCTTCAGCAAAAAATGTATGAATGTTTGAATTTTGCACCATAAATATTTGAGTAAATCCATTCAACATAATTTCAAAGGGTTAGACATTGTTTTTGTATCGTCACAAATATCAGTCTACTCTATAAAACATTCTCTTATTGGTCGAACTATTATTGTTTTACCTTTTTTATTGATTTCGTCAACTTTTTTCATTAGCAACTCAGGTTTCTGCAGATTACATTTTCACATTTTGATCTTAAGCACATGCATTTCGCAAAGTACGAGAGGCGTTTTATTAACAATGAATATTAAGAAAAATTTATAGTTGAATTATTAGTCTTTGGCAAAACATTAACGTCAATATTTATTTCCATATTAATATTTTTGAATGTCGTGCACATGCAGAATTAAAATTACGCTCACAATTTGAATTCTGGAAAGTTTATACCGATTTGGTTAGAGAACGTAAAAAAAAAAACATTTTCCCTAAATAAGTCGCGAAGGAAAATAAACATGGTTCGAAAATAAACAGGGACTCCCAGCGCACCAGGAGCCTCCCCGCCCCGCCCCGCCGCCACGCGCGCTCTGCCGCCCTCACCTGTTCCCGCGCGCCTTCTAATTGGAGCGCCGCCCACGCGCCTCTCCCGCGGGGCGATTATTTTCAATTCCGCCAGCGTTTCTTCCTTGTCGCCTCGTACTTTATTCCGGCGCTTCTGTATCGCGGGCGCGTGTCCTTGGCAGTTGCGCGCCGGTCGCGGAGCTGCGGGCAGGAGCGCGCCGAGGGAGGCGAAATGAAAAGTAATGTTGCTCCACGGCCGTCACAATCGGGGCGTCACGGCTAGAGGGGCGGGGCGAGGGCAGGGGGGGGGAGGGGAATTGACGATGCGGGGGGGGGGGGTGCGGTACGGACACCAGGCGCAGCCCTGGCGGATCCATTTTTTAACAGATCGAGAATACGTTGTTTGTTTTCAATCTGGTGCGTAGAATGAAGGCGGCCGGGGTATTTGCACCGCCGCGCAAGAATGGACGACGGGAAGGACAAGGGATGTGGAGCGTGCGTGATACGCGGCGCGGGGGTTGGTTTGAGGAATCGGCGACGCGACGAGACGAGACACGACGCGACGCGGCTCGAGCGAGGGGAGGGACCGGTGGGCGCCCCCCGTGGTCAGACACAGCACCCAACAGCTTCTTCTGTGCAGCTCGTTCCTAACAAGAGAGTAAATTTGAACATTTTCATTTTCTCGCGGATATGGGGTAATCTATTTAACCGCTTTATCATTCAAGTTGTTGGGTGAGGCGCAAAAGATAATGTTGTAAAATTCTGTACCCCATTGAAATCCATGTGAAATCTTTCGATACTTTCTTAGTCTCTAACTCCAGTCTGTATTGTATTACATTAGTTCTATTTACTTATGTAATTATTTTCAACACTAATTTGGGTACATGTGCTCCTAGTACCTGAACAAGTATATTTACGCGATAAAACCATTCATTTATTTTCCCGTCTTGCGCCCGAACGCAAATGTGTGCGTCAGTCAACAAAACGTCTCAAGTGGCACTGTCTACTTCCGTGAAACTCAATTAGAGAATTTCGCAAAGTTAATTGAAGCAGTGTAAGGAAGCTTTTGAAAGCACCGTCAAAAGAGAGTTCTATCAAATACGTTGCCTCGTTATGCGTGCTAATCAAATCGTGACGAAATGACTTTTATTAAATTATTCAGTTGCCGGCAGAGGATGACTTAACTTCGTTAAATTTATCAAGGAATGAGATTAGAGGGAACTGGAAAGAAACATGGCAGTAAATACTTCTCGTTTCTAGTGACATGTATCTGCATTTTATTGGATTATGCAGTCGGACTGGATTGGAATTCCCAGAATGCTACAGTATCGATCTGTGAAGGGTGTGTCAAAAACAGACTTTACATCAATTGCAAATAGGAGGGTACCCGAATGTTCAGTATAAAGCTATTATTTTGCATATTTCATTTTCATCATCAGATTCAAGCAAAAATTAGTTAAAAATGGATCTCCTATTAGATCAAGAAACTAATATTTTACTATAAGAATACGTACTGAGATTTGAATACAAAAATATTTTTTAAACCAAATTTAAAATTTCCATGAAGTTTTTCATCTACCTGGAAACATTTCACAACGTTAAATAAATTTGCTTTCGTATTTTCAAGAAATATTGTTATTTTTCCACGTGATATTACATGTTCACCGGTCGTGGTTCTTTGAACTCCTCTTAAAACGAATTGATTTTACAAATTCTTTCCCTGATAACATTTGGCCTAATTTGTGAATTTGGTGCTAATTTTCACGAAATATTAAATGGATTAATAATTATCGTATGTTAAAGAAATATAATGAGCTAATTTACTTTTAAATTTTCGATTAAAATTGAAGAACAAATAATTATGATATCCAGAAATCTCTATTACTAAATTCCAATGTGCGCGAGAAGAAAAGAAAGCTACGCAGCTTCTGGCGTTTAAAAAGTCGTCTATAGTTTTGTTAGATATCCAAGAACTTGTGAAAAATTCGAAGTAATGAAACAGTTTCAATTTTGACTGGAAACTGCAAATATTTGTTTGTGTTATTGCTGCATATTCTCACACTGCGCGTCCCGAGTTGATTATCTTACTATGTGAGTGAGTCACTGTTGACGATACCACTAACATCATACGATAGCAAGGCTCGAAGGAAGAAACTTCTATATAATCAATATTCTTGCCCTGTGACAAAGTGTTGTACAGTGCACGCATATTTTATGTAATTGTAGCATTTGTACATACTTATTTTGTTAAAATAGTTATTTTGTTGTAATGTTCTAGGTAATTTTATTGTTTTTCTGGAGAAGTGTGTGTGCTACTTATTGGTGAACAATTTTTTGTGTGGTTTTATTCAGCAACATTATTGCTAAAGCAGATCACTAATTATAGTGCATTGTTTAGTCACCCTTTAGTAAAAGCGATTCTTTCAAGGCATGCACAGCATGCTAAAAAATCATTTTTGAGTACAAGTGCTAAACGTGAGATTATGTTGGAATGTTCAGATAATCGGTGAATGCAACAAAAAAACAAAATATTTTGATCTTACCGTCAAAAAGGCTGTCTATAAATAACTGGCCTAGACGCGTAAAAGAGGCAATAGAAATTAGTAGACGGCGGCACAACATCAACGCGGATGCAGACCTTAATCTAAACCACGCCTGGAAGTATATTTTTCCACCGATTCCTGACGGCGCGGGGACTGTTCTCCACCGTCCGATCTCTAGGACGGCGGGTGCGAGGCCCGGGTTGGCCCAGACCGCGAGCCAATCAGAGGGACCTCTCCGCCAATCACGGCGCACTCGCGTTACCCGACCCCTAAGCTGAAAAAGATACACCGGAGGAGGAACTTTATTGTGTCACTACCCTGAAGAAGCCTGCAACAGGACGGGCGAAACGTCGGCCTATCTGCCAACGACGCGGCGTCACCCGGACAGCCTAGAAGTAATGGACTCGAGCCGCGGAAGCCTACGTGTACTGTCTATAAATAGTCTCCGCAGGGTGAGAGGATCGTGTCTGCGTAGATAGGCGCGGTCTCTGGTGGAGAGTTGGAGACGACCACCCGGAGCGGCAACAAGCGGGACGCTCGTCGTAGCTGCAAGGCGGAGGCAGTGAGTGGGCGATTCCCAGGCTCCTGGTTGCCGGTTCAGCCCGGAAACCGACCAGTTGGGCCCCTGGAGCGCCGACGTTTGCGCACGATTGGGTGAAGGAGATTCTTAGGAATACTTTGGAATCCACATACAGAAGTGCAGCGGGAAGTTACCCCCCGTCAGGTTACCTAGGTAAGCGGCAATACTCATGTCGGTAGCGTAACCTGTACGCAGTGAGGAGACGGGATGAGGGCCACGAGCTGCCTGAACCTTAGTTCGGGTGACCCCCAGTTGGGCTCTTGGCTTCGTCGTGGCAGTGGCCCAACAGTCTGGGCATAGAGGAGGAGCTTGGTGTCCCAGCAATGTGAGTGTAGCGTTGTCATATGGCAACACTGACTCTGGTACTAGCCTGGATAGCTAGTAGCACTGAGATGGCTGGTCGGCCTCACCCAGGCATTGAATAGCAATGTTGCCGAGAGGGCGTATAGAGTTCCGACTGGATCCGGATTTTAGCCGGTCGCCGTACTTCTGCGGCGGCAGTGGGTGCGGATAGAGGCTATGGCCTAGGTGCCCACCCTGGGGACTTGGAACCCCTAATAAAACAAGGCAGATACGCACACACTGTCTAAAAATAGTATATGACACACATGGTAAAAGTAATTTCATGTGGCTCGTGGGATCGCAGTACTCATTCTGTCGGACTCGTGTCGCAACCTTTCCGACTCGTAAAATAAAATGACACTTTTGCCACTCGTATCATAAATTACAATTATGTTGCTAAAAAAAAACATACACATACTTTTACATTCCTAGCTATGTACATTAAAACAGTTTAGAATTTGCTAGTGTTGTACTATACATTGCGTCTACAATATTGCTCGTTAGACTCAATTAAAAAATAGAAAAAAACTATTACAGGTAGATTTCTTAAGGAACATTCCTTGTAAAACGATCAGATTTAAACAGAAATCTTTTTTTCATTACAACTGTCATTACTTATTAGCAGAAAAGCTGATAAAGGAAGGACACACACAAATACAATATTTGGATGTAAAATACTCGTATATTGGAAAATAAGAAATTTTAAAATTCTCA
Organism: Gryllus longicercus; assembly: GCA_038098605.1. Lineage (NCBI taxonomy): Eukaryota > Metazoa > Arthropoda > Insecta > Orthoptera > Gryllidae > Gryllus > Gryllus longicercus. Next base: position 3,312,194 of record JAZDUA010000121.1, on the reverse strand, counting down.
AAACTTCTGCAAAAACCGTGCACACCCAATTATTAGTTTCATTAAGCATTTTTCACAGTAGGAAGGCCAGGAAACAAGAAATGAAATAAGTTTTTTTTTAAATTACAGATTGAATAGAAGAATCGCGATTTCTTATATTATGCATTACCTAAAAAAGGGCAAAGTACATCTTGAATTGTATTGTTTTATAGAAATACGTCACATTGACACATCCCGATTTATTTTTAAATTTACGTTTCCTTATGAATTTGCATGCATGGTCGCAACGCGCGCTGACTTTCTAACGAATTGTAAATTACCAACCGAAATAGCAAGCGCTCCAAATTCCATGGGGCAAAACCGTTGTAATTTTGAAAAACATAACGAACGCTTTCGCCTGACATGAGGAAAGTCGTGTAACCCGGCGTGTCGGCCGTGTCCACTCGCGCCGCGTCGTCTGTTTCCTGCGCCATTTTTCCGGGGTGCTAGTCTCCCTTTTGTTTCCCTGTGTGTACATTTGCATCCCGCGTGTAATGGTTTGTATGGAAACACTTAACATCGCCTTTGCTTGTTGCGCGCACGCGGCGACGGCGCCCGGGCCGCGCACAGTGGGTGGCAGGGCAGCGAACGCAGCTTTGACATCAGTCGGCGATTGACAACGAGCAGCGCGTTCTAAAGATGTGATTGAGTGATGTTTTCAGCGAGACAACTGATATGGTCATTCGTTCCGTAAGTGTAGTGCATGTTATAGTAAGGGTTGTAACGAAAACCCTTCCTCCCGGAGATTCGATACCGATCTGCACGTTGACATACGGGGTTTCCCACTCCAAGTTTCTCCACATGCGTTGCACCGCCCCAGCCCGGTCCAGCTTGAAGCTCCCATCGGGTCTCCCGACATGTGTTGGTGTGTTGTGTATTTATAGTAAGTTTCTTTCTAAGGGGAACGGAAGGGGCCAGGATGAGATAGGAAAGATTGTGCGAAAGTATATTAAATTATTTCTCCGGAATTTCTCTGGCGTTAATCGAAGAAACTACTGGCGGAATAAATCACAGCTACCTAGCTAGATTGAAAATCTGCCACCGCCAAAACTCGAATTGGGAGAGGTGGTCAAGGTGTCAACTGAAGTCACTGCAGTGCCTCTGACCGGGAGATCCTAGGTCCTGTGCTCGGCTTCCGAAGGTAGTAGGATTATTGACACATGTTACATAGCTAGGTCGAATTCAGCTGCTGTCTTGAAGAGGCTACTAGAGGCCGGCTACTCTGATCGGGATATTCTCGTGGTTTCTCCTATCAAGACCAGGCGAATGCCGAAACAATACCCTAACAAATGGGCCACAGACCGCGCATGATCTTTTCTTTCTCTTCCCTGCACTATCCCTCCTACTTACACCCACACTTCCAATTACATGCACTAGACTACCACACATGTCGGGAGGCCAGTCGGGAGCTTGGTGCTGGTTCCGGTTGGGGCGGTGCCTTGCTGGTGGGAGATATCTGGTTGAGGCAAACCCCGCTAGCCGACGGTAGGTTGGCGTCGGATCTCACCATCCTGCAGGGAAATATCACTGCCCCCTCCTGCGGAGAAAACATGCACTACACGTATGGGTCTGATGACCTTAGCATCTTGCGCTCTCGGAATAACTAACCAATTAATCAATCAGAACTTTGCCGTTAGGACCTCTCAGTCAGGGTCGCTGTTTGAACAGTAAAGTAAAAGCATTTCAACATCTTCTTCTTCTTCTTCTTCTTCTTCTTCTTCTTCTTCTTCACTTCATGGATTAGGCTACTGCTTGTTCCGTCCTCACAGAATCTCTCCATCGTTTTCGTGGCCTTCCCACGTCTCTTCTTCCTCTCGGCGCGTATAACAAAGCTGCTTTAGGAAGTCTGCTATCACTCATCCTTTCCAGATGTCCGGCTTTTTACTGTGAGGAATTCGAGTAAGAGTTATTTCTCCAGTGCGGATTACCGGTCCACAGATGGAAAGTCAGATATTGGGTTGCCACCTTTCAGCCTTCTGACCTGCTGGGTATCTTTTCGGGTCACCATCCCTAGGCAGACTGCCATTTCAACATAAGACAATAAAATACTGATTTGTAATAGTTGCGTGATATGATTGATGTAGCAAGATCAGGAATGACTTTCACGCCCGAATAGTGGAATTACAGTCCCTTCATTGTATTCGATTGTATCCAGTTTAATTCTATTTTCTCTACTTTCATCCCGATATTAGTAGACGATTAAATTAATTTTAATAATATTAGAAAGGCCGATCAGATGACCGAGATCGCTAAGGCAGTAGTGCCGGAGTGGTTTCGGACCAGAAGATCGCGGGTTCGAGTCCCGCCTCGGGCATGGGTGTATTTGTGTGTTTGTATGAGTGTGTCGTCCTTTCACCCCTCATTATCATCATTTCATCTTTCATAGCCCCAGGGCTAACAACCCTGGGGGATAAAAATTGGATTCAGTAAAAAAATACTGATCCCCCCCAATTGAAGTTACATGCACCTGCTACCGCGATATATGATACTGAGCCACGGTAAAATGCAGGATGTATGAACGCGTGGTCCTAGTTGGCCGATTCGCGAGCAAAAAGAAAGTATTAGAAAGGAGAATGGTCTTGTTTTCTTCATTACAAAACGGAGATGTAGTATCATCTTAGCAAGAAATCTGAAAGCTAAGTGTACCAATATTTTACTTGGAAAGAATTGTAGACAGGTAGTGAAAACCGTGCGAATTGCCAAAAAAGGAATTTCGAGACCATTAAGAAAAACTGTTTTAAAATCTCGCGGGACTGACTGATGCGCTGTCTAGTGGAGACAATTTTGAACCCCCAAGAATGAGAATTTGAGAAGCTCATTTTACACCGCATTGTGCTTGATACGCTTTTTAGCACAAAATGCAAATTTTCACATTTTGGCACATAGCCCGGGTTGCATTCATGTTCTACAATAGTTATGTTATTATATTTAATCTTGACCGTTTGTCCTTAAATGTGTAAATCCTGTGTGTAAGTGTTGTAAAACATAATTTGCGCTATTTTCTTTTGATTGTAACAAGGCATGTTTCGTAAAATTTTATTTATGTATGTTAGGAAAATATTTTGTAAAACTGTTACTTGCTTATAAATTGTGATGTCTTTGTAGCATACCTCAGCTTTTGTTTTCATTATATTAATTAATATTTCTTAGTCAGCACTCAAGCACAAATATTTACTCATTCGGGTGCATGTGCTGTACTTGTTAACTTACGTAAAAACGCGTAAAATGTATTATTGTTATAGAATAATTCTACTCACTAGTTGAAAAGAAAAACGTGCTAAGTAAAGAATTTATTATGATAATCTAATATTGTACGCAAACACAAGTTTACCTCTTTTTGATTTGTTTTGCTTTTCGCGTGCATGTCCCATTTGTTTAATTTCCTACCCGCGTCCTTTGGCCTGTTTTGGTCCAGAGCGGTGGCGCTGGCGCGCATTGTGAACGCAGTGGCGGCGGCGGCGGCGGAACATATGTTGCCTGCGACCGCCGCATGCGACGAAGTGGCGCGCGTGTGGTCGCTCGCACCGCCGCCCCTTCTTCCGCCCCCGCCCCCGCCCCCACCTCACCCCCGCCGCTCAGCGCAGTGCCTCGCGAACGCTCTGCATAGGCACGTCACGTGCGTGCAGACAAACTGCCTTTGTGCACTCTCAGAAGCCGTTCTGCCACGTGTAAAATACAGTTGATATGTTGAAAGTATTGTTGATATGTTAATTAGCAAGTCCCCTTCTGAATAAATACACAATCATCATTATCAGATACGATTGGAAGAACAAAGCCTTCTAAGAATTATGGATGCAGTAAAATGTTAGAGATTATGCCTTGCTCGCGGACTTTCCATTTCACTGAAGTGTGTGTAAAATGAGAATATACATGGATGTGTTAAATAATAAACGTAGTACACACGCACAAATGCAAATTATTTTGAATTTCATTTATTACCGCAATTCAAAACAGTACTTCTCTGTTGCACAACATGTAAATTTTCTTTGACAAAGAGTAACATTAAAAAAATTGTAATAACAATTTATAATTGATTTCATTATAGTAGTATTTTTAACTTCAATCATATAAGAACATTTGTGTTATATTTGAATATAATTAATGGATCTTCAAGTACATTTTAAGCAAAAAGCATGAGAGAAGAGTTCTGGTAAAATTGTGTGTTCGCCCACTGTGTGACGTTGCTTCGCGAACTGCCGCTGCCGCGCCGCCACAACGCGCCTGCGCGACATCTGGCGGCGCGAAGCAGCCCTGAGTGAGCAGACGCATGTGAATTCCGCTCCCGCCCTCGCCGCCCCTCTCCCACCCCACCCCACCCCACCCCACCCCTCGCCCGCCCCTCCCACTCTGCCGGCCACTGCTCCCGGCCCCGACTCCAGCGCAGCCGCCTCCATTCGCCCCCCTGCCCATACCCACTGCATTTCCATCGCGCCGCCGCCATCGCCACATCGCCTCCGCCGCTTTCTCCACCACCACCGCCGCCGCCATCCTCCAACCTGCCCATGCATCCATCACCTCCCCCCGCATCGCCTCCACCCCACCACCATCTCCCCCGTCGACGCCTTCCGTGTCGTCACCACCTCTACCACCACCTCCGCCGCCGCCATTCTCCACCCTGCTCCTACTGCATCTCCACCGTCGCGCCGCCGCCATCACCTCCTCCCCCGGCTTTGCCTCCGCCCCCTCCACCATCACCACCGCCGGCGCCATGCGTATCGTCACCATCTCTACCACCACCGCCGCCGCCGCCGCCTGCGTCACGTGTTTCGGCCAATTTACGACGCCAAGCTGCTTCCGGCGGCGCCGAGGCACGGTCCACGCTGCGCCGCGTGCCACGGCGCGCCCCCTCCCTCCCCGCCACTCACCGCCACACCCCGCCACGTGTTGCCCTCGCCTTCGCTCTCGTCCCCTACCCACGTCTCCGGCCCGCTTTCGGTGGAGTTGCGTTCTAAGACTTAACAAAATGTTTCGGTGCGCACTGCATTCCGAGTTAAGGTTTCTGCCTCCTGTGGGACACTATTAAAATCTTTAGACTCACAAGTATGTTTCTGACAGTAGCAAAATATACACGGCAACGTGCTGAGTACACAAAAAGTTACCATACTTAATTTCGCTCCGGATTGCAATGAACCGTTTTTAATATTTCTGCCTTCTCATTTACATTGTTTTAAACAAAACAATGGAACGAATTAATTCTCGTCGATCGATAAAAAGAAATTTTGCAGAGTGATTCATGTGCATGATTCATGCAATTCAGTGATTTATGTACTTAGAATAACATTATATGAAAGCCAGTAAGACTGTCTAAAAATAGTGTATTGCACACGTGGTAAATGTGATTTTATTAGGCCATAGAATTGCTCCATCCGACCCATCGACCTCATCGGGCAACCTTTGCTTTTTGTAATATATAATGTCACTTTTACCAGCCGTATCATTAAAGACTGTTTAGCAAGATATGTTTTATCGCCTTTCTACTTTCTCTCTTTTGTTCTTCACACCATTAAATATTCAGTGGCTTGGGATATCTCTATTTCGACTTCTTCTCACTTTCAGCAACCCCTTTTCAGGACTCTCTGAACAGATTTTAACGGATCTACACTTTGTTTTTGGTAAAGATTCATGCACTGTATGATTATACTAGCTGCACTTGTGCGAACATTCCGCACTTTGTAAATACAAATTGTGTTAAAAGTGAACGAATATTTGTACTGAATAAAACATCCATCATCCATGACCTCAAATGTACGATAAAGATTATGACACTCGTGTCAATTGAGTATTTCTTAGATGTGGAAGGTGTACTAGATTCTTACTACCCATGCATGCTATGGAGAGGGAGTACGCAATCTCCTAAAATATAACAGAAGGTTCACAAGAGTTTCATTTTGTAGAACATAGCTGAAGAATTTTCTGTAGAATGTTGCATGTTAGTGGAATTGCGTTATAGAATGGTGCTTGTATTGACAGTGAAAATAGCTTTACACTTCATCAAAAATTCAGTTACTGGTAAATTGTGGAAAGAGTAAATGACTCTTTAAAAAATGTAATAAAACGTGCAAACAAGTCTCATTTTGTAGATTACCGAATGAAAACATAACACCTCTCCATATGGGCACTAAAAAACTCGTTTTAAGGCGCTAGAACGCATCTTTTCGACTTATCCACTGACTGATAAAGTGTATTTTAAAGTATTGTGGGTGGACGGTTGCATAGGCACATACTTTTATTAATTAATGTATATCGCTAATTATCAATCTAAGCATAAATTGAATTAAAACTATGTAGACTCGCTCCATGTGAAAGGTGTCTATGGTTTTTGAAACTCAGGATCGCAAAGAAAGACCAAAAGCAATGAAGCAGTTTCGATTTTGAGTGAAAAATGCAAGTATTTAACTGTGTTATTCCGCCTATTCTTATACCCTATCTCCCAACTCAATTTTCAATACATATTGCGTCACTGCTTTCGACATAACTGACGTCATGCAACAACAAGGCTCGAAGGAAGAGCCCGCTCAAAAATAATTGTTATTCACGTGTTGGTTAAAGAACAGCAATTTTTTTATATTCTTGGTACGTGAAGAATTGTTACTCTGCACAAGTGCATTAAATTTTACTACATTATTGCAGTATTCGTGAAGACTGTTTTTCTAAAAAAATTTAATTCATTGCAGTGAACTACGAAAGCATTTTATTTATTCTCAAGCGGTGTGTGTGTGTGTGTGTGTGAGAGAGAGAGAGAGAGAGAGAGAGAGAGAGAGAGAGAGAGAGAGAGAGAGAGAGAGAGAGAGATACTATTTGGAAAAGGATTTTCTGTTGTTTTGTACAATAGTATTTTTACTGTCTTGAGAAAAAACCTGTAGCTTGATAATTGTAGTAGTAAGAAGACGCCCAAAAAAAGCGTTTTTACACTTTTCGAATAATCAGGGATTATGAGGAACACGCGACCTCCACCATTTTGTTAAGAGATCTTTACCTATTCGAGGACACGTTTAATTTTGGGGCTATTTTTGAGAAAATTTAGAAAATGTTTTTGTGACTTCATGTTAAGTGCCTCTAAAAATAAAATATCCGTTTGAAACTGCCAAATGAAAATATTCGTTCAGATCGATCGGAAAATATCAATTTTGGAGAAAATCGGCTGGACGGGTTAGGCGCAAGCGTTGACCAAAGACAGACGGACGGACGGACGGACGGACGGACGGACGGACGGACGGACGGACGGACGGACGGACGGACGGACGGACGGACGGACGGACGGACGGACGGACGGACGGACGGACGGACGGACGGACGGACGGACCATCAATCGATTTCGAACGTTTTGCTATCAATCAATTCTTCAGTGTCTTGAACCCACAAAACATGGATTCGGTCTACAACCCATATTAGAGGAAGAAATATACGAAATATAAGAACAAGATTTATACATTTTTTTGTTACCGCGGCCAACGTAAATGTTTTTCTGCAAAATGTGCTGTTCCCCTGCGCACGATCAAAATATTTTCTCTTCCTATATTTGTAAGAACAATAAAGTTAGGTATCTCCGCAAATACGTGACGCGGGAGCCGAGTGCAGAACGCGGGGTTAGTAATCTTCTAACGAAATTCATGTGTAACAAACGTTTAGCTATTGTCGACAGTATTGCCTACAACTACATTTCTAATGAAACCAAACTTTTTAATCGGCTTTTTACTTTAACAGAAAAGACGTATCTCCTTTAGAAGCAATAATATATAATTTTTTTTCTATTTAGTCCAAACTACGTCACTAATAGTAAATATAAAAGTAACATATGTTTCGCGCAGTCTAAGAGAAATACAAATCAATCCTTTGCACTCTGCTAATATATTTAAGAAACTCCATCTGTTATAATGGCCAGAAGTAGTGTCACCCTCAACTCTGATATATTTGTCATGCGCTTCGTATCTCTGATGGCTAGTGGCAATGATCAAGTCGAAAAATCTCTAACACTCTCCTGGCCAGTAGAAATGGTGATTAAAATAAAATACCTTCATTCCTTAAGGTGTGTCTTGTGAGAGTAGAAATCCATAAATACTTTATTTTAATTTTTACAATGTGAATTATTAGCTTTTCAGACCTTTCCCGTGTGTTAATATAAACATGTTTGTCCGATTTAATGATTCTTGATTAAATATGTTTTGTAGATAAATTCTCCGTTAATTAATTTCAAACGCATGTGAACATGAATATTCCCTCCACAATTTTGATTTGATTATATTTTTATGATTTCACAACCATGAATGATAGTGACTCTGAGGAGAAAGTCTAAGCTGAGTTATATTTTGAATTCCCAACCCACCATATTTTTTTGAACATTTTTTACAATATGATTAAAAAACTACTTTATTTCTTTTCGTACAAGAAATCATAAGTTTCTACTTTTGGAGATTCATATTTCTCCTTTTGTCAATGGATATTAAAGAATACGATATCTTTGCTCTAAATAGAGTCATTATACCATGTATACCTTACCGTACATTTTCACATTTCGAGATAACCTTAGTTTTATGAATTCATCTTACCAAAATCTAATATTTCTTATGTCTTAATAAAAATATACCCATAAAAATAACCTTTATTTTTATGAAGGCATAGAATTTTAAAAGGTAGAAATTATCGAATATTGACACATTGTACTCCAATTTTTTTTAAAGCATTAGAAACAAATTTTGGAGAGGTAATAAACCATCATTTTGTTTCTAAAATCGTGAACACTGCCGTTGTCATGAAAAACTATCACAATAATCTCGCTGTAATTCTTAATCTCTAGTTTGCCAAGCTCATTATGCATTTAAGGATTTTCCCGCTTATCTCAACAAGTTTCAGATTCATGAAGAATGAATGTGATAAAGGCACACAAAGAGGGAAAGTCAAGAACAAAACTGGAGCAAATGACAAAACTGGAAGAAGAACAGCTCAGTGAAATGGTAATAAACATAAGAGATTAAGTGACTCTCCTAAATCCGATTAAGCTTCCATAACAGCAAAGTAATTAATTGCAAGTTGTTATACAATTACTTACCTAGTGTAGACATTTTTCTCTGAGGGTCAAAATTAAATGAAATATATTGGTTCTACAACAGTTCCTCCTCTCTTGCATTATTCCGCACATTTACGTAATTTTTGTGTCTACTGCTTGAACAAGCCAAAATATTTGCCTACGCTGGGATTCGGACTCAGAACTACTCGAAACTGCTTAGATGTCATCCAAACGTCCCCAAGGCTTCTAGAGGTAGTTGAATAAGGAATTTGCAAAAATTCAGAAGTTTTAATAAAAATCAGACTTAAAGATCTATTTTTTGAAAATAGATTTCATTAAAAAAATAAATGTTCTCAATGTAGTTATAAGAAGATTCAAAAAAAAAATTTGGAAGTTCAAAAATGCATAGAATTCAGTGAAATTTGGACGTACACTGATTTTATAAGCGTTATTTACTGCCCATGTAAAATTTAATCCACACATGTGGAGCCATTTTTAAAGGAATATTGGAAATGCGGAAGTTTTATGTAAAGTACTTGCAAAAATAAAAAATTCATATTAAATTAAAGGAGTCGCAACATCAAACAAGTCCACAAGGAACATCAGTTTTGGAGAATTTTCTGTGAAGGGTTTAGGCGCTTGCCTTGTTCAAATACAGGAGAACAAACGGACTGACTGATATTTGGCAGTAAACCCATTTTTCGTATCAAGGACTCTCAAAATGTGGATTCTGACTGCACACCGTATTAAAGGAAGTAAGTTACAATATATTGGAGCCAGACATTTTTTATAGTTTTCGATATAGAATCCCACAATTCGAGTTTTTTTTTCGAGAAAAATTGCTGTTTTTTGTTGCTGCACTGCCGTATTTTCTCTACATTACATAAGTAATATTCAAAACAGTGAAAATAAACGCTTTCGTGTCTAATGTAATAGACAATTTTACCTCTTTCACGCTAATTTTAAGGTTTTATTGCACGGTTGTTTTGTGAGTTGTACGCGTATTTCATTGATTCTCGGAGTTTGAAGTTGTTAGCTCTTTCTTACAGCGTAATTGATGTTACAATATCTCACTGTGGTCGTGTTCTCCCCTCTCCTCGCTGGAACGGGAGATCCAACATCGATATGCACGTCGGCTTGCGGGACTTTCCCTCTTCAGGTATCTCCTCCATCCAGAAGAATCTCTACGCCATCTTCAGTTTTCTTATAACTATTGATAGTATGGTGCATGTAAGTGTGTGTGTGTGTGTTTATGTGTGTAAGGGGAGAGCAGTGGCCAGGTGAGGAAAGACAAATCGAGTGTGATCTGTGGTTTGTTTTTGTGCATGTGGTATCGAAGGAACCACGGATAATCATCGTTCTTATCAGACAAATTGTTTCTCCAGCCAGCGACTAACTCATTCTATCGAAGAAGCTAGTATCGACATTTCTCCTCTGAGAGGTGCTGGACGCCAATAACCTCCCGGTCATCAATACTGCAGTGGTAACAGCGTTGCAACTCAACTGCCAAGAAGAAAAACGAAAATATGAGCCAGCAATAGACTGGATATTTAACTAAGCATTTCATATTGAACTTCATCTTCTTCTTTGCCTTCTTCTTCTTTTCCTTCTCCTCCTTGCGTCCTCATCTTCCTATTCCCCCGCCATCCTATCCCCCCTGGAGGCGCGAGGGAAAGTCTCGCTGCGCGATAGCCGGATTAGCGTCAGCGCCTCGCGACGCCGCCCCGCCCCGCCCCGCCCCGCCCCGCCCCAGGCCGCCCCTGCGCCGCCCCGCCCCGCCCCGCCCCGCGGCGCATGACGCCAGCGGGGCGATGAAGGGCGCCCGGCCCCCCTCCGCGCGGAGACCTCGGGCCGCTTGGCAGCCCCCGCTTGTCCCCCCCCGCCTAATCCTTTGCTCACTCCCGTTCTTAGGCCTTCCTTTCCTATTACTTTAATGCCCCGTTCATGCGCATTAATCCTCTCCTTTTCCCAACAACCGACCTTCGTGTTTCTCGTTGTGTAGGTTTAATTGCAAGTAATAAGCCTATTCATAATATCCGCCTAGTATTTTATACTTCTTTCGCAAGCTATTTGGTTTTACCTATAAATTAATCATTTAATGGCTTTTAAATACTTTATATTTAATAATATTAACGATTTTAATGCTGATTGTACATCTCTGAAATAAAAATTGTGTAGGAACAATAATAAATCTTCTCAATTTTTATAAATTGACAATCTTTTTGCCTTCACACACACCATCTATGCGCTCACGAGTATGTACGAGTGTCGTAAGGTAATAGATCGTGCAAAAGCGTAATACTGATAGCTGAATAAAAAACTACAAAATACTCAACAGAATTGTACCCAAGAATCTTAAAAGATCTATATATTAAATTGATAAGCACCTGTTTACCTCTTATTATAGCTAAATTAAGATCTTGTGCAAATCGGTTCGTCTTAGTGTTAAGAGCTTTTCCTTCACTTGATGATTAATAACAGAACGTCCTCCAAGGAGAGTTACAGGAGATGTATCAGATGCGTCAGAACGCGGTTCTCAGAAACACTTCTTTTATTTCTCTTCTCATCGGGCCCTAAACAAGAAGCTGCCTGAAAATGAGTGACTTTGAGTCTCCTTCAATGAGCATGTACCAAACGTTATTTTTCAACTTGGCATTTAAAAGAGAATAATCATCGTAGCCAGTTGCAGAAACAACTCCTCTACAGTGTATTAAACCAAAAAATGTCCGAAGCTAGAGGTTTCCGCAAAGAAATCGTCCATTGTTTCCAGCCAACCCATCTCCTCGCGTAACGAGAGCCGAGAGGGGTAAAAGGAGCGCCAGGGGTGAAGGCTGCGCGGGGGAGCGGTGCGGGGGCGGCTACTGACGGAGGCAAACGTCGTACGCAGACGTAAAGAGGACAGATACAACATTGAATCCACTCAAAGGAAGGGAAGAAGAGATTTGAGCTCAAGCGCGGGGCGAAAGGCGGAGAGTCTAGAAGACGCGGAGCGAGGTGGTCAATACACGAGGGAGGACGTGTCGGGGGGGGGACAAAATAAGCCGTTGCTAAGCAAGGTGATGCGACGAGAGATCAGACGAGGTAAGGTTATCGGAGCGAATAGGGGCAAGGCGAGGTGGGAAGAAACAGGATGGGCATAGGCGAGGCGTAGCTGGGCGAGAGGGGCACGGAGCGGGGAAGTTCGGGGTGCATTGAGGCGAGGCTGTGAGAGGCAGGGCGAGCGTTGAGGCGGGGAGAGATGGGTGAGGCGAAGAGGGGTGTTGCGTGATGAGGCCAGGTGAGGCGAGTGAGGGAGAGATGAGGCGAGGCAGATCGAAGCGCAGTGAAGCGGAGTGGAGAGAGGCGGGTGTTGCGTTGCGGGGCGGAGCGATGCTGTGGGAGGCGGGGAACGGCTGGGTGACGCAGAGCGAGGTGTGGCGGCGGTGGTGGCCGCTGCGGCGCGGAGGCAGCGCCGGGCGCGCAAGAGGGCGGACACAACGCCGCCAGGGCGCAACGAGGGGTGACAAGTGAAGGCGGGGCTCCTTAATTAACCGGCAGCCGATTCTCGCGGGGCGGGCGGGCGGGCGGCTCGCCGCACTGACGTCGCAACCCGATCGGAAGAATCTGAGGCGCACCTTTCCTCGGCGTCGCTGCGGTGTCGAGGAGGAGGAGCTCGTCGCCGAAGCGGAGGCGCCCGATCGAAGCAGGGGCTTCGGGCGCACCGTTAATTACTTGGCGCAACGAGATATCCAGCGAGTACTGCATTGTCCTATTACTACGTGCAGAGGCTATCAGGTGAACAGATTTCATCGAAGTTAGAAAGCGGTTCCTTTCTCAACGGTTCCTTGTCTTGAAAAAACATAAACTTCTTAAAAGTGGCATTTTCAGCTGCCTCATTTATTTTCTGTGAATAAAGCTTCCCTTCGTAGAACGAGTATTGGAAGCAGCCAAGCGAAAAGAAACTTCAGTAGTAGCAGCACCAAGAGGTTTTGTTGTAAAATGTGTGATTATTTTGAAAAAAAAATACAATTAAATTAAATGAATTAAACTGAAGTTAGACATTTTAAGCATATTTTCAACTTATGGAAATTGTTAAAGCGTAGAATAAAAATACTTCTAAATTGCAATACAAACAGTACTTACTTCTTTCATAGTTCTAATATATAAGATTCCAAATACAAGTGACAACATCAAATACTTTTGAATTACATCGATAACAGTTTGCTGACGAGCTAAGTATCATTAGTCAGTTGCGAGTGTAGTGGACGGCGGTAATGTGTCAATAATGGATCCAAAACCTAAGTATACCATGGCTCTTACAACTTATTTTTTAAGGACTACTCTCAAAGTCGTAATATTTTATAGACTTCGCAATAAGTTGAACTATATACTGTGTAGAAGTGACATGTTGCACACAATATGGCCACGCGGTGAAAGCCCGCTCAACCTAGACGCAACCGTGATTCCTCTGAAGGCTAACTTAGGAGGCACGTGGGGTGTTGAGACGGCTCGGGTGAGCTATCAGCCAGCCTCTTGTACCCTTACCTTGGTAGCTTTGATAAAAACTCGGCGAACCACCGTGTTTAATGCGACACGGGCGCGTTCCCTGTAAATGTCTATACCTACAGAGGGAATCACTCTTACCTTGGGATAATTCAGTAGGCATGTAGGGATTAAAGTGAAATGAATATAATAAAGACTAAAAGATTATACAATTAATTACAATAACGATTTTACCAATGATAGATCAGTTGCATAAACTTAATAGTCGTCGGCATCTACAGTTGAAAACTGTGTTGATTGCAAATTGCCCATTGCAACTTGAAGGTGATGTGTCCAAAAGCCTATACGTAGTGCACATGATGCTAAGAGGCTAATTAGGAGATGCGCAATTGCATGTGTGAGCAGTTAGGAACACGTCTGCTCTCTCCAGAGGCAAGGCGTAACACTAGCGTTTTTGTAACCGCTTCGCTTGGGCACGCGCGGGCGGCGGTAGGCGCGTCCTGCAAAGGTCCGCAAATTGAGAATTGCGGGCGGCAGTTTCCCACGCTCGTATGCTGAGAGGGAATTAATTGACAAATGCTTAGGCCAGGAGGAGACGAAATCTACGGTCAGCAGACCCTAACGACCCTAGAGACATGCTTCACTTGTTTTATTCGTTATAAACCACCATTCACTACCAATTATAATAAAACAATGTCATATTTACAACTTTATAAATATCAATTTATGATTCAAATTAACCATTAATCATATGGTACTTTACCACAATTCAATAGTCTCCAGTGGCGGCTATCATATGAGCACCTAAATTAAGCGCTAATCTCACTGGAACAATATCGGCTGTCAGCTAAAGAGGCAGCAGAATCGCATTCCATACACAACCTGTACCCTGTCACGTAGGCTGGCAAGGCAACACTTCTGTCCCGGCCGACTCTACGGCTGCTTCATTCCTTAATGGACTCACACTTCGACACTCTTTAATAATATATATAAATCACCATCAATTGGGGGCAACACCGTAGCCCTCTGGTGGCACCCTAGGTAAACTAAAATCTCTTAGTGACTAACTTACCCCCCCTGCCACCCCCGCCGCCACCACCTCCTCCGCCACCGCTTCCGCCGCCACCGCCTCCACCGCCACCGCCTCCGTCACCGCCTCCACCTCCGACGCCACCACCTCCGCCGCCACCGCCTCCACCGCCACCACCTCTTCCGCCACCACCACCTCCTCCTCCGCCACCGCCTCCGCCGCCGCCTCCTCCTCCACCGCCACCCCCTCCACCACCACCTCCTCCTCCTCCGCCGCCGCCAGCTCCTCCTCCTCCTCCGCCACCGCCTCCGCCTCCGCCACCGCCTCCGCCACCTCCTCCGCCACCACCTCCGCCACCTCCTCCGCCACCACCTCCGCCACCTCCTCCGCCGCCACCACCTCAGCCGCCACCGCCTCCGCCGCCACCACCTCCTCCGCTACCGCCTCCACCGCCACCTCCTCCTTCGCCGTCGCCTCCCGCGCCGCCATGTGCCGTTTCCGCGCAGCCCCACTGCGTCCAGAGAGCGGACGCGCCGCGCCGCGACCTGTCGCACGGGGGTGAGGTGGGGTGGGGGAGGGAGGGGGAGGGGGCGTGGGCGGGGCGTGCGAGCCTGTCTCGTCACAGAAGGGCACGCCCGCGGAGGAGGCGCTGCGGCGGCGGATCCAAATTAAATTAGGATTTACGGCGGTTCATCCTGGGGGAAGGAGATTGCATTGCCTGCGGGGTGTTCTTATGTAAACAGTGACAAAGGCGCGGGGCATGCCGCATGTGTGTTACGGACGTTGTTTCTGGAAGAAGCAATTTTGCGGCGGCTCATGTAGAAGCGTGAGATAATTCACGGGCCCAGCACGGCGGACGACACGTTTGGAAATTTCACAGACTTAGCCGACAATGTATTCGCACGCTTAGGTCGTGCTCAGGAAAGCTTTTGCGGTGGTTTCGTGTTGAAGATGGATAATTAGATTTTCAAAAAATTACTACTGCTGTACGTAGCTTCCCTAGTACGAACACACAAGAAATATTCCTTCGCTTTGTTCATATTTTAATTCTAGGGCCTAGTGATGCTTAGTTCTGAATATGAATATGGAATTAATCTATGAGTGAAGCACGGAGAGTTACTTTTAATTTTGATGTACCATATACCTTTTTCACTAGATTATAATGTTATTGCTTATATTTGTTGCCGTTCACTTCCCCCCAAAATATTCAAAATATTACATTTATTCTTATGTTTGTGTGTCTTCCGTGAAGTCTTTCAGCCCAACAGATCTCTCGACGCTCCTCTCCGTACCACGCTCGAGTCCGACTTGGTCTCCAAGTGCGGCAACCATTAATTTATTTAGCACACTCCCCATTTCCAGACATGAATGTAATAAGTAATCTACTACTTCAGCTTCTGGGTCAAAGGCTTCCATATCGATCACGCTTTTCGTTAAGTTTCCCCGATGCATGGAGCATATGCTGAGATGGCCCCTTGTTTTCCTTTTGCACATAAATGTAACATCACTATGCGCAATTTTTGTTAAACCTCTTTTTGGTTATTGTGGTACAAGTAGAGCCGGGACAGTGTGTTGCTTCTTTGTTAGCAAAACTATTAATTCACATCTGTAGTTCGTTTCCTCATGTAGATGTTTTCATACCTAGCGAGAAAACATTTCTATTCTTTCAATTTTAATTTCAACTTTAATTTATCATTTAACTATGTGTAAAAAGAATGGAGAAGATCTTCTAGTGTTCAAGAATCGAAACACTTGACTAAATCGAATAAATCGAAAAAGTATTTAAAACTTTAAAAATATTAAATTAATTTTATGTTGATTTACTACTATTAATGCATAACTATATTAATAGTTAAAGCTATTGATAAAAGTACACTTGTCAGTTTAAATGAATAGATTTATAAATAAACAACAATGGTATTACTTGTAATTACCTGTAATCTTACCTGTTTAATACAACAATAAACATACCGGTATTAATTTTTTCATTCGTATTGAATAACACGTATGAGTGACTTGGACCCCATTTTTCACAAACTCCTCAAAACCTTTTACAGTTATCTTTTTTAAGGTAGCTTGCAATTTTTTGAAGAAAGCTTTAGGTAGATTCTACATTCACGATTGCGAGGTTCTCTTCGGTCACTGTTTCAGTGTTCCAGAATACTTTTCTAGCATTAATTCAATATCGTAGGTGAAAGCATATAGATATAGTACAATACTACTTCGGGTAAACGCCAAACAAAGGGAGTTATGTTATCCAATTATTAATAAATTGGATTCAGAAAAATAATAATATATATAATAACATCGAAAAAACTATCCTTTATTACTAAAAATATTTCAAGTAACTTCACAGTGTTTAGTGATGAAAACGATTACAAAATAATAAATAAAAATAAAAAAATGTCTAGTCTTTAATAAGTAAAACGAAAGCGCCAAATGCACATTAATGAGAAACAACAATTCGCAAAATGCAAATCGATGGAATAATATCAAACTAGCACAGCACAATTCACTTGAATGGCATGAATAGTGGCAGAATCTACGGAAGTAGTAATTTTTTAATTGCAAACTTAAATTAAAAAAATGTCACGACCACGTAAACGTAATATACAGTGTAATTGAGGGAAGGTCGGCAACGACTTTTACTAACATAAAATGAAACAAAACTACCCTACATCAAATATAAATACATTTTCTCATTTAGCAATGATGTGAATTTTTAAAAGTCTCTTTGGCTGGTCTTTAGCTGGCTACTACTACAGGTCGAATTCTGCTGTTGTCTCGAGGAGAAATCTAGCGGCCAGCTGTACCTTTCCGTGCTTTTTTCGATCAACACCAGACAAATGCCAGAGCAGTATCCTAACAAATGAGCCACGGACCGCACACGATTGTTCCTTCCTCTTCCTCGTCTTATTCTCACCCCTTGTGTACACACTTTCATTCACGTGTGTTATATTAACACACTTGTCGGGAGCTTACATCAGGTGCCCGGCTTGGCTCGTGGGAGACACCTGGTTGTCGAAAATCCCCACAAGCCAACATAGGTCGGCGCCGGATCTCGCTATCCAGTAGGGAAAGATCACAGTCAGTTCCCAAAAAAGAAGCACTTCACTTACGCGTGCAATGACCTTCGTTGACGCGAACGGAATCATCAGTCAATCAAGCGACATCAGTGCTGATGGTAGGCACGGAGGGGAGATACATTAAGTGATCAAAAGAATCCCGACACGTCCTAAATGGTGTTATGGTGTGGTCGTGTTTTTCATGAAGGGAACCTGCACCCCTTGTTCAGATGCAGATTTTGGTTAGTATCTCTCATCGTGATTTTCGTGATGGAATTGACTTACTGCCGCCGGAAAACGAAAGCGGTCAATTGCAGAACTGCTATTTTCCCTACAGCGCACGAATAACCATTCGCAGATAGTGCAGCTATATTTACATCCAGAAGCAAACCAAGACGCCATGTCATATTTTGCTGAAAGGATCAGGGAAACTGAACGAAAAACCTAAACAAAACCCGAGGTTCAATACTTTCTTGTTTGTTATTTAAGGTTACATCAACATCTAGGTCTTTAGCGACCACTATTGCATTTAACGGCATGGTAACTGATAAGATGGCATGATTTGGTGGTGATAGGGGGTGGAAGGACGAACACAAGCCTGCCCGAGGTGGGATTCGAAAACGGGATCTTTCGGTCTGAGATCGCTACGGTACTACTATCTTAACGATCTCAGCCAGCCGGACCAGCAGGTACAATATTTGTTACGGCATATTTAGTTTTTTAGAAATACTCAGTCTAAATGATAACTAAAGCATTAAATACCATTGTTATAATCAATATTAGTTTATTTTTTATGCTCAGTATATTCTCTAATTGTATAGTTATTCAGCAGAAAATACTTGTCACTGAAACTTGTGTATCGATTTTAGTCGTTTTCTGTCATCTGGCAGTGTGTTTTATAATAAGAATAGATGGGTTAATTTCATTCAGTGTCATTACATATTCGTCACGTAATATAACTGATGTCAATCTAAGAATTAATTATTAGCATTTTTATGATTTGAAGTAACGATTTGCGTTACTTATTAAATAAAAAATGTCATCCCGTCGTGTTTAGAACGAGTAATATTTTAGTATTAACATTGATAAGTTAAATATCTTTAAATATATGGTTAATTTAATTGAAAACTGTTTCTTAGTGCCGTTTACATTCTTGATAAATAGAGAAATATTAAAAATCAAAATCTCACTCTTGGTGGTAAAAAGATTGAACAGCCACCAGTTTAAAATCAACGGGCAGCCCTAATTCCGTAGGCATGAAAGCGGCTATTTTCCATTGAAGAAAATTTCCGCCTGGTGAGGCAACCTGCCTCCAGTGAAGGTGACTATGCGGCGCAAAGCCCCGTGGCGGTAGCAGCAGGAGGTTTTCATTCCGGCGCCGAGGAAGGAGGAGGAGGAGGAGGACGGGGGGGGCGGTGGGCGGTGGGCGAGGCGTCTGATATAATCCGGAGCGGCGCTGGGCGCCGGTTAATCGGATGCTCCAGACGCGCCGCCCCCGCCTGATGGTGTATGCAGCGCCAGCCGCCCGGCGCCGCGCCCTGCATCCGCCCGGGGCCTCGCCTTCTGACGCGGCGGCGGCGAATCCGAGGACGGAGGCGACGGCGGAAGGGTCGGCACAGGGGCAGCGGGAGTGGCGGGGGCGGCGGAGGTGGACACGGCGGGATCGTCGTTTGCGGTGGGGGCGGAAAAGTCTACAGAAAGGTAGCGGGAGTGGAGTGAGCAGCAAAGGGAAATAGCGGGATCGTCGGGAGCGTTGAGCGGAAGGGTCTACAGAGACGCAGTGGGAGTGGCGGGGGCGGCGGGGATGGATATGACAGGATCGTAGTCAGCGGCGGGAGACGTGGGGCGTTGACATGTAGGGATGGAGGTGGCTTTAGGGTAGGCTAACCTATGATGGAAAGAGTTGGAGCCTGAAGGAACGTCTGAAGCAGATATGTAGAGACCAGAAATCCAATTAAGCAAACAGAATCTTTTGTGGAGAGATTAGGAATTCATATGGTGCAATGGTATTGCTAGCTGAGATGTATATCAGATTCAATATGGCCTAAGAATATCATCGATTGATCTCCTCCACGAAGAATGAACAGAGGAAGGCCTCACAAAACCTGGAATTCAGTAATAATTGCGTGAAAGAAGAATGGACGACAACCTATTGAATGGATAGAGAAGATCGCAAAATAAGTGGCAACAACTGACATGAAAACGCATAAAACTGTAAAACTACTGTGAAAAATTCGAAAAATAATTTAAAGAAGGAAAATGGTTTGGAGAAAAGTGTGAAAATATTGTCCCCGAAATACAAACATTGGTTGCAAACTTGCATGCCTCAATTTGTGCCCGATAGTAAGGAAAATATTTAATTTAAAAGTTCTGAGTTCGTCTTAGGCTGTAGTGTTGTTTACAGACAGACTGCCATGCAGCCATACGGTCGTGTATAGAGAGACGTTTCGAAAAAAAATTATTTTTCCGAATCATATTCTTCAAATTGCATATTTCTGCACACGCCTTGTCGAGAAATTAAAAGCACTTAAGAACTTCTAATTTTCTGGATTATACTATTATAACTTAAATGAGGAAGGAGACGTTTTGAAAGCATAGAAGAAGTATTGTCTTTATCACCCTTTTCTTTGAAATGCCCCCACAATAATACATCCTCACACAGATTGCTCACACACCTCGCAGTAGCTCCTCCGTTCCATATAGGGCTGTTCATTTAAGGACAGTGGGGGGGGGGGGGTTAGTGAAGAGCTGACGGCGGGAGGGCGACGTTTCTGGAGAGCATGAGCGATGAAAATTAGCACATTACAGCGCAGGGGACCTCCGCAGAGGAAATTATACCCTCAGGGGTTCCCCGACCGCCCACAGGCCCTTTTCGTTATTCTGTGGTTTACGACCAGAAAGCTGTTGGTATATTTATACGTGGTCGTTTACGACACACTACTGCCCACCTGCACTGAAAATCTCGAAAGCTGCTGGGCCAGCAGAGGCAAGATATGAAGGGGGTCCTCGATGCATGTGTAAAAAATTCAGCAATGAAGATAACTTGTGTTATGGGTGGAAAGCATTTAAAATTGGAATATGCATTATTAATGGAGATCGGTGAAAGCTGCACACATTGAAAATATAATTTTTCCACAAAATTATGAATTTATCACTTCAATAGGGAAAATATTGTGTGAAAACAACTAATAAATCATGCAAACAATGGTGGCCATCTAGAAATCAGTAATAATAACGCAAAAAGAAAACATCTCATGCACACAATGGACTGTTGACCCACAACAAAATTTTTCCTGTTACAATTCAGCGCACAAGCAGAGAAAAAATAATCTGTGATGCTCGTAGATTTGAAGTTAGACAGGTTTTTTTTGACATTTAGTTTTATTCACCCTCGCACTTACTACCATATATATTCTTCTTTCCTCCATGCGTTGATCGAAGAATTGCATGTGTGACGCACCATGCGTGGAGCCGAAGCAGAACCGAACTCACGTTAAGGGGCTGCTTTATGGCAGGAAATTTCTACCTATACGAAGTCAATTTATATAGAACGCAACTCTGTTAAAGCTTGGAGTAAGTTGTTACGGAGTTTGAGTAGAGAGTTTAGAACTGGAGTTTATAGGTGTTGTCTCAAACTCGTGTCGGAGGGATATGAACGCGCATTTTCCATTAATACTAGTATGTGTGCTCATATCAATAATGGATGAAGGGAAAACGTGCTAACATATACATACAAACGGTTACTCACTCGCTCTCTCTCTCTCTCTCTCTCTCTCTCTCTCTCTCTCTCTCTCTCTCTCTCTCTCTCTCTCTCACCCTTATCCCTCCACACTCATACACATGATTTATTGCAGATCGCAGTTAAATACGATAAATGGCAAATGGCCATCAGGGAGAAAAGTTGTTGCTCTTCATTCTCTTCTTTAATTATATGTTTGACATATCTAAAATGTTTGTAAATAAAATAAGATCTTTATAATTTAAAATTTAAACCTGCTTTCTATTATGGTACCTGTCGTTTTAAACAACTTGTAACATCGTTCGGTATTACAAGTATTACTGGTAAATATTTAAACTGAGTTCACAGATAATATTTCACAACAACTGTAATTTAACGAAAGTATTTTTTACATTCAATGTGGCTTAAACCATATTAATTAAGTGAGATATTTCTTGACGTTTGCGATGTAAATTTGTACTGCCACCAAGTGTCTTTTCATCAACACTTTATTTGAACTACATTGTAAAAATCACGAATCGAAATGGCAATAACATAGCTTTGGATTTTCCGAATTAAAAGACGTCTGTTCGCGTTATATAATAACGAAGCTAGATGGACTTCAAAAAGCAAAACCTATTAAGCCACCAGTAAACATGGCACTTTTGGAGCAAGAAAAGCAGTAGAAATATCCTTATATTGAAAAATATTTCTCTTGTTCATTGAAATAAACAGTGGATATTAAAGCATCGGCCGCAAGGTAATATTTATCAACAATGGAATAATGAAACCATGGTATCATTAGAGACTTACCAGTATATGAAAATAAAACATCACGGAATAAGGAGAAGCAGAATTAATATATATTAAGCAAAAATTCATTTCAAAAGGGAACTTAGAGAGCTGAAAGTTGAATGCAATTTTACTGCTTTAATGTTTTATCGGCCATAACTAAAAACGGAAATACTTATATTGATATCATTCCATTGTGTTAGGAAAAATAACAAGCAATTTTAAGGAAAAATGAAAATAAATAATAAATTAAATAAATAAAATGTTGTAAGCGATGGCGTGAAAGCTGTAAACAAAAACAAATATATGACATGAGGAAATACACTGACCAACAGGCTAACATCACCGCAGTTACGAAAGCGACTCAAACTTGAAACGTGATTTTCGAAATAAAACGTTTTAATTTTGATGTATGCAACAACTGAGGAAGGAGAGACAATATTGTGTAATAACGGACAAAAATGTACCATATTTCTGTAGTTTTCCCTGCATAATTTGGTTTAATGCAACCCGCAATGCACTTAAACATTATGTATTGCATATCGATGGGCCTTGCGGGGCGTAGCCCGGGCAAGCTCAGATCATGCAAGTAATTCTTTACCAACAAAATAAATAATTTCACAGTTTTCTAGTCTTGTTTAATAAGTGTTATAGGAGTAAGAGTACTATAAAAGTGAGGGAAACTATTTAATTAGGTAAAGTGTTTGCGTTGCTTGAGTTGTATGAGTAATTGCGATAAGGTCAGGTGTTATTTAATTGCAAAGAGAAGGTGACAACACGCTTTAAATGACGACTAAAAAGAGTAAAGACCCATTTACAATGCAAACATAAACATAAGCATGGAGTTAACATAAAAGTTAGGACTGTGTCCATAAGCGGACTCATTCACAATACGTTCGCATAAGCATAACACGTAAGATGTTAACTTAGAAGCTTGCAATCTTCTGTGCTTATGCATAAGTAAGAAATGAACCAAGCACAGAACGGGAGGAACCGTAACTTTAAATCTAAAAGTAGAGGTGTATATGCTCTGCTTATTACCGTATTAATTTCTGCCAAGAGTCACAACACCAATATATGGTTCATAGCGGTAGGGACAACACCAACAGTAGCTAATGTTGGCGTCATGCAGTGTCTAGGGAGGAATATGCGTATATGCAAGTGGATGACGAAAGAACGCTAATTGGATGATAGAATGTCCATTACCGCCCCCGCCGGCTTCACCGCCTTGTCACCCCCGCCGTATCCGCCACACGCGCCGCCACTTTCTACAGACACTGTCCACCGCCCCCGGCCCCGATGGCCCAAAGGAAACTTCCGCAATATAGGAGCGTTGGAGCCGCTCCACCCAAAGGTTCGTCACGGGAACACAAAGACACTCTGTCGCACCAGGGGGACGGGAGAGGAACGGGAGAGGGACGGAGGAGGGACGGAGGAGGGACGGAGGAGGGACGGAGGAGGGACGGAGGAGGGACGGAGGAGGGACGGAGGAGGGACGGATGAGGGACGGAGGAGGGACGGAGGAGGGACGGAGGAGGGACGGAGGAGGGACGGAGGAGGGACGGAGGAGGGACGGAGGAGGGACGGAGGAGGGACGGAGGAGGGACGGAGGAGGGACGGAGGAGGGACGGAGGTCGCCTCAGGACCTGGCATCTCGAGTCTTAGTTCGGAAGGAGGAATGGCTTCCCCCTGCCCCACTTCCCAAAAACATAAAAACATGGTCTGATCCCAGACACGAACATAATTTTTTTGTGGCTGTGTAATTGAATAGTTATTCAAGTACAATGAATGTTGTTTTGTATATTTCATGGTGCATCAAATGACCTTGTCGCATTCACACATACTACATTAACACTACACTTCAATGATAAACAGGACGAAGCGTGTTTTTACAATAAATGTATCGTAACCTGTATGTCTGAAATTAGTGAACCACATACTTAGGACTGCCTCATTTATTCTTATATCTTTATAGACACTGATCTCATACTAACGTATATACAAATATGTTTAATTATTTAACAACTCTTTGATTTCGAGCGATCTTTTGTTCTCACCCACTATTTTACGTGGGTTCTCTGATGAATAACAGGCGAATGTCCAAACAGTATCTTCAGAGACGGGCCATTTCTCGTCATTGTCCCCTTGTTCCCGATAATATGCACTTGTATTCACTACATTACCACACACGCCGGGAGGCCACTCGGGAGCTAAGAGCTTGTTCCGGCTCTGTTGTGGCAGTCAGCTGGGAGGAACGCCTTCCAAACCGACGTGTAGGTCGCCATCGGATTCCATGTTTCAGCGGGGAGGAGCCTCTCCACCCTCTGAGATATAATCAGTACACTGAAAGTATGGGTTCGTAGGCTTCCGCGGCCGGAGTCAATATATTCTTGGCTATCCGGGATGAGCCGCGTCTCAGTTAATTGGACTAACGTTTCGGCCATCTTGCTGTGGCCTTCTTCAGTATAGCTCTGAAGAAGGCTACAGATAGATGGCCGAAACGTTAGTCCAATTAACTGAGACGCGGCTCATCCCGTATTGCCAAGAATACACAGTACACTTAAAGGATTAATGACTAAGGCAGTTGATGGTGCGCATCAAAACTCTTTCACTCGCTCGCCACAGCTGGGCCACAGTGATTCCAGCGTTACGGACAACATCGACCGGTTGAAGTGGCTCAGGGCATCAAACGATGTCACTACAGTGCCTCTGACCAGGACCTCTCCCGAGGCAGGTGGAATTGACCCTCCATCTGGAGAAGAATTCTAGCGATCCGCTGCTCTGACAGGTAGTTTTCCGAATTTCTTTTCGGTCAACACCAGGCGAATGCCGGAACATTACCCAAAGAAGCGAGCCACGGACCGCGCGCGAACTTTCCTTCCTCTACCTTGTCCATTCCCTGACTTACACACATATTTGCACTAACATGCCCTGCACTCTCGTATTGGGAAACCAGTCGGGAGTTCAGAGCTTGTTCCGGCTGGGGTGGTGCTCCGCTGGTAGGCGATACCTGGTTGGGGAAAACCCCGCTGGCCAACGCGAATGTCGACACTGGATCTCAGCATCGAGCGGAGGGGGGAAGATCAAAGAAGCATGAACTACACTTACGGAACTAATGACCTTAGCCTCTTTCACGCCTAAAGCACGAAATAATCAATGGACGCCATCGTGGCAAATAACTGGGCAAGGAAAACGAGTAAAGTACCATGCCTACACATCCGTTAACATTGTTTTCATTGCGTCACATTCCTTAATAGCTATTCATAAATTGTATATTTCATATTTTTCGATAAATTTCAAATATGTTTAGCGCAATAGTAGCAATGCAGGTGTTAGTGAGTTTCATGTGTTCTGGAACAGACTCCAAAGTTCAGCATGTTATTAATATAGTAATGTACACTAGTGCATTAAACTGACATTTAACATTTCTTTACGGATCCTGGGTCCTTAGGTATATATTTTTGAGAACCTAATATTTCCATATAAATATCTATCCCTTCAACATATCTCCCAACCTTACGCATCTAATTAGAAAGTTAGCAAACTGAAGAAATATATGATTTTATTTACTATATGATTCATTTGAATAAAACTCTCTAAATTGTAATTATTCCTAATTTGAATCGGGATTTTAAAAGCTCATTTTCTTTTATAATGAATAACCAAATCTTTAACTGAAGAACACTAGTTAAAAGAAAACGTTCTTTCTTCTAAAATGAACTCTCTAAAACACTAAGGAATTTGTTTTTCGATTAATGTATTCTTATTATTGAATTTCAAACAAACTAGTCTCATAACAAATTGTTGAAGACAAATAATTACATTTCAAGTTGAATAACCCGGCTTCTACGAAAATGGTACAGGATCTCTAGTCTTAAAGCTCGTCTACTAAGATATATAAAAAACTTAATATTATTATTGATATTATTTGAAATTATTATTTTATAATATTCTTAACTTGACTAAATTATTATTTTGTATTATAATGTAATGTAATTTATCACAATCACTTAAAAGGAATGTTTGGGTTTATTTATTTTATGAAATATTTGTATTCCTTATTCAATGAACACCGACGGCCCGTGTTAAAAGTCCTTATGAAAGATAATTCAATGCTTCTTTGGTTCTTATAAGTTTGGGGATTACAAAAGAGAAACCCACAGAAAACCCTTTCCAATGAACTGGATTCTCTCATAATCACCTTCTTCCAGATCTGTTGTGTTCGACTTCTGCTCTAGTAACGCTTTGCGCTGGTAACTGACGCATTTCGATGCACGAGTAATGGAAGCAACACACTAACGATGTTCTATTTAACGGTTTAGGACTTCTGTAGTCCGTATTTTGTCGTCGCTCAGTTTTCCTCTTTGACGAACAAAGCACGACCCAGCTGCGATATGCTCGCGTGAACGCTTCATCTGTTCTCTGTGTAGTTCGCGAAATCTACATTTCCGCATCACTTGTCACCTGTATCTCCTCTCTTCCGTGCTCGTGACATACCTCTTTGACCAATAGATTGTAATGTACGTATGAGTCGCGTGTGTGTCGTTGTGTGCATGTACCGTAGTGAATAACTTTAGTATGAGTTCGTATGAATCGACCTTAACCCTAGAAGGACAGGGATTTCTTTCTATATACAACAACTATTGAGTGTAATTTTGATACATGATATTCTGAGCATTTAAAAAGCTAATATTTTGTATTTTTCTCACGTCCTACGTTCATAAGTTGGTAAATGAGTAAATTCACATATTTCTGAATCTTTTTAATATATTATATTTCAAAACAATTGTAAGTTCCAAAATATTAAATTGTGAAAACATTTGTATTACTTGAAATAATAGACACAATATCAATGATTGAAAACGTTTATGAATAAATTGTACGTTTATAAAACGATAATATGTGTTATTTTGCACAAAGGAAAAAAAATTAAACACAGTTTAAGTATAATGATTTTTTCTCATAGCGTTTTCCACAAACAAACTTGCCACTCACACAACACGCAGGGGACGTAAGGTTGTTACTTTTGCTTTCTTCTTGGCTCTGCTTCCTTTCCAAATGACTAGGTGTGACTGTGTTTTTATCAACCTTGAAGGGGAAGGTTTACCATTTTCAGACAATATTCCATCTTCTATCTTGTGTATAAATTGCAATCTTCTTGTTTTGCTTTTTCAACTTTTTCTTGATCAGTGTCCATGCATTTACTGATGTGATATCTAGAACATTGTATAAAATGTGAACTGGCCATCTTCTTGTTCCCGCGCTCACTGAATATACACGAATTGTCCCAACCAGTGTACCGAATCCCACTTGTTCCCTTCTTGGATCCAGCAAATAGATTCTCGGGTATTTCATAATTGCAGGATATCTCTTTCTTGACCTGGATTAAGGAAACAAATTTATACCTCAGTCTTGTGGCCAGCAATTTTTTAGAGGAAGATGCGTCTGATCAAAAGCTCCTCGGGAATAAATCAATCCAAGAAATACCAAGAACTCATTTTTTATAACATCCAATCTGGAGCTTTTTTATTGTACATTTCAAAATAGTGTTCAAAGTGGATCATATATCAGGAATCTCAAGGTGCTGAGGGGAAAATATTCACTTGTATTACTCTGGGCATATTTACTGCGCCCCTTCGCAACACGGAGAATATTACGTGACATGAGTGTGCTATGCAAAAGAGGATCAAGTACACTAACCCAATGTCTTCCGTCTGCTGCTTTTCCTACATCGTGGATGATATTTTACATTTATTCTTCTTCACTATAATCAATAGCACAGTCAGAATTCGTGATTTCATCATCCTTGCCATTTTCTTCCACAGAAATATCTTCGTTTCCCTCACTTCTCTGTATTCTTCAGTAAGATTTTGAAGTTCACGAAGTATTTATTGTGAGCTAAGTGCTTCTTTATGCAGTTTCACTTACACTCATGGCTTGTAATTATGTTCTGCACTCAAGAACTGTGTAGCAACTACTGTTGATTCGAAAAGAGCAGGATGTACCCGGCCGCTGTCGTCCTGAATTTAATCATAAGAAGACAATGATGTTCTTATCAATCTAAAAGCCAGATGTACGGATATAATACTATCTACGGAAAACAGAAATATGAGAAAAAAATCAATAGCAAATCTTGGAAAAGTATACTGTTAAATTCGGTAAGATAAAAATGTTGTCTGGCATAAAAAAATATATTTTCTTGAAGATTGTTTCGATTGAGTAGCGATCATCTCCAGATCTAAAATTAAAATTACAGAAATAAAATTGCATTAATACATGAATTATAAAAATGAAGTATACGTTATTACAAAATGTTATATACAAAATGTCATTGTTTGCCAGATGCGTAAGCAAACTGGGTCGTACATACCTTGCATCTTCAGGGCTGAAAACAAGGTTCTGCGGGTTTTAGATTGTCTTCTTTAAAAACAGCGTCGGTCGACAGTGTGTGGGGGCGCGAAGACGGGTGCGGGGCGGGCCAAGGGTCGTGAGACGCGGGGGTGCTGATGGAGATGTGTGGAGGGGTCGGCTGAGCGATAAACAAACAAACAATATTCACCCTGAGGCCACTTGACCGTCCCACTCCACTTACATTAAACCAGAAAGTAATTAATTGGCACACGCGTAACAAGCCCATCACATATATAGGATTGTGGATATACAGTTAAACTAGAAATAGTATATAAGTAGTAAAAGATTACAAGCTAATTCAAGCAAGTCCAATAATACGCATATCAGCCTAACTTTCTAAGCTGGAAAGAGTTCCCTTATGTTCCAGAACCTCAAACTGCGAATTAACAATTTTGCAACAATAAAAATGTTATAAACAATTTGGAAGTGTGCTCTATTCCAGCCAGGGAGTGTCCCCAATTTGTTTCTGAGTTGAAAATTGAAATATAACAGTTTTTATAGATCTTAATTGATTGCTGAACATCTAGTTTAATTGATGCTAAAATTATAAATATACACTGGATCTCAGATTTGTGTTATATTTTATAGAAACGATTTATTAAAGATATGCTATCGATTAGAGATATACACGATTTCGTAATTTTTTGCAACTTTATAAAGTAATGGACAATTGCAAGTCTGCAATTATAATACTTGTCTTATCGATAAAATATACAATAAATTGGATATTTGATAAAGTTCAAAAGTTGTGTAAAAATAACAATGCTGAAATTAAAATGCTTAAGAAACTAATTGTTCTAAAATGGTGTTATTTCATCTCGTATCAACATAATTTCGTCGTAAAGAATGATGTTAAAACTGGTAAAGTATATGCGTTTCTTATTAATTTCACTGTTTCATTCTGTGTCTTTTTTATTTGAAAATATTTTCACATCTGTCACATTCTATCGCTACGTAATATCGCCAAGATATTTGGTAGGTCACTCCCTCCCCCCACCCAGTTGTTTAGATGGGCCGCGGTTGGTTGTGAAGCTTTGCCCGTTGTGTTTACAACAGACAAAGGCTGTCCAACCCGTGCGAAAGTTGAATTTAGCCGCAGACGGCAGCGATCAATTTTTCTTTCCAAAACTGTACGTAAGTCACTGTGAGGTAATTTATTGCTCAATATTCATAGTACTACTGTCAGCAGATTCATGCACCTCTCAGGCAGCCCAGCGAGTCCGTCACCACAGCATTCGGTCTCTGATTCATTATTTGGATGATGTTTCTGGGCACGTCAACTCTTATTGGTCATTAGTCCTTTTAGTATAGTGAATGATCTTTCCAGATATGCGGTAGTGTTCCTTCCACCATAGAATGGTGAGAACACTTATACGTCGGTTTGCCGGGAATTTTCTCTTCCAGGTCCCTCTCGCCACCTGTGGAACGGCGATCTACCAGGCAATCTAGGCTCCGGATATATGCGGTAGAATAGAGCATGTGTGCGTGCATGAGCATAAGTGTGTGTGTAAAGGAAGAGGGCAATAGAAGGTAGAGAAATGGAAGAATACACGCAATCCATAGTGCAACTGTTAGGATAAAGCTCTGGTTTTCTCTTAGTACTGATTTGATTTGATTTATTTTGTTTCTGGGCGTGTCAACGGCTAAGGACATTATGTGAAGTGCACGTTTTTATGATGGTACGTGGCGATGATCATCCACCGCTGGATGGTGCCATCTTGCACAGATTTACACGTCGACGCCTTGCGGATTTTCCTCAATCAGGTGTCACGCTCGCTTCTGCCCCCGCCCCCGCCTCATGCGTCTCATCTGTCCGCCGCCCGCTTCCTTGCGCCTCGCCACCATCCTCTCCCCCTGCCGCCACTCACACCAATGCTTATGTTAATGAAGGAAATTCGCACTATCGTGTATTTAATTATTCATCTAATAACATGGTTATGGATTTGGTTCGTTTGGTGCTGTGATAACGCTTAAGTTGCTTTTCGCATTCACTGAACATATGCTTTCATTTGGTTCGTGGAAACTCTTTTATCTGACATATCCGATGACAAGCCGTGCCCTGTCAGGCGCATAAGCACATGCTTTTGCTTGTATTTTGTATCCGTTCATTCTTCTTTTATCATAGCATCGGTGCAGTAGATTTCTGACCATTTTTCTTCCTGTCTCTTTTTCTGTTCGTTTAACTCTACTCTTAGAGCATTTGTGGAGCACAGCGGAGATTGAATTCTTAAATATTCCAGTTGGAAAGTTTATTTCATCAGTACATACGTCAATCTTGGCCGCATACACGTGGAAACTACTATTTTTATTAATATTGTTTTAGATTTTCTAGCATATCTAATTTTGGGGTTATGAGGTAGATCCATATAATAATATGGATTTATTTCATATCTCTGTCACGTATCATATATAAATATATATATGATACGTGACAGAGATATGAAATACCACTTATCTTTCTAATTGATGCAATGAATTTCTCCTTCAGATGTACCGTGAATATTGTGCCTCTAGTTTGTAGAATAATTCCTAGGTATTTAGGTGGGCTTGCTGTTCTTAATTTGACTCCTTTGTACATTATATTATTCATATTGTTCAGCCTCACCGAAATATTATTTGTTTTGTTTATATTTATCTGCAATTCATTTGCAGTTGCCCTTTTACTTCAAGTATCTTGTGATTATTGGTTCTTTCTTGAAACTATTACTGCGTTATCTGCATCCTTATATAGTATTTCAGTAACTACTTGACGTGTGCGGATGTAAGTTTGTACGGATGTGTGGTTCCGTCACTTACGGTTAGACAACTTCCGTGCACCAATCGAGACATACGAAGTGTCATTCGAAGCGTCTCGGTCTCGTGATGGGAAACTGCTAATTTGTTTTCGGATCCGGCCATAATATTAAAAGAAATTTCCGAAAACGTGTTTTTGGTCAGGTTTTAATGCTGCGATCTTGATGAGTAGTAACAGTGTTGATTAAACTCCAGTATTTAAGGCACATTTCGAAGAGCATTAAATAATTCAGTCCCTGATTCAGCTAGAAGCGGTAGTGATGTTCGTAGTTCACTTCGTCGGGTCCCATGGCCATGTTGTTCTAGTTACACCTCATTATTTCAGCCAACCGCCTCCACCCGTCACCCCTCTTGGATCACGTGTCCGCACTTCTCTTGCCTCTGCTGCAACGCCCGCTCCTGACACCAGGCATGCCCGCCAGCGACTCCCTGATTCCCTTCTGTGCCGGAACCCTCGTTGGGCCCTACCGACAGCTATAGCTCAAGGGAATAACCATTGACTCTGTAACGTCGTTGAATTCAGCCGCTGTTTGGAAGAGAATTTTAGAGGTTAGCTGTTCTAATCTACAATTTCTGTAGTTTCTTTGATAAATACGTTGCGAATTCCCGACTAGTTCCCTCACAAACAGAGCGCGCACGTTCTTTTTTTCTTCTTTCTTTCGTCCGATTCTCCACCTTACTCACACACGCTTCCACTTCTACGCACTACACAACCGCAGATACCGGGATACCAGGCGGACGCTTAGAGGTTGTTCCGACTGGGTGGTGCCCCGCTGGAGGAAACACCTGGATGATGGACGACGTGTAAGTCTGCGTCGAATATCACGATCAGGTGGGAGAGAAATACCATTCCAACTGAGATACAGGATGCGTTACACCTACGAGACTAAAGACCAAAGTAGTAGACGGCTGGGCGGTGCCCCGCTGGAGGAAACACCTGGATGAGAGACGACGTGTAAGTCTGCGTCGAATATCACCATCTGGTGGGAGAGAAATACCATTCCAACTGAGATACAGGATGCGTTACACCTACGAGACTAAAGACCAAAGTAGTAGACGCGTTCGGAATCAATAATGACCCTTTGTTGCCGTCCGGTCCAACTCCCTTCCCGCACCCGCGTCTTGTCGTCCGCCGTCTCTTGCGCCCCACCTCCAGCGCGAAGCCCCGCGGCGCCGTCCATCGCGGAGACAAACGATGGCTCTCCTCGCGCAAGCGGTCCGGCGGCACCTCGGCGGGTGGCGGCGGCGGTCGAGAAGTACTCTCCGCCCAATACGGCTCGTGTCGCCCCGGCGCGCGGGCGCGCTCCTTTATCGCAGAAGTCAGTCAAAGGATCTGCTCTTCCGAGATCGGCCACTCGCACGACCGAGCAGCGCGCGCCGCTTTTTGCCTTCTTCTCCCTCCGCGAAACGCGCGGTCGTTTTGTAAGTCAGGGGAGCAAGAGCTGATAAGCCGCCATTTCACTTTCCAAAATAGATCTGTTGAATCAGTTCATAAAATGAAAACTGGAGTTACGACGTAAAGAGTTATTGTGGTTCCTGTAGTCGTTCACAAAGAATGTGAGTCAATTTTTTTATACGTTGTTCAAATTTACTTTTCGAAGAAACGAGATGAAATGCCTCAAAAATGTACAAATGAATAACGGTTATGGTTATGCAAATCATTATTATTAATGAATATGCAAATAAACCTTGTCAGTTTGCACAAATCACGGTGCACCCAGAAAGTGTAAACATAAGATGGTCGAATCTAAGCCTTCTACGTGCGACGTCACAAACAAAACTGGCCTCCTGCGCCTTACATAGGTGGCATCGATAAACGCCGAAGAAAACAGCCAAAATATAATAGAATTTCTATTAATACTGTAGCGATACCAATTTCCTCATACAAAATTTCATAAGGCTGAGGGCAGTTGGGAAATGAACAGACGGCGTTGCACGTGCAACCTCGCTTATCGCGACACCCGTTTGCGCCCCCGGCACATTAAGAAAGTCGTTACAAGGGCCAGTCGTCGAAAGATTCACTGAGAGGCACGTGTTCGCATGGCCAGCTGCGAACCTTCTAGAACGCTCTTGAAATCGACATCCAGGGAATCCCAGAGCGATAAATTCTTTCACGGACAACGCCTGCCTTGTGCAAGCATGACCGGTGTTCTAGAAGGAATAGGAAAATTCTGGACGCTCACAGTGACGCAAAGAGTTGAAACTTCCGTGGCTTCCCCGTCGCGATTGGTTGGAAATAGTGTAATGCGCAACTACCTTTGGCCAATAGCGACGCAACTATCATAAGGAGCTGGAACATACGAGAAAACGAGCGGGGGTAAAAGTTGACCTAATACAATTTCGAGTGAGAGAATATCAGAAAGTGCAGAGCATCAGACGGGGCCAGATCATTTAGACGGGGAGCAGTCGGGAGAGAATCTTCTCCGGGGGGGGTAACTATTCGTCGGAGAGAGACCAGTGTGCCTCTGAAAAACTTATAATTATTCGTCGGAAGGAGCCTGAGTTCTAGGCTGAGGGCAGTTGGGAGAAAAACTTATCTGGGGTGGGAATTATTCGGGCGAATGTGCCTATGTTATTATGTGACTTATGTTATTTTACTGCGAGTTTTGAGCATTGTGCCGGCTGCAGTAGACAGAGAAAATTCTCTGGGGTGGGAATTCGCCGTGATGAGAGGCGAACGTTTCTCCGAAGGATTGCTAAACTGTCCGAAGTTGTGTTCGACAATTATTATAATGAGAATCAGAGGTACGCATAGTTAATTACTACGTTCCTGAGATTGAGATCGCCCGGCCGCTCCAAGTCTACCAGTTACTACCAGTCTACCAGTCCCGCTTCGAGTTCAACCAGACAACACTACTCGACGCCGTCAACACAGCCACGCGTCGCCGCCCGTGTGGTGACGTCACGACCCGACCGCCAGCTGGTGGCCCGAGGGGCCACCGACCTCCGCTGAATTCTTCCGAAGGACGGCAGCCGTTTCCTCGCCCGCGCCGCGCCCTCCACAGGCGCGCAGAGACCCTTTCCAGGCAGTATTATTCAATGGGCATTCGTCCCGTGTAAAGTTTTGTAATGCGGCGCCGCGCTATGGCGCATCGATTTGTAACTTTTGTATTTTGCCATTGTAATGTTAATTATAAGTC
This sequence comes from Gryllus longicercus, assembly GCA_038098605.1. Classification (NCBI taxonomy): domain Eukaryota; kingdom Metazoa; phylum Arthropoda; class Insecta; order Orthoptera; family Gryllidae; genus Gryllus; species Gryllus longicercus. Next base: position 3,277,741 of record JAZDUA010000121.1, on the reverse strand, counting down.
TTCCTAATTTTTAAGCTTTACTCTGAATACTAACTTTTTATCTTTTTTTTCTTTCCACCTAATTTTCAGATTTCTTATTCTATTTACAAGTGTAACTTCCCTGGGGCATTTTAAATTATTCTGCCCAGGAATAAAAGTGATTTTTACCAGTGATCAAAGTGTTTCTTTCATGTCACCAGTATCTGTTTAACGATTCCTTCCATCACCGACTGAGCTATTTCCGGGCCGCTTACCGGGCGTTCTCTCACGAGACGACCGGGGGGTGTTACAATACCTCATTCTGTAGATTATGGGAAACGTTTTTTAGCCCATCGCCCTCAAAATTTCAGGTTTTAAGGCCCCAGAACGCTTTGTTTAGGAGTTGTTTAACTACATAGATGTTGGCACCGAGGTCGAGTGTCGCGGGTTGCATTTGACGTGAATATTTGCGTGTTTCTTTCTTTCTTTTTTTTTTCAACAAATTCTTTATATTTGTAAAGTTAAAGTGCAATTTGTCAAGTCTTGATGTAATTCTCTTTCTTGAGAGACATTATTTATCAAGAATGGTTGCGTGTGAGAGCCGCAAAAGGTATGTGTACTACTGAAATAATATAGGAGACGATACTACTATTAAAAAAAATTACATTATAAATTACAGTAAGAAAAGAAGAAACAAACATTATCTCTTCTTTTAATGTCCAAACGCTCTCAAAATAATACCAACAACAACAACAACAAATAAAGCAATGTCCTTCAGTAAGAAGTAATTTTCCTTACAACTAGCGACATAACTTTCTTACATTTTCAATTTGAAAGGCGAGCGGTAGGTAAGATAACTGTTTAACTGAAAAGGAAAATCAAAGCTCATTCTAAACAGAAAATTACAGTTCAGTACATTCTTCAGACTTTGACGCAAAGTTACCGACATTTTTGATTATAGAAAATATAATTCTGAATAAATCCGTGAATATTAATGTCCAGTGCTTAATTAGTTTCCTTCTAAAAATTGATTTTACGTTTAACACGGAAGCTTTTATTCTGTGCAAAATATTGAGTTTAGAAAATATAGTTCATAGGCTGCAAAATTGGCACAGCTCCAAAAATGAAGTTTCGAATGTGGCGTTTAAAGTTTTAAGTGGTGGCTGAATTACTGGTACCGCACGCTTAACTGGTGCATCAATAGGTAATAGTTACTAAAAGCTTTCATAGAAGTTCTGATAATAATAAAAAAGTTATAATTAATCTCAGAACTAGGGCTTTGATAGTCATACATTTAAAAAATGTAAAATATGTATGTAATTATGCGATTTAAAACAGATATGTTTTAACGACGCAGAAAATATGTACGTAACAAAACGCCATAAAAATTATGAAATTATCACTGAGGATATATGTAACATATTCTACCACAGCAATATAAATCGTGACAAAACTCACCTGACGTATGGACTAGAACTGTTGCTGAAAATCACTTAATTTTTTCCATTACAGTTTATAACGGTCATCATTTTAAGCTTTCAAAACAGAATCATTTCTCTGTTGCTTTTCAAAATTGATATATACTGGGAAAACAACATTCACGTCAACACAGATGTGCATATTTAAAGTCTGCTATTTCTTTCAGGGGCAATGTTTTGTTCAATGTGTGACCAAAAGATCTTGCCGATTACTCTATTTAAAGAGGCTTATCATCTTGGAAGCACATTCGAAATTTCAATGTCTTAAAAAATTGCAATTAGTTCGAAATGAAAAGAACTATAGTTATTATCTTCTCATTTATTATTATTATTATTATTATTATTATTACTAATGTTATTACTAGTAAAAATGTAGTGTGTGCGTCAATAGTGTAATTAATAATTACATTTTTAGCCATTTCCTGTGAAAACAGCAAAATTTATATCATTTTAACAATATCCTCTGAATATTATGCAATTATAAAGACTCCCAAAATATATAAAAACATGCACTATAAAAATTGCATTTTTATAATGCATGAGTGGATTTTTCACAATAACCATATATTTAAATGTAATAGAAAAAGTTACTGCATAACTATCCTAGCCTTACTCATACTTAAAATTCGTATTTTTTCAAGTTTATTCAAGTAGTATTTCAAGTTCTTATGGTATTGTCTCACACTAACTATATGTGTATGTAAGATTTATACTTGCATTTCGACAGAGATCAACGATTAGCCACCCTTTACAAACGTAATAAACATTTTATATATTTTTGAAACGATACTCTTAACATGATTTTGTGCAGTCTCTAGACCGATATATTTTAGTCATCTGTCTCTATTTGAAAGAAATGATTACTGTCCGACCGCAGACAGAGGCCGCCCGACCGATGGTAAGCCACGTCTTCCACTGAGGCGCCCTTCCTGTGAGGCAAGTTCCGGTTTATCGCTGCAGAGCGCGCGAGGCGAGCGACGGAGGAGGCGCTGCGGGATTAGTAATGACCTGGAGCCGCGCGCTCCGCGAGACTCAACGACGTACTAACGGCGCATCCTAACAGCCTCAACCATCAACGGGGCGGAGATAGCAATACGAGCGAGGCGATGAAGGTAGCGCTGGGGAGTGCTTGGCGCCGGGAGCAATGGAACTTTAGATCAGCCCTCCGCTCCGATCGCTCCGGTCCACGCTACCTTCCCCAATCACCTCCCGCCGCCCCACACCAAGCCGCCTCAACTCAATCCTTTTCCACTTCTATTCAACCCGACAAGGTCGCAGAAAACATGTTTCAGTGAATCGATTTACTGCAGTGGCAGACTTATCGACACGCTGAGTTGGTTATGAATGTACTTGGCGCGACAGCCCGCGAACGGGCTCAGGCCTACCGGCGACATCCCTGCCTCGCGGCCTTGGATTAAGGGGGTACATATGGTTAGCACATAGACATCCCCACACCGTATTCCCGTCTTCTCAACCTGAGAAGTGAGTTTTTTCATCATCACACAGCAATGTATAACTGGGACATTGCAAGGAAAACGCACACTATAGACTTGCCTCGACTTGGAATTGAACCCGGGGCCGCGTAGTGGAAAGCGAGCACGCAGAGCAAGTTCTAGCCACGAGTACTAGTTAGTTCTAGAAGGGACGAAGTAACATATACTCACTTACTCATTCACAAAATTCACTCTCAATGATCAAAGGGGGAATCCCAGAAAATTAACTATGTAAGGAAAGGAAAGTAACCACAGTTGTGGCAATGGGATATCATTCCAATTTCATTGTAAACATTGCCAAAGCTTAAGCAATGTTGACAGGGAAGAAGCCATTATATGCAGGTTAAATGTATCATGGAGAGGTATTAAAAGCTACCGGGAGAAAAGTACTTAATTGCAGCAAACAAATTCATGTATGTAGTACAGACAATTACTCAAAGTCGCTTTATCAGGTATTTAGTTTGCGAGAGGAAGGTAGACGTTCCTTACATAACTGTATACGCAATTCCCTTAATTAGGAGTCAGTTCAGCCGGCGTCGTTAGCCTAATTGCTCAACTATGCTCCGTGAAGTCACAGAAGTAAATAAATTCAGACATCTCGTATTTCTGGACGGATGACGGTCTGAAAACCCCGGTTACTAATGGTGACGAGCTCCATTAAGGGATACAAGATAGTGGCTGACTGCGACGTTACAAGACAAAAGATAAAAACTTGACGGAGGACTAGTCTAGAATTATATAAGCTCAATGCGTGATAAGAGCTAAGAAACGAGTTGCGAAAAAAGTTCAATATAATGTTTCCTGTTTATATAAACACGTTCATTCGAGATTTGCTAATTTTTGTGAGTTATAGGTCGTTTCTTAGTGTAATAACAACAGGAGTTTTAACCATTGGTAGAGTATTAGTTGTGCAGATTATAAGATAATAAAATCCAAAACCACAACTTTATATCACGATAGTAGGAGATAAGCTGGTCGTCGGGAAGCGGCAATACTTTAAACATTGTGCTACTGGAACAGCTAAATTTGAGATGAAAACGAACGTAGAAGTGATCAATCAGCACGAGGGCATATTAATTATACCTACAGTAATAAATGTGGTAAGATACAGTTAGAACATGGGTGAGAGGATGAAGTGACCAAAGCACAATGATTTCTGAAATAATTGTGAATAGCAGTAAGCGAAGAAGAAGGGTCACGGAGTGAAAAAAATAACAATCTGCTCATCTCTAATCACAGAGGAGATGCTTAAACATTTTACTCGCGTTTATGAGTCTCGCCAGTGCGCTGTTGGCTTCCTAGGAGGCCCAGAGCGCAGGGGCGGGGGAGGGGGGCGGCCGGGCGTCGGAGGGTGCGGCGGGCGATTCCGTGCAAAGCCGGAGACGGCCCGTCCCGCGGGCGCCCGCATCGACACAAATCAAGGCAGAGCCGAACAGCGGTGCTTAGTGCGTCGGCGCATGCGACGCGCGCCGCGGAGGCGCTCGGCCAGGGAATTATGGGAGCGGCGGGCCCTAATCTCCCGCGCCGCTGCGCCACCTCGGCCCTCCCCGCCCCGCCCACCCCACTCTCCCCGCCCTGCCCTCCCCGCCCCGTCTCAGCCCGCCCCGCCCATCCCGACCAGGCCCGTCAGACCGTTCCAGTCCTCTCGGGCTATTTCAGTCCCGTACCGTCCCGCGTCGTCCCCTCCGTCCTACCCCTCTCCCCCACCGATCCGTCCCAATTAGTGCCACGCCCCCCGCCTCCGCCCTTCCCTCGTCCAAACAACCTCTATCATCGCTGCAACTAGAGCTTGGCATCCCTCCCCCATCCCTGACACACCCTCTGTCTTTAGTCACGCAGGCGCCCCGCCCCCGCCCCCGCCCCAGCCCCCAATTCTCCCACCCCCTCACGCGCCAGCGTCGCACCAGCTCTCCCTCTGCGAATCAATCCAAGAGAGCGCGATTATTTATATGCGATATGGGGATAACGTCCCGCGGCAGCAACCGTATTCGGCACCCCCGAACACGTAGAGAGCGACCACAAGATAACGATTGCGATAATGAACCTGAACGGTCATAGTTCAGAAGAGGGGAATGGTGAATGACGAAGTGGTTTGAAAATACGTTTAAATCGGTTGTGGACTTGAAAGGCTTAACAAACCTATTGGGATGCTATGTGGAATACAAAGGACTTCCAAGAGAATGCGTTGGATGATACAATCCCAAGGGTTGCAAAACATTATTAACAACATGAATGGCTTACTGCTCTATAAACCAAACTTTCTAATTAATGGACCCATGAGTAACCCTTTAAATCATTCAAGGATACAACCTTGCTCGTGATAGCATAGCAGATAATAACTGTATGCAAAAGAGATATGTAACATTTTTACAATTCATTTGAAATTCCAAATTCAAAAATACAGAGAAGTAATTTTAAATATTCTTTCATCCTAGAATGATTCGCCTATCGCTCCCTCACTTTCCTTCCTTCGCATATCTCCTCCAACCAAACCATGTCAAGTGAACGCATGTCTCGCGTACTATGTTTTTGGAAATGTATGTTCCATGTTTCTACCTGTGTTTACGTAGAACATAGATTTGTAGCTTCATTACATCGTAAGCAACCGTTTAATTTGAGCATTACGAAGAAATTTGCATTAAAATGTCATCTCAGTTCCGCACCTCCACTGGTGAATCCACTAATCGATAATCACTGGCCGTTGTGTTACTCTGCCACCCATTTGCCTGATCGCGTTGCAGGCCGTTCTTTCAGAGTCTCGTCCGGTAATCCGTCCTCACTTACGGCGCCCCCTCCAGGTTTCCCCCCCCCCCATCTGCTTCATCCCTCCCGCCGCTCCCATCACCGCCGCGGCCATCGCCCCCTGCGGCCTCCGCTCCCGCCGCCGCCTCCGCTCCCGCCGCCGGCACCGCCTCTCCTGTCACCCCCGCCACCTACGCTCCCGCACCCCTCCACATCCGCCATCGCCATCACCACCTCGTCCCCTCCCGCCTCCTCCGCCGGCGGCGGCAACGCCGATGCTCCCGCGCCCCTCCACCTGCTCCGCCGCCGGCGCCGCCGTCGCTGCCTGCGGTCGAAATGCAAACCCCGCGCGCGCGGCGAGGGGCGCAACGAGCCGACGACGCGGCCGTAAGCGGATTAGAGCGGGGGCGGGGGCGGAGGCGGCGACGGCGGCCGCGCGAGCTGATCACGCTCCGGCTTACCGGCCGCCGCCACCTCCCGCCCCCGCCTCCGCCCCCGGAGCCGCTCGCGCTCATTAGCTGCAGCCTGGGCGGCGCCCGCGCTGCGGAGCCGCGCTGCTCCCTGGCGGCGGAGACGGCGAACGACTGCCTTGCGCCCGGTGGAGATCAGGCAAAGAAGGCTCCATTACGCGCTCAGTGCAATCGTTTTCAATAAGAACTATATTCTTTTAATAAATAGTGAAAGACTCGAACACGTCCAGTTTCAATGTTAATGTTCTATGAAGACACAAATACGAGAGCGCACGAAATTTGTTGAATGCTAGATTAAGATACATAATATAAAGGATTATAAGTTTCATCTATCAAGACCACTGAACTATTTAGTTCTCAATATCAGTTTTCCTCTGATTCCTCTAATTCTTTTCTTTTTCTTTCTCGCCTTCTGCTTACGTAGTATAGAACAGATTATTGAAATTCTATAGGGAGAAACGGCAAATTTTCAACACAAAATCGCTAATTAATGGCCCTAGTAACGAACAAGTGAATGAATCTATTTACTGTATAATATTAAGAAGCCAGAATCCACGGTTCGTGGTCCTTGATGGCGAAAAATATATTGACGGCAAAGCGTTTGTCCGTCTGTGTGTCTACTTGACTGCCTATGTGTGAACAACGCTACCGACCAAACCGGAAGCAGGAAAATTGATATTCCTCAATCTACTCGTAGCTCACTGACGTCATGACTTCATACATTTGAAAAGGAATTTTTTATTTTTGGTGAATCTTTATATGAATCCTCAACCATACTTTTAAAATTTTCTCAAACAACGATTTCAATTTTTTTAATACTTTTTTCTATGATAGAGGAAAAGACACATGAAGAGATAGCATAGGCTGCAATTTCGTTTCACCCTTTCAATTTTCGAAAATTGCAAATATTGAAAATGTTTTCGAGTCTTGCTGCATCTACGATAGTCAAGATAAATGTTTTTCTTAATGAAATATGTTCATCAGAACCTACAAATATTCAAATTAGGTAATTTTTAATTTTTCAAAAATATGAGTATTAGTCTTGCGTGAACAGGCAATTTTTAAAAACGGCTCCCATTTTGTCTTTAAATTTCTTCCTCACAGGTAGCATCCAACCGTAGTGAATATGGTGCTGGTCCCACTCTCGGCGATTTCTGTTTCTGTGTATTTTTGAGAATTGAGAATTGAAATTGAAAAAATCTAAATTGTGAATTCGAATTTCCTGCGCTTTGTTTGACGCGCTGTCTGTTTGCAAAATGGCAGCACGTTGGTTCAAATTCTTCTCATTTTTGCTGGTGGTGATGGTCGTATGATATGACAACAAGTCGGTATGAAGTTATTGGAATACTTCTCATTATTGCTTGTCATGATGATCGTATTACGTACATAATACTCTTAGGAATGGAAATTGATTTAAATAACGTAATAGATTTAACTTTTATCTAACAAAGACTCTTATTTTATTTTAAGAAGTTTTATACGCTAATTATTGTATTTAAAACTTGTAAGCGTACTTCCATGTAATCAAGGCAAGCTTGTATAAGATTATCCTTGCTTTTATAGATAACGTTCTGCAAATACTCAATTTATTCTTACTGCAAAAATTCAATTTATTCATGTTTGTATCATTTGTAAAAGTAAGAAATAACAACCATTCCTGGCTATCAAAATAATGGAGAGGTGCACCATAGACGTTTTGTTTGAATTAGTTAATTTAACTTTTTCAAGTTACAGCTTAGATGTTAGTGAGACAAAAATTGCAATATTTCAATATTACGTAGTAATTATTTTCAATAATGACAGAAAATATGTGCAGTTCTAGCACCCCTCTTTGCCACTATGAATGTGGTAAGTTAATTATTTCTACTTTGATATAAAAAAAACTGAACCTTCCATGTGCGTACACAAAACAGAGTAATGTATATTTAATAACTTGGTTTCCTTCTACAATATAAAATGTTTCTATAAAATTGGTGAAACGTTTTATTACGAAATCTTACCGTATTTGTCACATTTTATATTGTAGAAAAGCGCTATACTGGAAACGTAATGCACCATTTTATGTAAACATTAAAATCCAGCATATTTCATTACATAAATAGTGTCGACACATTACAGAAATGTTCCCTTTACCGTAACATAAATGCCTGTTATGAAATCAAGGAATTTCTTTATCCACTTTCTTATCCGAGTGGGTTTCCAGAGAACGTCCTTCGCTAGGATGGGTGTGGCTGTTCTGGAGACACCGCATCTTAGGCAGGCCCTGAGGATGGTCGCAGGATGACGATCAAAATGTTGGGATGTGTGCTGGGATGTAACACTCACATTTTAGCTCTCACGTGGTTTGAAAATTACCTTTTCTTCATAAGCTTCATTAAACATGACCACCTCCTATTATGACTATGAATTTATTTCACTCACAATGCTGTCTCTACGAAATGCAATTGTGGACTCCCTTTAGTATCTTGAAATGGTATCAGTGAAAACAGAATTGGAGATTTTTTCCTTCACACTTGTGTTATCGCCAGAAGGGAAGAGATAACGAGAAGGAACAGAGAAGGTCATCATGTTCAGACAGCTCTGTCCTCAAAAGGGGTCCGTGGTCTTATACAAATATAGGATGAGATTTCTCGTGAGCAAAGAAGTCTGTAAACATCAATGAATAATACATAAAAAATCTTCTTTGTATCATCTTTCTTTTTTAGATTTTTAATAAAATCTGACATTGGAGCCTCCGCGTCTACAGAAAGACAAAATACGACTGTGCCTTCATGTTGTTCAGTCTTGCAGGCATGTTTCCAACTGGACAGAAATTGAGGCCAGGAGGTAAAGAAGGGAAAATAAATACAAATAAGGCAGAAAAAGACACAAATAAGCCAAAATTTCAAAATAGATATCAGAAGCTAAAATACGCAAAGGCGAAAATGACAATCTACTAAAACCACTCCAGAAGGACAACTAAGTAATTCTTATTGTTAAATGTCATAAAATCGCAATAATCGTAAAAAGGCATTTTACAAAATGTCTGGGCTCTAGTCATTATATTTAGTCAAGAGGTGTTATAAGTCCTAACAGATATAGCTGAAATTGTTGGAATAAGTTTGTTTTGTAGAAACTAACACAAGATATTGTAAACGTCTGGTATAATTAATATTGAATCGAATTTTTGATTGAATTTAATATGAAAGTACAAATAAGCATATAATATATAACTTTTATAAGATTTATAGAAATAGATAAAATAGCATTTATAAAAATCCTCTACAAGAGTGATTTCATCGATTTTATTATAAGAATAAATGAAAATCTGACTGACCTCATCGATTTGAGAAGTAGCCCATTGCATTGCTGCAATAAATTAATACTAAAGTTTACCAATTAACTTTGTCAAGAAGTTGAAAAAACGTCACATGGTCCCCGTGTATTCGCAAAGAAGCGGCCGAAGCCAAAGGACAGCTGTCTGCTGCGGTGTTGAGTCCCGTCCCTCCGGAGGGGGCGTTTTGGGCAGATTTACTGCCCCACTCCGCGAGCACCCCAGCCACTCGGGGCCTCTCGCCAGACAGAGGTTTCCGCCGAACCAGAGCACCATAATTCCAGCTTATGCGCGCCGCCGGCAGATAAATTCGACTTTCGACTTAGCACATGGCACTTATTTACGAGGGTCCGTGTCAACAGGAGCAGTATATTGCGTGGCGAAAGACCCGTTCACAACCGCAAGTATATTCTCTCTCGGCGAATCGTATAAGGCACGCTGCTATATTAACTCAGGATCAGTCGTGTCGGTTAGGACTTCTAGGCGCTGGCGTGTGGCTGATACGAAAATTGAGGTTAGTGTAAGGAACTATAAAACAATCATAGTTATTATAGTTCAACAAAAGACTTTGGACTGAAAATATTTTTCAGAAGTTTTTTAAGAATAACTAAGCCCACGTCAGGGTTTGAAATTACGTATCAAGAGAAAATATATGTTGTTTATTTCATTTCCGGACATTATATATATATATCTCTGTTTATTTGTATATTTTTATCATTCTATCGGATTTTACTTTAAGTATTCCTGCATTATCTTTATTATACAGTTCAGTCAGCATTAATTGTTAATTATATTAAGCATTTCTTTCAGTAAAGAGTATTATACTTATTTCTTTAAATGCGTTTTTGGTTTCTCTTAATTAATAGTCAGTTTGAAGTATAACACTTCACATCACTAACACATCACTTTCAATAATAACATATTACACTTGATACACAATAATCACTCTCTTATCAGTAAATAATTTCATAATATTCTCTCTAAATTAAAAATTCAAAAAGTTAAAAATATTTTGCTGAATGTTAAAATTAGCAAATTACTTAAATAAAGTCAAGGGAAGAATAATAACTCACTCTCGTATTCTTTTCTTTGCTATTCATCAATTACTACAGCGTTTTTTGAAAAGTAAATTCTGTCGTCCAAGTACGTTTGAGGGAAAAAGCGCCAGTTACGTCTGTTACAATGCAATTTCCTGTCTGCATCTGCTCGAAAGGGTTCCTCCGCCCGGAACGCACACAAAGGCGTCGCGGGGCTTCTGGCGGCGCCTCCCAGGAACAAGCAGAAGAAATTAACGTCTTGCGCCTTTGCCGCTGCATCCGCACCCACCCCCACCCCCACCCCCAACCAGCCGCTCTAAAGAAATTTTGATCATTATTTCTACTTCATAAACCCATTAGACGTAAGATGATACATTCTCCGTCTCGGAAGCAAAATGACTTCGCACAAAAAAGAATTTCTTCACTAAACCTATTTAGTTCGCATCAAGAGGGCTTGAGCGGCTTAATTTAATATGTTCATTTACTTCCGCGCGTGTTCTTTGAAGGATTCGTGAAGAATTCAATTGATGAAAGGAGGATTTTGCTCCTGTAAGGTTGGTGGCGCGAGTTGTCAATGCAACGAGAAGACGTTGCCAGACGCTCATTTCGGTGCTTCTAGTTTTAATTTCGAGTCGTAAAAACGCCGTGAAATTTTCCAAGCAGCGTTATTATACGCGCTGTAGGGCCGCGAAGAGGAGACGCAAAGCGGCATATGGGCGACGCGTGTGACGGCGGAACCAGCAGTTACTAGGACGAGCGTAATCTCAGTTTAGGAGGAGCAACAGCTTGGGCAGGCCTCTCGCGGAGCTGTCGGTGGGGAGGGGAAGGCCAACTCCATCGTTGGCCCCGTTGAAGACACCGCCTTTGCGATGCACAGCATTCTGGCTAAGGAAAGCGTCAGTGCTCGTGTTCTTGTGTTTTGTTAATTATTTAATACAAGAATACCCAGATGGCGAATATTATATATTTCTTGATTATTTAACAATGTATATAAAAATAAATTTATTCTTACATAATTAATTTTACATAAAAATACGATAAAGTTCCAAATTTTATTTTGAGAAAGTCAAATTTATTTAAAATAGGAATGATCTCTTTACATATTTATTACAGTTAAGAAAGTTCATTGGCAACGTTTCGAAGGCCGTATTCAAATAATAGCTACAATACAAAAAAACCCGAACTATTATTATACATTCAATTTGCATTAATACCCGATAAGATTCGTTAACAGTTACAGTTAATATCAATTATTATAAAATCAATTATTGTAAGCAACATTTTATATATGAGAGTGTATCTACTGTAACTGCTTAAGTTTTGTTCCATAGATGAGATGTTGGAAAAGCTTCATCTTACATCCACCAGAGAAAGAGAGAGACAGACACAGAGAGATAAAGATTGTAAGAGATTATAAGAACTATTGTAGATAGCACCACGAGTAAAGAATAGATTTGTGAAAGCACTCGCTTAAGTAAAAGAGCAACGACCAACCAAAATTTAGCATGACCGACGGCAAGAATTTGACTAATGAGAAACTCAAACTCTCCATTTTTGCTAGAGCGAACATCGGTTACCACGCGGATCTGCAGAAACAGAAGTTGGGCCGAGTAACAAAAACTGAGAAGCTTATGAAAGGTAATGCTTTTACAACAATATGGAATCAATTGGCAGGTGGAATATACAGAAATTTGAATACGGTGTGATATTTGAATAAACAACGCTACTAACAACAATCAAAAACCATTCGATTTTCGCTACGTAAATCCAGTATATTTCTGCTAGCATTTGAGATATGGAATAGAATCAAATGTAATTGAATGTTTTATTCTACTTCAGCTATTTTTTATTTTTACTCTTTCATTTCATTATTTTACTTCATTATTGGATTTGCATCTTATTCGTTCGTCAGTTGGTAATTTTATACATTGGACGAAATAAGTGACATCCTATTTCTTGTCAATTCAACCCCAAGTGGAGTGAGGAACTCTAATCAAGAACAAGAAGACTGGAAATCTTTTCGACGCATCAGTTCGGAGGCGGTTGGCGACAGTGGAGAGGCGCTGCCAGCTACGGTCAGCGTTCACAAAGTGCAGCCAAAGCGCGGCCCTGAGCCGTGGAGCGCCCTCCGCCTGCAGCAGCCAACGGTTTCTTCGAGGGACACGCGGCGTGAGTCGCTCCAGTTTTCATTTCACTTGATTCTTGGTTGCCAACGAGACTTGCGTAGAAAGCAGGTATCAGTTGAAAACTAATAGATTTCTTCCGCGTACATTCAAATTTTGTACATCTAATCTATTAAATTTCGAAAGTAAATTTTGGACGTCGTCAGTCGTAATACAAATGCAGATACTAGTACAAAATTAATAAATTGTAAAATTCCTTTACATGTATTTGTGTTCATTGAATTAAAGTTAATTTTGATGACCAAATCGTGTTCAAATTATTATAATGTGTTCTCATCATGTTCAAACTGCAAAGATAATGTGTAAGTAATTTTATTTAATCTTTGTGAAGTGAAAAGTTCTTGAATTCTGAAACCAAGTTATGATAATAAGGTGAATCATTAACTAGGTAGAGGTTCATTTGAAACTGTATATTTTAAACATTAGCATGATAAATTCACGTCAAGGAAATTTCCATTGAAACAAGAGTCGAGTGAACATTTTTTTCCAAGAATTCATTTTTTTTGTATATTTACTTGGATTCTTTCTTTTTTGTATAAAGTGTTTCTGTTTGCATGTCATTTCTTTAGCCAAGTGTCAAAAGGGTATGTTTGCATGCTATGTGAAACGTATTTCTGTAGTCTATGTAATGTATATTAGGGAGAATATTAATAGCATTATCGAGAAAGGTTTAAATCAAAAGCCCAACCACTTAAGAACAGTTGACCTGATATTTAATGTAAATTACTAAAAATATATATCAGACTACTTCTTACAGAAGTAAATCGACTTTTGCTTTTATTAGTATGCATTAAAAGACGTACCCACTCCTGGTTAGGATAATGAATATTCTTTCAACTATACCTAACTTATCCGTGACGTTTCTCTTACCCGTTACGAATTCGAGTAACGATGACGAATTCCTCAACTTATTCGACCTGCTCTCATAAATGTATAGATATTCAGAGAGATTGGTGACATATTTGGCGTTTTTATTAAATTATTCATTATTAACTACATTTATAACTTCAGTAATATTATAACCCACAAAATATGAAATATCATTAGGTTGCCATCTTGTATTTCTAGATATTACACATGGTAACTCATTTATAAATGTAATAAATAATGAGGTACTTAACCTGTGACATTCCATGCTTTATACATACTTCAATTGAAGTAAAGCCGTCATAATGTACTTTCTAATATCTTTCAAATAAATTTATCTCGTGCAGCACTTTATCTTGTGCAGCACGTGTGACGTTACCAAGAGTTACTGGGACGTCTTAATTTCAGTTTTAAAAAAGCAACAGCTTGGGGAGGCCTCGTGAGGGGAAGGGGATCTAGAGGCACTGTGATTTTAGCTGTAAGCATTTAAACATCTATTTTTTTGAAGATTCCTCGTGAAATATTTCATTAGAAGACTGGACGGTTCAAGCTAAGAATAACTAGTTTGTTGAGTGTGTATCATGATTAAGTATTATAAGTACGATGATTGGTTTGAAGCCTCCTAAATAATATAGTATCTCTAATAGAAGGAAATGTAAATTTAAACACTATCGAAAGATTTCTTGCTTGCTGGGAAAATATTAACAAAACTTCTTTGTTATCGTGTGTGAATGTTAAAGAATCTCTCGTGAATGTAAATATTTAAATATATTTAGCCAGGCCTGTTTCTTCATTGTAACTTGTTTATCCGAGAAGTACACATACAAGTACACTTGGAAACAACTGGAGATTTCTGCAAAGTATCTTCAGTAAAGAGATTAAAAGTAACTAAAATATATTAAAAAATAGCAGAAACCTTATTACCTGAATTCAACAAAGGACATTGCTAATGAGAAAAGAATAAACAGTAAAACCATGCACTTCTGCCTGTTTTTTTTACAGCAACCAACAAAAATACATCAATAAATTTATTTCTGGCACTTCAATTAATGTGTTGTGAATTTTAATCCATATCGTCTGTTTACTCTAATTAGGCATATAAAAAATTTAAGATGCCATTCATCACATCGGATGATCGTGTTAATTCAATTCTTTCCTTGCGTCAGGCAATAGAAGCAGCTATTAAGGAGCGCATAAACCCTTGTCATCTTTAAACGCGCCGCGCTGTAGCGAGGCGGCTGCGCGAGAAGCGTTATTTTTGGTGAATGGCGGGAAATATTCGCGGAGGCGCCTGGTTGAACGGCGGCGCTTAACGAGAACTGTTAACCGTTGGTTTAACGGCGAGATCAGATGATCACGATCATCAAGACGTGCGACGGCTGGCGTCGCCGTGAGTGTTAACAGTTTTAAACGCAGTTAGGTTCAGTGCTCGTTAGAGGCGCAAATGAAATTTCGCCATTTTGCCGCCGCCATGCGCCGACGCAGGCACCGCCTCGCCGCGGAGGAAATCTCGTTATTACTTTCCGCTGTATTAACGTTAGGCTTCTCTCCCCCCCCCCTCACCCCGCCACGCCTCGTCTCCGATCGCTCTTCCGCGCTGGCGCAAGCGGCGTGGGGCGTGGCTTGTGGTGCGCGAGGGGTTATATGGCGTGCAACGTATGGGTGTCCAAAGGGTAGTATAGTGAAGCCGATGTGGTATGAGGCTGTGGTATGAGGCGGTACATGGGGTACCAGAAGAGCAGCAGGTGAGACAGAAGTGTTATGGGGGGTGGTATGAGGCGGGTCATGGGGTTCCAAAAGATTGGTATGGCGAAGCTGAAGTGTTATGATGTGATAGTATGATGTGGGACATGAGATGCCAGAAGAGCGACAGGGTGAGACAGAGAGTTTGGGGGCGATGGCATGAGGCAGAACGTGGGGTGCCTGAAGGGTGGCAGGGTGATGCAGTGTTATGGGGCGTAGCTTGGGATGTTCGAAACGTGGTACGAGGTTTCAGAAAGGAATGGGCCGGCGACGTGGGATGGAGTAAGTATCGAGAAATAGAGCCGCGGAAGAGTGGAGCGGTAGGGCAGTGAGTGGGAGGAGGTTTAAATTGGCTGAGCAGGTCATTCATGGGATGGAAGCGGATGCGCCGTGGTTGAGACTTCGGGTGACAAGAGGAAAGAGATAGCAGGGACGAAGAAGCCAGCATAGCAAGGGGGACAATAAGAACGAGGGAGAGCAGTAAAGGTGATTAAGACGTTAGGTGGGACAAGTCAGTGCTGTAATCGTTTCTTCGTTGACTGCAAGGTTCGACAGTTCAAATCCCAACAGGAATAAACTTTTGACAATAATCACATATCTGAATTGAATTCAATGTTTGTCAGGAGCAGATTTCTAGTGAATAGGTACATATTAATGTTTGTGGTTTCTCTGATCAATACCAGAAGAAAGCCGAAGCAATACCGTAACAAAAGAGTCCCATACCGCACGCGATATTTGCTTTTCTTCCTACCCCCTTCCCTCCACTTACATTCACACTTCAACTATCACGTGTCTGGAAACCATTTGGGGGCTTAGATCTTGTGACGACTGCAACAGATTCTCCCCAAACGATGTATTTGAAGGGGGCAACTCATTACACACCGTCGTATAGGTCGTTGTTTGACGTCCAACGGGCGAGGAACTCTGTCACCGCCCGTGGTATAATATGCGCTACATTACCAGAAAAAAGAACTTGAACCCCAGAGTCAGTTCTTACTCTTTGATCAAGGGGCGCCGTGAATCCGTGAATGTCGGTGACTTTTGGGGTGGCGGGGCCGCAGGGTGCGGCGGGGGTGGCGTGGAAGGCGGCGGGGTGGCGGAACGGCGCCTCGAGGCGGTGCGGTGGTTCGGAGCCGCTCCGGTGAGGGGGAGGTGACGGGGATGAGGGGGGCGGCGTTCGCGTTGCGAGAGCCGAGCCGAGAGGCGAAGGGGAGGAGTTTGCAAAGTGACTACAGTGCTGTATGTATCCCGACTTAAACCAGTTACTGTGTCGTCTATATGAATATGCGTCTCGTGCGATCCAGACAAGTTGGGTGAATAGTTAAACTGGGGGCGAAGTTCAGATCGACTTTCCAGTCCCTAGATGCGTTTAAGTCGTCTGTGAGAAATAGGGTGTTTACACACTTCATAAAGAAGAAGGTTGACCTAAATAGACGTGAGACTTGCACGGAATTACTCCGTTTGGTGCAATAATAAAACCCCCAAAATTATCTCTTGCTTCAGCTGGAATAACGTATGTTGTAGCAGTTCTAAAGCGGAATCTCCGAAAAATTTCAATGAATTAAAATTGCGTAGGCATGTTTTTTTATTCCAAATCTCAATCAATAATAGGGATAAACATGTAACTTTAGAAACTCTCTATTTCCTGATTCGGGAGTTTCTTGCCGCAATGTCTGCCTCCTGAGCAAGCAGCGTCCCTCGAGCCTGTTGGGTGGCTGCAGCCCAAGCGCACCAAAGGAGCTTCCAGCGCCCAGTGACGGTGGGCGTCGGCTTAATACCGCTGCCGAGGACTCGCGTAGGCGAAGCGGGGGGCAGCCTCGTGGAGGCAGAAAGGCGGCGGCGCGGGGGCGGCGCGGGAGCGACACGGGGATGGCGTGGCGGCAGCGGGGGGCGACAGGGAGCGGCCCCGGGCGGCGTGGGGGCGGCCCCGAGGCGGCAGGGGTGCGGCAGGGTGCGGCAGGGTGGGGGCAGGGGGCGGCAGGGTGCGGTAGGGGGCGGTAGGGGCGGTAGGGGGCGGCAGGGGGCGGCAGGGGCGGCAGGGGGCGGCAGGGGGCGGCAGGGGGCGGCAGGGGGCGGCAGGGGGCGGCAGGGGGCGGCAGGGGGCGGCAGGGGGCGGCGCGGGGGCGGCGCGGGGGGCGGCCCCGAGGCGGCAGGGGGCGGCAGGGGGCGGCGCGGGGGCGGCCCCGAGGCGGCAGGAGGCGGCAGGGGTGCGGCGCGGGGGCGGCGCCGTGTAGGCGGAGGGGCGGCGCGGGAGAGAGACGGGGATGGCGTGGCGGCGGCGGGGGAGCGGCAGGGAGCGGCCCGGGGGCGGCGTGGGGGCGGCAGGGGGGCGGCAGGGGGCGGCAGGGGGCGGCAGGGGGGCGGCAGGGGGCCGCAAGGGGGCGGCAGGGGGCGGCAGGGGGCGGCCCCGAGGCGGCAGGAGGCGGCGGGGGAGGGGGCAGGGGGCGGCGCGGGGGCGGCGCGGGGGGCGGCGCGGGGGCGGCGCGGGGGCGGCGCAGGGGCGGCGCGGGGGCGGCGCAGGGGCGGCGCGGGGGCGGCGCGGGGGCGGCGCGGGGGCGGCGCGGGGGCGGCGCGGGGGCGGCGCGGGGGCGGCGCGGGGGCGGCGCGGGGGGCGGCGCGGGGGCGGCGCGGGGGCGGCGCGGGGGCGGCGCGGGGGCGGCGCGGGGGCGGCGCGGGGGCGGCGCGGGGGCGGCGCGGGGGCGGCGCGGGGGCGGCGCGGGGGCGGCGCGGGGGCGGCGCGGGGGCGGCGCGGGGGCGGCGCGGGGGGCGGCGCGGGGGCGGCGCGGGGGCGGCGCGGGGGCGGCGCGGGGCGGCGCGCGGGGGCGGCGCGGGGGCGGCGCGGGGGCGGCGCGGGGGCGGCGCGGGGGCGGCGCGTGGGTGGCGCCGTGTAGGCGGAGGGGCGGCGCGGGAGCGACACGGGGATGGCGTGGCGGCGGCGGGGGGCGGCAGGGAGCGGCCCGGGGGCGGCAGGGGGCGGCAGGGGGCGGCAGGGGGCGGCATGGGGGCGGCATGGGGGCGGCGCGGGGGCGGCGCGGCGGTTTTTCACTGTGCCATATGATAACAATTATTAATTACAGTGCTAATATTTAGTATGAAAGCCTAATGACTTCTATTCTTACAGGATCGTAAAGAATTTTTCACAGGATACTCGTGTATTCTTGGGCCTTCATTTAATTTCTTTCTACTAAATAAATGACGATTGTCTACCGACAACTTCTGTGTTGCAAGATATGTTTCTCATTTAGAGTTTTTTTTGCTCTTAACCATGTGGAGTATTGGTTCTTTAATGCTAATATTACCAGCTCCCTGTGAAATGCAATATTCTAACGCTTCAGATTTTCGAAAATGAATTCCTCCGTACTATTATAAAAGCTCCGTTGCTGATACTGAATTTCCTGTTTTGTAATGATCTTGCCATTACTGGAATCAACATTTGTTTTCCTCTCCTATCACTTCCTTCCCCAAACTCAACAGATTTCTTTAGCCAAGCGTTTAAAAAAACTCCCAATTAGGTTTCAGACACACCGTAACTGCCTTTATCCCGACATGCTTTTCCACATGTAAATGATATATTTTGTAGTTACTCTAATATCAATCATCATGAAAAACTTCATCAAATAATCTTACCCGGCTGCATTGGGGCACCTCACAAACTAGAAATAAATTTAAAACAAAAAATTAAGAGGCAGTATTTACAAACCAAAATTTAATTTACCCAAGAGAAGTAAGATGAGCTTGTCAAAACTAGTGGCTTCCCAGTGATCGAAATTTGATTTCAATTCATTTAATTGTTTAAATTTTTAATGTTATCAAAGATAAGATTTACAGATTGAAAATCACGTTTTAAGGGTCTCAAATGCAGCGTTTCAGTGTTGGTACAATGAACGATAGTAGTGTATTGCAAAGAGTTTGGGGTTGTATCTGCGCGAAATATTATTAATTATTTTTTCTAAATTTTGAAGAGTGACTACTGTCATCGTGCGCCAAAAAACTGTATAGCAAAATGACTTATCTTCAACAGAGTATTAAGCACTATCCATTCACAAAGTTTGAAGAAAAAAATTGTAGCCGTTTTTGAGAAAATGGCGTTTGATCGTTTCCGAAAACGCAGCGATTTAAGCGCAATTTGAAATTACTTTTAAATTTTCGAGACACTCTGTAGGCCATCATGTAAAGCAATTGTTTGAACAAATTAAATAATGAAAACAAATCGTACATAATGTAAATATTAAGGTCTTGAGAGACATGTCCGAAAATTTAATTTTTGGAATTTTTGAAAAAACAAAAGAATAAAGAAAAACGGCGTCTTCTTACAGAGTACACCCCTAACAAATTTTTATTAAAAAATGTAAGCCGTTTGCTTTTTTTAACTTTTTAATATTATGCACATTGCAGTCGATATTGTGTAAAAACTGATAACATATTCAAAAAATGTATACTGACCTTAATAAATGAACTAATTAAGGAGAACGCATTTCGTTTGAAGGGAATTTTTTTATTTTAAATTTGTAGTTGTAGGAATACACTAATTTTTTTCAATATGTTGCGATTTTATAAAATTTACAGTTAACAGTGAAAATCGGACCTATGCCACCTTTATATATGCTTCATTCTATTTTCACAAGAAATTTTAAACAAGTTGAAGAAATTTTTAAGAAAATTTTGCAAAATTAAAATTTTGAAACGCTTATTTGTCAAAAACGGCTACATTTTTCTGCAAATGCTTCTGCTTTTGTGAATGAGTAGTGCTTTATACACTCTTGAAGATAAATCATTTTAGTACATTATTTTGTTTTATTTGTAAAAATTATTATTTTTAATATCTCACATCGTTAATAAGCGCATTTCCAGCAAATTGTATACATTACTGCATTTGTGAAAAATTACATTACTGCAATTGTATTTCCCGTCATTTGAATTGCTTCAAATGACGTCCAATGCGATTTTTCGAAAACTCAATAGTTTTCTGTAGAAAAGATCTTCAAACTTCGGATTTAAAGTAACGCTTAAAAACCGTTCTAAGAAAATGTCGTTTAAGGGCTTTTTAACTCCGAGCCCCAAATTTTTCAACAGAATATCCGTATCATTGTAACTGCTTGGCGATTTCGTTGAGCGTAATAACTCGTTACTTGGCGATGCCTCTTTCGTTGAGTTTCTCTGTGTGGGTCCCTGCAGAAGCTTCCAGCGACAACCTGGCTGAGCGTAATAACTCGTCCAGAGGCTCGGAAATATTTTGCGTATCAACTCGTCTGGAGCAGTCAACGGTATATAGGACGAGGTATTCTTAATGTAATACTTCGGTTTTACCACTAGGAAACCGAAATGTTGAGACCTATGTTTAAAACAATGTCTACTTCGGGCGGCAATAGATGGTAGCTGGCAAGAGGATGGAACAAAGCCGAAAAGCAGGTCCAGGTATCGATAAAACAATAGTTTTTTTTTCATTTTGCAAGGAAGAACCCGAATCTTAACATTGAGTTAAGACGAGAGTTATATAGAAGATAACTAACTGCTTTCCCATTTAGTTTCCGCAAAGTAAGGTTGGTAATTGATCGATTCCAGCTTTCAATGCAATAGGTTTGTTGATTGTAAAGTATTTCATATTAGGATATATAATTTACTGATTGTGGTTGCGTAGATAATTCATAATTATTGATTCTATCTGAATTGCTATTGTTATTGTTCACGAACAATTTCACATTTTTCTTTTGTTCTAGCTTTTTATCTAGTTTCTTTAACTCTGGAACAATTGATATTACTATCAGTACTTGTTTTGTTAAGTGCCATAAATTATTATCTGTAGGATTTATTTCTCTTAATTTTTAATGTTGTTTAAGTAGTATTTTTTCATGATGAGTTAGTTGCATGTTTTTGTTAAAATATTTCTTATAATGTAGTGTTATATGAGAATATTGAACTTCTTCTTGAGCGTTGTGCATTCTACCTTTCGGAAAAACATTTTGTGAGGTTTTCAGCAGCAGCATTGTTGCTGCGGCAGGACACTAATGCATATTATATTTTTTATGAGAGTTAATCAAAACGTACTCTCAGATTCCAAAATATTGGATAAAACACTTTGGTACCTGTATCTGTTAATACCGCAATGTCCTTTCCGAGGACTTGGCAACAAAGTTATGGTAAGGAAGGTAACTCATTTACCTTTCAGTTTTCATCTCTAATCCCTACGTCCCTAGTCATGCTTTCCGTTTTTCAAACTACTCACATTGCAGTGGCGGAGAGCAGACAAGGAAATTCTAGAAACTTCTTTAAAAGCTTTTAAAACTCTAAAATGTTTTCCTCGTTCGATCCAAGATATAACGTTTCAATTTCAGCCCAGGCGGAGCGAATACAGACTGTCTATTCAATATTTGAATAAAAATGACGTAAGGTATTTTTTTGTGAATAGGAGGAACAGTAAATCGATGTGCATTTGGTATCGAGAGACGTAAGGTTTCTTAAAAGACGAGTTCTGTTCCGTGAAAGTTTCACAACGCTTACATGTAGTTCTAAATTAAATAGAATTTATGAAAAGTACATACAAAGCAAATGATACAGAGGAAACAATTAAATTATTTTCCTACTTTTTAACACATTATTTCCACTTAAGAGCCCTGGTAATTTTTTCAGCGGTAAAAATACAAGAGTATTAAATCATGTATAATTCAAAATCTAATTGTACATATTCAGAGTTAATTACTGTGGAAATTTTACGTATTTATCAGAATACTATTCATGTGAAATATGCAATCATCACTTTTTTATTTCCCTTAATTTTATTGCCACTGACTATTTATATTATTTAAACATTTTATTTAACATACATTCTCTCAAATTTTGCAACAACAAATCGTTAAATTTCTAACAACATTACACTAATGAAAATTCGACAGTGTTTGTACTTCCTGTTTCAACAATAATAATGTTGATTTTTGAGGTCATTTTAAATAACTTACGTAAAATGTAGTATTTACGAAAAAATCAAAAAATATCGCACATCTAACAAAAATAGAAATGATTAAGGTAGGAAAAGTTCAATGAAACTACATGATTATGTGATTCTTTTTCGAAAAAAACTTAGTTTGTTCTGATATACACAACAAAAATCGTAAATTAATGATTTGGTGGATGTGAGGTGCGGATATTTTAAATAAAAAACAAAACTGCCAATCTTTAATGGATAATCTCTCTTACACATTTTCATAGAAACTATATTGCGACGTCTCCCAGCCTTTTCTTTCAGTGTGACAGTATACCATAGACTAGCGAAATATTCCTATGAGATAATCACTTTCTGGTAACTTCGTACTTTGGAGATCAGAAAAAGCATATTCTCCACCTGCATCGTATTCTGACATCTCTAAATTTTACATCTTCTCCAGAGTTCTCCTCACTAACGTAATCTCTTTAAAGAATATATCGACCACCTTAAAAAAATCAAGAAAATCATTCATACGCGGAAACTAATTTAACAGTATTTTTCATTGAGAAATATGAAACAAACAAACCCTGAATTACCAACAACTTCAATTTTCTTACCTTGCAGGTCGCGTCGTGCTTCGAAAGACCGGCGATGCACAAACCATTTATATAATTGGCAAAAAATTTAGACGCAATGAATCTACATCCCTAGTTAGCAACGAATGACGTAATGTCTACTCGGTTAAACAATCAACCCGAGCTCTCTACAATACAAATATACTTACATGTTTTTTTTGTGCGTAACCTTCTTAATTCTTCACTTCTAGGTAAGTGTATTTATTTCAGAATTTCCTCGAATTACATTAGTATTTTATTTATAGACCTATCATTTTCCTCAACTCAATGTAGATTTTTCTGAGTTTACCGAGTGTCCTGAGAATTGTATAAAAATTATTGAATTCTTAGTTGATAAATGTTTACATATCTTTAATGTTCTAGAATTAGTTCAACAAATATTAATCTAGGCCAGGTCAGTTATCATCGTATTGCAAACGCAAGGTTTGCAACCACTACAATTTGCATCTGTATTGATATGAAACGGATATCATAATATTGATGTAACCGAGTGAACAGGATCAGTGCATAGCGCGCTGGATTCGAAATCGGGAGGTCAGCGGTCGATTCCCGGCTGGCCACCCTGTTCGGGGTTTTCGTGGTTTTCCGCGGTTACAAGGCGAATGCTGAGATGGTTCCTAAAGCCCGCGAACACTTCCCACCACTCATTACACTATTTAATACCTACCATCATCCGAGTTCCTTCACCCCTCATTACCACATAATAATAATAATAATAATAATAATAATAATAATATTATAATAATAATAATTTATGTATCCTTTGTCAAACGTTCGATATCTTGTCTATTACGTACTTACGCAGTAAGGAGAATAATTTTGTAAACTGCAGCGAAAATGGCGTTTTTGCATACAACAAGTAGTATTGAGGGGCCCTTATACCTAAAAAGTGAATTCGTATTAAGTCGCAAATTTCTTCCTCACATTTGGAGTCAGAATCCACTTTTTGTGGCTCCTTGGAACAGAAAAATTGGCTTTCGGCGAAACGTCCATTTTTACCCTAAATGTTTTGTTTCCCGCAGATGGAGCAAAGGACGGTTAAAAATATGCTGAATTTAATTTTGTTTAACCCCGAATTTCAGAAACCGCGGATTTTCCGTTCATTGTTCTTAAAACTAAAACATTCAAAATAGATTGTTCCGGAATAAAAACTTTTCTTCATAGAAAGTTCTATAACTATGTTCGTGTACATTTTATTTCAAAAACGTTAGTAGTAATATTGAATGAAATATGTATTGGGAATAAAAATAGATTTTTGAAAAACGTATTCATTGTTTTGCTTTATTTTTTCTGCAGTAGAGAAACTTACGCTTATAAAACTGGCACGGGTTCTATTTGCGTTACGCTCTCTCCCTGTATTTAAAAAAATTGTGAAAAAATAGAATTACAAAACTATAGAATTTATGATACAGATCTTTTCTGTAATGTCATTTGTTCTGAAAATTAGACATTTAAGTAAATTCTGGTATGTTTTATGAAAATAAGAATGATTAGTTTTTGTTGTATTATTGCTCGAAATAAACGCAACTCATAATTTTCTTCTCGAACAGTGCAAATACGTTTATAAAAATAGCACATACCCATGAGGCAGAACTGACCATCGAAAGTTTTTAACTCTCTGATTTTTTGAAAATTGCTACAATTACGAGTATTTCAAGAAATTATGTAGAGTTGTTGTTTCATTAGTTTATTTTCTTTGCGAGATGATTTTCAGGTAAATTTATGATGGTTGAAGTATAATTAGAACCTTATATTATCTGTAATGCGTCAAGCCTCACTTAGAACACGTTGGTTTGAACATGTTGGTTTGTTTTGTTGTTTTAATTATATTATGTCTTGTGTTACTTTACTTTAATTTATGTTATCTTCCCTTTCTTTTGTGTTGCATTTGTTTGTTATAATGTTGAGTTTTGTTTATCTTAACAGCTCTGTGATCAATTAATACGCAAACGTTAAAAAACTGAAAAATAATTATTATTAACAGAAACCTATTGATTACTGTACTACCTGTTTAATGGGAAGTGATTTGTAATGTGTGTTTATGATTAAGCTGTGAGTACACCCAGCAATTTTTAATAGGTTAATCCTGTAATTAAATTAATAATATGAAATGTAGTTAAATCATTGAGTAACAAGCAAACTTATATCTAGATATTCTGTTGTTTTTAAAATTCTTTCCTGTTCTTTGTTGAAATTACTTACTATACAAAATTACGTACGTCAAAAATAATGGTCACATAAAAAATGTTCATCATTGTTATGAACACAAAATATATTAAATTTAAAACGCACATTGAAAACTTTCGCATTCATTGAAAATGGGAGAGTAGCTTCGATATTTAAGAAAGAACTGGAAGGAACTTTTCGGTCATAGTGTCAATGATAATAGTTTTGTTAATGTGTGATTACTTTTAGAATGATTGCCTCAAATGTTGACTTTCAAGGAGAGAAAGATGTCAGAAAATACATTGTCTGCGCAACTCTCTAAAACAGTTCAAATATTCGGTTATGGACTACATAAATTTATCAATACTTTTCTTTGTTTCTCAGATAAAGCAATATTTGTTTTAGAGATACCCTTTTCAAATTGCGTTAGCAGAAGAAAAGCTTCTGAACGGGAAGGGGAGGAACCTCTGACGCGAGTTAGAGCCTACGTGGGTGTTAGCATCCGCCGCCTATGGCGTGAGTGTCCCGCGCTGTAAACTACTTCATTAAAATTCCTCCGCGCTCTCTCGCCGAAGTTCGAAATTCCAGCTGGGAGAGGTGGCTCAGGGTATCAGCCAATGTCACTGCAGTCCCTCTGATTGGGAAGTCGTACGTTCGAGCCCCAACGCTGGCAGGATTTTCGACACTAGCTTATCAGCTAGGTAGAATTCAGTCGCTGTCTGGAGGAGAATTCTAGCGGCCGGCTGCTTGATCGGTAGTGTTCTGTGCTTTCTCCGATGAATACCAGGTGAATGCCGTAGCAGTACCCTAACAAACTGGCCACGGATCGCGCGCGATCTTTCCTACCTTCTCCTTGTCCTATCGTCATATTTTACACTCACACTAACGTGCACTACACTTACAAGACTAATGATGCTGGTAGTTGACGTGGCCGGAAATACTAAGTCAATCAATCGAATTTCCAGGGGTGCAAGTGCTTCTCCCCGCGACGCCACCGCCACCGCCTCAGCGCCCTCTGCCATCACCCGCAAGAGCAAGCTGGGCGGCCGCCGCACTACACCCTCACACATGACGGGAGACCGGTCAGGACACTGAAGCTTGACCCGGCTAGGCGGTGCCACGTGAGAGATGGTGGCTAGAAAATTCCCGCAAGCGTGGAGCTTGTCGGTGCCGGATCTCGCCACCCAGCGAAAGTAAAACAGCATGCACTACACTTACGGAACTAACGACATTAGCCATTGCCGCGCCAGGAATTGCTACTTCAATCAATCTGAACGGCCGTTGCATATTTCAACATTCAACGCGATTCCTAGGTTGGATACGATTCCAAAGTGTGTGAAGGGAGCCAGCTCAGTTCGTCACTTCGTTGGTGGTCCTTTGTCTCCACATGGCATCCTGCCGCAGAAGGAGTCATTACATAACGTCTAGGAACGGATTCTTACGAATAAATATGAAAGAAACAGATCATAATACGATATTCCTCAATAAAGGATTAATACCCTGTCAATCGACAGCCCCGACAGACTGGATACAGGATTTAAGGAGAAATGCTAACAATAATTGTTATAGTTTTCAATTATTGAAGACTCGGAGAGCTTTCAGATTATTATTATGGTTAGAGTGATTGTTTCAAACGCATACAGCTGGAACTCGTATGACAACTGGTTATAAAATAGCGAATTTGGCCCCGCAAGGAAGGGTTCTTCTCTTTGAGTATACTCCCTCCTCACTGACTGCAAACCAGTCTCCAATCTTGTTGCTAGCCTAGACCACTGTAACCACTGGCATAGACATGTTTGTTACCATCACATAGTCGTCCCTACATACACACCATTCCGCTATTGTTACACTATTGAAATTTGCACTTCATTTCATTGTAATATTATCCTGCCACACATTCGACACATGTTTATCATTGGAGGAGTAAATGTAATTCCAACTACCCATATACACACTCTTTCTTTGAAAATATCCCTCTTACTCTACCATTGATTACTCTCCAAACACTTCCTTGAATAGACAAGCGTCGCCTACTGTTTTGAGAAGATGTAAATTACTGTTGCACAGCCACTATTATCATTACCATTGCTTTTCCTGTGAAAGTGATGTAATGGAACTTCCTGTTTCACAGGTTTCTAGAATACTTCCATCTTTCCTCACCAGTTCCTACCACTGTCAGTACCGCTCGCTCCCACATCCCCACCACTTTTACATTCGCAGCTTCGTCGTCACCAACGATTCCGCCGGTGCTGCTCGCGGCGCCGCAAATCCCGCAGTTAAAAATACGTACATATTAATGCTCACTCGCAGCGCGAAATCAGATTGCAAATAACACTGCGACCTCTTTTCTCACTCGCGTGTTTCGCGTGATGAACGAACCATCGTCCTGCCCTGCAGGCAGGAACGAGTTAGGATCAATCGGGTTCTGTTTCATAACGCAACCGATCGCGGTGAATCTTGCGCCTCACAAGCGAGCAAGATATTACACGTGGGTCAAAAGTTTAGTTATCACTGCTATCGTAATTTCGGTTCTATTTTGCCGTGACACATCTGATTCGGTTTTGGTAATTGTGTTTTCGGTTCACACACTTGGAGAGGCAGTTGGCAAAGACCCGCGGTTCAACTGTTACAGTTTTGGGTGTTTGTCCAGATTAACTGAGGTTTCATCAATGGCAACGGGTCACTACACGGGTTGTTGTGAAATTCCGGTGATTTTCAATAAAGTCGTTTCAATTTTCTCTCGCACTCTTAATGCATTTACATTGAATGTTAAATGAATATTGAATATAGCATAATGTGGTAAAATGCATAGTATTATTTACTGATTTCATTAAAAGCTAAAATATATGTTTAAAGCTTGGAACTAACTGCTCTTACTATCATTCGCAATCGTTTTTATTACAGAGATTTATTAAAAAACATACAATTCTCAACTTATTTCTAGGTTCTGCAAAACATTATTTCGATGAAAAACCATTGATCTACCTAACTTTATATCAAGTTAAGTTTTGAAGCCCAGCATATTGCGTTACAACATTTCAAATTAACTTTGCACCCTGTCAGAATTCCAAGAAGGAAGACTCGAGACAACATTCATTTTAATAACAAACATTTATCCGCGATGCAGCCAACCATTGTTCCGGGCCTAATTTAAAATCTCACTCACCTCTGTTATTTCAATCTATCCACGCTATCATCGTGCTCTCGCAACCAAGAACTCCCCGTCCAGAACGCGAATTACAGAGTACAATTAGACTCGCGCCGCCGCCATGTTACGCCGGCTCTCGGAAGAAAGTGAGAGATTTTAATTAAAATGTTGTGTGCGTATTGTTTTTAACGCGTTCCAGCGCGCGGCCGCCGGGCGCGCTTTGTTAATTTCTTGAATCCGTCCGCTGTTATGATTATTATGAGTGGCGCCCGCCCGCCCGCCCGCCCACACGCGCTCTTCTTTCTAATTACTCGCTCTCTGTCTTCGCCGACGGCGCGCTGTGTTCGCCTGCCGCCTGCCTTTGTTTCCCGTTATTGCGCCCAGCCAGCAGGGGGGAGGGGAGGAGCTGCGGCAGCGGAGGCGGTGAGTGATGGTAGCGGTGGGGGCGGCAGATGCTAGAGATGGCGCCTCAGGCGGCAACGGCGGGGTAGTGGAGGCGGCGGTGTGGGGAAGTATGAGGAAGCAGGGGCGAAGAGGGCGGTGGCAGCTGTCATGATGACTTTGGCAGCGGTGGCGCCGGCGCCGACGGTGTTTGCGGCAGTGGTGAAGGAGGCGTCGATAGCTCTGGTGATGACGGCGGCAGCGGTGGCGGTGTAGTGGCAATGCAGCGGCGATGGAGGCGTTGGCGGGGGCGGAGGCGGGGGCGGGGGTGACTACCGCTGCTAGGAGTCGAGGTCGAAGAGGCAGCTCTCTGCATATGTCTGCTCCTGTAATTCTGCTTCCCAGTCGTTCCATATTGTTCTTGCTTGTTCAGAGCCGTGCTCGTTCTGTGTGTGCTCGGAAGAACTCAAATCTCTTCGTGAGACTACTTAGATGACTTTACTTCTGAGGATTTATTTTTAAAAGTTTGCCTCATTTTATTTCATGTTTGATAATATTATGATTATCAAGTAGATATTAGAGAATATTTTTAGGAAAAGAAATTCATATATCGTAATTGCTGTAGATTCAACATTTTTCATGCGAGTAGTAATCTGAACAAACAAAAAAAACGTTGATATCTAATTCAGTGTAGTGGATGAATACTCATGATCAGTAATAATTAAAAATGCTATCTCTTACTCATATTAATTCCGTGAAGTTGATCCTTAGATTACATTCTTAAATTAAATTTGACAAAAATGTAGAAATGCAATACTGACGTTTAAAAGTACTAATTTTCTGCCTGGAATTCAGTACCTGTCTAATAATAATAATAATAATAATAATAATAATAATAATAATAATAATAATAATAATAATAATAATAATAATAATAATAATAATAATGGTTTTCCGTTGTTTCTCCGATCAACCCCAGGTGAATACTGGAGTAGTACCCTAACAAATAAGCCACAGGCCGCGTTCGGTCTTTCCTTTCTCTTCCTTATTCTTTCCTCGCCCCCTTACGTACATATCCCCTTACTACGGATACCAGTCGGGAGCTTGGAGCTTGTCCTGTGGCTGAGGCGTTGGTGGGAGATACCTGGTTAGGGAAAATCATCGCAAGCCCACGTAGGTTGGGGTAGGTCGGAACTCGCCATCCAGCGGGGAAAGGGGACCGCCACCGCCTGCGATAAAAAAAACTGCACTACCCTTACGGAACAATTGATCTTAGCAGTTGACGCGGATCGAATTGGTAATCAATCAAACAATAGATGCATTTTCTTCCCCTTTCCCTTTGTTTTTCTACATCCTTATCGCTTCTCTTCTCTTTCTCTTGTTTCCACACTTTACATTGGGAGTGATAAAACGAGTTGTGTTACCTCGAGCAGAATACGTGTAAGATTAACTGCAAATGCGAATTTCACTTGTTTGCATAGAATGTTTGGACAGATGATCAAAGCGAAGGGTGCTCAAAAGGGAACACGTGGCAAATAATTAATAGGAATAATTGTGTGCCTGTTATATCAGGTAATAGTAAACTAAACAGCAATTGTTTACTTTATTCGATAAATTCCCGTTTTAAGGGACTGATGTAAATAAACAAAAACCCATTTGTCGGATCTACAAACAATATTACTGTAATAATCAGTGTTTGTCTCACCAATAGTGATTCTACCTTCCCGCTACATTTCGGCGATGAAGTACAAATAATGAATTATGAGTTATTCGTCCATACGTTTAATTAAGTATCGAGTTATTTACATATTACGGTTGGAAACAATGCATTGTGTCTGCAAAAACGTCTCATTTGGAATATTTTAATGTTTAAAAAATATAATATTTTTGACTGCAATGAAAAAGGCTTTTTTCTCTCCATATGCTCTAAAAAATACTGCCAAACGACAAAGCCATTTTCTAAAATATATAACATTGCATTCGGCCATGCAAACGCCTTCTCTACAATGAAAATCTCGCCTATTTTATGTGATGGCCAGTGAACAAGGAGCTCTTCTGCATCCTTTAATCTTTAACTTAAAATTACCCAAGGCCATACGTTAGCTGGCGCTAAAAAAAGAGAAAAAATTTTATTGCACGTTGTATTTTATTGTGATATATTATAAAGAGCCAACAATATGTTTTTTTAAATCCTTAGAATGTTAAGTTGAGCGTTCACTGGCATGTTTTCAAGAAGGGAGGAAAGTCTTGAAAGCTTTTCCCCCTCGCTTTCGTCTCGGCCTTCTGGCTGAGCCTGCTTCTGCATACGGCCACCGGCGTCGGCGCCAACGGAGCGAGAACGCCGTCTCAAGCGAAGGCGTATTTGAAATAAAAGTGTAATGGGCACTTGATACTGCAGGCGCCATTACGCAATGCCACGTGGGGCGTGATATATTGTTAAGTACACAGTCGTCCCTGGCTCGGCGGCCGGCCCCCTTACTAGGCCCAATAAATAATTCCGAGCAAGCAATGCGAATTTAACATGTGAAGCGCGAGCGAAACAACACTGCTGCACTCTAGGCGGATGTTTCACCGCACTAACGCGCCACCATGAATAATTGAAGCGAGAGCGGGGCCGCGGGTGGCCGCGCAGGGCCGCCGAAAGGGGCGGGGGCGGGGGGCGGGGGGCAGCTGGTCCGGCGGGCGAGTGTGTTGTTGATAATACGAAACATTCCGCTGCAGTAAATAACCAACGGGAGCTGCGGTGGTTCGTTCGGCTGACTGGGCGTCGAGGGAGACGCTACGGGGCGAGAAGTGGGTGAAAGCTCGGGCGCCGCTAGCTTTAATTCTTATTAAACTTGTGTTAACCGAAATCGGAAATTGCACGTAACACTCGCCGGGTTAAATGCTTCGGCCGCGCAGTTAGATGGGTCTGACGATTTGAGTCAAGATTTACGAGAGCCGACAGGTCATTCGAGTTTTCAGCTTCATTAAATAAAGAATCGACTGGAACTTCATAAAAGTCTCATTTGAATAGCCTTCATTCGAGATGTCTCGTTGCGAATATTCGTACTAATGATTTCTCACCATAAAATAATTTAATTGTTGATTCTAAAAAGAAATTTGAAGATAACTGATTATGAGATCGTAAAACTCAAACTTTGTAAAATAAAAATAGGATTTAACTGATTAAAATTTGGAAGTGAAGTTTACAATTTGGTTTAAAATCTTGTGTAATACATATACTCAGTTTGCAAAAATTGTTAATTCACTGGTTTGCACAAACATGTCATACAACATGTCATACAACATATGGAGATGTAACAAATTATTTCTAAGTTCAAATACATTACCTTTCAGCCTTGCTAAACTTTTGTGAACACCTGCATTTGCATTGGCGGCAAAGCCCACCGTAGAGAGGGGAGTCCCATATTTCTGCGTCACGGGTGTGACGCATGCCCCGAGTGCGACGGGTCAAAGGAGGGGACGCAGCCGCGTCAACTCCCAATTACGACCGTAAACAAGCGGAGCTCTCGCTAGCACAGATCCCATCGACAGCAATATTAATTATTTTAATGATTTATAAAAAAACGTTCATCCGGGTTTACGCAATTTGGCATCAAAATACCGCACAGTTTTATGGACCATAAAATAGTTTAATTGCTCCAACGCCCAAGCACGCTCGCGCGCATTGGCGTCCGCGTATCACCTGATCACACTACGCACAGGAACGCGGAACTGGTGTAAATTTTAAATACAAATTCACTCACACACCGATATTCGACTACATTAAAATTCATAATCCGTACGACGGTAAATCATGCTACACTACATTAAGCTCTCGGTGCGCGTAAACAATTGTATTGGACTGAGCATCACTGCTAGTGGGCGTCGTTTGTGTTTGCACACATGTCCAGTGACAGAGAATGCAAGTGACTGCTCTCGTAAGACTGGCCTACTACTGAAATCCCAGAATATTTTAACTGACATCAATGTGGTTAATCACACGTTAATGTTTAATTATCCATATTTGAGCAGTTAATACTGAAAACGTAAGAGGAACAATGAAATTGAAGATGGTTTACGTCTTGAATATTTGGATATTCATAATGAAATGAAGTGAACTTTAAATTCGGTCAACGTTATCAAGCATGCAACGCAGAATAACTTTACCAATATTTTACACGAAGTCCACGAAAAGAAGAAAATAAATATTTCAACCCACCTTTAGTTCTTAGTTAAAAATAAAACGTTCTCCTATATTTTGCTTCTGTCTTTGTTAATGTGTTAAGATAATTTTCTGTTATTTCTCAACCCATCAAGCATCCATATTTCTTACTAGTTCTGCATATGACTCAATCTGTCAAGGATTCATTGTGGAGGCGCTCCGTGTTGGGAAGTGCTTTTACATAATTTATTTAATTCCTCTTTATCAATTTGTTTTTAAAGTTATCATTTTATTTATGTAAACATAAATTTGAGGTAAGGGAACCGGAAAGTGAAGAATAGGAAAAATGCAGTTAATGAATCATATTTTTGTATGAAATATTTCAACAGATAGTTTCTCACAACCGAATAGTCGACAATTTTCAATATTCATTGTTTCTAGTATTATATACCGATATAACTGAATTCGCCGAGCATTATTTCAGCAAAATGTTTTACTAATAAATTATTGCTAATATTACATTGGAAACATTGTTGAAAATAGGTATATATTTTCTGTATGAAGCGGAAACCCAATGATTGGGGAAAGAATACGAGAAAGTCAGGTTAGAAAAAAATATATAATATTATTTGGTTTCCTGTTTAGGGGTGCCTTCGCGGATCCGCACTAACAAATAAATTGGTACTGTGATGAACATAAACGTGACATTTTCGTGATTTCGTCGAGTAAGTTAGACATTATTGTTTTGGCGGTCAGCATGGGAAATAGTTATTTATTACACATAGAGTTTACAAACTCGAATGAACCTGACACGCAAGTGTGGGATGAAATAATAAAGTTACAAATATAAATGAATTTTATTTCTCTCTTATCTCTCATTCTATACCCTTTATAGTAGCGAGAACCATATGACGTTTTTTTCGAAATTATTGAAAAGCGTTAAGGACGGAAAAGGAAAAAGCAGAGGAACGTCCTTTGAAGCATATTCTTAATGCGGAGGGCAGTAATAATAGGTCTGTATTTTTTAAATACGTTCGTAGAAGGAAGGTAAATAAAGACGAGATTCCAGTTGTTCGTGTAAATAATTCGCCAGTAACGAACGACAAAGAAAAAGCAAAAAACTTGCATTTCAAGCAAATATCTAACTGTATTCAGATACCCAAGCTGTCAGACAGAAGCCTTTTTCATATTGTGTAATGTATCATAAACCTGAGAATTAAAATTAATTTATATTTGTAACTTTTAATTATTTCACTCCACACTTGGGCGAGTCAGATCGATTCGTGCTTGCAAACGATTCGGATGCGTCCCAATGGACCGTTACACAACAGCGTCTGTTGGTAAATGCTGGTTTCCTTTTGAGTCGTCTGATCTTCGAATTATAATATTCCGGATCACAATTTGTTTTTATCAATTTAATTTGTACAAATGTCTACTCGGAATCTTCTAGAATATTGTAGTATTAAACGTTGCCCTGATTTCTTCCATTCTTCCTCCTATTCTAGGAAACTATGCAAATCGTTCTTTAAGGAATTTTGAGACTCTTGCACGTACGCTTTCTTGTATTCCCTCACTACAATACCGGTGGCAATACTTTTCTTTGAAATGCTTAACTTTAGGTCGACTAAAACGATTTTATGGTTATTTATACAATCTGTAACGTCGCACGACAAGAATAAGTCTTTGGGTCTAATTAGGAAAAGATCCAGAATCGCTTCCTGCCGAGTCATCCGGTTTACCACCTGCGCTAATACGTTGTTCCAGACAAGTCTGTTGATTAGTTGTACTTTTCCTTCGCATACAATCTTTTTACAATTTGCGTCTCGGAGATTTAAGTCTCCAGTAATAACTACATGACGGTCATTTATATTTTTGTTTTCTTTCGTAGAGGGCGACTACGATTTCATAACTGTTGTCCGGTAGACGATAGCAAGCAATTATTTCTAGGATACTTCCTGAACAGAAATTACTACACCCGTCATTTGCTATTCTTTGGCAACCCAATTTGATTCGATATGAAGTGTTTTTCAGGCAAATAAAAACACCACCGCCTCTGGTTTCGCGTCCACTTCTAATCGTAATGTAGTCTGAATGAAACTTTTTCGGATTAGCTACCGCATCCGAAAGCCAAGACTATGTTCTTATCGCGATATCAGGATCAAATGCTTCAATTAAATTCCAAAATTTGGTTTTCTTATTGATGATACTACGACTGTTCACCTGCACCAATGTAGTGAAGCCTCTTCCCACCTGAGAGCCAGTTTTTAGGGCCGCTGCGTCCTTCCAAAGGTTCCAGCTGCGCTGTCACTGCCATCTCCTTCCTCCCCGCCCTCCGTCACCTCCCCCCCCCCGCAGCAGCCATCATTGGCTCTTCCTCAGGTCGTCACTTTCCAAGTAAAGACACTGTATTGGTTGGTCGTGAAGATATCCCAGCTTCCATGCACATAGGAAGTTGAAATGAAAGCCTTCGTGACCTACATCTGCATGCCCGAGCCGATGATTGGATTTACTCATGCACCAACCAAATAGACGCATTGCATTTTAACTTTCAACTTCTATTTCATTTCTCTCCTACACAGGTAGTCGTAAGGGATACTTTTTTCCTTCAGAAGCGACCCTTTGTAACTTAGCATTAGTATGCATGCTATTGATCTAGCATGTGATTTCGCCGCCAACTTTTTCCCTCTCGTTTCTTTCGCCTTTCGAGGAAAGTACGCGCACAACAAGAAAATCGTCCCCCAACGTTCGCCGCATCCACCACATAACATCTCTGCCTGCTCGTGCTCCCTTTCCTCGTCCCCCTGCCCCGCCCTGCCCCTCACAGAAGCCCTTGCCTCCCCTCCTGCCCCATTGCGTCTCGCCGTGCCTTGTTCCGCTCTCCCACGCCCCTGCTGTCCCTGCCCCTGGCCCTCTGCCGCTCCCCTTCGCTCACTAGCCTCTCTCTCCCCGTCCTCCCTTACTCCTGCCTCCTGCCCTTCCCTTGTCTTCCTTCGAAAAGTCCCTTTCCCGCTACACCCCTAGGGCTCCTCCTACTCCGCCCCCTTTTTAGCCAGATTTTTCTTGCCGCGCACAACCCCCTCCACTCTCACCACCCTACCCCACCCCACCCTACCCTACCCCACTCCTCCCCTCCCTCTTATCTGTTCCACGTTAGCCCCATCCCCTCCGCCTCCCTACCCATCCGCTCTTCCCCATCTCGCCTTCCTTTGCACTGCCCTTTACCGCTCCGCCCCGTCCTCCCTCGCTCCCCCCTCCGCGCCATTGTGCCCTTCCCCTCCGCCCCGCCCTTGGGCGCAAGCTGCAGCGCCCGCCCCCCCCCCCGGAGGGGCAGCGGCAGCGGCTTTGATCTCAAAGCGCGCGTCCGGCCGCGTCGACGCCAGAGTAATGCGATAAAGTCGGCGGCGGAAAGGGCCACGCGCGACGCGATGCGACACAACACGACACGACACGAGAGGCCGAGTGGCTGCGACCGAGGGCGAGGGGAAGAACTAGGAAGAGACATGTAGGGTGAGACAACAGAAGGGGAATAGACATGAAGGGTGCAGCAAGGGTGGAGGAATTAAATAATGACAGAAAAAGAAGAGAATGTCTGGGGGGAATGCGATTGGAGTATAATAACATGGTAGATGGGACTAGACACAGGGTTTGCAAGGAGTATGGACAATGAGATCGGAGAAGAGAGATTCATATTAGGGCGAGAAATGGCAGGCGAGGGAATACATGAAAGCGTTTATTTTCGCTTTGTTATTGTAATTTTGATTTGGTCGTTTTTTTTCAATCTTTTGGTCTTTTCATCGGTCAACGCATTCCAGTTTCAGTAACGTACCGTTCTTCGCTAGCTACCAGGGTATTTCAGCCCAACGCCATGCAGAAATGTCGTCATTTTGTTGCTGCGATAGGACCCTCTCCCTCCTCAGCTGCCAGTGTTGGTCCGTAGGCCCATCTCAGCTACGAATTTACTTATTTATTTATTTGCTTATGTACTCCGTAGACCCTTCTCGGCTGCATATAATCGGGGCTCGCAGAGTACCGGAGAGGGGAGCGTGATGAGGTGCCGAGGACGGGAAGGGAGGGAAACGTTGGCGAAGGATGTGTGTGGTGCTACGCAAGCGCTGGATTTGCAGTGAGTATGAGATGGCACTAGAGGAAGGGCGATGGGGAGAGGTGAGATGTCCATGATGGCGGAGCGGAGATGGCGGGCGACGCGGTGCGGGAGGCACAGTGGACGGCCATAAGGGAGAGTACGCGGTGTGGCGGGGGGGGGCAGGGAGGAGAGCGAGGCCTGCTGCATAATGTATCAGGGCGATGGGAAGAAGCCAGGCCCGACGGGCGGAGGTGTCGCGTGGCCTGCCCGCCGCAAATCTGCTTAGCGAGCCGACGCGACGTCGCGACGCGGGCTTTGCGCCGCCGGCCGCGCCGAGCCGTCGAGACGCCGCGCCGCTCCTTTTCTTCGACCGCCTCTTCTTGTGAGGCGCTGACGGCGGGAAGGCCTGATTACGATGTCGCTCGTTGCTGCCACTGCATCCCATTGACAAATTCAGATGCACGCAAATCGTCGAGCTCATCTGTTCTGAGGTTCGAGAACCACAGCGATCGAAGTGCCTCATACGTACTCAAGCTAAGCGACACAGTACCCCGTCTGACTGTGTACCTTCCAGAGAACAATTATCAGTGTCAGGATGGAGTCGGAAAGCGAGACTTGAGGCCACACTGGGCACGTGTTTTAGTGATCGTCTCTGAGGCCAGACTCATCACGCTTTGCACGTGTTGACGTGCGGCTTCTCTCGCCTCCACGTGGCCTCTGAGAGGCGATGTTCTCCGTGGGGAACGGCAGAGGAAGATACCAAAGAGTCCGAAATGGACAGGGACAGAGGGACAGTTTGAAAAGGAGCTCAGCACCCTTAAAGCGCTTGAGCGTTGTGAATTTTTGTTGAAGATTTAAACTCACAACAGAAAATGCTAGTTGATCACAAATCACAATTAATCAGGGAATTGGGACTGTAGAAAACAAATTAAAATCTGAGGTCTTTACCAACAAAAGTTTACCACAAGCCACCATGACTGGCCTCCTCCTCAAGCTGAGGACTTCTTACGCCCAAGGAAGATATGTACGAAGGAGGCACCCGAGAATATTCGCGGTGTACTTGTTAAAACTAAGTCTAATTAAGGATCTTTGTCAAGGCATGATACGGTACGAGAAATAACCAAATTGACACATGATAAGCACCCGAAATTAAATCCATAATATACGTGGCAAAATGTGGTGCTATGCTTATTTCAGCAGAAGTCCTAGGGATCAAGAACCAATTAAGTTCAGCAGTTAAAACAGTCGAAACATGTTGAGGAGAAGGAGACAAAATGTTTACCTGAAATCATTGTCCACAGTATCTCACGTGACCAAGATGAGAATGAATGGCTAATCGTAAAGGTGCTTCCGAGAAAGAATTCGCTGATATGAGAGTACTCTTTAAAATGTGTAAAGGTTCCGAAACTAAATTGTTTCGCAGGTGGGTGTTAAGGGTATCTTATGGCCTATGGAAATAATTCATCACACACGGCAGGGTAAACGAAGAGTCAACGTCTTACAAATGCGACACATACGTAGAAGCAATGCGATGCCTTAATTGTTTAAAATTTAAACACCATCGAAATGTTTGTCAAGAGAAGAAAGTGTGCAGTAAATGTGCAGAAACCCATTAGGGCAACTGGCAAAGCAGCACCGCAAAAATGTATAGCTTATTTCAGAGCCTGTAATAAAAATGATTCGCACCGTTAACTTCTCATTTAAGCAGAGCGGCAATCATAGATGAAAATCTACAGTTCAAAGTCCTGGCACTTGACCAGAACAAGACTTATTATATAGAAGTCTGTGAACTTACACCATCGGGTAAAGCAACATTTGTAGCTATATCAGCTTAGATGACGCTTACTAAAGACATGAATACAACCACGGATCAGATTAAAATAATCTTCCGTGTCTTGTCATCAAAGAACCACGCAATAAGATCCGTAGGGCTCCCCATATAGAATAGCTTTTGATAAAGTACATACGAAGTAAGCATTATCAAGAATTTCTTTTGAAGGATAATAAAATATCACATGAGCAGACTCACGTGCCATATTCATGAGGCCTTCACTTACAGCTAATGGTTTGTGGAGCGGTTTTGTTAAAAAAATATTAATGAATATTTTTACTTTCCTGCATTTCACGCAAAACGACATGAAAACGTTGCCTATTTGTAAAATTCAACATTAACTTATTTAAATATTCATCCTGAAACATATTTTATTCTCAGAACAGATTAGATCTCTATCTTCAATACGCCCAAAAAATGAAACTTTTTCAATTTTCAAAAACAGACAATTTCAACGAAAATGACTCCTGCACCATTCTGTGTAGTTACTTTTACGCTATTTTAAGACAAAGTTTGATCAAAATATTTAGTTTCATTTTTGAGAAAATGTTTGTGAGGCTTCATGTTGAGTACTCCCCAAAATTCAAATATCAGCTTCAAATTCCAGGAGCCGGAATATCAGTCAGAACGATTTAGGAATATCAATTTTGGTGAAAATCGGTTGAACGGTTTACGCACTAGTGTTGTTCGCAGACAGACGGACGGACAGACC
This sequence comes from Gryllus longicercus, assembly GCA_038098605.1. NCBI lineage: Eukaryota > Metazoa > Arthropoda > Insecta > Orthoptera > Gryllidae > Gryllus > Gryllus longicercus. Next base: position 3,238,434 of record JAZDUA010000121.1, on the reverse strand, counting down.
GACCTTTTGCCGTCAATCATTATTTCGGTATTAAGGACGCACAAACCATGAATTCTGGCTACACTACGTGATAGAGGATTGTTTTGAATATTTAGGAACTACATTTATCGTTACCAGGACGCACCAATAAGTGTTTTGTGTGAAAAAATTCACCGTTTTTCGGTGCACGATTAAAATACTATCTTTTCTTGCGTTAGAGCGAGAAAGTAAGAGCTATTCAAAATTCAATTTATTAAAAAGACAATTATAAATATAAAACCGTTTAAAACTTACAATAAAAAATAATTTTAATAAATTTTGGCCTAAAAGTTTGAACAGAGTAGTTTTGTTGTTGAGTATTGCTGCCCCATACATTATGATGACAGGAAATCCTATCAAGATATTTTACCCTAATATCAAGTATATTACTTGTCTGGCACACGCTCTCCATCGTGTGGCAGAAGCAATACTGGCACAATTTGACAACGCAAATATTTTAATAGCAACAAAAAAGTAACTTGATTGGTATGGAAAATTGGGAATACAGTTAGTAATACTCTTACCCTTTTATCAAAATCTTGGATGCTCCTGCTCGCATTGATGCATATAGGAGAGCTTGCCTGATATGCCTTTGCCATCACAACCTGCCTTGGCGAGATGTGTCTCCAGTTTATATTCTGTCACTTTTTTACTGTGATACTTTGATTTAGTTAAAATGGCATAGAATCATACCATTTCTTCGTTCCAGTCTAGGTAAAACGTAATAAATATCACTCCATTAATTATGCAATTTCCTGTTACATGTTGTAGAATGTCGATGCAAGTAGTGCCTCATGTGCAAAGGAGCCTCAAAGAGAATTTTAAAAAAACAGCGATGCAAGACTTGATATATTACGAACCCTTCAGTAGCCGCGCTCAAATTTGAAACGCGGATGGTCGCGTGGATTACAATTGTAAGTTATTTTTAAAAAATTCTTATTCAATATTGTACGAACAAATCGTCTTTTAGTACCGACGATTTGTTCGTACAATATTGAATAAGAATTTTTCATTATATTTTGGAATAAATATATATATATTCCTACTAATAAATTTAATAGTATAGTGTTTGAGATTGTTTGTTATATATACAACAAATTTTATAAAATGCTACTGAAAATTGTGCATACACAATGAATTTAAACCAATTGCTCAAATATATGCTAGTAGATATTTTTTGGAATAGTTACATCTCCTACATGTTTTGTGCACTCAATATACTTAGCATTAGTATTATTAAATAAAACAGATTGACAACACTGTTTAAACATTTGGATCTTCTATTCTGAATGTATTTCAATATTAACATCAGATGAACATCTCACACAGATTTCCATAATGTGCTGTGGTCATAATTTACGCAGTGCTGTCGAGTGCTCTTGATTCATTGTCGTCCTCGGAGATAACAACGTCCCGCTTTACCCTTTGGTGACTCTGTTGACCCTTCGGATATCCAACAGAAGTCCTTCTCGGATTTCCAGTAGACGTCTCCCGCGTGCTTTTATTGCTGCCGGCAGAGCTCTCTCGATCCTCCTTTTAATTTATGGTTTCATAACAATCCGAGTCAACTTTTCTCCACTGTTGATCTTTGCCTAAACATTCAGAGCATCGATTGCAGCAATACTGATGATATCAGCTTAGGGCATAAATTGAAGTACAAGAACTAACACACGGACTACTACTATGTTTTCGGCGCTTATCACTAGTGCAGCAGCAATCACTTGAGTCATATTTCGCTATAATTCAATAGCTGCGGCTTCTACGAAAGGTGCTGCTACGAAAGGTTCTTCGTGCACACAATTTGTCTATCCTCACTATAAACATCGAATGAATAATTCCACATTAAAATAGTAATTATTTTCGTTTAGAATTGAAAAGAACTAAGTGCAGCTAGTTAAGTGTTCTCTAGCAAGAAAAGTATTGAAGAATTTTCCTTGTAAAAAATTGTAGAAATTACTTAGCAAAGAATAAAGCAAATAATGCAACTTTGCATTATTTGTGGTGTATTTCAGCTTCTTTGCTACTGGCAATTACTTCCTCTCAATTCTAACCAATTAAATTACAAAGTAAAAGCTTCCACCAACAAAGTTACAGGAACCCCACCAAAAGAAGTAAGGAAAATGGCTAAGACCATATGAATTGACATATTAATCTTATTCATTACAGGATATTTGACTTTGTAGACGAATTATATCACTTGTCATTGTAAACGAAAAGTAATATAATTTCATTTTTGGTCCGTTATCAATTTTTAATTTACAAATCAAAATTTTAATTATATTCTTAATATTTTTACCAAATGTTATAAAATACTGAAGATAAGTTTGCAAATTTTTATTAAGCTACATATTGCCTGCCTAGTTTAAACATTTCACAGATTCTTTAGAACAGGATTAATGTAATTAGATTTGGTACAATGAACTCTTGTTAACAATGCTAAAACAAAAACTTTCTGGAAAACTAAATGACCTTTTGCATGAACACAGAAATCTTTTCTGAGAACAAAGTGACTCGTTGAAATATAACAAGTTTTGTTTCGTGTTCAGTACTTTTAATTTTCGTGGAAAACTTCATCAAATAATTCTAAAGGACTTATACATATGGAAAACAATATTTGTTTTACTCGAGTTAGTGTGCGTTTCAAATGAATTTAACTTTATAGAAAACAAACAATCGAGAAAAACGTAACTTCAAAAATACATTTTATCTTCCTCGTATGAAAAGCACATGGATGAGAATATTCATTAAAGGCGTTACATTAAAAATATGATTTCAGAGTTAACAAATAATTAATATTTCAAAAAGTAAGCCATATATTTTCTGCATTTTTATCGCGTGTGAAGGCGTAGTCTCAGACAGTAGATTGAAATCCTCACACACTTCGCAATATGATCACTCCTCCAATGTTCGGTGTTTTTACGTCTTTACTCCAAAATCGAATCACCGTCTGTCTGTCCTTTTCTGGTGAATTTGCAAAGTTGTTCATTAATAAATTGTTCAATTGGTCCGCCTACATCACGTGGTAAGTGAATCCCCAATTTCTGCGCTGGCCACCAGCGTGTGTTGCGTCAGTATTCTGACAGCTATTTTTTGTTTACCAGCAAAGCGAGCGAGTGCATTGGTGGCTATTCTCTAGGGAGCGATGAGTTTGACAAACCTGGGGACCCCCGACACCCAATCACAATAAATGCGAATTATCACACTGGCTTAGCTTGTTCTGTCTAATTTTCACTTGTTCATTTCACTTGTTTTGTTCCATTCCGATGTATTCCTAATTCTAAAAGATTTCCGTTTGTTTTTGTGATGCTCTACATATACTAATTTCTATTGAATGTTGGATAATTACACAGATCAGTGTCATAGTACGTTTTTCATGTGGTGTGAAGTCTTACTTTAATTGATAAGGGACACTGGGCACGTCAACTGCTAAGGTCATTTGTCCCTTAAGTGTAGTCAAGCATTTTTTTTTATTTTTTTCGGGAGGTGGTGGAGGAGGTGAACTTCTCCGCTAGATTGTAAGTTAAGGCTCCGAACTACCGTTGGCTATCGGGGTTTTCCCCTACTAGGTATCTCTCACCAGCCAGGCACCGCCCTAGGTGGGGCAAGCTCTAAAGCTCCCGACCTGTCTCCCCTCATGTATGGTAGTGTTATGCATGTGAGTGTAAATATGTGAGAGTAAGGGGTGAGGATAGGACAAGGAAGAAGGAAAGATCGCGCACTGTCCGTCGCCCGTTTGTTAGAGCAGGTGCAGATCGGAGTAACCCCAAAAAAATACCAATAAGGGCAACTATGCTTAATCATGGATACAACGTTGTGATAAATACATCGCTTTCCAAGGACGCTACTTTCAATCAAATTATTTCAAATGCTTCGAAAGCTTATCAATTTTTAATAAAATATTTCAGCGTAATTTTGATCACACTTTGTAGTTTATGGCAGATGAAGGGATGCGAAGAAAATTGTATATTTTAAATGTAAATCAATTGAGTGTTACAATGAAATAAGTAAATAATTATGATACATATTGAGTACAAACACATGATAACCCAAAACATATATAAGTCACGTAATAATACTCGTATTCTTCGAAATAAATAAATTAACTAATGAATAATATCAATTTTTTTTAATCCGTCTTCGCAGGAAGAAATCCTTTGCAATCTTTTAAGGTTTAACAATCGCATAGCAAGCTGGAGAGCAAGTATTCTCTTCCAGCCAGGCCTCCACATCAACCCGTTGGAATTTCAATTTTGTCCCGACCGATCAAACCCGGGAGGTCCTAAAAGTTTGAGTCTCAACGGAGGGAGTATAGTCGATACTAGTTAGATCGCTAGGTCGAATTCGGGGGCTATCTGTAGGAGAATTTTAGAGACCGAATACTCCGATCGTTAGTTTTCCGTGGTTTCTCCGATCAACACCCCTTTTTTCACACACTCTTACATGTACTACACACATCGGGAGTTTAGAGCTCGGGAGGCCGCTGTGGATCCGTGCGGAGCAGCTAGGAGATACCTGTATGAAAACAAATTTGCCAGCTGACGTGTGTGTCGGCGCCGAATTTCACCATCCAGAGGAGGACGATCATTGCCACCTCCCGTGATTTAAAAAGGCATGCATTACTTTTATGGGATTAATAACAATAGCAGCTGACCCACGCGAACACACAAGCATTGAAAATGTTGAACTAGTTCTTCAAAACTAAAATGTGGCCGTCGGAGTCCGCACAGAGAGATGCAATACAGAAAATGTTCATACCTTAAACAAAAACGAAAAAAAAATAATATGCAGAAACATGCAGAAAGTGAATTTGATAGATTGTTAAAAGTATGCCTCATTAGTTTTTAAAACCACAAAACTATACTTCCGGCGCGCGCGCAGGCGAGCTCGGCGGCGAAGGCGGCGGCGGCGGCGGCCAGGCCGAGGGCGAGCGCGTAGAAGCCGGTCTGCAGGTGCGCGGGCGCGACGGGGCGCGGCGGCGGGCGCGCGGGCGGGCGCGCGGGCGCGGGCGGGGCGGCCTCGCCGCTGAGCAGGTCGGCCGCGCGCCGCGCCGCGCGCCAGCGCGCCGCCAGCGCCGCCTGCCGCACGCGGCCCAGCAGCGCGTCGAGGCGCGGCCGCAGCGCCGACCCGCGCGCCAGCCCGAAGCTCATGGGCGCCGGCGCGCGCGCGCTCTCGCGCACGCAGTGCAGCGACGCGCGGCCGCCGCGCTGCAGCCTGCCGGCAGCAACCCAATCAACACTACTCTTTCTGTTAATACATAAATAATACTAATGATTATTCACTGCTTAAAGAATTAACCATCCCAGACAGGAATCGCATCCGGAAATCCCAAGTGCATCTACTTAACGCGCACGTTTCCTTGACACTCCACAGCGGGAGGTGCGGGGAGAGGAGGGCTCTGGCTACGTCACGGCTTGAAAAGGCGTGTTATTATTTTAATAAATAATATTCTTGGCAATGACGACGCATATAATCATTTCATTAGAAATGCCAACGATAACTCACCACAACACCTATATTGAAAAGGCGTACCAACTGTGGGCATGCCAACGCATGCCATGAGAAATGCTACGATTTTTGAAAGTACGAGGTGGCTGTTGCCAACATTGTAAATTAGTACGTGGCGTTCCGAGTCGAACCTAAGTATCTCAACGTGCCGTGCTATTCAGCGCTGGATGAGGACTAGGGAGCTCGTGTATTAAGAAAACTTGAACGAGAAATAGGCCTAGTAAGACAGTCAACTATTCGTGCAGAGGCTCTTAAAGCATAAAGGCTCTTTGAAGATTCTCGTATCACTACGTGCACGCGTACCAAGAAGTTATGTAATGCTGCGGAAAATCGATTTTGAGATTTCATCGGAAATAAACGTAATGAGGCCCTTGAAACTGAAAGTGTGTTTTTTACAGCCACATCAACGTAAGAGCAGCGCTAACGTCGAAACGATACGTAGGATTTTCCCAAAACTTAGTATTTCCCGGTCGATCTGACTCGGCTCAAAGCCCATTTCGAAAAACATTCTTTAAATTCAGTTGGTAGTTTACATGATACTGGGACATTTACTAAATTTTCTCCAAAATTGTTCCACATTTTTTCTTTATATTTCTTGTAAGAATAGAGTGAAAGGCACTGATGAAGGTGCAGTACGTCCGAATTTCACTGTTAAGTCTGAAATTTTGGAAATTACATGAAATTGATTTTCTTCGGCGACTTCTTACACCTACACTATTGAAGAGAGATATTTCTTGAAAGAAAATTTGTTCTCCACAACTAGTTCTTAACTTCTGGTAAACGGCTGAAATGTTTTTTTTAAAAAAAATATTTTAATGCCACTAGTTTTTTAAATTATACAAATGTATATTTGTATATATATCTCATCTCGTTAATATTTACACCATCAGCTATTTGTATACATTTTTGCATTTGTGAATTGACGTGCTTCAAATGATATCCACGAAGTTTGCCGAAAAATCCAAAATGTTTCTTTGAAAATGAGATTCAAATTTCGCATTTACAGAATCATTTAAACGCTATTTCCTGAAGCATTTTTAAAAGAAAATTTTCCTATAGGATGATGTTTTCCTCTTCTATTAAAAGTCATATTTCATTTCTACAGTTGGTGGCCGAAATATTGAGAAAAGTAGAAAACTTAAGTGTGGGCGGCGGTAGATTGCAGTTGGAAACAGGGTGGGGCAAACCAAAGAGCTAGCCTTCACTAAAGAAATTAGAAAACTAACTTGAACGAGAAAGTATGTGACATTATGTAGCACTACTAGTATGTATTGTTAGGAAAGTAGTGAGGAGGAATAATGCTATTGTTATAATGGATATGCTCGCAGCTTGCTGAGCGTAAGTACGTGCGTTCTAATCGTGGAGAAGCAAAATTGTGAAGATTAGGAACACTGTTGCTGTTAAAGTAGAGAAGAACCTCGCGAATCCGAGCCCTTCAAATCCGAAATTTCGAACAACCCGAACACAATTCGGGATGGTGAAAAAATTAACAAATACTCGTTCTTTGTAATTTAAAGAAAGGAGTTTTATAATTACAGTAGCACTGAACAACTATTTATTGTAACACAAGTTGTAGAAATGATACGTTTACTGCACAGGTAACTACTATGTATATCACATGTTTATGTAGCAGTAATTTTCACTTAGAAGAATTTACAAAATAGGTAATCTTCTCTTGCCTTAAGAAACTGAATCTGCGTGATGATGCGATGTTGTGCCAGCGTCATAAACATCGCGTCGGACGGTCTGGCAACAGTGTGCTGTTCTACGAAGCTCAATGCCAATTCCAGGGCATTTGCTACGCCAGAATGTGACAATATCTTTAGGGTTGTCTTCTACTTCACTATCCTCGACTTTAGAGTTGACATCAGGTTTATTCTGGACTATAGAAATGGCTTCATCTCTGATATTTTGATTACCATTATCATCGAATGGTATCCATTTTTGAAGGCAATTTTCCCTTGCATCTTTGCACCCTGGGATTTGTTGAACTAGCTGAATGAATTCTATATTGTTTGATGCCGGAATTGCGGGGATTTCTTAAAACACGTGACTTGACCACAGTTTTATCTACTATGTTATATGAAATATTTGTTCGAATGTTCGTCTCAATTCTAAGGCAGCCAATTGATCACATCCTTTATTATTACTGTTTCAATATTTTCTAAGATAGAACAATCCTCTATTTGAGTTAGAAAACCTATAATCTTCTTTCTGTAATTGGTTTTGTAACGCACTTTGATCCATTGATTGCAAGACAGAGGTTATATTTGGTGGCAAAAAATGTTTCGATATCTCCATTGACTAGCTTCATTTCTGGAGATTGAGATGGAGCATTGTCAATAAATGGTGGAACTCGTTCATTTTCTCTTTTGAATCTTCTTTGACAGGGAACAAATTGTTTCTCGAACCACTCACTAAAGCTGATTATCCAAGCTGTACTTTGATTCTTGTAATAAACATGAAGAGCGTTCACATTCATGTCTTTTGGGGCCCGAGGTTTAGCTACTTCCCAATTACCCTGAGCGGTGATTTGTTTGTTGCCGCGGCGTTGCTACAGGCTAAAAGAGTAACGCGTTATTTATTCACTTTTAACCCCATTGCAGACGGCTCCTCTGTTGAAGCAAGTCTGTTTGTAGGGTGTGCTTTGAAATTCAGTCCACTTTCGTCAGTTATAAACTAGCTGTGGTGAGAAATTTTCCTACAGGTGTCATTCTTTACGGTCCTCTTACTAAAGGATGCATAACATTACACAGCGTATGTAAATCGATTAGACGTGCGTTAGAGGTGATAATGTAGCCAGCATCGTTTGAAGCGTTACGCAACATTTTCATCTACAATGAATGGAAGTAATGTTTCATTAGTACAATTTTCATAATTAATTATTGCGTTAAAAATACGTAACAGTAAAGAAAAAACTATTATGTGCTTTTAAGTTTAATTTATCTTACGCTGTAATAATACAAAATGAATATTGGGAGCATATCACCGAAGAAAATGAATATATTTCAACCATACTCTTATTGGATATTGTCTCTTTTTCACAGCTTCTCTAAACCGCACGTTTGAGAGTGGCGGTGCTTCAGCGTGATTTTAAACTTACACCTGCGAGGCTTATTTTATGAATTTCAAAATGCTTTGCTGCTAGCCACGAGACGAGAAATGCGTTTGCTCATCTCACGGCCTAAGGCCACTTACAAGAACATTATTCATTTTCATTGCTCCATTAAATCGCAGGTTTTGTTGGAATTGCAACACAAATATGTAGTTGATTTTTTTCTAACCACTAACGATTTTTGCATTTAAACAACCGTCGTTTCAGCTTCCGTTTTAGGCTTTACCCCATTATCCATTAATGCTGCTGTGTCGTCGTTTGTTTCACAACGGACAATAGATACGTTTATCAAGCCCTAGCATGAATATGAAATTGGAAATGGTAGTAAAAATGGAGATTTATATCCGACGAACGATCCAATGCGTTCAGTAAATCACCTGCACTGTTACTTTCGTTACCATTTCAATGGCGCCAAACGGCAAGTTGCGTTGTATCGTTAAGAATAAATTTTGGTTTTTGTAATGGAAATCGTTTTATAACTTACAAATAGAAGTAAATTTAACTTTTTTTTTGATAATGTTACGGATTTTTTAAATATTATTATAACAGCTCAATCAATAATCAGAGAAAAATGTTAAATCTTTTTCGTACGAATATTCTTCTTCCAACAGATTCCGAGTTATACTAAGTATTGGAATATATCATACTAGGTCTTTATATATATATATATATATATATATATATATATATATATATATATATATATATATATAATCAGTGGTACGCTATTTTGAGTCAATATTGTAAACTAGCGGTGCTCAATCAGCACATACTATCTTGGGTTACTGGTAACTACTCGAATTATCTGCAGTACATTATACAGACAAGCAGGGATAATTGCACATATAGATTGAACATCCACAACTATAGAGCGTCAAATATATCACTTTATGAATGCTTATCAGTATCCCATCCAAGTCACTGTTCAACCATGAAAATCTCGCAACCACTTCTGAAAGTGATGTCTGATTTCAATTAAGGTTTGCGGATTGTTTGAAAGAAAATACATGAATACTTTTAGAATATAAGTTTTTGAAGAGAGTAAAAATCCAATTAATATTAAGATTTTTACTGGCTAATTATAATTAAAATAACTGTTATTTTCATAGCTCTTTGACCCATTCTTGTTCTCTGAGAATTTAGCTCGTACCCCGTAGTTGGTGAGACATCTGTATATTTTCGGTGACACAAATAGGCGCACATGTCTCGACTCACAACAGATTTGTAACAGTTCTGCTGTTTGACAATTCATCCTAAATCCAAATCTCGCCTTCATGACTTTCAATCATTTCTTACACCTCAATAAATTGCTTTCCAGTCAGCTTAAAATGTAATTTCTTCAATTCAGGAACTGGTTTCTTAGCAGGAAAATAATTAATTAGTGAATTATTGTCTCTCATAAAAATATGTCAAGACAGCAAAAATTTGGTAGGACATAAAGAAGAAATATAGAGCAAAAATTTAACGGTTGAGGTTCTGTACTATATATTAACAAATTCTTGGAGAATTGTTTCAAAACTAAAACGAAAATGTACTACCATTTAATATATTTTTATTTATTAAATACCAAACAAGTCAAATTAATTGTATCAGTGTTTCCACTTATAATATTGAAATGTAAGTAAAATTTAAGTTTTTCATTAATGTCAACAATAATAAAATAAAACCAAAAACTAAGTCTTATTGTATGTAATATACTCACAGCAATGTTTCATTTTTAAATTTAACTTACTTTTCTGCATAAAACTTTCATACGTGATAAATTATTAGGAATTACGACAAAAACAACTACAATCAGAAAATATATTGTATGGACTGAAAATAATCTGCTCATATTTAATTAAGGTTTTTTTAGATTTTTAAACCTTTATGGTTGGCTACGATGGAGTGCTTCTGATGTATTTACATAGCTTTGCGTGCTCGTACTTGTTACAACATTTGACTGTCAACTCTGATAAGGATACATGTTCAGAAGGCAAGGCCCGCAGTCATTCAACATGTCTATGACAAGATAATACAAACAGTTCCCTGGTCTACGTGCATGTCCAGCAGAGTGTTTTCACTCTATCTTCAAAACGACTTATATGATCTTTATTACCCGACAAGAAAAAGTAATGTGGAGAAGACATGGCAGGCAGGATCATTTGTCTGTTAATTTATCGCTCAATAATTGTGAAAATTAGATCAAATACTTCATTTACTTTTAGCTTTATTTACTTTTATTTACAGAGTTAGATTGTTTGGGGAGAAGTGTTCATGAAAAAGAGGTAAAAATTCATATATGTGAACCTTATTTATATTTACTGGTAAGTAATAAATTGAAACATTTTAAAACAAATTATTTTCAGATAAGTGTGACTTTTTCTACAAATTAAATATAACGAGTTGAAAAGCATTCTATTTGAGAAAGATCTCTGTATAACATTTTTTATGAGAATAGGCCGCGAAAAAAAGAGAAAATATAGTTAAATTGCAGCATAAAGTTAAGTTAAGCAGCATAAGTCTAACTAGTTAAATCTAAGCAAGCATAAACGAGCTAGTTGACGCGCATACTTTATAAACACAAACATCGTTTATTCATGGGAACACTAAGTTTTCGTTATTAAATCTAACATTTCGAGAATTCTCATTTTCAAAAAAAAATATAAAAAACGAGCATTTGTATGGTATCCACCTTAAAATTTATTTAACACAGCTTGTTCGCTACTACTTTTTCACAGGAGTGAATGTGCAATAATGAAAACAAAAGAATTATTTTGATGACAGAATTATTGTCGAAATTTTAAAGTGATAGCGATGTCGATTAATAAGTTGTGATTTAGTAAAATATTTTGGAGAACAAATCGTAAATAATATTAAGTAAAAGTCATATTCAAAGGAAAAATGTCAAGCAAAACTCCACGTACGCAGAATAGCACGTACGATTTACGATCTGATCTGCTGCTCTTTCTCAAGATGTTTCCTTCAGTGTTCTTCGCGATCGGCAACTACATTGTGTTTTATTTGTTTTTCTTCTTTTACAACGTTATTTTGTTAACCTTTTTTTACAACGTTTGTCATGGCGAGGAATTAATTCAATCTACAGTGTCAAACGCAAGCAATTTTGTTCACGCTCATTCACAAGGAATAGAGTTCCTTCCATTGCATCCCACTTCTCCCGTGCCGTCTCGTCCCGTCCGGTCGCCCTCCACACGATTCCATTCCGTTCCACTTTGCCTCACACCACCAAATACACCGCCACACATTCCACCGCCTCTGTTTATAATTGCCGCTGTCTGGAGGAGAATTCTAGCGGCCCCCTGCTCAGAGAGGTTTTCCATGGTTTCTCCCACTAACGCCTGGCGAACGCCGGAGCAGTACCCTAAGAAACGGGCTTCTGATATCGCGTGTACTTTCCTCCGTCTTCTTTGTCTCCTCCTACTTACACGCACACACGCTCACACACACGCATACACATATATTTACTTACAGGCCCTACCCTATACACATGTCGGTTGGCTAATCGGGAGTCCTGGATGGGGCGGAGCTCCGCTAGTGGGAAATACCTGGAGAGAGAAATCGCCCCGAGCCGGCGTCTAGTTCAGCGCAGGACCTCACTATCCAGTGGGGGGGGGGAAACCTTCCCCTCCCGAGATAAACATTCACAACATTACGGCGACTAATGACCTTCGCTGTTCTGTTAATGAGTCCGGAAACTCCAATCAATCCACACATTCCATTCCACTCCGCTCCTCCGTTCAGCGCTCTCTGCCGAAGTCAGCTCCCTCCGCACCCAGTCCCACTTCCGCCCCGTTCGGGTTTCCAACCCCCCACCCTTCATTTTGCCCCGTACGATCACGAAGCCATTTTCACCTCTGCAACGCAACCCCTTAATACACTGATGCATTGCGGGATTGCGATTTAACAAATTTGGGGGGAAATAGGTGTTAGAACTGAAGTACTACTATCTTGCATTATTTATAGCGTTTTGTAATATTACAGTAGAACCTCGGTATCCTAACTAATTGGGGTGTGTGGTCTGTTTGTATTCGCAAATGTTCGGATTATCCGCGAATATGCACTTTACATATACAAATACATCTGTAGAATTACCCGATAAAATGGAGCGTAGCGTGCGATGTGAGAAAATGTAACGTAGCGATCCGGCATGAGGCAGGGGCAATGTTAAGAACAACGTACGTACGTACAACGTACAAATATTACGTACATAACCGAACGCATGCGGTAGTGATTGCTACATTGTTTAGAAGAGTTGAAGATGAGTTTGTGTTGCTGCAATAAGCGGGTATTCTACGTGCAGGACTCGAAATAAATTGGGTTGACCTACACTGTGTTCATGCTTTTTCGTTCATAAATTAGGTTAATACAAATTAGGTGTTACTCCGTCTAGTACAATGTCGAGCAAAAGAAAACATAGTTCCTGTTCATTAAAAGAAAAACTGGAATTGCTTAATCGGCTTGACAATGGGGAAAGTGCTAGACAACTGGCTAATGAATATGTTGAGAAAGTCACTATTACTGATTGAAAGAAAAATCGGAAGTAAATTTAATTTTTCTCCTACACAATTACTGGAAGAGATTATTAATTTTTTAAAGATAATTTTTAGGGTAAATTTGGCAATACGTCCTGGATAAATAATGGGGTTAGACAGGTCAGCACATGGAGTCCCCTTCTTTTCCATTTCTATAAGGCAGGTTTAGAAGAGAAGTTAAGAAAGGGTCAAGATGGAGGATTATTTACTGATAAATTAAAAATTTGATATTATTCTAATGATGTGGAATTACTGGCTAGAAATGCCAAGGACTTAAATCAGGTGATGGGGATATTAGAAAAATGTCTAGAGAATATAGAACTTGACTTAAATACGGGTAAGACCAAAGTGATAGAGTTTAAAAAAGACAGAAGGAAGAGTAAATGTAAAAACATTGCATGGAAAGGACGTATTTTAGATATGGGGAACAATTAAAAGTATTTAGGGTTTGGGATTAACAAGAGAGAAGTCTACGAAAAGTACATAACCGAAATATGTGAGAAGGGGATCGGGGGATATGAAATAAGTGTGTAGTATAATTAAAAGAAAGTGCAGGAATTTTGGAGCAAACGGACCGTATAGTTGGTATATGACAGTATTGTTAGTTATATTTTCAGATGGGAGGTAGAAATTTGGGGATGGAAGAAAAAAAGGAAACTAGAAGTATTACTTGAAAGATTTTTAGGTTGGATCCTAGGAATAGACTATTGCACACCGGTTACATGGTAAGATAGGAGACAAGGAGGCAAATACTGCGAATAGAGATGGGAAAAATGGTATGTAAGATTGAGGATAGGACTAGAAGATGGCCAACTGTTCCAACTGTTGTATTTTTACAAAGTTGTAAAATAAATTCATTCATTCATTCATCAGCTAGTGAAAGAACGTCACAATTCCACTGTGATAAAATTGACGAAAATACTTAATTGTGATTTACTCAGGAAGACCAATAAGGTGTTCGTATTAGAGGTACATTGGTTCAGCAAAATATATTACAACTAAACAAACGTGTGAATGGTGATCGAACATTTACTGTCAGCAAAGGTTGGTTAGAACAAATTTGAACAATAGATATTAAGTGGACTATTGTTACTTAACTGCCACCGGGTCATACCCATTTGCAGTTCTAATAAATCTATCTATTTGATTTTATGTTAAATTTAATCGCATCTCTTAAAAATATTAGAATAATTACCCTGACACAGAACCAGGCCTATAACTTCAGGGTCATTCGAAGTTTGATACTACTATGAAGAAATTTTCAATTTTAAAACAATTATTTTCAAAATGCCGAAATTTATCCCATATTCAGCTAGTTCAACAATCCTTTTCAAGTTGTAGGTTTTGTTAAAATACATATCTTGAAATTGAAATCACTAAAATACATCGCAATTTTATACTATACTATTTTATAATATGACACAGTTGAAACCACTATCTATTCGTAAACACAAAACAATGTTATTTCTTTCCGCGCTTAGCTTATCATGTTTTGACTGCTACATTCTAATTTCCAGCATGGTGGTTGGGATTCAGTGATTCGTTTCTGATTGGATGCTACTGTGCATCCTCAGGAATTGCATCTTTCTTCTTACTTATATAATGGTTTCTTAGTTTCACTGTGCTACTCACCTATCAATCTTAGTAAGCCTACGTAGCAATGAAACTTACCTTGCTTTATGCACGAAGTACTGTGCAGAATCTTCACCCATCATCACGGCAAAATCCTGGGAATTATTAAGAACGATGAGGCTGCCGAAGATATCAGGTTCAGGAACAAACTGCTTGGCAAGAGAGCTCATTGTATCACCAGCATCACTTGCAAGAAACTTTGGAATAATGTTAGTCGAGACGTGCACCGGTATCCCAGAAGCAACCACCTCTTCAAGCGTGTCCATATCCTTCAGAAATTGTGGAACCGTCATGTAGCTGGTTAGCGAGCCTTGGAAAGCGTTGAGAATTATTAAGCTGAAGACGGACATCTGCAGAGAGAATAGTCTTTCCGTGAAGACTCCACGAGGCAGCCGAAGAGCTCCTGTAAGGAGTGCTTCTAACACGTCAAAGGTCGAACTCTGTATCATGGAAAGCAGTGAAAGTTCCATGCATCTGCCGAAATTCTTAATTAAGAGCCAGCAGGCAATGCAAATTAGGAAGCATACCATTGTTGCGTACCACACTTCTGTCGAAAAAGGCATAGATAATTTTTTGTATTGTGGTATTTGCTTTGATTTTGGTACCACGATTTTGACGTTGTCGTTATCGTGGGGATACGTAAAATCGATATTCTCGTCGTCGAGAAGATTGTCGCGATATCTCGAATTGAACGCCACGTCCGCTCGACCTTGTAGCAAATCTCGAAGAACGCCAGTAACATTAGACAAACCGCGAACTAGAGACCCGAAGGCAGATTTTTTGTAGAGAATGAATTCCCAAGAAGCGTTCATGTGACCCAGGAGAGTAGACAGCATCTCTCCGTCGGCTCCTTCGAAGCGAACTTTCCCTAAGGAATCCACTTTCAAAATAGCTTTTGTTCTGAAAGGGAACATTGAAACTTTCAAAGTATGGCGGCGTAAATTGAGAAAGACATCAGAAAACAGAGGTAGCTCTCCTTCCAAAACTTCTTCTGTTATTTTAACACGGCGAGTTTCAGCTATTTGCGAGTCGTGGAAAGGGTTGTAAGAAATGATGTCCAGGAAATCTTTTATCTCTTCTTTTTCCTCATTCTCATAAATGCACGCTACGGACGCAGTGTACAACCTACATTCCTTTAAAAGCGGGAGGACTTTCCCTTTTACGACTCCAATACACGGTATTTCCGGACTTGAATACATTATTAGAAATTTCGCCCTCGAATGGAGCCATAGGTAGCTTTTCAGCCTGTTCGACAATACGTCGACTAGGGAGTCTATGTTATCAGTCGCGAGAATCACGAAACCGAACTCGCGTTTCGTGAATATCGGGCGCGCGTCGGTCTGAAAGGGCTTCGCGTCGCCCGCAGAGGCCACCAGCAGCGGGTGCCCGAGGGCGATCAGCGCCCGCACCGCCCAGTCGAGCGGCGTCGGCTGCCCGGCGCAGGCCAGCGCGAGCGCGTGGAGGGGCGCGCCCGCGCACGCACGCGCCGCCACGCGACGCACGGCCGCACGCGCCGCGGCCTCCCCGCCGCCCGACGCGGGCGCACGCGCGTCTTTCAGCCCTTTCGCGCCGACCGCGTGGAACAGCACCAGCGCGCACAGCAGGCGCGAAACGGCGTCGCCCGCGCGCCGCCCCATCGCGCTAGAAGACTGGCGCTTGACGACCCGCGCGGCGCGCGTGCCGAATATGAATGTTCGTCGCTTTCATCCCGGGGCAGGTTTACAGATTTCTTCCGAGCCAGCTGATCTAAAAGCGTTTCTGACTTCAGCGATCGGACATGTTTTATTAATAGAAAAGGCTTTGCGTAAAAAGGGCCAGGTCGATGCGTACTTCCCTAACGGCGATTCGAATAGGAAATCTGTCAATAGGACCCACGACGCACCCTGTGTGGCGTTTGAAAACGGGTCTTGAAGCTTTATAATATACATACGATGGCTCTGGGTATTCGATCAACGAAATGAACGCTTCGTTCAATTTGAAAAGAAAATTCGAGGGAGAGGAACTTGAAATACCTGGAATGTGTCAGCATAAAGGTTAGATCTGACGGACGCAACATAGCGTGCGCGATGGTCACGCGTCTATACGAAATGAATGTGACTGGCGTTCTTTTTTTTCTGCAGATGCGAAATTTTGATTACTCGCGTCCATTTCATCTAGACATGAAACAGCTCTCTAAATACGCAGCTCGATTCTTCGTCGAAAAATTGTAGCCACTATCTGTATTTCCAAACCTCTTTCTTCTCTTTGATGTGAAATGCAAACAAAGGGTGCACGTTGTCTCTTGCCAAAATTCTATACACGCGCATTTGAAAGAAATGTTGCTGCATTTAAATAAAATCACCTCTAAAATCCCTATTTAAATGTATACTTTGTATAAAAAGTCTTTGGTTAAGAACGTTTTAAGTTCTCGTAAGATAACATAATTACTTCAAATTATTAATTCCTATTAAGACTTCAGTTATAAATTGCCTTATTACTTCTAAAAATGATAATAATTATAATCTAGATGAAAATAAAATATGAATGAAACATTTGCTATTGATTTTGCTGTTTACTTTTATTACATATAAGATAGAGAAAATCAATACTTATTACTTACACTAGAAATCTCATAATTCACTATTTTAAAGTTATTTGTTTCTCGTCTTATTGAATTACCGTGCCACTAGCTTAGTATGGCGTCTTCAGTGTTTTAAATGAGTTTAAAAATATTTCCATATTTATTAATTTGAGATGTTTTATTTAGATTGTATCAGCAGACCGAGGTTTTTTTTAATGACACCTTGACTTTCCGTCATGTTTCTGTAGTCCCTAACTGCTACCCATTTGTTGAAATCCTTATACAGTAATCGAATAAACTTGTATCCGTCAGTCCGTCCTTCTGACCGTCCTCCGCTACCCACGGCTTCTCCGTCACCCTGTCAGTCACTAATCCAAACAAATGAAATATCAATCAGCGTAGCTTCTGGTGGCGAACAGAGAAATTTTTCCGAATCCTTCGAAAACATTCTAAGATAATTATAAAACAAGTGCTGCTAAAACATTACGTACTTTCTCGCCTTTACTAATAGTGATATAATACTATTTATACTACAATGTATCTCCACATTAACACATCTGTCAACATTTTCTGCAAAACTCATTTGAAATGGTAAAGAATTTGTTGAAAAAATTAAATCGTTTCAAACAAGATTTTTTATTCAAAATTTTAAATGAAAATATATTGTTGGCATTGAATTCATTGTATAAGATAAGCTGTACTAAAGAACATGTAATAAGATGTGTTTTTTAGCCCTACAATATTCTTCGTAAGCAGTAAGCAAGAAAGTAAAATAATTAAAAGTTAATATATAATACAATACTGATAGCGTTTGCAAACAAAGGAAAATAGATCAAACAATTTCTAATAGTAATTATTAAACACTTTGGGATTGTAATATTCTACAAATTTATAAGTGCTCGCTTAAATTACCGCGAACGAAAGGCAGCCGTCAATGACCGCCCATCTATTCACATTTTCACATTTAACACAATAAAGAACGCAATTCAAAATAAAATAACATAAAGATAATATAAATATAAAATATAGTAATAATAATAATAATAATAATAGTAATAGTAATAATAACATGAAATGTGAAATAATATACAAATTCTAACTTACGTCGCATCCAATTGAGTAAACTTGTAAACGTATAACGAAAGCTTCAATATAAGAAGCAAAGAAATATGAAATCATACACACATTCTAACTTACGTAGCATCCAACTGCCTCAAAACACTTCCAAAATTATAATCACGAAATGTAAAATTTTCGGAGTGGGCGACTAAGTTTGACACGAAATTACTCATGTTTTCTAAAAATTCAACGTGATCTTTTTTTAAAATCTCTTCAAGATTAACATATTTCATTAATAAAAATGTATTTGTAAGAAACTCCCAAAAATTTTTGAATTTTTTTTTTAATTTTCGCAAAATCAGGGTGGTCAAACATCAGGCCTGCACCATTTTCTTAAACGATCTTTACACTAGCCAATAACAAAATTTAATTAAAAACGATGGCTCCTTTCTTCTCAATTTTGAAAATGTCCAGGGCTCTATGTAATGTTCCCTTCGAATTTAAAATATCGATTTAAAATTCAAGGGCCCGTGACATAAACCTGATTGTTCGAGAAATATCAATTATGGAGAAATTCGGCTGAGCGGTTATTCGCTAGCGTTGTTCATGGACGGACAGACAGACGGATGGAGAGACGGAGAGATGTTTTGCCGTCAATCGACTTTTCGGTTTCAAGGACCCACAAAACACGGATTCTGGCTACATCACGTGGTAAAAGATATTTTTCCTAAATTTAGCAA
This sequence comes from Gryllus longicercus, assembly GCA_038098605.1. Taxonomy (NCBI): domain Eukaryota; kingdom Metazoa; phylum Arthropoda; class Insecta; order Orthoptera; family Gryllidae; genus Gryllus; species Gryllus longicercus. Next base: position 3,219,273 of record JAZDUA010000121.1, on the reverse strand, counting down.
CTGAATTTATCCACATTTTAGTTACCAGGACCGTATAAGAAAAGTTTTTCAGGCGAAATTTCGCCGCGGTAGCGTTAGTGAGGAAATAAAAATATCAGGTGTTTTTACACAGTGCGAAGGGACATATAGAAGTAATCATTGATCTGTTCTCGACAAGATAAATCAATTATCGCCTTGTTTAGCCAGATTCTTCTAAAATGTTGTGGAACCTTAGGGGCACCTTGTTATGTTAAGGGCACCTTGAAAGATTAAACTCTGAATTATTTTTATTCGGCATTTACAGCATAACATGAATCCTTAGGTCATTTTATTTAACTAATTATGTAATGAAACGTGAAAACGTTTTAAACTAGTGGTGCTACAGAATGACCCTGACTTTCCCGTATTAGTTTTCTATTTCCATTGGTCTCGGCTAGCTATTCGGACATGCCATATACTATTGTCTGCTGCCATCTATCGCCGTCCAAAGAACATTATTTTTTAAATTTCTTACTGTTTCGCCTTCTTAATAGAAGAATCGAATTATTACTTTGAAAATATTAAAGAACAGTGAAACCTTGTGTCTATTGGCAATTTCTATTGAAAATTTTGAAGCCGTTATTAAGAAAATGGCATTTTAATGCTAATGTAAATTCGCAATTTGAACCTTTTTTCATAGAAACCTATTGGGTTTGCAAATAACTTCATATGACTTCATTTCAAGGACTTTGTCACAAATGCAATAGTGTTTAAAAATCGCTGAAAATGAGCATATTAAAGGCATGAGAGATCTTTCAAACAAATTACATTTGTGTAATTTTAGAACGAAACAAATGAACACAGAAAAATTAATTCTGTGTCGCCTTAAACAGTTTAATTAGCACTATCTGTTGGAAAACTTTGAAGAAAAAATTTGAAGTCGTTTTTGAAACAACGGTGTTCGAGCGTTTCTGAAACTGCATTTGAGCTCATTTTCACGGAAAAATGATGAGTTTTCGGGAATTTTTATCTCACATTATCTAAAGCACATGCACTCATAAATACATTAATGTAAAGAAATTGCCATTAATGTAAATATTAACGACATGAGAAACAAGTCAAAAATATAAGAATAGAGCAATATGTCATTTGTGACATCTGATAGAGTACATTTAGCACAATCCCTACTAAAAGCTTTAAAAAATAATTTTGAGCTGTTTCTGAGAAAATCTTGTTTTTGTGATTTTTTTAAATTGCACATATTGCACGAAATATTGCGCAAAAATGACTAAAGTTTTCAAAACATGTGCACGATCACTGAAAGAACATATTATGGAGAACAAATTTTATCTGAAGGAAAAATCTATGTCTTCAATTTTGTAGTTGTAGGAAAGCATTAAAAAAAATTCATACATCTAAAATTTTCGAAAATTTAGAGATAATCTTGAAAATCGGACCTATGCCACTTTATAAATATATGTTACTCTATTCTTATAAGAAATTTAAATAAAGAATTTGGGGTAATTTTTGAGAAAATTTTGAAAGTACCTGGAGGGCTTTATATAAAGTACCTCTAAATTTGGAAGAATGTTTTTCAGAATTTCAAAGTTTTGAAGCGAGCCAGATGGACAGAGCTTTCTTCCATTTGGAAAAAATTTAACGCATGGTTTAGCGCTAGTAGTGTTCAGACACCGGACGGACAGACGGACGTTTTGAAAAAACTTCTTTTATTAAATTAATTATTTTATTAATTTATTTATTATTCTGGTGTCCACAAAACGTGTATTTTTGAAAAATTTGCATAACTTTCCCTATACTACGTACATTACTCCGTATATACGTACGTATACAGGAATGTAAAGTACTTCTGCTGATACTTTTTCATGTAACTCTCAGTGCTGGAGAATATACGAACTACTTAATTGTTTTGGGTTTAAAATTTATTTTTATTATTCATTTTCTTTGCATGAAGTAAACATAAACATAAGTAGAGCCCACTGGAGGAGCTGAGCTAGTGTAAAATTATTGACATTATTATTCTACAAAACTAGGAAAAATGCTAGTTCTTCTCTAGCTCATGGAGTCGCATCGAATGACACTTCGCTTGCTTTAAACGGTGTAACGAAAGAATCTATGAGAAACGGACAGACACGGGCAGATTATCCTATTACCGTGGCTAGGATAGTATAGATCACTTTTTGCTCAGAAAAATCTGGGTCCTGATAGTGGCTTTCATTACACGAGTTGCCAAATTTGGTTTTAAACTTAGATACTTCTGTTAAGTTTGTAGATTTTACTTCAATAATTCTACAACATGGGGTCAGCCGGCTTTACTTCCCATCCGAAGCAATGCTTATAAATGATTTGTCCACCCTTAAAAATCCTCAGTTTTGACCGGATATACACCCGCGAACGTGGGTATAACAGTTCAACCTAGATTTAGTTAGTTAATGCCTGATTTAACGTGGAGACACTTTGGCCATCTGGCCCACTCTTCCGCCTCACCACGCAAGTTCCTTTGACCATCTAGCGGAAAAACACTGGAGCGACTAAACATGCGATTTTGAATTTGAAGACGCTTATTTTAGACTTGAGATTATTTTAGAATTGTAAATCTACAACATGGGTCAGCCAGTTTTACTTCCACCAGTAGGAAGGTGTACGAAGGATTTTTTCCCTTAAACATCCTCGGCTTCGAACCCGCAAACCTGGGTGCAATAGTCTGATACGCTAACCGTTATACCACCGACACGCTAAAAGACTTACGGTGCTGAATGCGTTCTCTGCGGGCGTCCTCGCCGCAGCCGCTTTGTGGAATAGTGCGTCGCTTGACTGTGCGCTGCAGACGAAACTCTCGTCACAACACTTCACGCGCTGTGCGGACACATTCGTTTTAATGAATCGTTTTCGAGTTTAAAGCCTCCGCGACGGAGAGCAGACGGAAGCCGTTCCTTTTATTTCTTTGCCTTTGCACGGAACAATTTCTGAGTGCCCAGTGCCTGTGGCACTTGCATGCAGCTGTTTGCGAAGTGCCCATCTTACGTTACGCGAGTCTGGCATTAATTCTGTAACTGTGTCTTAAGCCCTTCTGCTGCTAAAGGCTGAAAGTTAATGCGCGTTTATAAAGAGCATTCATATTCATTCATTATTTTATTTATTTTGTCAACGGCACAGTATCGAGAACCATAGGAACAATGACACATTTTGTCGAGCGATAATTAAAAATAATTCATGTTAATTAAAATACCTTAAAAGTAGCATACACACCATTTTGTTGCATTCTATAATATAAAATTAATGGACGTTTCGAGGTAAAATTTTGTTCGTTGTATTTTAATTGCCATTTAATGAATTTGTTTGATAATTTTTATTGCACCCATAAATATTACAGTCATAACGATGCATTTTTTCATTAATTGTAACAGAAATGAATTTACCTGGATAGAGAATGTAGCTGTACAACCATACATGTTTGTGTTGTTCTAATGCATCTTCTTTAAGATTTATAAGTATTTTTGTACACTTTCTAAACGAGATAATATCTCAAATGTTATTTGCACAAAATACATAAAAACTACAACCAATTTGTAATGATGTGTTGGAAATGGTAAAATATAAATAACTGTTTAGATGTGTTACGAAACAAGAGTCGAAACGTTGTCAACGAAATTATTTAAAGCTACTAAATAATATATCAACTAGAACTTAATGTATCATTTCATAGAAAATCTCCCCCAAAATTATTACTGCAAATAGTGGAATTGACTTTTTTCAATCTCCTATTGATTACAATATTTCATTTCAATATATCAATTTATTTGCTACTGTATTTTTATCCGAGAACGAATGTTTAAAGATTCAATCTGCTCAATACGCACAATAGATTGTACAAATTTTCCAGAGTTTTATATTTTTGTAATGATCTCCGTGGATCCGTTACAAGAAGATCTGACCTTAGGAATGATAGCTCGCAGTGTCTATCTAAAGTTGAAGTTGAAGTTTAAAAGAAGTTAGCTTTCAAATCACACTAATTTTTAAAAAATAACAAAATAATTTTAAAAAATAATTTTAATTTTTCAAGCATAAAGAACGTAATCCTAACAAACACGTCTCATGCATACCAAAGCCGCGACAAATGTTCTTAATGGAAACTAACAACTTCTGCCAAACTACGCGGACGAGAAGGTGTAATGACCGGAGATCCACCACGAATAAAGAAATTTTCTATATCATGACTTGTTTCATTACTTGGCCGTAGGTGCCATCTGCTTCCGAAATATTAAAGTTTGTGTAAGTGAGTTGAAACATTATTGTTATTAATTGCCTTACAAGGATAGCACCTCTTACTTTGTTACTCAATATTTGTATTTGCAGCCTTTCAAATCAATCGTGTTTCTTTTACATCTTGTTATCGCCCCACGTGCGATTTTCTGTAGTGCTTTTTAGGATAATGCATTAGGAAATGAAAAAATAATGCCTAATTTCAGTACATGTTTATTTTTAATCATTTCTTAATATTATTACAAATGAATTTATTTACTCCCAAGATCACCTCTGTGATGAATCATAGCAGCTCACACGAGTATGATACCGTGGGGTGTGCCTTACACGTCCATGTCTCATCATCTATTCTGTTTTGATGAGACGTAACGTTCACTATGAGCGATGAATGATGTCGAGAATTAGGAGACGTCACCAACATAAACCATTGCGCGCGTCGTAGTATGTCGTAATGAGCTGCACGCGTGAAACACGGCCCAAGCTGCCACCTCCGACTCAGGGGTCCGGCCAGAAGGGCACATCGGATCCGCCTCTGAAGCGACGTGCGGTGGAGAGGGAAACTGGAGCGGGACGACAAAGGGGCGAAGAATACTACTTAGCTGTTTCATGGTACTTTGAGCGTTTCGTGGAATTCTTTATGGACTCAAATACTACATTTTCCTCTTTAAGTACGAATAACCTTTCCTATGTTATAAAAATTGTTACACAAGAATATTATTTCTATCTAAATTCCTCCCCCTTGGAATTCCATATGGTTTTCGGCGACATAATCGAAAACGTTCTGTAAAATAGGGTGTGGTTTGTCTTTCTCTCGTAAACCACTATCATTGGGTGAAAACAGGAATGCTTAACCCCAAATAAGGACTTTACGTACACCTGCTGCTGACGCAGCAATTCTAGTATTTCCCGCCCATATGTACTATTATATGCATGGATTTAGGTTGGTTAAGTTACTATTTTTGATACTTTTTGAGATTTTGCTTAATTTAATGCATTTTAATGAATACGAATAGGCCATACACACTTAAAAATAATAATTTAAATGTATGGATATTAGAAGTTGTTTATGGAGAATACATTACTAGTCTGCAGAAGAAAAAATTCCACTGCGAATTGTGTGGAAATAAGGTCCTGGAGCAGAAAATATCGGCCGTTCTGAATTGGCACACATGAACACTTAAGCTTCCTCCTTCCTCGCCGCATGACCTCCGTTGAGTCGCAAGCAGCAGTGCACTCAGTACGAGAGCGTAGTCGTAACGTCAGCTACTATGAGAAATTGCGGATTCGGATAATCAGATGTTTGCATTTCTCAGTCAAAATCAAAATTGTTCTTGAATTTTCCCCAATTTCCTGGGTATCTAACAAATCTATTGACACCTCTCAGATAGCCAGAGGATGCATTGTTTTCCGTCAGTTTGTGTATATTTCAATAATTAAGATAATTTGTTCATCCGTCACTTATCAATGATTGGGGGGGCGCTCATCAAAATAGTATTTTCCTTCTTTATTAGTAGACATTATTGTTTCATCATAGAGCGTTTTTTAGAAGAAGCTTTCTGAACTTCAATTGATAGTTTGGTTTTTCATTGTTTATCGAATACTTACAATAAAACCTTAGCCGTGCTTAATTGTTTCGTGGAAATGTCGTGGTACTCTTACTTTCAGGTCTATCTACAAAAACACGTTTCAGCCTTATTGTGGTATTTGTCGATGCAACCCACAAGTTGTGCAATCGAAATAACATAGTGAATGTATATATACTTCTTTTCAACAACAACAACAACAACAACAACAACAAAAAACTTATCATTAGTGTCCCTTGGAAACGAGCGCAAGCAGAAACGATGTTTGATACATAATAAGATATATGTAATGGTACATCCTGACATACGTAGTTAATAAAATAAGTTCGCGAGAGCGACAGACAAACGTGTTGGCCTACGCCAGGTCCAATGGGGACTCGTGTGCAGAGGACGAGAGCCTAAACAATCCGGCCATGCGCCTCGCGCTCGGCGTGTGGGCGAAAGCAGACTCCTAACTTACAGTCGTTGCGACAGTAGCATTCCGACCGGGGACAGGTAAAATTAATTTGATATGCTACTGAACGCGCAGACAACTAAAGGGAGAAACAGTAATTTATTTCTTTGTCACAAATGAAACAAAATTCGACTAGCTTTGACGAAACCTCTCACTGGCCACGTTTATTTATCAAATCACGCCACACTCAATGTCTGTGGGAAGAAAGAGTATTGCCTATCAGAAGTTCTCTTTAAGCTAGAACACAGTACTTTGTAAGGGGTAAGGGAAATGAAAGTTTCACGAAACCAGACGCGAGGATAGAGCGTCACTTATCCACCTGGACACTTCTGGAGGCGACTGAGGCTAAGCATCTCACCCACGTGCTTGCGCTCCCCTTCTCACCATTTCGCGTACTCTTGTTACGTGATGGTGCAGCAATGACTTCCCTATAAGATTGAGTTAACGCACACTCTCACCCTTGCTCTTACAGACTTAACGGCCAAACACTTGTGGATCAGGCAGCCTTTTTGAGAATAATCAATGTTTACATTTGCTCACTGTTAATCACGGACACCGCGAAGGATTGCTGGACTGTGTACACCAGTGTGTACTGAAAATATTTACCAATGCAATTGTCGGTCTGTGCCTACACAAAATGAAACTGGTGAAAGCATAAGTTAACCAGAAATAATTAATGAACTCAGTATTTTAAGAACGAACATTTTATCTGCAAAATTGTTAGTATAGCAATAGTATGATAGTATGGTATTAAGGCAACAAACGGCAGGGGACTACCATTTATCGTATCTCTAAAGCACAAGACATTAGATCACACTGAAGGTATTCAAAAAATTATTGGAGCATTCCAGAAATTTTGTTCACGGTTCACATAAGGCTTCATGTTCACCGTTCATTGTTACGTCGCCGTATGCAGTGATTCTAACATACATCAAAATGAATTTAGGTCGATTTAATAGTTTAAAAGAATAGTACATATAACACTTGATACTATTATGAACATCTAGTGCGCGACAAGCGATGTTTGCCTCACTCAACAGTTTCACCGAAAACGCCAAGAAACGGCGCTACGTATGCCCTGCCTCTTTTGGCAGGCGCCGCAACGGGTGTCTTGACGAGATAGCCGGTCATGGAAGTAACTTTTAGAGATAATTTTCTTCAAGACAATTTTTTTTTCTTTCAGAAAAAAAATTAATGTCAAAATATAGTCTGGGTCAGATATATATATATATATATATATATATATATATATATATATATATATATATATATATATATATATATGTACTTTTATTTTCCAATTTATTCTGTAGTTCGCCTTTGACTTCACCAAACTTCCAATGGCGACTCCGTGTACCGGAGAGGCATTCGTATGGGACTGATAATAAATGTCTTTTTCCCTTCAATTACTCATTAGATCATTTTAATAGAACCTAGCGAGATCAGTAAAGGTCCGTGCCACGCATGCATGGTGATCCAACCATTCCCACATTTGCAAAATAGCAAAAACTGATTTGCTTGTAACGCATTCGTCTTTTAAATCTTGGCGCAGCCCGTGCACATCTGCTCCCCTTCCCTCTCCGTGGCTCTCCTAGAGTAACTGGAGTGCGCCGTGGTTTTGCATGGAGCTCTCTCTTTGGGCGAGGGCGAGGGCGGGGGCGGGCGGGCGGTGGGCGGCGCGGAGGGATGATTGACTGCGGTGTGCGCAGCCCACCTGAGCGGGCCATTACCCTGATTGTGTCACCTGACGTAGTGCGGCGGCGGCGGCGGCGGCGGTGCGGGCACTCCGCTTGATTGTGCGGCGCGAGACCGCCGCCGCCCCCGCCCCCGCCGCCGCGGCAAGCAGCCACCTTCAAGATCCCGTGAGCCAGGTCAATGCGAACCTCTACACGCTTAGACGAGATGGACCACATGTTCACGCACTTACTTCGAAAGGAGAAATTTCGACAAAGACAAGGAGATTTTTTTCTGGTACAAATGAACCCAGCATTCACTGTCATAGCCAATTATTGTCGGGTACTGGTAATGAAAAAGTGTTTAAATCCTGTTCCTCTATGTAGTGAAGTACTTGTAACACATGATGTACCAAAATCTTTGTTTTGAGGGTCCTTGATACCGAAATATATCGGCAGATGTCTCTCTCTACGTCTCTGACTGAGTGTCGTGGAGGGTAAAATTGGTGAGCTCCTAAGTGCAAAATGCCGATGAAGAAGAAGGGATCTCTTTTTGGCGTTACATAAAATTCTGAGAGATAGCTCTAACACCTCGTTTGGAATTTAGAAGCAAAAACATAAACAAAACCTGTATATTATCAAAGTTCATAGAAAGACGCAACCCGCAACACAACCCCAATATTGGCAAGAGGCCGAAGGCCTTGGGCAGCATTGTATGGCCTTTCCATCAAAATAAAAAATGTGCGAAGCTATTGTATGTGATTTTCCCGCTACAAATAAACCCAGCATTCACTGTCATAATCATTAATTCGTTCCAAATAGTGTTGATGTATGTGGGGCAACGCTTTACAATTTTTCGTCGTTAACTTTTCATCTACCGCAGCCTTAAAAGAAAATGCAAAAAGGAATGTAACATCTTCATCTACAAGGACAATCGGAAGGCAACTTATCCAGCTGACGGGCAGAAACTCTGGGAAACGGATACACAGGTGGCAGGAACGACAGGACCCTTTCCGCTAGTCGAGGGCCAACCTATATGGCCCCAGGGTCCTCTGCATCACCGTGTTGTAATTATTGTTTTTATTTTGCATCGAAAACGAAAACCCAGCCATCTTTGTATATGTACATTATTCTTTTTACCAGCACTTAATTAACATTATTTTTATTTATGTGATTTAGTGCTTGTATTAGGAGAATTTCATTAATTTTTACTTACCCGTAACACTCCGTATAAACATTATGTATATTACATTAAGTATACGGTATTTATAATAACGTAGCATGGAATTTATAACATACCTAATATAGATAAAGTTATGTAATGCTGCAGGAAAATGATTTTTCGACAGAATAACTCTTAGTACATGATACAGAAAATGCATACCCTGATGCAGAAAAAGAGGATAAACCGTAATCAAATATGAAGCAAATGATACCTCCTCTAACACGTTGTGTAGCTATAATCCACGATTTGTGGGCACTTGATACTCAAAATAGCAGTTTACGTAACAAGGGCGCGAAACAAGAGATTCACGCACAAATCGTGTTTCCCGTCCGAGCGTAACGAAGACGACAAAGAGGCGAGTGCGGGAATCAACCCGCGCCCGAGTTACGTATACAGATTTACAATGTCGTGGACGAAAGACAATGCGTCAAGACAAATGTGTATATATATATATATATATATATATATATATATATATATATATATATATATATATATATATATATGCGGGGTATTTGGCAAACTTGGCTACTACTTGATTATATCTGATTTTTTTATTCATCTTCACAACGAATAGCAGAATAATTACTAAAATATTGGAATAATTCACGAACAAATAACAAAGAACGAAACTAAATATTAATGCCAAATGCATGCCGTAACACATTGCAATATTTTGTTGACTCTACGTCGTTAAATAACTTCTAATCGAAGCGTTCTATGGCATTAAAAATTAAACCTAACTGAACCTAAAGGCCCACCTGCTCAGAAACTAAATGTGTATGAGACGAACAGGGAGAGTGAGTGAAAATGAGATCGTGAGTGAGAGCGAGACGAAGAGAGAGAGAGACTAAGAAATAGACGAAGCGAAAGGGAGATGCGAAGAATGGGGGAGATGCGAAGAATGGGGGAGATGCGAAGAATGGGAGAGATGCGAAGAATGGGAGAGATGCGAAGAATGGGAGAGATGCGAAGAATGGGGGAGATGCGAAGAATGGGGGAGAAGGGGAGAGAGAGACGGTGGTAGAGACGAAGATGGAAAAGGTGCGGAAGGAGAAAGAGGGAAGCGGGAAGAAGGGTAGAACAACGTCAGCCGGGTTCCGCTAGTTTAAAATGTCAAAAACTGGAAATACCGTAAATGTACAAAATGAAATGAATTCCAGTGAGGGTCGTAACACTATTGTTTGTAAATAATAAAGATGAAAGATAATTGCGAATCGTTGCTGATGTTTCACACAGACTTCGCGATATTTCGAACACTGTGAATCAGTTAACTGTTTCGGACATGCAAAACAAGTACGAGTAACCGCGATTCGCGTACTGCGTGTTAAAAACGTTTTTTAATAGTCTGTTCGTTCGTCTGTAAACAATACTAGTGTCTAAACTATTTGTAATATTTTTTCAAAAATGAATATTTCCCATTCGATTTGGCCCGACTTAAAGCTCTGCGTTTTTGAAAACCATTCTCTAAATTTTGGAGATAATTTTCACTAAGCCACAAGATTTTCAATTTTTTCTTTAAATCTCTTGTACGAATGGAGTAAAAGGCACTTACAAAGAATGCTTAGGTCTGATCTTTAATGTTAAATCTGAATTTTTGGAAATTACAAATTAATTATTTCATTAACGTGACGTATTTTTTGATAATGTTAGTAGTTTTTACGTTCGTTTCAGTAAAATTTGACCAATATTTTAAAAAATTATAAAAACAATTTTTTCCAGAAACTGATCCAAATTTTTCTTCTTCCTTTTTTAGTCAAGAATTTAGCTGCTATTTTTTTGCAAATATTAAAGAAATGTTTTTTGAAATATTTCTCACGTTAAAATTTACATTGTAAACAACTAAAGAACTGTTGTAGTGTGTATTCGCATACTTCGTTATTTCAGTATTCATGAAAGCTGTATTTGTTTAGGTATAAAATTTATTACACTGTTATAAGAGTGTCGTATTTATCGTCTTGAGAAGTGGGTACCACTTTTGTGAAAATATTTTGTGTAGTTTTGTTCAAAAATGTTTTTGCTGCTGCAGGCCACTAGTTTTATGTTAATTTCTTTGAAGTTATGAAGGGCTATTTCAATTACGTATTGTTCGATCATATTTATTTCGTAAATACTATTAAGGTTGTGAAATAAAAACATGGTATACACAAAAATATTGCCTGCCCTTCATTAGCAAAGCGTTCATATATGCGAAATTAATATTATGAACCAGCTGTCGATCTGGCGGGGAGATCAAGGGCTGCCCCGCGAACCTGCCTTTCCATGTTCGACGAAGAGGACCGATTTGCACATTGCTTGGCAACACTTCTGCCGTAGCCAAGCCATGCAGTATATTGATGGACTATGTCACTGCTCTTTTGGCCGCTGCCATCACTCTAGTGTCCTGACTGTTGTCGTTTTGTCAGACTATATTAATTACACTGTATTATAGCCACGGTACAATCTGTTTTAGATTTGATTCATTGATTGATGTTTCCGGGCACATCATCTGCTACGGTCATTTCTCCCGTTAAGGAAGTGAATGCTTTATCATGGGAGACGGCGGTGTTCCCGTCCCACTGGATGCTGCGATTCGGCGTCGAGCTACGCGCCGGTTTCGATAATTTCCCTTTGTAGTATCCCTCTCAGCACCTCCCTCCGAAAAGATAACTTCTTAGCTCTCGACCGATCTCTCGACGTCGGTAGTGTATGTAAACGCGAAAATGTGTAAATATGGGGAGAGGATAGAACAAGGATGAGGAAAGAAATATCGCACGCGTCCCGTGACCTGTTTGTTAGAGTACCCCTCTGTTAACCTGGTATTAATCCGAGAAATCACAGAAAATTACCGATCAGAGCAGCCCGCCGTAGAATTCTCCTCCAAACAGCGACTGAATTTGACCTAGCCTTGTAGGTAGTATTGACAGTTCGCCACCGACGTGTTTAGAACCCGTAGAACCTCCCTGACAAAGGCACTGAAAAAACAGCAGCAATACTGCAGATGAACTCTGAACTAAACTCGGCCGACCCACTGTAAGTTTACTCGGAGCCCATCGTTAAATTAATTAAATAAATAGATTCAAAATTATGTTGGCTTTAATCAAATTCCTTCGGAGGCACTAGCAAACATCGCTATATAAACACAAAATGCATTAGAAATTAAACGTCCCTGCCAGCCCCAGGGAGGGGTGTCATGCAGGAGCGTCGCGTGAGCGGCGAGGCGGGTGGAAGGGGGAGGGCGGCCCAAGGCGCGGGTCGCGTGGCCCTGACAGAGCGGACGGAGCGGCCCAATTAGCGCGAGCGGCCGCAGCGCGTTCGGCCGGCGCTCACGCCCATTGATCTACCTGCCCCGCGCGCTCTCGCAGCCAGCGCGCGCCCTCGCCCCGCCTGCGCACGCCCTCGCCCCGCCCCGCCTGCGCACGCCCTCGCCCCGCCCCGCCTGCGCACGCCCTCGCCCCGCCCCGCCTGCGCACGCCCTCGCCCCGCTTGCGCACGCCCTCGCCCCGCCTGCGCACGCCCTCGCCCCGCCCCGCCTGCGCACGCCCTCGCCCCGCTTGCGCACGCCCTCGCCCCGCTTGCGCACGCCCTCGCCCCGCCTGCGCACGCCCTCGCCCCGCCTGCGCGCGCCCTCGCCCCGCCTGCGCCCGCCCTCGCCCCGCCCCGCCTGCGCACGCCCTCGCCCCGCCCGCTCACACCAGTCGCGCCATGGGCTCATTGCCCGGTCACCACTCTCCTCTTGGGTAGGTGAGTTGCCTTCTCTATGAGAAGAAGGGAATCATTTGTTCCTTGGACCGAGTGCGGTGACTCGCGGCGTCAACTGATGTCACTGCGAAGCTCCTGACCGGGAGGGGAATTGTAGCGGCCGGCTGCTCTGATAGGAAGTTTTTCGTGGTTTCTCTGATAAACAACAGGCGTATGTCGGAGCAGCACCCTAAGACGTGGGTCACGGACCGCGCGCAATCTTTCCTTCCTTTTACTTGTCCTATCGCTCCTTACTTACACCCACTTACACGCACTGCATTCCCACACACGCCGGGAGACCAGTCGCAAGCGCATAGCTCGTCTCTGCCGGGGCCTTGCCCCGCAGGTGGGAGGTACCTGTTTGGAGAAGCCCTGCTAGCCGACGGCCAGGTCAGCGTTGCATCCATCTTCCAGCGGGGGAAGATCTCTGCCCCCCCCCCCCCCCGAGTGTTAGGGATAGGGTCAAATTAAGTGAAATTATCTTATTTTGTGATATAAAACAAAGAAGTAATGTGGATGTATTTTTTGGGGTACACAAGTTTCTCCTTTCCTTGTCATTATTAGTAAGAAAAACATCTGTTCCGAGAAATTCTATAAATGTTCGACATGATATCACATCTCACCAAACTTTGCACCCGGACGTAAGACCCAGGGTCGCTCGAGCTCATACTCTTGTCTGTGAAGACCGTTGGCATGCCCCTCCGTATGGCAGCCGTGTTTCAAGAATATTGAGTTCCCTCGTTCTCGAGAATGCGTTCTCGTTGTACGAATTCTGGTGGGCCCTACTCTCGATCAGCCATACTCCCTTACGAGAACGAGAGCGAATTGGCGGCATATGACCGTCTTTAGTGTCAACAATGTTTTCCCTTTTTTTCGTTTAGGAAGTGTTTACTGTTTTATCTTTTATAAGTTTTATTATTAGAATCTCAGTTAACCATAAGTGATAACTTCGTCTTTCAACACTTATCAGATGTTTACAAAACAAACGCCGTTTGCAATCGCCTCGTGAAACGTCAGTTCAATTATATTCAGACCTGCCCGTAAAAATGATGGAATCTTATTGCAGTATCTCTCAATATAGTTAAGTCATGCAACTGGAGCAATATTGAAAATGTTGAATTATTTCTTCAAAAAACGAAAGACTAAACATGTCAATAAGTAATTAAGTTAATAACATTATAAGAAAATAAACTTTTAATTGCCGCCCCGGAGGCCGGGATCGTTAAGGCAGCAGTGCCGTAGTGAACTCGGACCAAAGAATCGCGAGTTCGAGTCCCGCCTCGGGCATGGTTGTATTGTGTTCGTCCTTTCAACCCCTATCATCACCACATTACGTCATCTTCACATTTACTACACCGTTAAATACAATAGTGCTCGCTAATGACCTAGATGTTGATGCAACCTTAAATAACAAAACAAAATACATACAATTAAGTACATTACTAAATACTAAGTAAATCATTAAATAATTAAATGAGAAAATTATGATCTAAATGACAATGAGTGTATGAGAAGTACAAGCGGAGGTGAGGATGTGTGATGCTATGGAGTGCATGAGGAGTTCACAGTATGTTATACATGACAATCACATCAGGTAACAAATACAAAGAGTACTCGATTTCTGACGGCAGATTTTCTTCCTTCAGGGATGTTTCCTCGGCCTTATAGTCCCCTTTTCCGCAGCTTTGATGACGTAGATAGAGCAATTGGGATAAAAACCAGATTATGTAAAAGTATAACATTTTAGGATGTAGGTTTTGTAGTGGTTTAAACACCTTCAACCTAGCCACTCAGTATTAGGTATTGTAATTAATTAGGTATGTAATAATGTCCTCTTATATACAATAATAACTATTATAATAATAACTATAATAACTATAATAATAATAATAATAATAATAATAATAATAATAATTCTGGACTGACACTGCTATAAAATTTACTCTAAAGAATGATTATGGCGGCAATAATTAAGATTGCTGCCGAATAATGCATAGAGAGGTAAATTTCCATCCCTTTTTTGTTAATGTTTCCATGTTCATTATTCGCATAATTGTAAAAATATGTGTAGTGAGCGTTAATGATAAATTTACGAATTGAAAATGAAAATTACTCCGGATTGACCGCATTGATTAAAAAAGGTTCCATTCATAAATAGTTTCCATGTTGACACTTCTTTTGAAATGTGAGTTAGAATGCACGCACGCAAGAGAAAACAATGGTGGAGTTGCCGTCTCGAGACCCTCCTGCATCGCCCAGAGTCCCGATGACCCCCCCCCCCGGCCACCGCGCCTGACGCCGCCCGTCGCGGCGCGTCGCCCGGGTGATAAGTCTGCCTCGGCTCATCTCGCGGCCACCCCACCGCGTCGCCTCGCGTCGCGTCGCGTCGCGCCGTTCGCCTTCGGGTGGCAGGTGGCGCTCCGGGTGCGGAATCCATCACCAACAGCGGCGGCGGCGGCGTCATACAGCGGAGCAATTACGTAGATTGTTTTCCGAGGCGCTGGGGCGCCCCGCTCTTCGCCCCGGCTTCCTTACCTCGCGCCTTGCCCCACCCCGTCCCTCCCCCGTCCCTCCCCCGTCCCTCCCCCGTCCCTCCTCCGTCCCTCCTCCGTCCCTCCTCCGTCCCTCCCCCGTCCCTCCCCCGTCCCTCCCCCGTCCCTCCTCCGTCCCTCCCCCGTCCCTCCCCCGTCCCTCCCCGTCCCTCCCCCGTCCCTCCCCCGTCCCTCCCCGTCCCTCCCCCGTCCCTCCCCCGTCCCTCCTCCGTCCCTCCCCCGTCCCTCTCCCGTCCCTCTCCCGTCCCTCTCCCGTCCCTCTCCCGTCCCTCTCCCGTCCCTCCCCCGTCCCTCCCTCGTCCCTCCCCTGTCCCTCCCCCGTCCCTCCCCCGTCCCTCCCCCGTCCCTCCTCCGTCCCTCCCCCGTCCCCCCCGTCCCTCCCCGTCCCTCCCCCGTCCCTCCTCCGTCCCTCCTCCGTCCCTCCCCCGTCCCTCTCCCGTCCCTCTCCCGTCCCTCTCCCGTCCCTCCCCCGTCCCTCCTCCGTCCCTCCCCCGTCCCCCCCGTCCCTCCCCGTCCCTCCCCCGTCCCTCCTCCGTCCCTCCCCCGTCCCTCCCCGTCCCTCCCCGTCCCTCCCCCGTCCCTCCTCCGTCCCTCCCCCGTCCCTCCTCCGTCCCTCCTCCGTCCCTCCTCCGTCCCTCCCCCGTCCCTCCCCCGTCCCTCCCCCGTCCCTCCTCCGTCCCTCCTCCGTCCCTCCCCCGTCCCTCCCCGTCCCTCCCCCGTCCCTCCCCCGTCCCTCCCCGTCCCTCCCCCGTCCCTCCCCCGTCCCTCCTCCGTCCCTCCCCCGTCCCTCTCCCGTCCCTCTCCCGTCCCTCTCCCGTCCCTCTCCCGTCCCTCTCCCGTCCCTCCCCCGTCCCTCCCTCGTCCCTCCCCTGTCCCTCCCCCGTCCCTCCCCCGTCCCTCCCCCGTCCCTCCTCCGTCCCTCCCCCGTCCCCCCCGTCCCTCCCCGTCCCTCCCCCGTCCCTCCTCCGTCCCTCCTCCGTCCCTCCCCCGTCCCTCTCCCGTCCCTCTCCCGTCCCTCTCCCGTCCCTCTCCCGTCCCTCCTCCGTCCCTCCCCCGTCCCCCCCCGTCCCTCCCCGTCCCTCCCCCGTCCCTCCTCCGTCCCTCCCCCGTCCCTCCCCGTCCCTCCCCGTCCCTCCCCCGTCCCTCCTCCGTCCCTCCTCCGTCCCTCTCCCGTCCCTCTCCCGTCCCTCTCCCGTCCCTCTCCCGTCCCTCTCCCGTCCCTCTCCCGTCCCTCTCCCGTCCCTCCCTCGTCCCTCCCCTGTCCCTCCCCCGTCCCTCCCCCGTCCCTCCCCCGTCCCTCCCCCGTCCCGCCGCCCCAAGGCAGCCGCACTCCGCGGCTTTCCAGTGCCGCGCGAAGTTTGCGCAAATGAATGTGTGGGCGATACTGCAGTGGTGAGGAGCATGCACGCTTCCTTTGTTTTCCCTGCTTTTCCCCGGCCGTTTCAGGTAAATGTTGGGACGTTGTTTTTCTTTCGCCTTTGTGAGTCCAGTGGCAAGACATATCTAAGTCGTATTTTATTTTGTTTACTAAATGTACTGTTCAATTTTTATCTACCCATTTATGTATTATTTGGTTAGGCGGAAGAGCGGGCATGATGGCACGAGTCTCGCCACGTAAATAATGTCGCTAATTATTATTATTGTTATTATTATTATTATTATTATTATTATTATTATTATTATTATTATACTGCCTGGTGGATGCAGCGGTGTGCTTGGGGAAGAAAGAGGACGAGAAAAGGTGACAACAATTGAGAAAAGAGATATCTGTGTGAACAACACGAATAGCCTTCAGAACCATGAGATTATAAGATAAACATACTTGTAGAAGAATCGTGTGAGTACATTGAAGCTGTAGGGTTGTGAAAATTCTAAGAAAAAATAAATGCAAAAAATGATGAAGTCGTCTTAGGAGATAAGAAACAAAAATACAATTAATAAAAATGTGTAAGAAAATTGAGGCAAGGCATCGATTGCTATGTGCAGGAAAATTATTAAGGTCACCATATTACAAAACAGAGTGAAGACATTATAGATAGGTGAAAAACAAGTGACAGTATTTTGAGTGAAAATGTAAGACTTGATAGTTGATTTAAAACATCCTCTACAATTATTTCAAAAGTGATTAGAATTGCAATGAATAATTATGAATAATTACAAAACATTATTTGCTTATTATATGCAAGGAAATATAAAAAGCATGACACAAGATGTCCATATATTACGAATCAGTGAGTTTCACTAAAAGTCACATCTCTTGGTGTACGTATAACGGGAATCAGGGTGAAGCGATTAGTCAATAATGGTAAAATTCAGATATTGCAATGCGTCAAGAAGAAGGCCTATGAGGCATCGCGGAGTCGATGCCGGATGACCGCAGACAAAGAGGGTGGAGAAAGTGGCGCCGCGGAGCGGAGTTGCAGGAAGGTGCGGCCGCGCGAAATTCTCAGGAGGCTGAACGCCTCCCGCGCAGGGCGCCGCCGCCGCCAGGGCGAAGTGTTATGTAAAATATGACGTCGTCCTGGCGCGAACTCGCCGCCTGCGAAGGCGGCGGCTTAGGCGCCGGCGGCAGCGGCGGTGTGTTGTTGCATATCGCCCTGTTATAGCTTCCCCTGACGCAGGCGCTGGAATAAACAGCCACGGGACGAAGCCGCCGCCTCCGACGCCGCCCCCTCCGCCTCCGCCGCCCCCGCCGCCCCCGCCGCCCCCGCCACCCCCTCCTCCGCCTTCGCCGCCTCCTCCTCCGCCCCCTCCGCCTCCGCCCCTGTCCCCCCTCGCCACCGCCCTCACCGCCCTCACCGCCCTCGCCGCCCCCGCCGCCCCCGCCGCCCCCGCCGCCCCCGCCGCCCCCGCCGCCCCCGCCGCCTCCTCCTCCGCCGCCGCCTCCGCCGCCGCCGCCTCCTCCGCCGCCGCCTCCTCCGCCGCCGCCTCCTCCGCCGCCGCCTCCTCCGCCGCCGCCTCCTCCGCCGCCGCCTCCTCCGCCGCCGCCTCCTCCGCCGCCGCCGCCTCCGCCGCCGCCTCCTCCGCCGCCACCTCCTCCACCGCCGCCTCCTCCGCCGCCGCCTCCTCCGCCTTCGCCGCCTTCTCCGCCGCCTTCTCCGCCACCTCCTCCGCCTCCTCCGCCTCCACCGCTGCCACGGCCACCTCCACCGCCGCCATCACCGCCTCCGCCGCCCCCGCCCCGTCCCCGCCCCCCCTCGCCACGCCGCCGCCCTCGCCGCCGTTGCCGCCAGCACTGCCCCGGCGCATTGGCCGCCGCGCGCCCGTTCCACTCCCCCGCCGAGGGCGGCGGTGTCGCTCTGTTGCTTATTGACATCCAAAGAAGCTCCTCCTCCACCCGCCGTGTCCGCACTTTGGAAGAATCGTGCGGTAGTTTATCACCCGCGCCAAGGGGGAGGGTAAACACGCGCGAACTTCCCGAGGAGATGTTTTTAATAAAAGAAAGTGCTCTCGTGGTTCACGTGCGTAATTCATCCAAACATCAAGGGAATATATTTGGCGAAAAGTGCGAGCGAAGACTGATGGATTTCACGGGCTTAAGATAGCGCAGTGACGCGCGCTCCGCCAGAATGCGCCTTTGAGATATTCAAACGTAAGTCACTGATGGGGGAGAAGCGTCAGAAAGCTGTAAAGTTGGAGTGAACTTTCAATGAAGTTATTGTCTACACATAAATCCTGTGCATAAGTAACTAGTTGTGCTTCAGAATGCCACAGACTTTCCCGAAATAGTTTTCTATTTCCTTTCGTCTCGGCTAGCTATTCGGATTTGCCACATACTCGTTCCTGCTGCCTTCTATCGCCGCCCAAAGTACATTTGATTGACATTATCTTCATTTTTCAAATTCCTTATAGTACAACGCAAATATTATTTTAAGAATATTTAACAACAGTAAGACATAGTCGTAAATGACAATTTTCTTTGAAAAATTTGGAGCAGTTTTTAAGAAAATACGTTTATAAGATTAGATAAATTTTCCTGTATTACGTATATTACTCCGTGTATACGTATGTATGCGAGAAAATAAAAATGAATAAGAAATGAAATACAAAATATTTACTCGATCCAAGTCCATGAATGCTATTAGTGCTGATTCTGTTGCTTGACACTTTCAAAATCTAAGCAAAGAGTAAATTATTCCTCAATTTGTCCATTTCTGATTTTTGACTTTTAATTACCTACACATCTGATGCCAAGAAACCATATTAATTGATTTTCGGAAGTGTATTTTAATTAGACAATGACAATTATTTGTCGCCTCTTCTTTCCATGCTTCATGATATTAATCTACTCACAATCAAATGTCTTTGCACAATTGACAAAATAAAATGGAATAGAATACAAAAAATGTGTGTCCGAAAGGTCCGAGAAAACTCCAGTGGGATGGGTGCTTAGACATCGGACTCTTCCTCGTGAGAAGAAACAACATATCTAATCGCTTATCTCTATCGTTGACGAAGGATACTAGAAGTGTTGAGAAACATTTGGAAATTGGCATTAAGGGATAATTCTCAACGGTGACAAACTAAAAATAACACAATGAATATATAATTAAAATAAAAGATGCAATCACCTGCAACAGATGATTTTCAATCACATTTTGGCGCGAATTTTAAATTTTTACTGATAAATGGGTTTAATTGTTTTTACTATCGTCCACATTGTTTAAATATCTGAAAGAAATGTATGTTATAGAATGTTGTAAGACACATTCTAAGGTGGAATGGTGTAAGACACATTCTGAGACAGTACATACTCTAATTTATCACGTCGAAAATAATTCAGGAGGAGGCTAATTCATTGGGAATCTACGGCATTTTGTATGTCCTTCGTATGTATCGCAACTATCGTTTTCGTTTGGGGGCACTTTTCACCGTCTTATTCATCTACATTCTTTGCTCCCTCCCATTTCCTCCCTCCATCTTCCTACAGTCACAGTAAACTGCACGATATGAGATGGTGCCGAGTCAAGTCCCACGTGTTTAATTCATGACACATGGAGCCACTGAAGATGGAATCAATTAGTCCTGAAACACGTGTATGGCTGTTTATTCTTTACATTAAATTTATTTTGTAATATACTTTGTAGTTGATATCTCCTCGATCCTTAATTAATAATCATGATGGATTACCTCAACATCTCTGCTGTCACCGTGGAATTTATACAATTAACATTATTTTTGAAAATTAAATCTACGTATGCATTGAATGAATAATGTATAGTCTAAAGTATATTCACACACTGTCTTGTTCATGATTCGTCAACGGCCCGGAAATTCACTTAAAACTGCTAATGAAAGGAAAACAAGAACTCCTTTACAGCTATTACATTCTCACCCTGTATTCCTTTATGATGCCTCTAGACGTGTTCAAACAGTGTTAACGGAGTGTGTATATAGATATACACAGGCATATACAATGAATGTCATGAATTTCCATTTTCTAATCGTGTTCTTCTCTAATTATACTGTTCACTAGTCTAACTGTAGTTTTTGGGTCTTCATCCTGTGTTGAAATTTAACCATGTATTTCATAATCATGGTCGAATGTTTCTTTGTAAACCTGTCATCTCATTCCTACCGTAATTGAAGTTAAGCAAACAGACTCTTTCATTGTTTGCTTATGTTATTCCCTTCCAAATTATATTTCCATAATATTTTCTGTGCTCACAGTTTTATCGCCATAATTACCGTTATAGTTAGGTTAAGAATTATAATCACACACAGAATATGTCAAAATTAGACCCACCTCAAAGATATTGAGATGAGATGATATGTTCACCAATCAGTTTAGAATTTAGGTGCGTGTTCATGAGCCTGCGCGAGTGCTTGTGTGTGCTTATATGCGTGCGTGCTATCCGAAAGCTCATAGTGAAGAAGTACTATAATAATAGTCAACAAAATGGAGTTTTGAATCTAAACACTAGCACATAATCAACAATATAAAATTACCATTCTTAACCCTATTAATAAAATAATAAAATATCATAAAGACTAATTAATGGAGGACGGTTAAACCTCAGCTAATATGCCTAAAAGTATATGCTCTTCACAAAATACACTAATAAGGCATTCAATTTAGAACCTTTATTTCGTGAATGGTAATCACATTTATAATTTATACATATTTTTATGTAATATAATCTCATATAATCTGCGATCTATTTTTTTTATCATGTATTCCTATGGTCTCATTAACTAGATCCAAGACATTCATGTTCCACCAAACCTCATAGTGGTAAGTCTAGAAGTCCAACCCCTGTACATTAGAGCTACTAAGCTACTAGTCATTTAAAGTATTCAAAATAAATTAACACGAATAGAACCACATTGTTCTATTCAACACGAAGATATTGGTATAACTCATTGCCTCATACTTTATTTAAACTTTTTTACATTTAAACAGAAAATTTACAAACAAGTTGATAGATCCTACCAACCGAAAGGAAGAAGAGATATCGGCCGACCCAGAAAGAGATGGTCCTGAAGTGCAAGGTGAAGACGGAACAGGCATTCCTGCCTAATCCTTGGAATGAAGAAGAAGAAGAAGAAGAAGAAGAAGAAGAAGAAGAAGAAGAAGAAGAAGAAGAAGTTGATAGATTACGTATGGGGTTTACTCTATTTCTTCTATTTGCATAATTAGTTATAAGGGAATTTGAAAACATGGATTTTAAACATATTTATTATTGTTGTCTATGTTGATTATTCGGAAGCTTGAACGTCTCCATACTGACGTCATTATGGTGACGTCATGACATTCAAGTTCCCGATTGTATGAAACCGTTAACAGCTGATTCCTGCCAGAGGCAGAGTTGCGAACATCGCAGTATAGTTGCGATGGCAGACGCCGTCGCGTACAAGGAAACCGTTTAAACTGTTGATTCTGGTTTCCCTAGTCACTTTGCAAGCACTGTTTAAATCACTTTTCAACAATTCGCAATCACCGCACATACAATGAAAGTTACTGATAGGAGAGAAAAATATTGCAATATGATGCCCCCACATTTGTTGATGTTGGAATGATTGTAACAACTTTGTTCTGGACAAAGTACTTAACAATTACATCTTTCCTACAAGTGAATCCACATACATTTTGTCAGTATAATTCAGTAGGAAACTCCAAAGAAAGTTAAAAAGAGTTTTTGTGACATTAAAAAATAACGAAACTATTGCCTCTCAAATCTGTATTACGTTCTGCGGTCATCAACAAAGCTTTCAATGCACTTAGTTATCTGAAGAGGTGAATGTAATCACAGAGATTATCAATAATGATGTGTATATTTCTCTCAAGAATTTTTTTTTTAGTTTCTCGCACACCAAATATTATAGTAGTATCTAGAAAGTATTGTAATGTTACATGATAAAGTTATGATTTTTCGAAAGTCTCGAACTGTGGATCTCTGATTTTAAAGATGAATATATCTTCTTTCTGTACGTAGCCCTCTCATACGTTGTGTAATCAGGATTTACATTTTGTGGATCCCTGATGTCGAAAAATTGGTTTACGGCAAAGCCTCAGTCCGACCGTTTCTCTGTAGTCAAAACAAGTGACTAGACCTTTCAGATAATTTTCTTTAACGTTGACATTCCCTGATCGATCTGTCCAAATCCGAGGCCCTCCTTATTTCAAACAAATATTGTTTTAAGTGTATTACCATTTTTTCCAATCATGGCACCAAACATTACTTTTTTGTCCTACTTTTCTAGAGCAAAGTATGCACATTATATGGCTCAGGTCCTTTCTATATAATAATCAGTAATATTAAGGAATTTGAAGATCAAATATTTATTCAGGCAACATTTTAAGTCTTTATACAATATCTTTATACAACATGATATGACTTCTCAGAAATGGCTGTACTCTCATCCTTAGATAACTTTACTATCAAATAAAATTGAAACGTTTTGACATATTCGGTCACACGTAAACAAAAATACTAAATCAATATATGTGAAAATAATTTAGCAAAACTAATAAATAACTAGAGAAACATAGCACAAAATTAAAGTAAATATCTCACCCAAAGCGTGTATATTGCGTGTACCTTGCAGATACAAATAATTCAAAAAATTACAAGAGAAAGAAAACAAACAGGCATGTTACAACGATTGAAACTTTTCATATTTCGTCCATTCATCTGAGAATAGATTCAATTTTGAATTGAAACAGTAATGCTTCATGAAAAATAATGAAAAAATGAGAGAGGGGAATTTCAAATAAAATGTAAGAGAAAAGATTTAAACTGTTTAAAATAGAATTAAATAATAGTCTAATTTATAAATGATATTAGAATAATATTTTTGCCGACTTCAGTAATCCACGTGCTCCATTTTTTAACATTTTTATAATAATTTTTCGAAAGGTGTATATTGATCGTGCTTGTTCTCCCAACGTTTTGAAGTAAAAGCCGTAAATACTGAATACGTAATGTAAAATACTGTTTTTTGGTTACATTTTTAATGAAAGACAGCCTCCTAATGTTCGCACTAATCTTTTATAAATAAGCGGGAAATTCTGAGTATAGTTCTGTATTTACTTTCGTCGAAAGTTTACATAAACCTGGCTTTTTTAAGAAAATCATTCTTCAAATCAATTCTGTTTTCACAAATTATGAACGGCACATTAGCTACGAACAGTGCGCTATTAATTCTGCGTTTGAACGAAGGTTGTGCTAAAATCCGAAGGTTGTCGTGGCGACCGGGAGATGGCTGGCAGTGCAGCTGGGCCACGCAGCGGCGAGCGGTTATCCCGTGCAGAAGCCCCGCTGCCACTGCGCACCCTACTCTACTTCGCCCCCCCCCCTCCCCCCCTTCCGCTCCCGCCGCCATGGCCTCCTGTGGCCGCTTTCGAAATACAGCCGTGGGCCGTTTACGTAGCCAAGGTTGGTCACGGCCAGCTACGATCAGCAGGGCGGTCGACCGCTTTCCAAAGCCCCTGGAGGCTCTAGCCAGCGTTCTCACGTTTCCTTGAGTGGGATGGATTGCTTTCACAAACAAGGAGGACATGAAATGATTTTTTAAGTCGGAATAAATGTTTTGTAAAAAGTATGCTAAAATAAAGTTTTAAATATTTATTTCCAACGTTGAAGGTTTTTCTTTACTTCATAAAGCGTTATGGCAAACAATGAGATAGTATACTGACTTCATATACGGCGATAGATTTCGAGGTAGCTGAATAAATCATTTTCTTAATCATTTTATTGAAGGGTCAGTAATACATATCAAAATATATATTATAAAATGTTCGTCATCATTGCTTGTATGAATAATATTTTGTAAACTATCAACATGAATAACGTATAATTGTTTTCTAGTCGTTTGTTATATGTGCGTTACATAAAATCACATGCCGCAACACTTTTTATGAAATATTTATGCACTAATCTTCATTAAATTTTCTAACGGAAACTACCCGGCCAGTAACAGGATACGAACGCCATAAAGTTATATTAGCACACGATTCATTTCAAGAAATTTTTGTAAAATATGGTGCTCAAACTCACCATGTCAATTAAATTTGAAATAATTCAATCATGCTGCAATATTCATATTCCTTCCCAACTTCCTACCGACTCGTTGCCTTCCCGCACCTGACCCTCCGGTACGATGGAACTTGGCTATCTTCTCCCTCTGCACCTCCACTACATTTGCGCTCGGAAGATTAACGTTATCAGGATATGCAAATTGTTCCCCGAGAAGGAGCCTGCTTCAATGTGCATATTAATGTTCAAATGAACCAGCAAATATAGACAGATAGGATACATGGTTTCCTCTCTAGCTTAAAGGGAAATATTGGTATTTATTACAGCATATAAATTTTAATCTCCCGAAATGACTACAAACGAATCTGCAAGTTACACGAAACGACTGCATATCTATTGCCTTAATGTTAGGTAGTACTGACGTAAAAATGAAGATTAATAGTTAGAAGTTTTTATTCATTTGCAAAGTTAGGTGCCTGTATTAGTAATACTTCCAGTATTGTTCGCATTTATCCTGTAAATTTTAAATATCATTTTACTGTGAGTGATGAAGACAAATTTCATATATATACTAATTATTATTAATGAAAAATAGATGTTGTAATTATGTTACATTAATAAGAAATTGAATTGTCAAATACATTTACATGCATTAAATACAACTATTGTCGTCTGAAAATATATATAGTATAACAATGATGTCATTAAAATCAATACAACAGTTTTGGGCTCTACCTACGACGTATTACAACATAAAGAAAAAATCTCCAAAAAGTAAAGACAAAATATTTCATTTTAAGCAACATTTGACGTTAGATAAGGTGAGGAAAGAAGGATGTCATAAATAGTGCTACGACTCATAATGACACCTCAATATAATTGTCTCTCTGTAAATAGTTATTCTTTTTTGTTTATACAACTTTATAAATAAATTATGGTGTTTATCTGTATAACTAATTATCGTTTTCAATGAATTCCTGCTCTCTGTGAATACTACAAAAATATTGCACATTGTATTTCAATATTTTTCTTTAACTAGCGAGAAAATAGTAGTTCAGTTCTCTTTCATCTTCCACTGCGAGAAAAACTGTAACTTTCCTTTGCGCACATACAGACGTTATTTGTGTGCTTCATTGTAAGATATTGCCTCCCTTTCTCCCTTTCCACGACGCTGCTTCTCGGCACTATTTCAAAGAATACCTCTTATCTAACACACGTTTGTATGATTCGTCGGTAAATTGACAAAGAGTTGGCTGTTCTTCTTCCGATAATGCAAGGTGTAAGAGTTGAGTTTCACTATATTCTAGTATGACATTCAATTGAAAGATCTATCTATACAAACTTTAATCAATCCATATCAACATTATTTGTGGATCTATTTGGCCATCAGAAAACCTTCAACCGATAATTAATTTTCATTAAATTGTGAATACGGTGGATTTTAGTTTGGAATATTTTGACATGCTTTCGTCTTAAAATTACTTCAACAAACGCTAATTAACAAATAAAAGTAGTAATCTGCAATTTTCAGCGATTTTTTACTGTTCATTTTCAGACGACATATTACGTCCAGAACTTAAATGTGGATACCGGCTTTTCTTCATTCTATTTAACGACGATTCTCCTTCACAATGTATGAGATTAACAGCATTACACTAATACTTTCATAAATAAATGCGAACAAATGCATATACAAATTCTAGTAAATACAAGAACTGGGTGTCCGTTCTAGTCGGGTTGATAATTGATTTCGGCTTTCATAAGTTAATTGCGCAGCAACAAAATCCAAATATAATCAGAAATAGTATTCCCTCGATTGTTGCAAAATTTGAAAGTAAAATCTTTATGGACGATACGCGCAGAACCATGAATTCATCATACAGTGCAATGTATCGAGAACTTAGGCAATCTACAGGAACAGACACATCTGACTTTGGCTCCCCCCCCTTCCATTACCAAAGTAGTCGCTCAACTCAGGATGTCCAGTGCGAAAGAAGCGAACGCCGCTCCGGATGGCCGCGATCATTGAGGCAGTAGGGCCGTAGCGATTTCGGACCGGAGGATCGCAGGTTCGAGTCTCGCCTCGGGGATGCTTTCCAATCTCCACCCCTCGTACTCTTTCGAGTTTATGGAGAGGATTCATGGTGTCAATTACATCCAGCAGTACTTTAGTCATTAGTTGAGTCCAGGCCCCGTGTTGCGGCGCTTCTGCGTGCTGGCGATGGCCCTACGCGAAATGAAGCAGGGGTACCACTTTCTTGGCTCTTCGGTTTATATTAAAGCTGAAAAGGGGCCAATTTTGATGTCCCTCCTAATCGGCTCCCAGTAAACGGTTTTAAACAAGTGAGGTACCAAAAATTTAGGAGAGGAGGAAAATATATATTGAAAAGATTTGTATAGAATACAATTGTATAGATTTGAATAGATTGAATAGATAGCTTTTCTTTATTAATAAAGCTACGGAATTTGCATGTTTGAAATGCTTGGCTCCAACGAGAACGGGAAGATGGCGTCATGCGCAACTTGCGCTTGACGCGCGGGAAATGCATTATCAGTTTCCCCTACAGAGTACATCACGTTGTGTGATCTTTAGAACGGTTGTTTGTGATTATCAGTTATAAGTGTTCAATGTACTTTCCTGTGATATCTACGGACATCAAAAAGGGAAGGTGTTCTGATTAATATTTGAAAATTGTATTTCAGTTATTTTTTATTTAAAAGATAATTATTATACAAATTAAATAAGCTGGCTAGGCCGAATGTCTTTAAGCCATTGCATTTCATGCGGTGAGGTTGATAGCATGATTTGCTGTTATAGACCAAAACAATATCAAAGTATATATACTCGTACTTGTAAATGCCAGTAAGGAAAGTATAGTTTTTTGGCACAATCGCACCTTGACGCACATGACCACAAAATCGAAATGGCCGATTACCGTCGCGTCGGATTAAAAAAAACGTTAGTGAACAATTTTGCCGCTAGACGTGCGTGAGTCAAACTGTAAGCTTTCTGCATGAAAAATTATGAACATGCTCAAAAGTTTTCAGGCAGAAATTTTGCACTTTGGTGTGCACGTTTTCTGTACTGAAACGATACCACTCTCCCTTCTCTAATTACCCTTTAAATAATTTTAAAAAAATATTAACTACCTCTTTATATTTATAAATACGAACAACTGTCACACTTAACGGAAGTTTGTACCGTTTTAGAAAATTTGTTCAGGGTCGTGAGGGCGGAAGACGCTCACTTGCAGGAAACGGGAGATTTTCCATCGATCATAAGGATAAACACCTAATTGAAACTTTTTCCCAATTTAAGAAAACACCAAAGATTCTTTTAACAAGTATCGTCGCGGCCAAACAACGGTGCGTCATTTCTTCACCCAAGTTGAAATTCAGTGGCGTCATTGCCGCCTTTCTTAAGTAGTGTAAACACACAAAATGAAACAAAACCACATACACATACCCTTAGAAGAAAAATTAAAATATTCCAATGGCAATGGTGTATTTGCTTTGAAACTATTCTTTCACATTAAAAAAATTACATATCTTGGCTTTCTTATAATGTCAAACGTTGAAGTCTGGAAATAAAAAGTCCAAAATTGACACTTTCCTGTTGTCGTCTTCAGGGTAATTATAATGAAATGTAATGTATATCTACATGCCCAGTAAATTGAATTGTTCACTGTCGCAAACATAACATAATTTTGCATCATTTGCATTCTTGCCATTATGCAATATGCATCGCTTGCAAATTGAAAAATTGAATAATTGCATGAAACCAACACATCCCTATTTGCGAGTGTTAAACCAACAAGGGAGGCGGCCGTTGGAAGCCATGACGCCGCCCCGTCCCCGTCTCCGCTGCGGAGCCGATTCGCCTTTGCGGCGGGGGCGGTGGGCCGGGGCAGGAGCGTCTCCTGATTGGGGGACCTCCCGCGCCGCCCCCGCCCCCGCCGCGCCCGCAGTGTCTGCTCCAGCACACAATTACCGCGCCACAGTACATATCATTACTCGCGACAAGGCTGCGCGCGGCCGAGCGCCCGTCTACAGCAGGATTACACAGGATTACCCGCGGGCCCTTATCTGCGATTTGGACACGCCTCCCCCCCCGTCCCCCTCGCCCCCCGCCCGCGGCGCGTGAAAACACGCGGAAGGGGATCTCGCGGCTGCTGCTCCGACAGCGCGGCTGAGGCGCGAAGGTAACCTCTAATAAGCGCCCACGCGCCTTACCTGCCTTCAGCGCCCCAGGAACAACAACCGAACGTTACATCAAAATTGTGCCGAAATACCACCTTCCAGCACTGTAATTTGAACTGTTAATTTATTTCGAACATAATCACAGAGAAAGTGTTGTCTTTGTTTTCTTACAGTATATAAATCCCTTGGATCTGAGAATAAATGCAACTCATTACTAGAGTAACAGCACTTTCTCACTCGCCTGAGAATCCGGTTTGTCAGTGCTCGCACACGTAACTCCGTTCCTCTCATGTATTGAACAGTTTTTACATTCTCGCCTTTACTTCGTTCGAAGAGTGTTGTAATTCTGCGCCGCAAAATGGCGAATTTCCGGCAGAAACACTCTCATTGCCTGGTCCTAAAAACGAAAGAGTCCATTATGAAAAATTTCAATTATGTTACGCATTCAGAATCCTTTCAAATTCTGCTAGTCGTCATGCAGCTCTTGCGTGTATTTTGCAAAAGTGCATTCCTGCCTGAGATATGGCACAATATTCTGGGGAAGCTCATATGTAATATCCAGACTTTTAGATTGCGAAAGAAAATTATCCTAAAAATGAAGAAATGTCATCCGCATGATTCCTGCAAGCCTCTCTTTATTGAGCTTGGAATCTCACCACTGCCTTGCCTATATATTTACGAATCTGTAATAGTTGTCAAAACTGACTTTCTCAACGGTGGCTACATACTTTTATGCTAAGCTGATATTGGTAATTATTACTACATATAATACAACACACATTACAGAAATCTTGTTCGAGTGTCAGTATCAACAGCGTACTATCAGAAATACACATATAATACATTACATACAATGCATTACAATGCATTGCCAGATGACATTAAACAACTGAAGTCGGTTCACAAATTTAAATTAAAAGTAAAATATTTTCTGCTCCACAACTGTTTCTATAGTATTATGTTTACTTTAGAAAAACAGTGATATATAATGAATTAGTTTATATTTGTTTTGTATGATTAAAAAAAATTATATGCATGTAACAAAAAATGTACTTCAGCTTCCAGTTCAATGGCCCCTATCACGATCAGATTTTTGTCTAGTTTCCCTGAACCATCGAGCAAATGCTGAGATGGCACCTTGTTTTGCTTCTGGACGTAAATGTAGCTTCACTATGCGTACGTTTTGTTGAACTGTCCTTTTATTTGTAATGGTAGGAATAGAGGTAAGGTGGAGTTACTATTTTGTTAGCATTGCGGAAAAATCATAGCTGCAATTCGTTTACCGCTACAAATAAGTTTTCTATAACTCGGGAATGAAAATGTCTAGTTTTTTTCAAATATTGCTAAACTCACACTTTTTTAAATTTTATTTTTATTTATTTGCCTTTAACGTTTGTACATAATTCAACTATTTATAGTTAAAATGATGGAAAGAGAT
This sequence comes from Gryllus longicercus, assembly GCA_038098605.1. Taxonomy (NCBI): domain Eukaryota; kingdom Metazoa; phylum Arthropoda; class Insecta; order Orthoptera; family Gryllidae; genus Gryllus; species Gryllus longicercus. The sequence continues at coordinate 3,188,710 of JAZDUA010000121.1, read as the reverse complement.
TCCGAAATTCAAGAAAACGTGCGCTGATGATCTCTTCCTCTATACCTCACATACAATTTTATGCTTTTTTTACTAAATAAATTTAAATCTAAACCTAAAGATATTATGAGTCGGTTGATTATTAAGTCTAATCCAGATTGAAACCTTCCTAAGAGGCAGATCTAGAAACTATTGAAATCTTCCAAGCTTGCTAAGGACCATATCTAGGGACTAGGTGTTCGTACAACTGGGGTTGGAGAATGTTCACATTGGGGCATTTATTTGGAACATAAAGAGGGTTACAGATTTGCCAGTGGAGGTAACTACACCCTGTCGTATCTTTAGAAGTATTCGGTCTTTGCTAGAATTGGACAAGCTTAGGCGATACGATCTGTGGTTTCTACTTGTTTGTGGCAAATACGACATTTATCATTTTGGGAAATTTTGAGAACTGCTTGATCATAATGTGTTCTCAGCGCCTGATCATTGGTCGCTATTAGAACTGCTTCCGATTTTGGCTTCATTATTCCCCTTTGAAGCTACATTAATGGTTGCTCTTTTTTATTTGAACCTTGTCCATTGTCTATAGATACTGGCCATGAAGTACTTTGTCCCTCCACGACTTCTTTCACATTTTTTGTGCCTCGCATTAATGTTTAATAGCATAAAAAGCTCAGCGTCTATGTAACTCAGTGTGTCTTGCATAGTTTTCTTCGCAATGCTTCTTGCCACACTAACGAAGCCTATGTTTCCCATTCTTCGGTCAGATTTCATCGCCTGCCTCATTTGTGGGTCTTCTTGATGAGTGACTACATAATTTTCCATCCCTACAATTTGCATTGTGCCAGGACACTTCAATTTCCCTGACACCTCTTCCTACTCCCTCACGTGACACACAAACTCAATGTACATAAGCCCAAGGGTGGGTGACATGACGCATTGTAAACAGTTTTCTGGTTTTTTGATTCATGATTCGAATTTCTTGCTAAGTGCAGTCCACGAGTCCGAAACTGTAATCGGCTATAGGCACCGGCAAAATACCTATCGCATATATTTTATTCCTGGCGCACAACGCCGTAGAAGGGAACGTCTTCGCCCTACAGATCAGTGAGCCGCCGCCGCCGCCGCCGCCGCCAACGAGGGCGACCTACTCTCCGTCCCTTTTCGCGCGGTGCCGAAGGCAGCGACCCGCGCGGAGGCGCCTTCATACACTACGCCGTCAAAAGTATCCGGACCCGTGGCTGAAAATGACTTAACAGTTCGTGGCGGCCTTCATCGGTAATGCTGGAATTCAATAGGATGTTGGCCCATCCTTAGCCTTGCTGGCAACTTCCACTCTCGCAAGCATACTTTCAATCAGGTGTTGGAATGTTCCTTGGGGAATGGTAGTTTATTCTTCATGGAGTGCTGCACTGAAGAGGAGTATCGATGTAGGTCGGTGAGGCCTGGCACGATGTCGGCGTTCCAAAATAGCCCACAGATGTTCGATAGGATTTAAGTCAGGATTCTGTGCAGGCCAGTCCATTACAGGAATATTATTGCCGTGTAACCACTCCGCCACAGGCCGTGCAGTACGCACAGGTGCTCGACCGTGTTGGAAGATGTAATCTCCACCCCGAATTGCTCTTCAACCAGAAGCAAGAAAGTGTTTAAAAACATCAATGTAGGCCTGTGCCGTGATAGTGCCACACAAAAGAACAAGGGGTGCATGTCCTCTCCATGAAAAACAACGCCACACCACAGCACCATTTTGGTCGTGTCCGGATACTTTTGATCGCATTGTGTAGGCGCACGCGCCACCCGCTCCGATGCTGGAGGGCCGCGCCGGCGTCTGCCGCCCCCTCGCGCTCTGGATCCTGCGCAGCTCCCAGGAGACGGTTGCGTAGGCTTCCGCGGCCGGAGGTTGTGTTGTCTAGGCTATCCGGGACGAGCCGCGTCACTGACATGGTGGCTAACGTTTCGGCCAGTGTATTGTGGCCTTCTTCAGAGCGTACTGCTCCCAGTGCTGCTCCCAGTCGATGACCGCCTCCTGGGACCCAGCATAATTTCTTATTATATTTGACAGTCGTCTCTTGGAACTCGAGCCGCCGCCACCTAAGAAGCAAGTGTCCATTGACTTAGAATTTTGGCTACCCTCCGTTAGGCGATAACTCTGATTCTCCGACAACGCGGACCGTCGCTGCAGCGCCGATGACAACTCCATTGACAACCTCAGCGTGCTGCCTCGCATGGACCAGCGCGTCACCCTCCGGGACGTCTTGCCACTCAGCTTCAACAAGCGCAACAGGCCGCAGGTAACGCACGATTTATTCGTGTCGGGCGTCCGACAGACACTGTCCGCCGGCGTCCCCTTTGCACGCCGCCCTAGGTCACGCAGATCTCACCTCACACTATGCAATATGGGCAGTGCCGGCGTATTCGAACGAACCTAGAATCCACCATTGAACTCCTTCCAATGTTTTCTCATACTAAAGATCTTTGCATAAATACCACTGCGCCATGCGCACTGACCTAACAGATGCATTCTATCATATCCCCATCCAAAACTCTACTAGGAACGTATTCGGTGTCAAATGTGCCGAAGAATTCTAAGTCTTCGAAGTGTTCCCTATGGAGGGGAGGATATTGTCCCCACTAATAATGGAGACTGCAATGCGCGCCGCATTTACACAAATATGTCGGTGTCCCTTTGAAGAGATCATATACTACTCCTAACGGTTTCATCTGCTGATCTTTTAAAGGACTTAATAGACATCCACGATGCGGGATTTTGCATAAATCAACAGAATCCGAGTTACGGCCTCAAACACGTGTAAAATTACTTCGCTTGTAGATTGACTTGTATTTATAGGAGATTACGGTCGACATTAATGAAAGTTCACGGAATTTGCTAAAACTCTTAATCCTTTGAAACGAATCTTCAAACTTTTCATGCTGCAAAACGAATAACGTTTTTTACTAACCAAGACCAATTTAAGTGCGACAAGAAAAAAAAGTGTTTTGTATATTCGATTGAAAATAATAGCACAACTCAAAATAGCAGTTTTAAACTTATTACCAGTAATTAGTGAGCTTTAAAAATGTGATTGTGGTTGCAATTGCGCTTTGCTACGAACATTTAAGTACCCAGTATTTAATCATGGTGAGAACTCTGAAACGGAGTTGCATCACCTAAAAACGAAGGGTGTGATATCACCATAAATATTTTATTAATAAATAAATTCATCATTTCGCGGAATATGGTATCAGATCCGCCACACGCTATTATTTAAAAGACGTATTAATAATTAGTAACAATAAAAATTATTATTATTATTATTATTATTATTATTATTATTATTATTATTATTATTATTATTATTATTATTATTCGTAGAAGTTTATTTTTTAATTGGTTTGTTTTCCTTAAGGCTTAAGTCTATAGACCTGCCGTTAACCACCGCTGCCATCATCGCCATTGGCCAAGAAGCCCCCTCGCACCCTTCCTCTAACCACCGTTGCCACCCTCACCCTGCCCGCACCAACTCCACCGCCGTCACCACCGCCACCTTCACCAGCGCCCTCGCCACCGCCTTGCTATCGCCCTGGGCGCGCCGCCCGCAGCGGGGCGCGGGCGCCGCACAATGACCGCGCGCCGGAGTTAATCCGGAGCTAATTTGGTGAGGAGATTATAACACGCGCCTACAATGGGCGCCGCGCAGGTGCTGATTACGCGGCGCCGGGGCTCAGCGCGGTCTTGGCCGCCTCCGATCCACTCCGCGCACCGCCCCCCCTCACCCCTCCGCCCTTGCCTTCGCTGGCCGCCAGGCGCGCCACGGGCGCCGGGGCGACGGAATCTGCTCGCCTCGGGACGGCGCAGGCGCTCAAGAAGAAAAGAAGTGACGCGAGTTCTTCAACTTCGACAATAACCAAGTATGGTTTTCAAAAGGGTAATGGAGCGGAAACTGGAGAGAAAGAGAGACGGAGAAACAGACACAGAGTGAAACGGAGAGGCAGGGAGGGAGACGGAAAGAGAGAGAGAGAAGAATACATGAGAAAGGAGGCTCAAACATGGTCTAGTAATATAGATAGGCCGGTCAGATTAAATTATTTTCCAGTATTCTTTATCTTGCTAAAACGAAGATAAATAGATTGAAAAGGTATGTAAAAATAGTACGCATTGAACTGGCAATGACAAGAAATAATTGATGATTATATGCTATTATATTTTCATCCTCTCAAGTAATTTTCAGACCTTATAGATTTGCACAGAGATCCTAAACTTCAAAGTCTGTGACATAATTGGTTAAGTGTGTCAGTGTAGTTAACTTCTCTTCTTTCAAATATCGAGAAGATTTGTTCCCATTCACCCATTTTTCATGATTGTCTAATAGGACAAATACATCAGTTTATTACACTAAATTAATGTAAGACAAGGATTAGGGAAGATGGCTTATCAAAAATAAAACTGCGAGACATCTTACTGTCTGCAACGCGGAGCATTACAAAAGATTGTGTTACGATAACTCACAATGTATGGTTTCATTGATACGTATGTACAAGGCGAAGAGAAAATAAATATTGAGATTTATATTTTGCAGTCCCCTGGCCTTGTCAGCCCACGGTGTGAGTCGCTCACTCGCAGTGCACTGTTGCTCGCCCAAGCGCGACTCCAGGCCTTCGCCCGCTCATGGAATCTCCGGCTGGCACCGGTTATTACTATTAGAGTGTTTGTTTGTTCTCTGGCCAATCCTACTATGCATACTGCAGACCTAGATTCATTCGGCAGCCAATGAAATGCAACTTACCCTATTGCGTTCTGTGCGAACATCCAGAAGTTCATTAGCAATGGAATAGTTGCGTTTGCATGCAGTGAAATTTGCCTGGTGTTGATTTTCTTGAAATAGTCAAAACGAAAATTGGAGCAATGTGAACTCTCAACATTTCGAATTGTGTGAAATTTGAGTACATAAATTACATATCCCAAATTTTCATGTAGTAGCATTCTCTGTCAGTGAACGAGAAAAATACGATATGTTGAAAACATATCTACCAATTTGTTGAGGCGGCGAGGGAGAGATTTTCTGAAGAGATTCTGCGTGGTAACTGCTAAAACGCCTGTTTACGTTTTGTCACTCAGAAAACAATCAAAACATCGCCAGTTAGCATTCTCAGCGTAAGAATGATTAAGTATTGAAGAAAAGTGACAGTTACCTGGCGTATGGAAAGCGTTCTCCTTATAGTTTGTAACTCTCGTGTGTCATGAACTTCTCACGGGGATCGCGCCCACACGCCCTTCGAAAATGTAATACCAACTTTACGTAATAACACAACCTTCATTGTACTCGGCACTCACGTTCTACTTAGCTTCTACACTGTCGAGGTTGTGAAATCTGTTGTGAAATCGCTCGGCTGTCCTGACGTTTCATCAATATGATTCTTATAAGGAAAACGTTAAATTCTCAGAATATGGCGACAAAGTAAGAAATGAATTTCCTCTTTGGAAGTTAGCTGGCGGTTTTTGAGGGAAAACTATTCTCTCCGGCGTGGTATGTTTGAAATGTGTGTTCTTCGCTCTTAATTTGAGCCAAAGAATTGTTATAAATGAATAAATTCCCAGTATCCCGCCAAGTTTGGATTAATTTGATCGCTTATGTGCCAACATAATCCATCGACCACTAAAATCTGTCTGATCTTTAAATTCTCATTTTATTTACTCGAACGTGTAGAAGTGGATGTTCTTTAGTCTGTTCTTGTTCCCTCAATTATTCTATGAAAGCAATTTAATGCGAAGTGGAGTCCGGGACTAGGTAGCATTGGTTGGTATTTTTTTAAATGTTGAGCAACTCCCGTTAGTTTTAACGAGTTTTTCTATATCAAAGGAAATTATATGTAGTAGACAACTTTGTTTTTTTGTATTCTTGAATGTTTGGCTTTCGGTCATTTCGAATCGTTTCAAGTTATCAAATCAAGATATGCCATCCAAACCTAAAAGTGGAATTATTTGGTTCCGACCTTGGGTTGGAACCAGCTGGGGGTGGGTCGGGACCTTACTTCCATGAGAGTGTGGAGTAATAAATCAACGCTAGAATAAATAACTTTTGGTGTTTTATTTATACCAATATATGCAAACACATTTATCACCGTTGAATCTCATAGAAGAGCCTCACACTGCATTGTTACATTGTTTGAATCTACTTATGATACTGCAATTGCATCTGATCATGATATGCAATAGAGACCACACCCACCTGTAACACTAACTCAATACAATATAAATATATTAATTACTGTTTTATGCTAATGATCATTAGCAAAAATGAAACTCTAATTATGGAAAGTTCTCTTTTAAACAGTTTAAAAATATAAAACTGGTAACATATAAATGAAATTCACTTCCTTATCTCCAATAATTTACCCACCCATGATGTAACAAAGATGTGAGTGACCCGAGTTGCTTCATCTAGTGTTCAGGCGGCGAAATAGTCGGAGAAAAGTTGGGAGAGCATTTTTGATGGAAATGGCAATGGAACATCGCCTCTTCTATCACAGTAGTTTTTGTCAGACAAGAGTGTTCTGGAAAAGAGATAACACACAATTGACAAGGATTGTTACTTGGAGAAAGAATTAACGAGTATTGAAGAAGTTGTCACAGTTACCTCTGTCCAAACGAAAACTGACCCTTTCCTTACGAATTCCGTGGCCTTTAGCTACGTGTTTCTAGTACATCCAGTGCCTGGCACACTCTGGGTCGAACCTTGAAGACGTTCAAAACGCTTTTACTCAGCTTTCCGCATTAGCTTGTCGTAACAAGGCGAGCCGGCGTCTGCTGTAGAAAACTCATTTCGACAATGCCAATTTTTAGCGGGAATTTTTAGCTATCCAGGAGCTGGTGCGATCTTTCGGTGACGCTCCGAACTAATATAAAGAAGTTGATAATCGACTCCAAGGACATTGCATGAAGAAATGAATGTTTGGTCGGCAGAGAAGAAATTCGCGCGGCTTTTTGGAGAAAATTAAGACTATCTCGGAGGCGCCAAGTTTAAAATGTATAATCTTTTCCTTTGAAACGCCTTCAAAGAACATCAAATGCCCTGTTAAAGAAGACAAGGCGCCAAATTCGAAGTAATTTGGCCGGCAATGTGTCAACATCCAGTATTAAGTCTTTCCATAATCAGCAATGTTTGTTTCATTAAAGCTAATTTTGAATTCATGTAATTTATACCCAAGAGCAGGTCTATATGTCCTTGGTTGAGCTATTTCAATTAAATGTGTAAAATAAAAAACGAATTAATTGAACCTTACACTAAAATACCAAAATCTAAATAACTCGTAAACAGACTAAATAGTATCTGAGGAAATATAAATCTAAGAATAAAAAATTAATATATTAATTTCTTAATAAATATAAAAATTAATATAAAAGAACAATAAAAGCCCTACAGGACGGGATAATAACTAAAAAAAATAAATGTAAAATTATAGATATAATAGTTCAAGTGATTCGAAATAACGACAAACAATCTCATTACATGCACTGTTGAAATGTTCGCGGAATCTCCAAAGTTGTCATCTTTTGTTGAAAATATAAATCAATAACAAGTTACTACTCGCATTGATACGATATATATAGTAGTTCTGGTAATGTTGACAACAACAACTGCCAACACAAAAAGAAATGAAAATACTCTCTGTCAACAAAAAGGTTCCTATCCTCAATGATATCCTTATTGCCATATTTACAATATACTATTTGAGGAAGGAAAAATTAAGATGTGAAAAATGTACGTTTTGATAAAATACAATTTCGTCAATCATCATTATCCATCTCATATTTCGTAGTGTACATCGGCTCTAAATGAAACTGAACGGCTCAACAAAATCAATCTTATTCATAAAATCGTCTTAACAAAAAAGTATTTCAAAATGTTATTCTTTCTTAAACTGTGTATCTTTATTGCACATGAGAACATTAATTCCCATTTACCAATTATCTAAGTTCTACGAAAGCCCTATCAGGGCGGTGCTGCCAAATGCAATATCTATAAGCTACAAATAATTCAAAATGGAAATTTTGCTGTAATTTAAAAGCCTCTTGGTAAATCTCCCACGATCAAATTCACAGTGCCACATTCTCTAATCTGCTAATCTGAATCTAATATTCCCTTAATTGCAAAGCCTAGATTAAAAATAACGTTATAATTTCATACCTGGTTCACCATTCTCTCTCAGTTTCCTAGGACAGAATCACACTAAACACAAGGAGAAGTATATTTCAATCCTACAAAGGCAAATTACGTCCAAAAAATGTAGGCACGGTTATCTAATAAACACCAGAATACATTAACCTAAGATATAGCTATTAAAATCCACTAAGAGATTCCTTCCTTAATCAGTCTTTCTGAATTTTATTATTAAAGATGTAAATATACCTTGTAAAGCACTGCGAGATTGAACTTCAAATAAATTTAAAAATCGCATTTCTGGTGGGTGAAAAACCCCCATGTACGTCCTCACGGCGGGATAGGATGCGGCAAAGATACTGAGCAGCCGGGCACAAAACACCTCCAGGGTGCGAGTGTACTCTCTATCCAGTGTTCGCGCGCCTTCGCGGCCGTCGCCGGCGGCCGCCAGAGGCCGGGAGCAGCGCGGGCGCGCCTGCGCCCTTCGCCCCCCTCCCCCCTCCCCCCACGCCTCCAACTGCGCGCCTCTCTTTCGTCTGTCATCTCCCGGTTTATCCCACCGGTTCTCATTTCGCTTTGAATCAGCGCCATTCAAACAGAATGGGGTTAAAGCGTCCGTGAAATGAGTTCGGAGCGTCTCTTTGTCACTGCGACGAGTGCGTGTCGGCTCGCAGCTGTTTATACTGCCCGTGCAGCGGGCGCCCCCCCCCCCCCCCCCCCGCGAGCGCAGACGAGCAGCGCTGCGGGTGGCGACCTGCGTCTCTAGTTTCCAATGCGCGCAGAAAGTGGAAGAAAGCTACTCAGCCACTGCCAATGGGAAAGTTGTCCACTATTTTAGTAGATATTCCGTAATTCTCGACATTCCGAAAACAAATAGTAATGTTTTTGACATAAAAATGCTAATATTTAATTTGTATTGTCTAATTCCGTACTGCGCATACCCATTAATTATTTGCTGAGAACATTACATTTCTGCGTACGACACAGCTCACGTCATAAGACAAGTCTCCAAGGAAGAACTGAAATGCTAAAAAAATATTCGCTCTTTACATGTGGAGTTATGGAAAAGACCTTGTTGATATTCTTGGTTTGTATACTATGCAAACTGAGAGGAGTCGTGATATCTCAGAGACATTATTTTGAATTAATTAAATATAATGAAAAAATGCGACAATATGTTCGTATTACCAGGATAAAATTAAAAAAGAAACGTGACTTTGAGGGGAAATACGTCGCTTAGATAAAAAGGACATGAAGTTCTTTTATGTATTTATAATACATGGTTATTAAAATTAAAGAATTGAATGTTATGACTTTATTGGGAAAGAACAAAAAAGCTTAATGTAGTGCAATCGGAAAACAAAAGCATCGAATTTGATAGTGAAACGATGGCCACACGATGGAAACACGAGGAGGAAAATTAGCTACTGAAAATCATCAGACGATGTCGTACCTATGTAGCGAGTACATATGAAGAACTGCGAGACAGATAAGATGTGTGAAAACTGCGAGCAAGTACAAGCGTGTCTAAGGCCTCATAATGATTGTGTACTTGTGAGTTATAAATGAATTGACGTTGTTACAAATAAAGTAGAATCGCCACTAGAGAGAAGAAAGACTGGACAAGATTTATGACGGCACATTTACCAAAGCTCAAAGTGTGACAAATTAGAAGATGGAAGGAATGCAGTCGCAGACAGATGGATGACTTACACGAAAATACAAGACAATGCCATGAGTGCAGGTGTCTTCTACACAGGGCAGTGCCCATAATGTAGGAAATTGCAAAGACGTTCACATGAAATATACAAGGCCAACATCGTTGTAAATTTAAGAGTATTATTAAGTTAAATAAGTCAGAAATTGAAGTAAATATGTTCTTATTATGATATATTTTCGAAGTATAAAAGTAACAAGGATCTGATTAGATATATACATTTTAATAATTTTATTGACATAATATTTCTAAATTTCTAAAGATTAAAGCAACATAAATATTTGTATGTATAAATCATCAACAGAAATTAATTTTAAAAAAGTAAATTAACTGTAACATTTATGAATCACATGTCATTATTTTGTAGTTATTTAATGAGTAACGAAGGTCGACCCTAATACAATTTTCCCAACTATTAGAAATTTATTCATATTATCTTTAATTATTTATTATATTTATCATTCATATATTTTTCAGTCCCTCTTCCTGGAGCTCTTTCATAACCTTTCCCCTTTACAGCAGGAGCGGAATACTCGAAGGATCTGTTGTAGAACTGTTTAGGATAATATAATTCAATGTACCCTTATTGTCATTGGCGGAGGCTTGGCAATTGGATCCAAATTGGAGTACCCGAAGCTAAGTGTTTACTACAAACATTGACGCAAAAATCTCTATCTTCGAATATGTAGTTTTGAATTTAAAAAAAAGATATATACTCGAAAATGGAACTAGCACCATATTTCTTACCGTTCCTTAATACATATGTGAAGAAAATTTAAAGAAAAACGTTTAACGGAATTTGAGATTTTTTTGTAAATTTCAAGGCCAAATTAAGTAAGAACTACTCATTTTCTTTCAAAAAATTGTACATGGCTTTTGCTGAAGAGCTAATTTTGTACAACAGTCTTTGTCTTAGCCAAAATCCACTCATTTTAATTATCTACTTTTAAAATTTATTTTTGAAATTTTCGAGAAAACGGAGTAATACCCGAAAATGGGACTAGCATCATATTTCTTACCGTCCTTTATTATATATGTGAAGAAAATTTGAAGAGAAAATTGGGAGCGGTTTATTGAGAATGTTTTAGTAAATTTCAAGTCCCCTTTACGCAAAAACTACTCGTTTCTTCAAAAAATTGAACACGACCTTGTAAGAGATAATTTTGTACAACAAGCTTCGTCTGAGTCAAAAATCTCTATCTTTAATTTTATAATTTTAAAAATTACTTTTGTAATTTTTGAAAATTCGAATATGATACCAGCACCATTTTCTTAAGCGTCTTTTGCACTATTAAACAAGAAAATTTAATTAAAAAAATTGGAGCCATTTTTTGGAAAAGCTTGAAAATGTCCGAGGGGTTTAATGTATCCCCAAAATTCAAATATCAGTTTGAAATCCCTGGGGCCGCAACATGGCTAGATCGATTGGTGAATATCAGGTTTGGAGAAAATCAGCTGAACGATTTCGCCGGTACCATTGACCACAGACGGACGGACAGGCGGACGTTCACTCAAATTTTCGGTATCAAGAACCAACAAAACATGGATTCTGGCAACACCACAAAATAGAGATTTTTTCTAAATTCAGCAACCCTATTTATCCACTTTTTCGTTACTTGAACCCGGCAATAAGTTTTTTCTGGCAAAATGTCGGGCGTTACATAACTTTCTCTTCTTCCGAAGAATTCGTAAGGCGAGAAAGCAAAAACTGACGTGAACTGCAGTACGTCACCACTCGAAAATACAACACAACCTTCTTTAAATATTCTGATTGTTGAAAACGTTGCTGTTTTGTAACGCAAGACGTGAAAACAAAATAATTAATAGCGCACGGTGCCTTCCTTGAAGCCTTTCTGTCCCGTGACGTCAACTGTGATGCTAGCAGGGACGCTCTGAGTATGTGAATTTAGTCGGTACGTGTAATATGAAAACTGGTGGAATAACACGAGGAAATATTTGCATTTTTCAGTCAAAATGGAAACTGTTCCATTGCTTTTAGATGTTTCCCGTTTCGGGTTATAACCAGATAATTATCTACCGAGGCCACAGACACCTCTCACATGGCCGGCAACTTTATAGTATTCTTTCAATTTTGCGGGTATTGAAAATTATATAGATGCTTATTATTTTGAAGGAATACTCACAATTCTCTAAATTTTATCGACTGCCCCAATCCTTAGGAAGCGCTGCATTAAGTTACTTGCGAAAGCGTCAGGAGAGTCATTTTACCTGTGTGTTTTCGGATTAAAGCGGTTCGAGTATTTAGCCAAAGCAGCCAACGAGAGGTAACTTTTCGCTAATTTTTCCTCTCTGGCCGTTATCTCTTCGGTTTAATTTCCTACTCTCGTTTTGTTCCGCGAAGGATTCAAAGCCTACAGGATCGGTTCTCGCGGAGCGCGCGAGTCTGGGTCTTTGTGTTTACATCTTTTCATTTCCTCTTCCAGCGCGGCGCCGCGCGCGGTGAGCTATTTAACATGTGGCTCGCGTCACAAGCGCCGATTCACAGAGCGCCTGCTCGCGCTGAATGCGCGCGGTTCCCGGCTCTCAAGGCGCCTTCCTCGCCGCTCCTGTCGCCCCTCCCGCCCCACCCACACCTCCAGCCCCTCAAGCCCCTCCCGCCCCCCAGCCCCTCCAGCCTCTCCTCGCCCATCCCACCCCAACTCATCCGCGCCCGCTCTCCGCCCCGCCCTTCCAAGCCCTCCGGCTACGTTCGCCATTCCCTCCAACCCTGCTGCACGCCCCAGACACTCCCTCTGCAGTCGTTCCCACCACCGCCCTCCACATCATTGTAATTCCCACCCTCAGCCCACATCGTGCTCCCTCAAACTTTCTATAACCCCATTGCGTCATCCCCCCAATCCGTCTCTCTAAAACCTACAGTCCCCATCTCTTCAGCCGGCCTCGCCTTCTGCTGCTTTGACGACCCTATCTCTCCTACACGCGCACATGCCATTTTCAGCTCCGTCGTCCTCGAGCCCCTCCCGGCGTCCGCCTAACAGCTTGGTGGTCTGCAGCTTACTCCGCGCTCCTCGCATCCGGCCACGCCCACTCCGAGTCTCTGCAGAAGCCTCCGTTCTGCCCTCGCCTGCGTGGCCCAAGCTGCCTTGACGTCTCATCGTCCCTGCCCTATGTCCTAGTTTGCTTGTGCATTGACCATCTGTTAACCTCGCCTGTTTCAGATAAACTTAGCAAATTTCAGATTATATGACTCAACTGTCCCATCTCAAAAGAAATCCTTCGCGTCACCCCGAAGGCTTCACTATCACATGTCGCTGCATCATCAGTAACCAGTGATACGTGCACTGTTTTTCAATGGAACCAATTCAATGGTCTCCAGTCACCGCGTTACCTCCTTTGATTTCTACCAAATGAGATCAACATTTATAGTCGACACTGATACCATGATATGTATCAATACCCATCGTCAATTCCTCGTCCACTGACTCTTCATTCTAACAAGTTGTTCAATTAGTCTCTTTGCTTCTTATGTGCAACCTATGACCTTCGTTTTCTTGGACTTCTCTGTCATCTTTATTTATCGTCCCAATTGATCCTAATAAATGCCGTCTTTATTTTAGTATTTTATTTACTACCATTGTCATTATTTTCCAAAAATCATAGCATTTATGCCCCCATGTGGCGATACATCACATTGCAATTTTACAATATAAACCCCAGATTGTTTATGCCATAAACAAGACTTCCAAATACATCTCTAATCTTCCTCGTCCTATTATTGCTTTTCTTCTGCCTTCGTTCCAGCTTCATTCATTCTTCAACAATAATATGCACGACGTCTCCATCGATTAAGTCTAATGATTTCAATTTAAAGTCAAATATTCATATTTAAGGTTATTATCTCTAAATTATTTTCTTCCAAAAGCAAACTATCTGCTCATATCCATCGATTTGTTCAGACGTTGATATAAGCTTAGATTGTTTTTAGTCCGTCGGTTTGTATTTTTATTTATTATTTACGCTACTCTCATGCTTATTTAAAAACCTTACTTTTAGTAATTTGGCGCTGTTATTATTGTATGTAAAAATGGTAAGATACTTATATGGATTTTTTTTCAAGGTATGATTAATCACAAGTAAGATATCTTGGAGATCTCACATTATTTGCCTGCACATCCTCCCATTGACATAAAGCCGAAATATTTAATTCGCTCTTCTGCACTTTCCTTTTAGGATTAGTATCAGCAGTGCCCTATTTTCATTCTGATGTCACCACCGCCATCAGTGGAAAGAACGTCCACCGTCTCTGCCATCATTCTCCCCATCGTGTTTCAATATAATTGATAGCACAACACCACCACTTGCTCTTACGGGGCAAATTATTCACATCGAAAACGCAAGCCCTCAACGACGTTGCTCTTGCCAGCGTCGTCTCGCCGGTTACTACGTCTGAGTCTCGTCTGCACATCGCTGGCCCCCCACCGAGTCCATCTCCACTCCTCTCGGCCGGGGAGCGTCCACCCCCCGCCCCCGCCCCCGCCCCGCCCCCGCCCCCGCGACCGCCCCCGCCCCGCCCCCGCGACCGCCCCCGCCCCCGCCCCGCCCCGCCCCCGCCCCGCCCCCGCCCCGCCCCCGCCCCGCCCCCGCCCCGCCCCCGCCCCCGCCCCCGCGACCGCCCCCGCCCCCGCCCCGCCCCCGCCCCCGCCCCCGCCCCCGCGACCGCCTCGGGCGTTGCGCTCGGGCGGCTCTTTCGGCGGAATCTTCTCCCTTTCGCCCATTAAATCCGCTCTCGTCTGCGGCGGCTCTTTTCAATTCGCTTTACGTTCCTCACAACAATGGGCGCGGGCGCCGCTCATCGAGGCGGCGATGCGAGCGGGCGGGCGCTTTCGCGAATAATTTTTTACGCCCGCTCCTTCCCGCCGGGCGCCGCGCGTAAAAAGGTATCTTGCAGCCCAGAGGCAAATCGGGCGTTGACGCCGCTGCTGCTGCTGCGGTGTGTGTGTGTGTGTGTGTGTGTGTGTGTGTGTGTGTGCTTACGCGAAACGGGCACGGGTTTAGAATTCGAGCTAGAAATTTTGTGTCTGGGAATTCCGACGCTGGTAACCGACACGTGGACGTCTAAGCGGTGGTAAGCGGATTACTGTTTGGAGACTTTTGTTGTAGTCACGGAGTTGGACCAGGTTTAATTCTCGGTGAGAAGGTATTTAGTATGTTGATTATTGGCTTGATGTAAACTATTATTTTAAATTTTTTATTTATTTCGTTCTAGAAAGTTCATCTTTAAAACTATGTTGTCGTATTTATTCTAAAGCAAATTCAGATTTATCACACAAATATACCCTTTCTAAAAGGCGTCTCAAAAAATTAATTAAATGTGATTTTATAAATACTTTCATATTAATTTATCTTGATGAAGCATGACTATGAAAGCGAGTACAGACGTAAATATAAGTTAAAACTATACAATAATAAATTGTTGTAAAATGAGAATTGGTTCTCTACAAGCGAAACGTGAATAGCGATCTCTGATGTCATCGCTGTTTCCGAACTGATGTGAAACAGTTCTAAGTGTTATATTAGATAGCGAAATGAAAAGACCGTATCGATGTAAATTAAAGAGGAACTATCACAGCGTTTTGTTGCAAGGCACAAGAACATTTTAGCGAAACAGAACTACTCATATGATAGCGCTAGACAGTAAAAATTTCGTGACAAAATGAAACTATATTAATAAAATTCATGAACTGTCTATGATTGCAAAACAGATCAATTTTTATAAACATGTGTGCTTATTTACCAACACAAAACTTCATTCATCTTCTGCGCTGTCTCTCTGATTATTTGTCCTGGCTAATCTAGTGAATGATTGAACCAATGTCAAAGAGATTGTAATTGAATTGAGAGAATGATTTATTGAAATTCCGGACGCGGCACCTGCAAGGGCCAATGGTTCCGTAAGCGTAGTGCATGTTTTGCTCAGGAGGTGGCGGTGGTCTTCCCCGCTGTATGACGAGATACGGCACCGACCTACCCTCGGCTAGCGGGGTTTCCCACGACCAGGAGTCTCCCACAAGCAAGGCATCGCCTCAGCCGGGACAAGCTCTCAACTCCCGAACAGTCTCCCGGCATGTGCGCTAGTTAAGCGTATATAAGGTGTGTGCGTGTGTGTGTGTGTGTGTGTGACGAGTGAGGTTAGGAGAAGGAAGAGGTAGGAAAGCGGTCCATGGCTCGTTTATTAGGGTTCTGCTCCGGCATTCACCTGGAATTGATTAAATAAACCACGAAAAACTACCAATCAGAGCTGCCAGCCAGTGGAATTCTCCTCCAGACAGCGACCCAATTCGATCAAGCTAACAACCTAGTGTTGAACATCCTGCCACGGGGCTGGAACCCTGAAGACCTCTCGGTCAGAGGGACTGAAGTGATATCAGTTGATGAGCTATTTCTCTCGGTTTTAATTGAAAGATTAAGTAGTTGGTTAATCACAATTAGGCTTGCTTTAAGTAATTATTTGCTATTGTATTGTAACGCTTGCATTTTGAGATTTTCAGATTCGACGCCATTTTGTGAAGGGTTGTGAGACTTACAGCCAGGTTTGTTGGAGGTTTGGTTCTTCTTTTGCCCCAACCTTCGCTGCGCTCTATTACTTTCGCGCGTCAGATTTTGATCTTCCGACTGTGCCATCATCACAGTCGTACATGTATGCTTCCGCGGCTCGAGTTCATGACTTCTTGGCTGTCCGGGTGAGGCCGCGTCATTGGCTGAGAGTCCGTCGTTTCGCCTGTCATGCCGTCACTGCCCTGCCCTCACTGCCCTAAGGAAGCCTGCGACATGACAGGCGAAACATAAGCGTCTCAGCCAAAGACGCGGCGTCACCCGGACGGCCAAGAAGTCATCAGCACAGTCACGCGGTCGTGTTTCGGAACCGTCCGGAAAGATCATCAGCCGTATGTCCAGTAGTAGATAGCCAGTTTTATCAGTCGGATTGCTTTGCGGAGAATTGATGAAAATTCGAATCGTTTCGAAGTAAGTAATGTTCTTCTCGTAAGTACCAAAATTAGTGCTTGTCTAACTCTCTGTATCTTTTAAGATAGTAAATTTTTTACATTAAAAATTACAAAACTGAAAATAGAGATTTTTCTCTCAGAAAAATCTGTTTTTAAATATCAGCTCCTTAAAAGTCACTTAAAAATGTTTAAAAATCGTGTAATTTGTGCGTAATTTGGGTTTGAAATGAAAGCATAAAACATTTTCTCAAAAAAATGCTTTACATTTTCTTCATTTTTTTCACCAATTCAACAAGAAAGGCTTAAAAGAATAGTGTAAGTCTTATTTTCGCTTCTGAATTTTAAAAACTCCCTGAATTTAGAATATTCTGAAATTGTCTGAACTCTGAATTTGCGAAAATTGCAAATTTAGAAACAGCGAAGAAATATGTGCTGTTGTAGCACCACTAGTTTTATTAAAATTTATTAGAGTAAAGATTGCTTAAAAGGGGGGGCAGGACTTATTTTCATTGATATTTTCAAAGATAGTTTTTGAAACAGGGTCAAGTTCAATATTTCGAATATTAATGGGTAATTTTTGCGTAAAATGTAGGCAGTTCTTAAGAAATTATTTTGTGAAATACGACTCAAATTGTTTGCTTTAAATGTGTTGTGGTCCCACGATGTGTGGGTTGTCTCGAATTGCCCGCCGCAGGAGAGCCGCAGCAAAGGGGAAATGGTAGGGGAAATCAGGCCGCCCCCGAGAGAGGTCACCAGAGGCGGCGAGGGGCGTTCGTTTCGCTTCAGCAGGCGCTCGCGTCGCCCGCACCAACCGCCCTCCGGCACCAACCAGCGCGTCCTCCGCCCGCAGGGGGTACGAATGAGTCCCGGTTCGGGGAGCGAACAGAACGATGTAAAGATGAAATATTAAATGAACAGAATGCAGTTTGTGTTGATGTTGAAAAAGAAGCGTTAATAAAGAAAAAGGCAAACCGAACATTTTTGTTGGACTATTTTCATTGAGGTAATTTTAGGGAGATGTATGTAAACTATTTCAAAATGTTATAGATACTGGAAAACTGATTTAATTAAAGCACAATTATATTATAACGAAGTGCATTGTATTTGACGTACTAGACTTTAAAAACATGGCAATAATGAAAAAGTTTTTCCAATCGCAATTTCTATCGCTCTCTCCCCTTCCGTTATGAGCAGGTTTGACTTTAATAGTTAAACAGTAGTAACATTTGTGTTCAGAAAATTGTCAATACCGAATTCTGTCCACACATAGGATTTTTAGTTGTGCAACACTGAATACTTACGCTTTTTTTCTAACTCTTGGTGATGTGAGAGTCAGAACTCTGGTCTCCAGCTGTTCAGGAACTCCCAAGGCGTTGGACCACAGACAATCTAGCTGCCACCCGTCACTACACTATCAAATTTATTCCATTATGCATGGCATGTTTATATGTATGGTCGAATTATGCGCATATTATTGTCTTCATGCAAAACATGAGCCGCGGACCCTAGGGGCTGGCGAACCGCGACGGCCCAGCGCTCCCCCGTCCCCCCTCCCCTCCCGCGACCCGCCGTGGCTCCTCCCCCGACGCCCCCACGCACCCTACGGCTGCGCTTCGCGGGGGGGGGGGGGGGGGATTGTCGATGAATAGAACTCGAAATTCCTGCGGTTTGAATTATAATGCAGCGATTTTATTTTCCTTTTTTTGCATTCCCCGAAAGTGGTAGGGTAAAATTATCCATACAGCGAACCGAGGCATTGACAATACGAGACTTTCATTTAATTCCTCCGGCGGTTTTTGTAATAATGCGGATGCGCTCACAGGCGGCGCGCTGATTATTACTGATTAATTTTGGGTGAGCAGTCGACAATGAATGATTTGCATTGTAAGCAATGAAATGACCTTTCATTTTTGTGTGGTATTGTCCAGTGATTATATTTTCAAAAAATCATTTCCTAGCATAGCTCTGCACATTTTAAAAACAAATATATCTTCAGCTTCTACATGACCAGAAATGATTTTCCGAAACTTGAATTGTATAAGCTAAAATAAATTTTAGTGAATTTTCGATAAATTATGATAGATTTCATAAAATAGAAAAAAATAAAATCTGTTACAATTGCTATTCAGAGTTCATTGAGATTTATTTTTTGCACACAACACGATAGTTCTTTATTGGTTAAACAAACCTTCACTGTCATTACTTTGACGTGATTTCGTACTACAATTTTTTAGATGGTTTTGTGTAGCATAGTACAAGAATAAATGAGACAACTAATAAATATAATTATGTCAGGCATTAAAGTATGACTTATTTCGTTTAAGTCTTTTTCACGAATTCAGACCTATTTTTAAACAATAACTTCAATAAAATGTCAGTTGTAAATGCAAAACAAAAATTTGTAATTGTGAAGAAGAAATAAAAACCATAATCGTTTTTACCATTATTAACTGTCAGGTAAAGTAATCTGAAATGCTGTCTGCGTTCATTTGGTGTGTTTGCGTTAGCAGCAATTGCGCTCAGCTTTGCCGTAATTTTCAGCACTATACCAACCTTTTCTCTTGGAAGGAACAAGATAGGGCAATGTACGCCACCCCGCCGCTTTCCGCCGCAGAGCCGCCTCCGCCCCACCAGGTCGACACCAGTGCCTATCCGTCATCTCCCCACTTCTTCAGCTCTCAATTCTAGTTTCTCTTTCAACTCGTACGAACCTTCGTACGCGATCACTCAGGAAATTCGTCCGCGAACGATCACTCTAGGAGTTCCCCAGTCTATGCATCCTACTATGTTTAGTCCATTCGCGAATCTCATCACAGCACTCCAACTTTCTGCTTTTTTTAAACACTTTTTTAACCACGAGATCATCGCAAAACATCTCCGGATATTAACCTAAAACATTAAAAGAAGAAATGTAATGAACTCGAGGGAACAATGTAATAACAGTGGTAGACGTGAATCCGACGCAATTGTACAATATTTATGTAGTCTACATTACCTTTGACTTTATAATATGTGTTGATAATATTGGATGAATCGTGCAAGTGTACTGATATGATAGACCTGAACGAAGCTTTCAACTACTACCTCAGCCTCGTTAACATTCCATAATTGAAAAGCATGAAATTAAAGCTAACAATATTCTTTTGGGTGTGCCTTCATTTTTAATTCTCACATTTCAGTCAGGAAATGGACTTTTAAAAGCATCAGCAAAAGTACTTCCACCCAAAAGGTTGATAAAAGTGGTGCAATAGCATTAACGTGCTATGGATTGAACCGCTGTTACTTTACAGCCTACTGCATACTTATTGTAAAGAGAAAATATTCAAAGGGAGTATTCTCCATTCTTTAATAACATCTCTAAGAAATTTTGACAAGGAGCAAAAATACTTCAAATTGATACAAAACAGCATATATTGTTGCTGAATCTCAAGAAAATAACCTAATTATTGGGGACAGGTGTATTCAAACTACAAGAGCATATAAGTACCTTAATATATGTACATAAAATTAATGTGAAAAAGAATTAAAAATTAGGATTTCTCAAGAGAGCGTACACAAGACAGTTGAGTCAGTAGAGTCTTCTTAGTAGTTGAGACAGTCGAGTCTTGTCAGTAGTGACAGTCTTTCGTTTAGCCGGAAAAAAAGAAGAAAAAAAGAGGTATTTCTCCCCAGGGCGGCACGGCCCCCGCTCCCGATGTATAGTGTAGTGCGAATAAGTGTAGTGTGAAAGTGAAGAGAACAGGACGAGAAAGAGAAAGAATAAATCGCACAAAATCCGTTTGTTAGGGCACTACTCCGGTGTAGTATTTATCGGAGAAATCGCGAATAACAGCCGATCAGAGCAGTCGATTGCAAGACTTCTTCTTCAGACAATGCCTGAATTCGATCTAACTATAGAGCTAGTGTCGGGACTCGAAGTCTAGGTCAGAGTCGCTGCGGGGACAGCGGCATTGCTGGCTCTGAGCTTAACTCAGCTGGTACAGCTTTCGAGGCGACCCCCTCAGGCTCCCGCAGCTCGCCCTCGTGCACTTGTGCGCTTGCAGCAAGCCGATCCCTCGGCGCTGTTGCCGGTCAGGACCAATCAGGCGCACTTCGGATCCCCTCTCCCCCGCCCCCGCCCGCCACAGTCCCCGTGTCCGTTGCCCTGCGCTGCCCTCTGCCTCCAGCACTCGACCACTGCCGCCCCCTCCGGGGCTCACCCCCATCCGTGCTTCGCCCCCCCGACCACCCCCTTCCCCCACAGCGATCCAAGCCTCGCCCCCGCCTGCGTACCTGTGCTCGACTCTCGGGCCACGCCCCGCCCCCCCCCCCCCCGCTTCAACGAGGTCTCTCCGCCATCCACACGCCTTCGCCCTGCGCCCGCCCTCGCTCCGTTCGCCCCCGCCCCCACTGCATCTCCGCTTCCCCAGCCTTCTTCGCGTCCGCCCCCCCCCACCTTCTTCGCACGCGCCCCGCCCCTCGCGCCCCGCCCCTCGCGCCCCGCCCCTCGCGCCCGCCCCTCGCGCCGCGCGCTTCGCAATTAGCGGGGGCCGCTGCGGTCGCTTTGTGTATCGGCCGGAGGCTGCCCGGCGACGCCGGCGAACGCAGGCCAACGCAGGCCGAGCGTGGCTTTGTGCGCCGGAGGCCGTCAAGGGCGTGGGCTGGAATTCGAGAATACGACGACGCGACGCCCTTTTATGAACAAAGCTTGATTAAGTCCCGAGCGGGACGGTCGCCGAAGATTATTGTGGCGGGGACAGAGCTAATGATGGGCCGCTAATGAGAAATGCACTATCGCCCTAACGTCTGCCGATATCTCGTAAGACTAAGAGCACGCTCTTGGACGAATGATGGACAGAAGTCAAATGTTTTCATCTAGTCCCCATTTAGTTTCGTGATATTCAAATTTTATGCTTTACTATCACTTACGTCAACATTTTTTCCGGGATCAAGTGTAAATTTGTATTATTTGAGTCATTGTAACATGTTATGAGCTTCCTATGAATATTTGTTGAAAGTGTAATATTCGTTGCGTTTTTATTCTTTCCCCTTGCATGAATTTAACAACAATTAAGGAGTTGTTCTTCGATCCGCAACTTCCATCGAATTCAACTTGACATAATCAAGAGTAGCATTCTGTTATAGCGTTAGTTATAGTTGTAATAGTGAATAGTTATAGCGGCGAATAGCGTTAAGAAATAATTCGAGAAAGTATGACTTTTTGTAGCATTACCCGTTCGAGTTATGCACGATGGTAACGCGTGCGGTTTGAATGATCTCCTACTTTGATCTTTATTTAATAAAATACTTATATGCGTCGTCATTGCCAACAATATTGTTTATTACAATAGCTGCTTCCAATGGCTATCATCATCAGTTTTCTGCCGTATGGAAGCCACAAAACGACTACCTACCTGGCTTCCATACAGCAAAAATCTGATGATTACAAGTGGCTAAGCCATCAAAATATGCTATTGTAATAAACAATATTGTTGGTAATGGCGACTCATATAATTATTTTATTATTATAAAGATTCAAAGTAGGCCCCGTTACTCAGCATAATATAGTGGGGACGAATTAATTTATGACAATAACATATTCAGAATGGCAAATTCTGAAATATTAAAAAGGAAATTTGATTGCTCGTAAAGTTAAACTAAGTTAGTGAGTAAATACACTTCCTTTTTGTGTCATTTTGTAGGTGAGTATATTTCTCTATGAAGAAAATAAGTGCGTTTCACACAAATAAATTCAAACAAATATACAATCAATATCAGCAATATAGGATAGAATTAGTTCAATAAGTTTTCGTGACGAAATTGTTTCACAGAATGTAGTACAATGATAATTCTTTTAGCACATGCAGTATAAGTAGATCTATATGTAATGCACATATTTAGTATTATTAGGACATTTTATCTCACGAGTACTAGTTCGATATAGAGTACGAAGATATTTAATGGTAATCCTAAATTATTCTAATTTTTAAATGTGTTCTTCAAAAAACGCACTTTAAATTTCTTTTAATGAGCTTTTTTAAAATGGTTGCTTTGTTGTTGTTGTTTAAGTAATCCTCTGATTGGACATCTTTAAAACAAACTGCTAGGCGTCTGTTTAAATCGAAAAACAACATGCATTTATCAGCGCACTGAGCAAACAGTGTTATATTAATATTTACATTGAAAGCATTACATTTAAAATCGGTAAATAAAGAAACACGTTCCGTTCTGTCGTATTTGTTTCCACTGTTGGTACATCCGTAAATCAGTAAAACATCCAAACTGTGTAATGCTAGGGAGAGAAGGAGAGTAGAGATAAAAATATGAATCGCTCGTACCCACAGCTTTGTGGAAGTATTCCGTTGGAATAATTCTACAAAGCTGCATAACACGAAAGAACATACAGGATTCCGACGTGTTTCGCTGATGTGTTATTGGCTAACTGCCGAGATATAGTATGTAGTAGTTCGGCTAATTAAAGATGCAATGCCAATTGCGGTATGGTTACATAAACATGAAGCCAACGTAATGCATTCATTTAAGCACGAAGTAATTGGTAAGCAAAAACACACCATTTTCAGAAATGAAATATTTTTATGTAAATATTAGCACAATTAATTTGAACATTCCTAAATTGTGTGAGTAAAATTTACAACTTGTTCTCAAACTCAAACTCTACGTGTTTCTTTTCCATGAGAGTTCGTTTTTGGACTTTATATATAAAAAGATATGATCTGGATATTTTCTATCACTATTCTCATATTTCGTGTTTTCATTTGTCCAATCATATCCTGTTCGCCTTGTTGATGAAGCAGAATCTAGAAGCATCATCCAACTACGCGGGATGAAGGTTTTCAATTAAAGTAACAATTGTCTTGTAATTTGTGCCATACGTGTATTACGTATGGTATTGAACAATTGAACACTGTTCCTCATCCCAACCTCTCACAATATATTACTTTAATGAAATTATTTTCTATATGATATCTAAAGTATTTTTGATGAGGAATTATGTATTTCGTACCTGAAATATATTTTTCAGATATTTTACCCAAATCTGCGAGTGGGTTAATTATCGTCGGAAGAGAAGTCTGGACAGAAAGATCATTCGAATTAATATGACACATGAATTATCGGAAAAGAAAAGAATGTCTTGAGTTGAAGTTGTTGATTATGTGCGCATATTTAAAAAACTGAACTAATGATGCTATAACGAGCGTACTTTTTATCATTATTTGTAACACGTAACATTACAATACGAGTACTACTTTAACCCATAAGTCTGTGCAACTCATAAAATATTTGACCGTACGGGAATTCAAATTCGGGTTCTAGGTTTAGCAATCAGATAACATAAGCCCTACTTAGATTCCCTGAGTCGGCAAAGCGGTCAATTTTAAAAAGAAAGATGGACATTTGCAATTTTCGAATACTTAGAGATTTTAATGTAAATCATACGATTTCGAGTAAAAAAACAGGAAAAAGATTCTATAATAAAAATGTAAAAAGAAAACTTTTTCTTGGATTAAAGAAATCAAAATTTGCCCCCTCCCCTTTTATATACACCTACATTTACAAGCTCTACACTACCGTACATGTCGGGAGACCAGTCGAGAGCTTGTGAGTTTGTCGCGGCGGTGGTGGTGCCTCATTAGGGCTGATACCTAGGTCCCAACATTCCCTTGATTGGCGCCAATTTCACGTTCCAGAGAGAGGTGGTGACTGCCATTTTGGGATATAATCGGCACCTCATTTACCGTAGCATTTGCCGTACCAGACCATAGCAGTTGACATACCAAGAAACACAAATCAATCGATGCGAATGTAGATCCGTGTAAAAGAAGAAAGAATATATATTTTATTTCATAGCCCAGTGTTCTTCCATGAGGTTATGAATGCGCGCGCGGCTGCAGGGGTGGGGGAGGGGGCGCCGCGGCCCGCACGTGCGCGGCGAGGGGGAGGGGTGGGGAGGGGGGGAGGGGGGGGAGGCGCAGGGTGAAGGGAGCCCGCCCGCATGTATTGCAATTAGCGAGGGCTCGCGCGGGCGCTGTGCGGAGGGTGCAGGGGCGGGGGAGGGCGGAAGGAGGGGGAGGGGAGGGAAGTCGACGCCGAGCGGGGAGCAGAGGCGCAGCTGCCGAGCCTTCCACGCAGACGAAGTGCGCTGCGAGGGAAGACGCGGGAAATTAATAATACTTTCACTTTGAATTAATTTTCAAATGTCCTTAATAACAGTCTTAAAATTAACAACAGAAATTGTAACTTTTTTGTCAGTTTTGCGGTTTCACTTTCAAAGTTATTTTTAATGCACCTATATTTATTGAATTGTTTGTCTGATTTTGCAAGTAATATAATTTTTTCACGAGTTTTTATGATTTCATTTTTGACTGATTGATGAATATTTTGTAAATTGACGTATTTTTTTAAATATTTTTATTTTACATTTTCTTATACAGTAAGGAAACAGATTACAGGAGTTAAAAGAGATGTAATGCTGCTGGAGACCTCAAATAATAAATAATAATTTCTAAGAATTGAGAATGGGGAAATAGTAGAAAAAATTGTTCTGGGGTATGAAATGTTACATAAATTACGTTCTCGAAGTTCGTGAGTTTTTCTTTAAGTTGGATTAAACTTATCTTGGGGAATATGGATTGAATTCTGCATCAATATTTTGATAATATTTTTTGTATTTGATAACATTAATTTGAAAATACTAGTTGCTGGAGTGGATGAAAGGGAATTAAAGAATTTGTTCAATTGTGGAATCTTCAAACTCTCGTGCAATTGTTCATTGGAAACGTTTTTAACTACCACATGTTAACTAGCGATTGACTTATGTTGAATTTCTGCGATGCAATTTCACACGTGGTTCTGTCGTGTGCCCATTTGAATCACTGAATATCCCTGTAATCAGTTGCATTTTTCAACAGTGTTCCTTGTTTGAACCTTTTAAGATTCTTAACTCATCTTTTAACACTTATTTTCTTCGCTCATTAGAATTGTGCGTGCCAACAATTAATTTATTTTTTCGTTCGAGCCTGATAACTATCTGTTCTGCACCATCTTGTACGTACATAGATCACAGTACAGCGGTTTCAATCAAGTAATGTTAATAAAACGCTGCTCCTTCCTGACGATCACCTTAATGATCACTACATAAATCTACTGATTTTTTTAGGGTTAACAATTGTTCAAATATTCTGCCTTTGTGTTCAGGTCTCGGCACAAGTCCTAGGTCGGTCCCTAGGGAGTCGGTAGGAAACATCTTACTCCTCTCCTTACTCCAAGAATACCAGCCTTTTAGTCTCTCTTGTATAATAGATCGCGATGTGAACGGGGAATTGAGTAAAGAAAAGAGGGAAGCTTCAGAAATAAAGAGAGAAAATGAATGAGAGTAGAATGGATTTCTAAGGAACCATTTTGTAATGATGTGTGAGCATATGTATAATATGTATTTGTAAAGAAAGTTAAATAAATGTTTATGATGCTAATGTCAAACTTCTTTCCACTGAGATGAGAATAATGAAAAGCTTAATTTGAAGTTGGTAAGTAAGAAAACATGATCGACATAATCAAAAGCTTTATTCAGTAGCGTAATATCAAGTAAGTAAATAAATGTTAGGTATTGAGTAAAACAATTTTGAAAACCCAATATAATGTACTCTCTGGCGGCATGCGTTACGGCAAAGGTTTCTCAAAATCAGCCAATAGCATTTTTTAAGCAGCGTAATCTACTGCACCACTAATTTCAATTGCGTTACATCTTTGTAGAGAGGCTAGCATTTTCGGATTTCTAGTGTTAAGGTACACGTGTGCCAGAGGGCCTCACAATCGGTCAGCCAGATGAGAAGTGGTAAAAACGGTTCTGATAACTGACATGTGGAGCTCCCTTGAATATCTAAAACAATGTCAATGTTTCTATGTATTTATGTTTTAGAACAGTCAGTAAATACTGTTGTCGAATCTACTCTACTTCAGAATTCAAGATTGTCTTATACAAGCTGAAGTTGTAAAATGCTAAAAGGAAGATAAATAATATGTATTCGTTTCAACCATTTTTTCCATAGTATAAGTATATGTGTGCCTTTTACACAACATATTATGTCAAAAATTGATTATAAAGATATTTACAAATTAATAGAATTAAAAAGAATATCAAATTATTCCACTAATGTGATACAAAAACTTTATTTTTGGTGATATCAAATATTTCTGTCGAGTTGCGGGCACCGTACTGATAGGCTATTGAAAGCACCTGTACTTATTTGTTCCACTTATTTGAAGTAATTATCAACAAATCATGTGGCAAGAGTAATGCACTAGAGAGGTTACACAAACCTGATAACTATTAAGGGGAATATTGAGAAATATTGAGACTAATATATTTCTGATTCTTTTTTAATTCTTAAAATTATATAAGTACTGAACATAAATATTGGGAAGATTACAGAAAGACCTTAACTTTAATTTTATTCCATACTCGTTTCTTTTTATTTTGTTTCTGTGAAAAAAATTTACTACGTAGTATGATATGACTACCAAAAGGTATCACTGCCAAGATCATACCCCCAGGCATATTGCCAACGCAGCGCATGGTTCGAAGCCCCACTGAGAGCGACACGAGAAGAAAATCCAGGCCCCCACCTGCGCCCCCGCCCCCGCCCCCGCCCCCGCCCCCGCCCCCAGCCCCACAGCCCGCGCTCCGACGCGCTGGCGCCCGCGCGTGTCACATTAACATGTCGAATTGAGTTACTCCAGATTCAATCTGTACTCGATTAGTTGAGCGTTCCCCCGCGGCTGCAAATTACCCCCCGTTTCGCCCGCCCTGCTCCGCCGCCTCGCCCTCATCGCCCCTCATCGCCCTCGCTGTCGCCGCAGGGGCGGGCGACGGACGGCCTCGCTGCGCGCTCGCGGTCAACTGCGCGGGCTCCTCTAAAAGTGGGGAAAGAATCATCGGCCAAAATCATCAGCATCATAGGTTTAAACAGCGGTAGCGTCGACGGTTTCAACTGAGAAATAAGATTCGCAGCATGCAACACTGCTGTATGTAAATAAAATATTTTGTATTCACTGTAATGTCACGTATGTAAAATTATTGCATCTTTAGTGAAAATATCAATAGAGTGGTATTCAAAAAGGAAGGTATGTAATGAAAACAATTGCAGATATTACGCAGAAAAAATTACCTAGCTGAATTTAAACAAGTATCGGCACGGATTTAAGATTTTGTTTTGAATCCTCTCGCAATAATTTGGTAGCAACTTTCTCTTTAAAGTAGAGCGATGATAAGGAGATAATATTCTTTCATTACGTTTCATAGTTTAATCAGAGAGAGAGAGAGAGAGAGAGAGAGAGAGAGACAGACAGACAGACAGACAGAAAGAGAAACACAGAGAGACAGAGAGAGATTCCTAGAACTATGATAGATAGCACCACTAGTAACGAATATATTCGTGAAAGCGCTCGCTTGAGCATAAGAGCAACGACCAACCAAAATTTAGCATGAACTATGGCAAGAATTTGAGAAGTGAGAAACGCAAACTCTCCATTTTTACTAAAGCGTTTGGAAGGAGAACGTCGGTTACCACGGTCGGTTACCGCGGATCTGCAGAGAGAGAAGATTGGTCGAGGAACGGAAACTGAAGACGCTTATCGAAGGTAATGCTTTTACACTCAATATGGAATCAACTGACAAGTGGAATATTCATAAATTTGTAAACAGAGTGATATTTGATTAAACAACGCTACTAACAACAACCAGAAACTACTCGATTTTCGCTACGGAAATCCAGAATATTTCTGCTAGCTTTTGAGATATGGAATAGAATCAAATCTAATTGAAGAATGTTTCTATTTCAGCTATTTTTATTTTTACTCTTTCATTTCATTACTTTACTTCATTATTGGATTTGCATCTTATTCGTTTGTCACTTGGTAATTTTGTACTTTGGACGAAATAAGTGACATCCTATTTCTTGTCAATTCAACCCCAAGTGGAGTGAGGAACTCTAATCAAGAACAAGAAGACTGGAAATCTTTTCGACGCATCAGTTCGAAGGCGGTTGGCGCGAGCGGAGAGGCGCTGCCAGCTACGGTCAGCGTTCACAAGTGCAGCCAAAGCGCGGCCCTGAACCGTGGAGCGCCCTCCGTCTGCAGCAGCCAACGGTTCCTTCGAGGGACACGCGGCGTGAGTCGTTCCAGTTTTCATTTGAACTTTATTCTTAATTGCCAAAGACGCTTGCGTAGAACGCAGTTATTATTCGAAGACTAATAGATTTCTTCCGTGTACATTAAAATTATGTACATCTAATCTATTAAATTTCGAAAGTAAATTCATCAGTTGTGAAACAAATGCTGATACTAGTACAAAATTAATATTGTAAAATTCCTTTACATGTAATTGTGTGTGTATTCAAGTTAATTTTTATGACCAAATCTCATTCAAATTATTTCAATGTGTTATCACAATGTTCAACTGCAGAGATAGGGTAAATAATTTCATTTCATCTTTGTTTAGTTGGAAAGTTCTTGTATCGTGAAAGCAATTAGTGATGATAAAGAGAATAATGATAAAGAATCATCAGTAAATCTTTATTTGAAACTGTCAATTTTAAACATTAGTATGGTAAATTCACAACAACGTAACTTTCATTGAACCAATATTTGTGTGAACATTTTTATAAGAGTTCATTTTTTAGTGTATTTCTATTTGGAATCTTTCTTTTTTTGTACAAAGTATTTCTATTTGTATGTCATTTTTTAGAAAAGTGTCAAAAAGGGTATATTTTCATGCAGTGAGAAATGTATTTATGTTGTGTGTTTGTGTGATGTACGTCAGGGAGGGTATTAATAGCATTATCGAGAAAGGTTTAAACCAAAAGACAAACCAGTTCAGACTAGTGAACCTGATATTTAATGTAACTTTCTAAAAGAATATATCAAACGATTTTTTTACAGAAGTTACTCGACTTTTGCTTTTATCAGTGTGCATTAAAAGACGTACCCGCTCGTGGTTAGGATAGCGGACATTTTTTCAGCTTTTCCTAATTTATACGTGGCGTTTCTCGGAAACGTCACGAATTCGAGTATCATTGAGGTATTACTCGATTCGTTTGACCTACTCTCATTTATATATATAAAATCAGTTAGATCAGTGACATAATATAATATGAACCTTAAATTTTCCTTTTCTATGCGCAGTCTCTCACTTTAATATAAGTACATTAACTATAACACTCAAAGTGAAATATTGTATCACTTTGAATGTCTACAGCGCCGAAGAAAATGTCAATGCGGCTAAAGTCTAGCATACGGTACAACTTGCGGAAGTCGTTTAAGCTGGCACTTCGAGCCGCTCCGACGATAACTACGCAGTTTGAATTTTGGAGGCTTTCTTGAAAAGCGCTTTCTTATAAAAAGAATTGGTTATTATGCGGTGGATAGACTCAAGGATGTTTATAGTGAACGCGAGGGCCGAAGGCCCGAGCCTCGCCGTGACTTGGATCCGGGCGTGCGAAGCGAGAAAACTTGCCTTTGAAAGTAAATGGCGTTACAATGCGGCGGGGACAAAGCGTGTGAAGGGCGAGACATGAAAATCTCCTATCCGTAAGTTTTGTTCATTTTTATCAAATCGCGTAGTGTAATTTGAGGGAGGACTTGAGACCCGCTTATCTGAGTGTGTACCGTGCACCATTCTTTAACCGTCTATGATCGTAAGTTCCATGAAATGTCTATAATGTTTGCCACTTTAATAATCGGCCACCTAGAGATATAATTTGTTGTTAGGTTTCTTATCTGTGTTGAGATATAAGAGGCGCTCCGGCTACACATCACTTGACATTCTAATGATAAAGATTTCGGGATACTTCCCCTTGAGTAGTTAAAGTACTACTATAGGTCGAACAGAATGGAATTCTCCATTTTACCAACGACAAATTGTGATTTTCAACATGAAAAGGATATTGTAGTACATAAATTGACGAAATAGTCAATCTGCCAGTAAGTTCAATCCACGACATCGTAAGACGATATGAACGAGAGGATAGAATAGAAAGAGTGCCCTCAAAGGACAAAGTCCAGTCTTACAAGAGAAGAGAGAGATGCCTGACCGAGGAAAGTGAGAAGAATCCCAGATTAATTGCGCCGAAAGTTGCTACTGAGTTGTTAGAAGAATGAGAAGAGACACTGCGCCCTGAAACTGCGGGGAAAATGCTAACAAACGAAGGGTTTGATGGAAGAGTGACAGAAGACGGTTGGAATTTGCAAAGTAGTATGTGAACAAGGGGTCATAGTGGTGGTTGAAGTAATTTTTGCTGATGAGAGCACGTTTACTTTGTGACAATCTGATGGGTGGATCAGGCTATTGTATGGTGCAAGTCAACAAGCCTTACTAATGTTAAAATGTGCACGAGAAACTAATTGCTCTAAAGTGAGTGTTATTTTCTCTCGTATCAAGGTAATTTCTTCAAAAAGAATTTTTAACATTGATGAAGTTTATGCGTTTATATATTTCACTGAATTTACTTTAATGTTCATAAAATTGTTCCATTCCAGGTATTTTTATTTAAATATATTTCAACATCTGAACTAGCAGCTTCTGCCGTTTTCTACGACGTAAATTTTGTTAGACCATTCCCTTCCATTGAGATTAGCTGCGGTAGGTTGTGATTCTCCGCCTGCGGGGTTTGCAGATGCCAAGGACTGTCCAAGATGTGCGAAAGCTGAACAGTGGCAGACGGCAGCGATTAATTGTTGATTTCAAAACTGTACAAAGTGGCATCGTAAAAATGAATATGACTCTCCTTCTGCCACTTCGTTTCGTCTGTGCTCGTTATCTCCTCCTGAGAGATCAACCCTTTACTACTTTTATGGCAAGATCCCCCTTTTACTTTCCCCTCACGGTATTTAGCGTCTCCTCTCCCTTATATTTACTTAATAAGCCAGTAAAACTCGGTGTCATTATCTGCAACCTGAGCTAATACAAAATCTTCCCGCTGCGCCCCACCCTCCTGCGTCAGACGACCAAGCCGAAGAGGGGGAGAAGGCAATTAACGATTCGTGGAGGGGAAGAAAATTAGAAGCAGTTGAGCAACAATAATTTTGGGACCAGCACAGCCTTCCGAGCAACAATTTTTCCAAAAAAACAAAAAGAATGTGGTCATTTTATACTATATCAGATGGGAAGGAAAACAAAAAAGTATGACACAGTAAAAACATATTAATATTAAGCTTAGTATGAAAATACATCATTACTTAAAATTCTAGATTCTAAAATGTAAAAATGTATTTTATTATTTGTTTTGTACATTGCAATGTGTGATGTCTTCTTTACTTTTTTCTTCCTACATACCTTTTTATGTACAAACGTAAGATGTTCGTACTTGTTTAGTAAAGAAAAAGTATTGAAATACTGTGGCAAAAGTCAGCGATTTTTAGAGATTCCATTACAACACTCATTCACATAACACTACACTCAACATTCATGGTATCAATGAAAGATGTAGATTTTTAAAGCGAATGGTGATCCCCAAGTGCGCGCATGATGCCAAAACGAATGCCACTGACTCCTCACTGCCCTTCACATCCCGCGAGAGACGAGAAAGCGAAAGAGCTGAGCGAAACTCGCTGTTCTAGCCCGCACTTTGTTAGAGAGCGTCAGAGAGCAAAGTCGCGAGCTGCTCTCCAGCCCACGCAGTCGCTCTAGCGCCCACTCGCCCGCTCTCGAGTCCGGCAGCGGCGGCGGCGGCGGCGGCGACGAGGAGGGGAGTATTTCCGTGCCCTAACGACCCAGCGCGGGGGCCTCTTTGATGTATTTGCTCAATTCATGAGCAAATTGTGCTTTGTGAAGTGTCAAAGGACTCAGTAAAACTTGAGGGACGGCTGCGCGAGGACTGATTGGACACTGTCCGCCGGCGCGGGCGTGAGCGCTAGTGTCTCTTTAAACAATCCGAAGCGCCTCCGGCCCCCGCGGCCACGGGCGGCGCCTCCGCCCCCGCCCCCGCCCCCCGCCTCCGCCCCCCGCCTCCGCCCCCCGCCTCCGCCCCCCGGCTCATCTTGTATGGGGTGTCGCTGTGGCCCCAGGGGTTCGGGATCCGCGAGGCTGCGGAAGGCGGCGAGGAGCGTAGGGTGTTCGGGGGGATCACGAGTCGGATTGAAGTTGCCGGAGAGTAAGGAGACTTTGAGGAATGGCGTTGGGAAACGGATAGGAAGACAAGGTAGAGGGTTTAGATGGTAATAAAGAAAGATGGGACTCCATTTGAGCTATTAGGAACAAGGAACGAGAGCGATATATTTAGAGACAACGCAGTTGTAGTGAGTGTACTAAGTGATGAAATGTTCCGTAGTCTGGTGTCCAAGAAAGAGGAAGGATATCCTGCTAGTGATAGTAGTAGTCACGAAAAACTACCCGCCCGAGCAGCTCGCTTTAGTATAGTTTTATTGTTGTGTTGAAAATACATTTATCTTTGTTTTTTTAATTGTTGCGTCCTTTAATTGACGCATCGCTTTTCGAATCCCCTTGGAGGGCGTTAAGTGCGTTTCACCTAGAGAAATCCTCCGTTAACAACGCGGGAGTAATCGTCCATTAATTATTTTACATTCTTGTGTCCGTCACGTCCCGCGCAGTCGTTATTACTGCTAGGTAGCATCTCGGCTTGCGCTCCTGCGTCACTACTCAGATGAATTGGGATGGGATTAGGATAGGGTAGGGTTTAGGACGCTTCACAGGGGTTGGGCTAGCCCTTGCGAAGCAGCCAAACTGGTTTTCTTGGCATAAATGTTACATGAGACTGTACGGGATTCCACAGAAATCGAACCCGGATCCCCTTGGTGAAAAGCAGGCGACTTCAGTCTGAGCCACCTGATGACGCTTTGACACTTTGATATAATCTATATTTAAGGCCGCTTTATTACATCTAGGTCATCAGCCACCTCTATCATTATACAATTGCATAGTCAAACATAGCTGTTGCAATTTAGTTTTTCATATTTATTCTTGATAAAATTGTATTTTCACATGTTATGTTTAATGTAACTAAAGTACTATTATAATATTCGGTGGCTATATGAAATTACATAATTTAGTTTACCAGAAAAACTTTGAAAATGTTTGATGACTTAATCTAATTAGTTTAATCGACTGTAAAATTGTAGTTAACTAATCTTAATATTGGGCAAGAAAACAAAAAAAGCACCTCAGAAGAAGTATTCCGTATTTGGAAATATTTGGAGGAAAGGATGGAGGGGATCTGTTCTTAATTTTGGTTTTAATTTTGTACATTTCCGTATCTATAGTGAGATGATGCCTTTATGAGGAATAAGCTTGTGTAAATGTTGTTTGATATGAATACTATTAGGTGTGCTATTTCATTTATGTTTAGATCATGGTGTAGCCGCTTAAAGCTAATGATTAATATTATCTTACATATTAATTTTGAAGTACTTGCATTTTATTGAGATTGGTTTGGCGACATAGGTCCAAATCGGGCTCGCTTATAGAAATGTTGAGTTAATGAGAGGTTTGTGTAGCACTAGTGCGTTTGGCAGTGATGAGTGATTGTATGGGTTCAGTAAAGGACCTAATTTCATTATTTTGTTTTTGGCTTATGCTTTTATCTCAATGTGTTTTTTCTAGTAAAGTTTTGTATCTAGATGTAATCCAAGATATTTTATTGGTTTTGAGATTGGGGTCCAACTGATATTATTATTATTATTATTATTATTATTATTATTATTATTATTATTATTATTTATAAATAGCGTAGAGCAACGGGTGAGTAGCTCAACTATAAAATTATTTTCCAGACAAATTGATTCGTTGAATTTCACCCAGCTATGAAGCTAGTGCCGAATTCTCCCCACCCGTGACTCGAATCCTGAACTTCGATTAAAACAGTGTCCTTTCATAGTTTCTAGCTGTCAGGGGAGGAAAAGCTGTCATCCAATCGCGACTCCCAATCCAACCGTTACGTCTTCAATTTTTCGTATTGCCGCTTCCTATTCGACGACACTGTTCCCCACTCTCTTCAGATCGTGTCCTTGATGTTTTAAACGAAGTTTAGTTTAAAGTATAGTGAAGTAAAGCCTCAGGTTCTATGATGCTGCAGAGCCTGCTTGTGTTACCACTAAGTCGTAGAAACGGGTGATACCTCACTTTTCAATTGTGCCCAATTTCCAATTACCTCACATGTCGGAAGGCCAGTCGAAAGTATGTCCCGGGTGAGACGGTGCACCGCTGATGAGAGATGCCTGATTGTAGAAAACCCAGCAAACCGATGAGCATGTTGGCGTCGTATCTCACCATTCAGCAAAGAGAGATTAGACTCCTCCCGTGATAAAACATGCACTACACATACGGGACTAATGACCGTTACTGTTGACGCGCCATGGAACAATCAATCAATTAATCTATTATTGAAGCCAGACACTTGTTCCTCATAGCAATTTATCTCTCAAATTTAGTTCTTTAAATAGTGAATTGCACATTGTTTAAAGTATGAGTAACTTATTAAGTAATAACTGTAAGAGTGGGAAAGGAGTTGGTATGCCGATGGTGCTCGATGTCCGTTCAGAAACTCGCGCCCTCCAGTTGCCCTTCGCAACAGGGCACAGAGAGGGCGCGGTGTCCGCTGCAGGGCGCCCGGCGCAGCTGCGGCCGGGGCCAGCGTTGGCGCCGCGGCCCGACCCGTAATTTGCGCCGCGGAAAGTCCAGCAGCAATCACATACAACCCCCCGGCGCGGCGTGCTGCGATTACTCTAAAATATTTATTAAGCCTCTAAATCATGATAAACTCGCTCACTCACGGCTGCGGCCGCCCGCGCACCACCAGGCCCCTCGCCCCCGCCCCCGCCCCCGCCCCCGCCGACGACCCTGCGCTCTGCCGGCGGCATGGTGCGGCTCCCCTCGCGCCCTCCACCCCTCGCGCGCACGCGGGGGGGGGGACAAACGCGCACGAGTCTAGGGCTTTGTGCCTTTGCACGGCTTTGCCTTTTGGGATTCTGAATCACTAATTTTCGATGCGCGAAGAAATTGAAAGAAGACAATGCGGCTTTCGGCCATGTCTGATGTTTCGTTGTACTCGTATACACAGATGTCCGGAAAAATACAAAACCAAAGAAACAGTTTGGATTTTTGACTGAAATATACAAATATTTGATTAAGTTATTCCATCTATTTTCATAGAGAGCGAATCCTCACGATCCGTGCGTCACGCCTGCTATTAAATATTGGATACTCACGTGTTGCCTTACGCAGTGGCCACTTTTGTGATATTTCTGGTTGGTAGAGAACCCGTACTGTACATCCGTATGTACTGCACTGCGTTATTGCAATATTCATGACGACTCAATTTGTCAAAATATTACTTTGTTGCAGTGTTATATAAGAGTATTTTATTAGTTCTTGAGCTGTGTGCGTGTTCTATTTTGAAAGACCAATTTTGTGGATATTTTTAGCAGAATTTTTCCTGCTTCTGGATGATTTCTACGATTTTTTTTCTTAATGCTTATTGGATTTTGCCACAAGTTTTCATTGTTTAGATCGATAATATGAAGATAATTCCGAGAACTCATTTTGAAAGATTTTTTAAAATATTATTTCGCCTTGAAATGTACAAAAACTATTAAGAGTTAAGAATATTATTCAGAATTCATAATATTAACTTATTAAAGTGATAAACACAATTTTGAAAAAAAATATATCTTCTTAGTTTTGATTAAGTCACAGTTAATAATTATTATTTACTATAAAGTTCTTTTAAAATAACAATCTTATATTTACGTGAAAACAAACCAATTTATGTATTAATAGGAAGCTGCGAGTATGTGGATATTTATTTTCGGTTTTACTTTAACATCACTCATAACATGTCACTGTTAACTTATGGAAATTATTTTAACATATCTACAATAGTAATCGTGGTATGTTTGTCAAAAGTTCACTGCATTGAAGCGATATTCCTCAATTACCAAAACCAAATTACATTAGTAAAACTTTTGTAATGTACGCAATCTCAAGATTTGTGGTGAAAATTTGATAATATAAAATGTAAACGTTAATTTATCGCTTTTTCTCAAAGATAAATCAATTTTTCTAAAAAGTTTGTTTCATCTTCGAATTTATCTTGCAAGACATTTGCCAGAGACACAAAATAAACGTACAGTTCTTTTTTTCAAACATAATGTTTGAAATAATATCTTTCAAAGATATGATCTTTGATTATGCATATTGAACATACTCATGTATTTCGTAATTTTGATTCAAAAAATAGATGGCTTGCAATTCAGGAGGAAGAAAGTTGAAAGGTATTTATATAACGCAAAAATAAAGCCCCTGCTCACAAAACCAAACAGTTTTACTTGAACCTGTATTATCTCTCTTATTATAAGAAAATTCAAGTAAAAACTGCAATTGTCAAAAAAATATATAGCAATATTTTCCATTTAAAATCATCAATTAAAAGTATTTCAACAAAACAATACAAAATACAAAGTAATAACGTAGAATATTAACGTAACGACAAAAACCTTTTAAATTTGATTTCAACTCCCTAACAATAATGTCTTAGAGTTTAAAAGCATTTGAAATTATTGTCAAAATTAGGAATTAATGCATAATAATTGGTTATCCATTCAATAGCAAACTTCATATGCTTTATTTCGAGAACAATAAAATCTTGGAAATAGACGAAAGGCATGGATACTAAGCTCAGACGTACGCATTAAATTCTGTTTGATGTCGAGTTTATTCCGCCCAAGAAATATTTTATAGGGCTATCTGCATCTGTTTGTATTGAGTTGCTGCATATTGCAAATCAGCGCTTTTTGAATTGCTCTACGGAGGAGAGGTCCCCGAAATGTAGCCAGGAACTGCAACTTTCTGTTCCATCTCGTTGGTTGCTCAACTTTGCAAGGAAGTATTTATGAACTCAGATAACCTTAAAGAATGACTACGCTTTCTTTCTAGTATGGGTTTCAGTCGTGTTTCATGGACAATCACTAGATATATAAAAACATATTTTGTTTCATTTTATGGAGGCTTATACAAATTCTTATATTTAATTTGGTTTGATTTGTTCTAAATGTTTTCTTTTTGAAATTATAGAATTATAGTGAACGAGCAAAAAGGTCTGTCATCTGACGCTGTAACGTAATTTAATACACGAGTACATTCGTAGGCCTGTATAGATTTTTTTTTAGTTTCATTGTTCATTGTCTTATTAGATGGAGACAGCTCATTGCATAACGAAGCTTTATCATTATATGATTATTTTGTCCAATTTTGGTATGTGACTAATACAACTAGGAAAACACACAGAACCATCTTTTACTGTCAAGCACTCTAACGCTATACAAATCATCCATTCGCCCAACAGTACTATTTGCATGCCCGAGCTCGACGTATGTGGACAAAACCAACCTCGTCAACCAAGTTTTTTAAAACTATTCGATAGTTGCTTATTTGGCGGTAGACTGGTTGAGGTGGATGGCCTACGATAGGTACCAACTCGACTACCACCTTATTTTAATAGCTTCAAAGGACCAGTGTAAAGCGAGCACACGCGCTGGATTCCTGCAATGGATTGCTATTACAGGGAGTTGATATCACTTGCGTGGTTCAGTAGACACGATTGAATTTAAAACATAATTGAATCTAACACATTACACAAAATAAATTAACTAAATATCTTCTTAGAAAAAAAAACCAAATGCCGTGTGAAAACACCATAGGTGTTTTAATACTGACGCAAATAAGCATTGTATTTGCAGTTGATAAAGGAGATGCAGCGTTGAATCTTTACAGTTCAAGAATCTGAAATAAAATGAAATGTAGTACATATGGTACACTTAAACGTGATGACGGTGGCGTGCAGCTGCGCCGCCGCCCGTAGGCCAGAAGAGCGGGTTGAAGCTGTGACCCGTGGAGCCCGCGACGGCGCTGCGCGAGGCGAGTAGGCGCGGGGCCCAAGACTGGATGAAGGCGGCGCAATTCTCTCACGCGCAGAGTACGAGCGATGATGCACTAGTAAAATTAGCACGTACATCATCAATGGCATAATTGGTAGCATTGTAGTCGAATGCACTAAACACACATGTAGTTGCTGCAGTTCAAAAGTTTTACGATACATCATTGAAAGGTTGCAACAAACAGTTTGATGCTGGAACGATATAAGTCACGTGATTGAGTTTCTCACGCGATTCACTAATTAGCAGCAAATAGTACAGTGGCCATTTACGTGCACTGGACAGGCACTGCGTAGTACTATTACGCATATAATTCACAACTAGTAACTGCTGATAGCATAGTGTGCGGCTGTGCAGATACAACGCATCGCGATAGAACTGAGTCTGCAGCTCATTCACTGACCTCAGACACTTTAAAGAAACGTGTCGTGAATTAGGCCAACACACGGAGCGTCACGGCATGCCGTCGGTGTTGTGAGCAGACGATTCGGGTGCGTCGCCGCGCTGCCTCCTGCCGCTGGCCATAGAGGTCATAGCCATAGAGGTCATAGCTGCCTCCTGCCGCTGGCCATAGAGGTCGCTCAGGCAGCAGCTGTCGCCGCTCCGCACCGCGCGCTATCCGTCTCCGAACGGCTCGCAGGGCGTCCGGGGTTGGCGGAATCCGAATGACGATCGCGGCGTTCACGCGCCATTTGTCCTGAAGATTCGACTTTTCCTCCGGACACTTTGGTTCCGTGACGTTTGTTCGGTGAGCGGCCGTAAGAAAAGCGGCATAGGTTCGTGGCTGCTCACGCGAAACAACGGCGAAGCGATGGCGAGTTGGTTCGTGCAAGGGCAATGTATCACTCTGCACAGTTCCAATGTGTTTGGTAAAATATTTGCTTAATCTTTTAGGCAAATCTATATTCCTTCTATTGTTTACTATTATGTTGGTTTGTTTTATAAATTGAAAAAAATGAAATATTTAATTTAAACCCCAAATAATAACCATCATAAGTACAAATAAGATGTTCTAAATAATTGATGTACGATGTTCCATGAACCTTAAAATAATTTCACTTATTTCTGTAAACCAAATCACTGAAAATCATTAATCAACCCACCCTAATGACAAGAAATTACAGCGTATATGCATTATACAAAATGTAAATTAAAAACTTTTTTTATATAGGAGACATTTTTCTAAATGAGTTTCTCTAAAAACTAATATTAATAAATGCTTTCGTTTCAATGTTACTCGCAATAATAATTTTCTTGCTTACAATGCGGATAACGCAGTATCTATGGATAGAAGTATCTTTACAAATGTAAATTACCACCTTTTTTTCAATACTTTTGAGAGGTTATGAAATAAGAATCAAAATTTGTCGTTAAGGGTGAACTTAACCTGACTGAAATTAAATGTGGCAAGTAAACAAACATTTGCCTACCAGCTCATCTAAATGAAGCATTGCTTCCTTAACGCCTCCATTCTCTCAAGGATTTTCGGGGAAGTCACTTGGGCAGAATAGCTACCGCGAAAGCGACCGAAGGCGATAAAAACAAGGACACACAAAACGCATAAAGCGCTATTCCGGGTTTCAAATTCCATCTTCACGAAACAGATTGCCCGACTCTGAGTTTCCGCCTCTGTATAAAAAAGTAGTTTATGTGCATAAGTGCGCTATTTCCGGAATCCCGGGTGCTCTGAAACAGCCGCGCGGAGTTCCGCCCCTCGCACCGCACTTGATTGATAGAGAGCGGCGGGCGACAGGGTCACGCGAGAGCTGCGGGACGGAAAAGAAAAAGGCGGGAAGGGAAAAGCGAAATATCGGACGTTAGTAACGACAAGATTTCGCACTCAGTGCTGTACTGCTGTATAAAAAGTTCGTCAATATTGGAAAAAATTTTATGAAGTTGTCAGAAGCCAATTCAAAAATAAAGTTAGGAGTCGAGGAGAGAAGGAACTTTTCCGTCAACCAGCTTTTAAATAAATAAAAAAATACGCCGACGCGGTATAACAAATTGTCACACATGGGCTACAAAAGTACTCGCAAGTTCCTTTTCTAACTCAACTTCCACGACATGTCTGCTCGCTCGACATGGCGCCCGATGGGGGAAGGCGTTCGGTGGCAGGTCGGGACGTCCCTGAGGGCGGGGGCGGTGCAGGCCACGCCTCAACCCCGTCATCTTCTTCCGCCGAGCATTTCCATGGCGCCTTCTCGCAACGCCCTTCCCAAGGTCTCCCAGCAGGGTCAGGTGGGTATCGAAGCCGGCAGGTAACCCAGTCACCGTACTTAAAATACTCGCCTTGACGCGTTTTGGAATGTTAATATTACAAGTTGGTTACTCTGTTTTATATGTAGAATGTTGACCACATGGGTTAAGATTGTTTTAAACAGAGAAAGATTACCTCTTAAAGAAGAGATAAAAGTAAAATTTTATCTTACATAATATAATATAATGCCATGTTTTGAATTATTCACGTATAAAGTGAGATAGCAATTTGATATACTACGTTTTTTTAATGTAATACTTAAATAGTAGATTAGCTAAAATATCTTTCCAAAAAATATATTCTTCCCGGCTACTCGACGTGATGGCGTCGCGTCAGAGACACTTCCCCCTCCTTGCACGGCTGTTTACTGCCGTTGAAAACTCTTATATGAATTGGGAGGGGGTGCTCAAGCCTTTAATGTTCAGTGAGCTATTGATGACAGTGGTGAAATTCAAGGTATACTGATGTAAAAATGCCACTATCTGGAGTCGCTGAAAATGCCACCAATCAATCCAATATTTTTGGGTTCAGAAGATGCGGAAAAAGAAAGGATATTAGAATGTGAATTAGAAGGAATTGACGTGATTGGAAGAGGAGAAAGATCAAAATATTCCGAGTAATGATGATTGATTCTTACACAGATGGTAAACTTGATACCGAAATAAAGCAGTCGGATGATAGTGACAATACTGAGAGCTTTCTGGGAGCTGTATGTCAACGAATAAATCGAGACAATTTTGTAAAGTGCGTCAACATCATGGTTGAAACGCAGAATGCCTCCAACTTAGTCGACACGACAAAATATTCTAACAAAATAGACAGACGTGAAACGCAATGGCAGAAATTAATAAACTATTGTAGATTGTTGATAAGTTTCTTTACTTGCCGCAATTGCTAGTTATGTTGTGTATACAAATGTAGATTTATATTGATTGAGACCTGCATATTCAAGAAATTCACGGGACTGCTGGCGAAAAAGAAGAATTTAAAGTAATTCGGCTTTTTGTGGGAGTGTTGTATCTCTCTGGAGGAAGGAAAGAGCAACATTTAAATGCGGATGAACACAAGATAGTACTTGTTTGCAATGAATGTAGTTCGGGGGAATTTACATTAGTTCACGCACACTCATAAATGTCCTTATATGTTTCAATTTTGGTGGAATTTTTTGTTTATACATTTTATTGTATTCTATGGTTTTCCTTTCTTAAATAAATCTTCAATATATAATTCTTGAGTTCGTGAGATTTTGATAAAGTGCTTACTGTAAACAGAACTTATGAGCCCGCTTATTATCTTTATACATTATTACATCTACACAAGTAATAGAACTCGATAACAAATATATCAGAATATTAACACACTAATTTCATTCATAATAAAACAATAAATACAATATAAACAGCTGTTAGATGAAATATAAAACGCTAATGGCGTTACATAATTATGAACGAATAATGCAAGATCACGAAGACATACTGAATAAAACTGGACAGTTATTTAACTCTTAAACCCTACCCTGAAGTTGTGCACTAACCCTACCGTGGTGAGCCACACAATTTCTTTTTATGGACTACAAATGGGATAAAAAGGCAAATTATTTTCAATTTAAAAAATTTATTTAGACACTTTTGAGATATTTTGAAAACACTTTCAAATTTCCTTTACTGTTGACAAGCAAATAGTGCAATTTTCTCTGATATTCCGCACAAATTGACCTAGATTGCCTAAGCAATTGTTTTCGTGTCCCTTTTTCTTGGCCATGAAACAGCTCCTTGTTTCGTGCATCTTCTCCTTATGTTTGCCCGTCTTCCCGCACCACTGAGGTATCAGGGGACCTCAACACGTGTATCTCCGTTGAAATCTTAAAATAAATTTTCCACAGCTTTACATGACTTTATTTATACTACGTATGTACGTACATGTGCGAGAAAGTAATAACTATTGCAATATTTCCATGGTTTTGGACTCGGTTGAAATTCAAGAATCTTCGATGCAGTATTTGTGTTGTTCTGAGAATGTTTTACCATCTAATAATTATATTTAACATAATATTTCTTTTGATTGAATAACCTTCGTGATGAACAGACTGAAATATTCCAAAAATCCAGCAACCTCAAGGCCTTGATTGACGCAAGGCATTGAGACCTTGACTGCGCCGTTCCTCAAGCGCAGAGAATCAGGAATCCTGTGAGAGTCAGGAATTTTCTCGATCGAGTCCTTTGCCCCTGGAAATACTCAAGCCCGTCTTCGTTCCCGATGAATTTCATTAGCCCAGTTCCTTTATCACGTCACCTCGCAGACTTTGCGTTTTGCTATCTTTCTTTGTTGGGATTGTTCTTATGACGTGCTTGCTCTTTTATATGCAGTTTTATACAAAATGCTGTTTTATTTAATATCGTGTCATGTAAATGACTTGCGAGAAACATCGAAGGTGTGAAACGGTAGCAATGACTCCGAGATTGTTGAAGTAAAACGCTGCATTAGTCACATACGTGGCCCACTCCATCCAATAGACAGAGCAGCGACGGCAGACCTCAACTGCGGCATTTCCAGAACAAGCTACGTCAGTTATCCATTCAGCCAAGCCGCCCGCTCCCGCATTCAACATTCTCCAATCAGGGCCCTTGCCCGCTGAGGCCTCGGGAGAACAATGGTCCACGGAGCTCCGCAGAGGAATTCGGGTATTATTATTGACGTACCTCAGCCGGAGCAAGTCCCACAGAGGAGGGCTCAAATCGCTGCTATGGCTGCGCCCAAGGCTTCTACGGCTTCGGCTTATGCTTGCGGGGCGCTATTCTGTACGTGGAAGCGGCAGAATTCGCAATCGAAAGCCACGCACAGATCGCTTCATCGTCTGACATCACTTACGGAAGCCAAGTTCGCGAGTAACATCTCGATTGAGGGTGATGAAATAATTAAGGGCAAAAATTTTGAGAGCCATGTCATTCTTGTGGCATGTAATGGACCACGGAAGGTTCCCGACAAAATCAAATTCTTCCGGCAATTTCCTGTCCTGTCAAGTTTCACGTTGCAATCAGACAAATAGGTTATCATCATAGAAAAGATTTTCTTATAAAAAATCATGTACTGCTACTATATTAGTTCGAATCCATAAATTCTCGGCTATCCGGGAGCCACCGCGTCGTTGGCTGGGAGGCCCATACTGAACATTGTGTTTACTTCAGAGAAGTATTCCTCCGTCGCGACAGCTGTTCATTCACGCACTCCCCAAATTCAGAATACTGATTTTCCCTATAGGTTCAGAGTACCTACTTCCCCTTCTTTAGCAGTTACTGATCTTTGGTGAAATG
This sequence comes from Gryllus longicercus, assembly GCA_038098605.1. NCBI lineage: Eukaryota > Metazoa > Arthropoda > Insecta > Orthoptera > Gryllidae > Gryllus > Gryllus longicercus. The sequence continues at coordinate 3,144,380 of JAZDUA010000121.1, read as the reverse complement.
TATTTAATACGTTGAACTCTAACTCGACTCGTTTGAAGTCGGGCCAATGCAATCGGCGAGACCTAGGGGCCTGTCCGCTAGCTGCCGATGGCTGAATACTACAAGCCAGCTTCCGCAATCGTTCCTCAATCGTTAAATGTAAAAGTTAAACGTTTTTTAATCGCTAATTAAGTTCCTCACTCATTCATATCGTATTATCATTTCGCACACGTTTTTAATACCATCATAACATCATAGTTACATAATATACTATTACAAGTTCAACATTTCCAACATAAATATTACTATAAAATATTACATAGTTTCCCTAGCATACAAAAGTATTTCTTTAAATTCCATTAGTCTTATACTTTTCTTACACTGTCAATAAGACTAAAATGCATTACAAATTCCTTATCAGAATGAGAATTATTATTGTTTTCCTTAAACATATATAACATATTACAATATATCTACTGTTATTTTTTACATTTCTAGGGTAAATAAGGTACATTTCTAAGGGAAGTCAGGCGATATCCGGCTCCGACCTACCGTCGGCTAGCGGGGTTTCCCCATCAGGTATCTCCCACCAGCGGGGCACTGCTCCAGCCGGGACAAGCTCTCAGCTCCTGACGGGTCTCCCGGCACGTGTGGTAGTGATGTGCGTGTTAGTGTAGTGCGTAAGGGGTAACGTTAGGGCAGGGAATTAAAGGGAAAGATCGCGCGTGGCCCGTGGCCCGTTTGTAACGACAGGTGTGGGTGGGTTAGCGATAGACAGAATGCCAAAGTGTGCAAGGTTACCGGAACGTTCAGGAAAGGGACTTATCGGTTTCGTCGTGTTTCCATGGAAATACGGACAGGAGGATAGACAGACAGATGGAAGTTAAAAAGCACTTTTTCGGCATAAAGAGCTCACTGTTCGAGAAATATGACTACATTACATGTAGGGAGGAGTAATTTACTACATATTAGCACAGAATAGATGGCATCTGTCGAAAATATATAGTTATAAAATATAAGAAAACTTATAATTAACTTAAAATATAAGAAAATTACTTATAAAATATAAGAAAACTAATACGAAAAAGTCTGTGCCATTTTTGTCCTACCAGTTTTTTTGTTGTATTCCTTAAAGTGTTATTTCCTTAAAGCATAATTTCAGAAATCATGTCAACTAGTTTTTATTCAATAAAACTGCAGGAAACAAATATCAGGATATACTATTGAAAGTCGCTGAAATGGACGGCAAAGAAGGAAGGCAATTCTGTTACTAAAATGGGATCCGCGTACAAGGCGCTATGGGCAAGGGACAATGAAGTGTGCCTAAATAGATATCATTGTTTTATTTGTATTAGACATGCACGAAACAAAACTGTACGCGTACAGCCCGGACTCATACAAGCTAACAACCTGCAAAATAATCCCCCAAGGCGTCCACACACATGTGTGCCTGCGATGAGGAAGGCGCTGAATACTGAGCTGTGTGTGATGCGTCTATGCGCGCCACCTCTCGTCGAAGCGCCGTTCGGCTGTCCTCTCTGTCTGCACCCGCTTCCCACGCAGCGGCCTCTTGATTTTGTTAATGTGATCAGGGTCGCACGGACTGGGACCAGGGGAGTACGGAAGGGGTTCCAAGGTCTCTCTTCCCCACCGCCACCGCCACACAAGGTTCTAAACACCGGCTGCAGTGTGGCTTGTTGCATTATCATGAAGGGATATTGCGTTGCTGAGAAGCCTTCAACGATCCCTCCGCAGTTTTCGACGCAAAGACAGTTTGGCGCTCACAAACAGGATGACGCACGAAATTTGTTTGTGGAAAATACTATGAATCATAAATACGCGTAAGTTGTGCTTAATTTTGTATCTTTCTACATTAATACGCACATTCAAGTGTCATAAAATAAATATTTATTAATGTCATTCATTGCTCGTATCGTCTCTATTATTTCAAGTTCTGTAATAAGTTTTTGCAATTCAGGATTTTGTAATTTCAGAATTTCTGAAATAAAATGTACTAAAATGATTCAGAAATATGTGCATTTATTAATTTATCCACTTTACAAGTAAGTGGTGAGCGAGAAATATATAATATATTAATGATGTGTCAGAATTACACATGACGGTCCATATAGATGGAACGAAATTCCTGTCCTTCTAGTGTTAAGAAATCCACATGCACTCATTCATCTCTCTCGAACACTTAAGTTTCAGCGACTTCCTACATGTTAAATATTGATTGTACATTTAATTTTCTTCTAAAAATTACTTTCTTTTTGCAAAATCGATGATACTGAGGGATACATAAAAGTGCGTCTAACAGTTTCGTGATGTTCTGACTTTTTTTTAAAATTTAGTTCCTTCATTTCAATCTTATTCTTTCTACTCTGTTTTGTATGAGAAAATTACACATCGATATCTCAACATGGTAGCTAAAATATTGTCTGAAAACAAAGCCATGACCATTTCTTTCACTAGCTTTAATTATGAAATCACAGTTAGTAAAATAAACGTTATGATGCCCACAGGCGCAGCCATTCGCGTTTCGATTTCGCCTCATCCTGGTGCTCCATCTGCTGACGTGTCACCCTGCGGTTTTCTGACAATCACAACCAGACTTTTCTGTCCCAGATTGTGCAGCGCAAATCTCTTTGTGAAATTGAGGTTTGAAATATTAAATTTCACATTACAGAAGTTCGGATAATGCAGTTCATTACACATCCTGACACAATTCCCTCATATTCATCTATAGCATACTAAGTTCACACTCGGCGCTCTCTGTCTGGTATAATCAAATTTTATGCTCCAAATCTTTTAGGAGACCGCGAAACACTGAAATTGAATATCGATCACAAATTTCATAGTTTATGCCGTAAAGCACACCGAACTCTGTGGCGATAAGCACTGCTTTCAGAAACTATTAGATGACTTAGCCTCAATTTGTCGAAGATTAGAACGTGGCTCGAACCCAGCTCCAGAGGGAGTAATAGACTTTGGGATTAGGTTCAGTGAGCATTTTCAGTAATGGAAGCGTGTAAACCACTTCAATTAGTGTTATTAAGTTAAGTCACGGTTGGGCGCCTGTAAAATTCGCCTTAAATCAACATTAGCTACATATTGAAACGCGCGTATCGTTGCAGTGTAATTTAAATAATCCCACATAACTCATGACGATTCCATCGTGTATGTACCATTCTACGATAAAGCCATATAATTGAGTTATGAACTTATCTGGTTAGTTTCAATTTAATTGCAAATTATCTTTTAGAACACAGGATTTGATACATCATTCAACATTCTTTATCGCGAACTAATCCTCTCTACCAATCTTCCTATTATTACCCAATTTAGCTCTACCACATATTCCACTTGAGTTGGAGAAATCTGGCGTTAATACCAATGTGTTAATATGATTTCGCACTTTATTTCCTAAATGAGTTCAATTTTACGCTGGGCGTCATTAACGAATTCACGCTAACATCGTAAAACGAAATTACAAGGCAATTTAAATTTGATTGTCCTAATAAAGCATATTACAAATTGATTAACTGTTGAGCATAGATGGCTTTAGAGAGCATCAGAAAATTATTTTTTTCACTAAAAGGTTTGATTTAAATAAATAAATAAATGTCTTTATTGATGGCGAGGCTCCGGCCATTAAACTTGCTCTTCCGCGTGACCGTGATTTAAATGTCAAAGCAAGAATTAAAAATTCTGCTTCAAATGTTCTTGATGTTTTAGGAATTCGAGATGCGTGCCAAAACGAGATGCATCTTTTCAAGTTGCTCGGAAGAGTGAAAAATTGTCCAAGCTCACATTTTCTAGAAATCGGAAACCCATCCAGTTTATAGATGCATTTGACACTCTATAACTGACCCAGAAAAGACACTTTATTTATAGAACCCAATTTGTTTGAAATTGTGACCCCGTTTCGCGGCGCTTTCCCCTGTCTACGAGTCGCGCGGCGGGCGCTCTGTCAACCTGTCTCCCGCGAGGCCTGGAAGCTGGCGCCGCTAGTTGCGGCGGCCGCCGCTAGATGTCAGGTAGCCTTGGACGACAGCAGCAGTAGCAGCCGCCGCCACCACCCCAATGTTCAATATTTTACGTGTGCGAGGCGGGGCGGGCTGCGAAGCTGGCTTCGGGGTGGGCGAGTTCGGAGCGGATGAGGGAGCGGGCAGGGGTCTCAAGATTAATGATCCGTGAGTCACAGGGCGTGCCATATCAAATGCCGTCGCCTGAAATCAATTTCCTCTTGACACGATGATAGTAGGGTTTATCAAACCATGATCCGAAACCCAATAGGATGCGCGTGTAAAGAATAGCGAGGGGATAAAAACTACATCCCCTCTTCGTCCTGCGGTTCGGAGCGGTCTTGGATTACCGAGGCCCGATTTAGCGCCCCTGGCTCCCCGGCGGAATACAAAACCAGGGAGGAAATTTCTGTTATTTCGCTCGATTAGGCCGGCTCCCTATTACGCGGCGGGCGCGGCCGCGCTCGTGCGCCGGTGTCGTTCTTCCGCTGCGCTCCCTCCCTGTGATTAACGCCCTGCCACCGCCCTTTCATCAGGCCAGCTTCCTCCAGACGCTTCGACCAGCAAACGTCGATAATGTATATTGACTGACACCTTTTCCCTTGCTTGAAATGTGTCAAAATTAATATAATGTTATCCAGAAAACGACTGACAGAAACATCTCGGAAATTTTAATTAATTCCATGCAGACGTAATTAATATAGAAATAATTCTCCTTAACCTCAAAATTTTTGGCCCAATTGTACCAAATATTTAGTTCACTCGGACATCAGTAAGAGTTAAAGATAAAAGAATTAGTACTAGTTGCAGTAGTAATAATATCCAGAAGCTTTAAAATATCAATTTCCTTGATTAAAATAATAGGCACCTCATTCGTTACAAATTTAACATTGTTTTATTTATAATTCAACTTTTTATTAAACATGATTTTAAAAATGTGCAGTTCTTTAAAAACAACTTCGGGAAGAGACTATAAATTTGTATCAATAGATGGCGAGATGGTTTTACTTAAACTGTCAGAAGACAGATAGCGAATGTTTATTTCCTAAGTACAGCTACATGTTAAATAATGCCAATTGTAATGTGCCAGAATATCTATTGCAAATTTCAAAAAGCTTTTTTCTCTCGTCTACTTATCTCAAACGGTGAATCGTTTTTATTAATAGCAGCATTGGTGAAAATAATAGACCATAACCACAATGGTGACAGGAGATGCACAGCGACCTAGATAAGGCTGTCTCTGATTTTACATCGATTGAGGGAATGCAAACTGTGGGTCGAAAAACGAAAAGAGAAGAGAGACACGCCTAGCTGGCCTCCTGACAGATATATTTCGGACATTTCTGCTCATTCTCTGTGAATATGTCGAGGGTTCTGAATACTTTAAATAATTAACTGAAGCGTCTTTCAAATCTGAATGGAGAAATGAAAATATGCTGTCGTCGAAGTGTATCATCAGAGTTTTATCCTTGTTGTTTTAAAATAAATAAAATACAATATTATGTAATGTAGTGAAATCTGTAAGACAAAAGCAGATTATAAACGCAAAAGACACCAGATTGTTTTAGGTACACATAATTTTAGAAATATTAAAATTGATTATACAATCCTCTAATCCATACAGTTCGTGTAAGAATGCTCGAGCCTATGTTTAAAAGTTAATGAGAACATTAGTTATATTCCTTAACTATTATGTATTCATTGATAGTTCCAAATTAAATTATAATTTCGAACATGAACATATTGGTAGGTATTAAGTTATGCACATGCTGTTTGAAAAGATTGGATGTAAAACGCTGTGTACCCAAAAATAGTTTGAATGTTATCGAATACTTCATTTCATTTATTATCATTATAGGACGCTTACGTTCCTTAAACATTCCCTGCTTACTGAACTGAAATATATCGTGCAATTCTTCATCTATCGTATCATACGGTAGAATGACAAACCACTCAAATTAAATTTCAGGGTTCTCTGAGCCATGTTATTAAATGTGATAAGTTCTGTCCGTCGCGTAAATGAACTTTCCAGATCATAGAGCTGGAAGGTGGTGATCAACGGCACTCGTTGCTTCATCGCTTTATAAAAATTTGTTCACATGGCTTTGAAGCGCAGAGAGGACGCAGCGAAAAGAACCTATACAATTTATTTGATAGGTCTCTTAATTGAATGACTTACTTTTCACAATTTACAGCTCGTGTTCGCATTACTTTTTTATGAATAGGTCGGTTAAACTTCATTTGTGAGCAAATAATGAAAGCAATTAAATATAAGCATTCTCCAGTACTGCACAGTATATCATTTTGTCCGCACACAGAGTACCAAAAAAGATCGGACATCCGAGAAAACATGACAGTTTCGGATTACAGTCAAAAGAACAACTGAAAGTCTTGCAACATAGAGCGTGAATTTGGCTGAGTAGTTCGCGAAAGGACAATATCCATTGACTAGCACAATGTACGCCATTTGAAAATGGTTGAGCAGTGGGAGATATCAATCTTAATTGGTTTCGTGCCAAGTGATTAGGTATAAACATATTTTCGTATGTCGACGGCAGAACTAGGGATAAGCGGCCCCAGATAATGATCATCATTTTGGAGGGGCCCATTATAGATTTTAGTTAAATAATAAATATTATTATATTGTATGTTATTTTTGTAGTGTATATGTACAACTATACAATATCATTTTCTAAATAATTACATAATTGTAACACAAATAAATGTTTAAATAAATTTTGCTAAAGAAAGGAAGGTGGGTAATTCTATCCAAAATTTCAGTATTTTGAAGGGTAGGTTCTTCAATGTTTTTCATATTTTAGTATTTGATTAACAATGTAGTAAGTAGTTACATGGCAAATTGTAAGTCTCCTAGCTTGAAAGGATTGGCTACAACAATGAGAGAGATGTTCTGTTACTGCACTTGCAAGACTTTTAAAAAGATCTCATAATAAATACACTTTTATTCATAACAGAACAAACGAAGTAGCAATTAAATGTTGACATGGAGTTAAATTAATCGAAATTATTTTTAATAATATTTGTAAAAATTGATGTAAAATTACAACAAATATTCAAATTGAAAATGCAATGTTTTGAATAAAATGATGTTTCCTACATTAAGATCATCTAATGATTTATTCATGGTTCAAATTTCATTGCGGGACTACTTCAAGATTTTATACTATAAATTAATTAAGACCGTCGTTATTTGTCTTTAAGGGCCATAATCTCTCGCAGTCGAGCTGCTCTGTGCAACACTAGACAGGGGACCTTCTAGTGTCTAGTGACTAGGTCGGGTACAAGGGGAACCTTTAGGAACGTTCGATGACGCCTACAGCAATGAGCCTTCATGTCACTTTCGTCACTGTCTGAATGTTGACGTGCGAATTCCATTGCGTTAAGGAGCTTGCCTCAGTCGAACGCTGGCCATTGGGCGAGAAAGTCGCATTCATTGTTGTCCAACTGTGTACTGAATAGTAAAAACATTGCGTAGATAAACTTATTTAAAATGCCCAAATCAAGAAGAAGGTGAAAAACTGGTGCTGCAACCCTTTTGAATCTCAAAAGCATTCCAAACAAATCGAAAAAAGGAGATGCAAACCGAGGAAATGCGTAAAAAGTTTCCACACTTAGTGGTTGGTGATTCAATTTGTGATGTCTGTCGCCATAAGATATCCAAAATATCTGTAAACATTCCTGTTGTTGAAAATAAAGAAGAAACCAAGGTGAGCAAGCCTAGAAGTGACGAAGAATATTTGCACGAAAATCTGCAAGATCCGAGTGTTTGTAGTTTAAATAAACTTTTAACTCCTTTTGGTCACACCCCGTTCCAAAATTTTAACTGTCACGGGTCTAATCATATGCCAAAAGAAAATATACTGCTGTTATTGAAGAGTTAAATGAGGTTTTTAATGTTAAGAAAATGGAGAAGAAATGATTTGCCAATTTAAAGATAATTTATCAAGTGTGAAAACAGCGAATGAAAAGAACAATATTCGAATTTGTCGACCAAAACGTTGAAGTGAAGATAAAATAAATACTGTATTAGTAGTTTCTACTCATGTGCCAAATTAACTTGATTTCAAAAGAGCGTTATGTCAATTCCAGAGAGAAAATATCAACGGCATCTCTCAGAAAATGTGATGAAACTTGTAACAGATTTTTGTCATGAATATGACGTAAGTAGAATCATGACTGGTATGAAAGATACGAAATGTGTTAAAGAAGAAAATAAAAAAAGTTAAAAATCAAAAGAAACGTCTTGTAGCTAATCTGAGAAAACTTCATTAAGAATATAAGAAAAGGCATCCAAATAATAAAATTGGTTTCTCAACTTTCGCATCTCGAAGGCCAAGGAATTGTGTTCTGGCAGGAACTCCAGTTATGCATAATGTTTGTGTGCGCGTTATTTCCGAAAACACCAATATAATGCATGCAAGTGTACAACCCATCATCAGAAGCCTTAATGAACGTGTTATTAAGTCATGTCTACTGACAAATTTCATCGAAGAAATAATTTAAAAGATGTGAACTACAACTGACAGGGTCCAGATGATTTTAGTTACACGTCCAACAGAGTTATTTCTGAAAAATTACTCCTTGAATATTTAAAAATTCGAGTCTCATAATTTTATAGCAAATGCGCAGAGAAGCTATTTGCAGCATCTGAAAATGTCATCCGACAAGTAGAATTTATCATTATTGATGATTATTCACAAAATTTCAGTTTTCTAACACATAGTGATATATATGGCTGTCAATAGAGTAATTTAGGGCTACAATACACCAATCTTTCTTGTTTATTACAAAAATTCCGAAAACGGTGATTTATTGAACCTTTATTTGTCGTGACAGTGGTAGGAGTAAACCTATTTAAGAAGAAACTCATTGAATATTTACAGGAAATGTTTTCTGAAAAAGTGTATTATTTCAATGATGGAACCGCAGAGCAAAACAAAAATAAAAAATTCACAAATATTGCAAATCATAAGAAAGATTTCGACATCTAGGCAGAATAGCATTTCTTCGCTACCAGCCACGCAAAGGCCCTTGTGATGGCGTAGGTGGTACAGTGAAGAGATTAGCTGCGCACGCTAGTCACCAAGGGACACATCTCCACTCCAAACGAACTATATGAATGGTATAACTGCAATATTCGAGGAGCTGTTTCGTTTCACAACGAAAGTTGAACACGAAGAGGAAGCTCAAATGTTAGAGGAAATGTTAGAGGAACTAAATATTACGAACTTTCATTGTGTTATCTCAGTAAATGAAACATGCATTTCTGTGAAACATTTTTCATCGTCATCTGAGTCTCCCAGAGAAGTTGTGATTCGACGCAAATGTCAACGCGGGAACTCGTCAACGAGCTTACAGAACTGATGTGCTCAGCGCGATGGACCATTGAGCGAGGGAGCGGCGCGCTAATGTCGCGATAAGTTTAAATTTTTTACGGCGATAATTTTTACTGTCCCGTCTTGAAATTTTCAGGTTTATCAACAAATATTCATTGTTATTCACTTATTTTTCCGTTTAATTAATTACATTTGAAATTATTAATATTTTAATGTTTTGAGCTTGATTATTAACAACAAATGTTCGCAACATAACATTTTACAGTGAAAACATTGGTCTATCTATACTCTAACGAATGGCGTTATGAAAATCAAATGGTATTTTAACGTAATTAGGAAAGAATAAATAGACTTGTAATGGAAATGCATTGAACTTTAACCATCCATTGTGATGCCATCCACTGCTAAACAAAACTAAACAAAAATGAGAATTTGATGAATTTTAAGAATTAAAATTACAATGAACCGTATGTCAGTCACATGATCCAAAATACTGCACCCACTGTCCACTCTACTGCGATCTGTGTGGCGACCTACTAATTCTGCAGTGCTCTAACCCCAATCTAACCCTAATCTGTTTCTAGGATCCATCTCCCCCATCCATGTACTGCCTCCAGTTTCCTTCTTTCCTTCTATCCCTAAATTTATGCCCCCTTGTCAAAATAGAACCATCAATACTATCATATTATATCCTCATCCACTTTTCTCAAAATCTCTGCACCTTCTCTTAATATTATACCTCACACTTGTTTTATAGCCATCATCCCCTTCTTACTTATTTCTGCTATAAGCATTTCGTAACTCCCTCTCTAGTTAAGCCAAAACACTACAGTGCTAATAGTCGTTCACTATCTTTAAAATACTTCCTTACTGTTGCGTACAGGGCTATAACTCAAACAAAGCACTCCAACAATATTGACTTTTATTTCTCAATCCAAAGTAGAGCATGTAACGTAGCCAAGTTGTCATACAAAACTCGAGTACTCCGTGTACAACTTGGCCGCTACTCTGAGCTAGCCCACGGTCAGTGCAATCATGTAAGGGGGCCGTCTCCTTAGCGAGTGTCCAAGCGACCCGGCCGCTGCGCCGGCGGCGGGGAGGGTCTGTTCCGCTGGTCCTCCCTGCAGGGGAGGGGAATGTTGCCTGCCGCAGCGCGCCGCTGCCCCCCGTGCCGAGTGCTGGCGCCCGCTGACACCTCGGGAACCATCCCATCCCCTTGCTTGGTGCAGATACACCACACTTTCCATATACTTTTCTCACATTGACTTCTACTTCTACCTTTTTTTAAATCCGTCACTTTGGGCTTATCAGAATTTAATTCGAGCTATCTCTTCTCTAAAACGTTTCTACAAAGCCCTTGGATTTGTCGGACTGTAATATCACACCAACCGCATAAGATATTGGCCATTTTGTTTTATTTTACCAGTCAATAACCCTATATCCTGGCTTTTCCTTAATTTCTCTTCTAAACCTGCCATATACGAATTGAAAAGGAGACTTAATGGCCTACCCTGTCTTTACCCCTTCGTAGGTTCAGAAGTTATTGCTCAATTTCTCTTTTTTCATCACCTTTGCAACTCGTTTCTATGTACATCATTTTTAAGCCATTAGTGATGTTCTCTTCAATTCCTAATTTTATCGTAATCTTCCAGACGCTTTTTCTGTTCATATTGTCAAAGGCCGCCTTCAGATCAATATTACAACCCATAGGCTTCTCTCCCTTCCTATAATATACTTAGTGTAAATATCCATATCTCCCATACCACTTGTGAATTCTGTTCGATTGCGTGGTAATAGTTCCATCTCACTTACCTCTCTCTCCAGCCTGATTTTTAAAATTTTCATTCATATTTTACACAATGACGACAGCATTATTCTTCTGTCATTTTTTTTATTCTAAAGTTCTCGTTAAAAACCTCTCGTATCTTATGATACCTTGCTTAAATTATTATTTAATTATTATTTTTCGAATTCCTCAATGCTTTTTTTATCTACTGGTATTGTCAATAGAATGATTGTCCCACCATTTAATCCCACATTTAACTCCATCTCTAATAATTTTTTTGACAACTACCTCCTTTTCAATTTTCTTTGAATTGTGCAGTGATATCTCTGACATTTCCTTCAAATTCTTTATACGAGTATTTTAATTTTTCTTCCAGCCCAACTATTTCCTTCTAAGAAAATTCCGTTCCATAATATCATCTTATATCTTTCCCTGTTATATTATATCTTGCAATTCACAGTAATCATTTAGATATGTACAAGTATGTTGTAGTGGACTATTCTAGTATATCTCTATTATCATATTGAATGTACTTACAGTAAACACCCAGTAACATTTACCTTTATAAATTGACAATTTTCGAACTTAGAACGCTTGCTATTTTCTCATTGTCAGCCATAAAATCATGATAGAAAGCTATCTTGAATTGCTTTGTAATTGTATTTTAGTAGGTCTTCAAAATGACGTAATGATCAAGTGACAGCAGATGTGCGTTCTTTCTATGGTTTTTACGATTTTCTTAAAATGTAGTGCTTAAAACCAGTGCAAAATAGCAAGATTTAGTTAGTCATTTGGGACCCATTGACTTTCATTCAAAGCAAAAATAGAAAATTGGGTTTGATAGAAAGCTCAAACTCTGCGTAAACAAAAACTCTGTTATTTTTAACATACAGATGATGTAGTAAATAATCCGAACAAAACGGCTACTTACAAAGACCAAACCTCTCCTAAATTCATTGATTCAACTACTCTGGGTCAAAAATACTTCTCTTCAAGGATCTTGCGAAATGAAACAAAGGAAACGGGCATGGGAGGCGGGTTTGGCACTTTCAAGACCGTAACTCCTTGGTGCTTGTTTATCTTCAGTCGGCAAATTCCTCTCGTCTGTCGCCCAACCTGAACGCGCCCAGAAACCCCACAAAACGGCGTTCTCGCTTCGTCGCCTCGATGTTTAGAAATCGATGATAAGCGGACTGCTCCTCTGTCGAACAGACGGTGCGGCAGAAAGGAAGCGGCGGGGGCGGGGCGGGGCGGGGCGGGGCGGGGCGGGGGCGGTGCCATCACAGAGGCGCCGCCGGGAGCCGCAGGGCATCTGCAGGCGGCTCATTACGCGCAGGAGGAATTAAAAGACAACAGACGCGGGGCGTTCGGGGGCGCTGCCTGCCCTTCCATCCCGCTTCCTATCTCGCCGCCAGCCCCACGCGCTCCTCGCAGCTCCGCCTCCGCGCAGGTCTCCTCACGACTGGCAGATCGAGCTATAAACGATTCGCGCATCTTTATTCTTGATTAACCGGAGTTAAGAACCTATTGCATTTCTGAGCAATATTGGGAGCAGGAAGATGTTACAATTATGTGCTAGAATTGAAACGAAGAAAGTTTCCTCTGTAGATCAGCGAGAAACTGGGCGGGAAGATCGGATCGGTAAGACAAATTGATTAGAAATTGCAATGGTAGATAGAGGAGTCTAGACTGGATTAAGCGGTACATGTTACATTGCAATTTATAAGGCCTTTTGCTTATTTGAAATTCTTATGAGATTTTTGTTGTGACATTTTGACTGCAATAAAAGGATGGCTATACGGGATTCAAAGAATTTAAGTCAGGGGTACCGCAGGGAAGTGTGTTGGGATCCATTCTGAACCGAATGTATTCTATTGACCTTCCCAAATCAGAAGACAATGTCTTAGGGGCGCCTGCCAAAGAGACTGCGATTTTAGCAATAACGCATGTACAAAAATGAAGCAATGGTTGGAATAACATAATTAAAAGAAAGTAAAAGTGAGAGCATGGTCTTAACAAACAGGGGTATTGAACAAATTCCATTTTGAAAAAACAGCCTAATGGTACCTTGCACACACAGACAAATATTTTAGCGCGACATTCAATTCAAAGCTCCAATGTAAAGAACATGTTATAGAACCATGCTCAATAAGCGAGATGGCAACCATCTATCTAGCGTTTTGTTACTTCGTAGTAGCCAGTTGTTTCTAATGACTATGACTTCTTGGGGTACGCATACCATAAAGTAAGATTTTCCAATAAATAAACAGTAAAGATATACGCTAGTTTACATGCGTGAGCGCTGAGGAAAGTACTACACTAATATATATAAAAGAAAGTGATGCAACGGGGCGGGGTGGAGCCGGGCGAGGTAGGCGAGGCCGCTAAGAGCATGGCGCGAGCGCGTGAGGCCGGGGCTGCTCAGGGAGCGGGGAAAGGAGGATGGGGAGCAACAGCGACGGGATTTCCTATAGAGTAAAATTGCTTTAATTCTACTCTATTGGAATCTATTTTATTTGGTTTCTAATGCTTGTAATAAATATGTACACGAATGTATGGTCTATGGTAGATATTTGAGTACATTTAGTAAATTATGGCGGGCAAATTTAAATACTGCACATATGAGTTTTTTCAACATTTTTGAAAATGTTCTACCTGTCTTTTGATTAACTGTTTCAAACCGCCACCTCTGCTTCAGTTCTTGTGAGATATCCCAGCATTCACCGCTCTCCCGACTTGTTTAATCCCTCTTGTCTACTTCGGAATTAATTCTCATTATCATCGTGGTCGCTGAAACGAGGTCTTCACAGAATCGGAGAACGAAATGTCGATTGTAAGAAGAAATCAGTTGTTTCGGTGGATTTGCTTCAGTGAGAAAATTTAATCCTTTATATTCCAATACTGTGAGTAATATAATTCGTAAAATAATGAAGACAATTATTTCAGTTCATAATTAGCTTATTATTACACAAAAAGCGAAAACAAAAAGTTCCGCATTTTAGCGACTTTAAGCTAATAAATAAGATCTAATATTATTACACTTATTTTTAAAACTCCACCAATGCGAAGTTTCACCAACACTTTTATTATTTATAGTCTTCTTTCATTTGAAAATTTACTGGATTGCAAACACACCTGCACAATCCACAATTTTCTCAACACAAGCCAAACACCTTCGGGCTTTGATATGCCTCGCAATATATGGAAGACGGCAAACCGGATACGAACTGGACATGGAAGATGCGCGGCTTTCTTATTCAAAGGGGGCGTGGTACCGACTCCCGACTGTAAGTTCAGTGCCCCCAGATCGTGCGTCACTTACTGGAGAGTTGTGAAGTCGCTACCTATCGCGGGGATTCGGCAGATTTTCTGTCTGACACAGACGGCGGTGGAACGGATTCAGAAGCTAGACATGCCCTTCTAGGGACTAACAATTTTTTGTGCCCCTCTGAAGACTGTTTTAGTGCTGTGGGGTCACTTTGTGATGTGTTAGACTGCATTTGCTGTATTTTGGTTCCTATCCGCTTGCCATAAGATAAATAAATTAATGTGAAAACTCTCATTCCAGATAATTTGTTCATGTAATAAAATGCTACATAAATCAGCCAGTCAACAATATCGATGACGTCATATATGTTTTTCATCCTAATGCATCAGCTTCATGATTATTATGTCCATAAATTTAAGCTTCGATTATTCACAATTTTTAACATTATAATTTTGAAAATAATTATTTTGCCAAGTAAAACCTTACAATACTTTCGAATTGTTGAGGCTGCGAAATATTGCTTAGATGATTGGGAGAGCATTAGCAGACAATGCGACAAAAAGATTTATGCATTCTCATCAGGCTTCTGAAAAAAACGACACAATTGACACAGATTATTACTTTGCCGTAATAATCAATGAGTATTGAAGAGGTTGTCATGGTTACCTCTGTCTGAACGAAAACAAACGTTCTCCAGACGAACTTCGTCATTCACGCTTGCTGCTTGATCGCTTCGCGTCTCAGAGCGCTGGTTCATAGACAATACACGATAATTGCTTGCTGCCAACGTACCACTAACTTTCAATGCGCTCAATACGCGTATTGCTTAGCTTATCAGCATTATCACTACAAAAATGGTCGCGGCTCCTCCGATTTCCAAACAACGCGAGCTCGTCGCCTTTGATGTGGAAAAATATTGTATCCGGGAAATCTGACAATGAGTAAATCTTTCGACGCGGTCACCCGGTAGGTGGTGCAACCTATTAGTGATTTTTCGAAACAGTTGAAAGTTGATTTCAAAGGTCTTTGTACAAAAATGAATTTTGTGTCAATTAGAAAAGAATTTGCGCGGTTTTTGGCCGAAATTACTTTCGAAGGCGGGAAGTTTGAAATGTATGATCTTTCCTTCTTAAATGCCTTCAATGAGTAGCGCAACTGAGATGTTCGAAGCGTGGCGCCCAATTTGAATTGATTTGACGCCCCACGTACTATCACGTATCATTCACGTAAGTTTTAATACTACTGTGTCTCGGTGGAATGCTGAATTATCACTCACAGAATATTGCTTCAAGTACATCTTTGGGAATCATTTTTTCCTCAGAATTGTAAAAAGTAAACCTGGAATTCAAGAGCATCATTAGATGTAACAAACAGTATTTTCATCTCTTGTTTACGATGTTCACCGACAAAAACATGCCCGACTACAATCGATCCTGACATCCGCTGCTCTTCCAAGAAATTAATTTAGCGCTAATCCGCGCGCTGTGCGCGTCGCCGGCGGCGACCGGCGGGCCAAGGAGAGGGCTTCTCTTTTTGCCAACCGCAAATCTGACTGACAATAAAGGAAACATAATTCTCGTATTTTAGCTTAATTCCGCAGGCCGCGGCGCCTGCGGGGCCGGCGTTAACAAGATCCCGGCCCGCGGGAGCGGCGCGCGCGGAATAAAAACACGCGAGCCTGCGCTATCATCACATCAAAGGTGGAGCAAATTAGGGCGCACAATACGCGCGGCGAGGAAGGCCTCGTCGCCCCGCCCCGTCCCACCCCGTCCCACCCCGTCCCACCCCGTCCACACCCCGTCCACACCCCGTCCACACCCCGTCCACACCCCGTCCACACCCCGTCCACACCCCGTCCACACCCCGTCCACACCCCGTCCACACCCCGTCCCACCCCGTCCCACCCCGTCCACACCCCGTCCACACCCCGTCCACACCCCGTCCACACCCCGTCCACACCCCGTCCACACCCCGTCCACACCCCGTCCACACCCCGTCCACACCCCGTCCACACCCCGTCCCCACCCCGTCCCACCCCGTCCCACCCCGTCCACACCCCGTCCCACCCCGTCCCACCCCGTCCACACCCCGTCCACACCCCGTCCACACCCCGTCCCCGCCCCGTCTCTTCCCCGCCCCGTCTCTTACCCGCCCCGTCTCTTCCCCGCCCCGTCTCTTCCCCGCCCCGTCTCTTCCCCGCCCCGTCTCTTCCCCGCCCCGTCTCTTCCCCGCCCCGTCTCTTCCCCGCCCCGTCTCTTCCCCGCCCCGTCTCTTCCCCGCCCCGTCTCTTCCCCGCCCCGTCCCCTCCCCGCTCCCGTCACGCCACGCCCCACCCCTCCCCGCCCCTTCCACCAACCTGCTCCTCCCCGCTCCCCCTCCTGGCCCCCCGCCCGGACTCGCCCCGCGCCACGTGGGCGTGCCGTGCCGTCAGCTCCTTTGCGCAACGCCCAGGTCTCCGCGCCCGCTGCCCACCCCGGGCGCGGCCAAATCCCACGGCGAGGCCGCACACGCTGCGCAACCTTCCTTCCACCCTCCTCGCTCCCCGAACGCTCTCCCCGCTCATTGGACCTCCGCTCCGCCTCGCCTCGCCTCGCCTCGCCTCGCCTCGCCTCGCCTCGCCTCGCCTCGCCTCGCCTCGCCCAGCCGACTTCTCTGCACTGCCCCACCTCGCCCCGCGCGCCACTCGACTGGAGCTCACCTCTCCCGACTACTCTCGACGGCGCTCCGCCGCGTCTATCCCACTCCGCACTGCCTCCCCCGCCCTGTTCTCTGTGCCCAGCCCTGCACGTTCCATCCCGCCCCCTTCCCTACCCGTCGCCCGTCGCCAACCCAAAGATGCCTCCCATTCCTCTCCCTGGGTGCACTCGCCGTCTCTCCGCCGCGCCCAGCGCTCTCTCTGAATTGCCCCGGCCTGCACCCTGCGCCTCTTCTCTCCACTCCGCCCGCCGTCTCCTCCCCCCTGCCCTTGCTGTCCATCGCTCGCTCCTCCTGCTCTGTCCCGATCCCTTCCCTGCTCTGCGCACTTCCACCAGTTCACCTCGTTGCGACGTCTCTGCCGGACCTGTTCTGCCTCGCTTTTCTCTTTCCTCCTCTCGAGTCCCGCCCATGCCAAGATTTTTGGTACTAGCTTGTCAGCTAGGTCGAATTCAGGCATTGTCTGGAGGAGAATTCTAGCGGCCTGCTGCTCTTCCGTAGTTTTCCGTTGTTTCTCCGATCCACATCAGGCGAATACCAGAGCAGTACCCTACGAATCGGGTCACGGGCCGTGCGATGTTTCCTACCTCTTCCTGGTCTTATCCTCTCCCCTTACACACACATTACTCTAACACGCAAAAGCTCACATGCCGAGAGACGTGTCAGGAGCTTAGAGCTTGTCCCGGCTGGGGCGGTGCCCGCTGGTAAGATACCTATTGAGGGAAAACCTCACTAGCAGGTCGGCGCCGGATATCGCCATACATCACCACCACCTCCCGAGCAAAGCATGCACTACGCTTACAGGAATAACCACGCCCCCCCCTCGGTAATTGTGCTCGGAATCACTAACAGTCAATCATTTATCGATCTTTATTCCCCGCCTCGTCCCTGACCTTCCCATCCTGCCCACACGCCACTCTCTTTGCAATGATATTTTCTGCACCTCACATTGTGATCCGATCTGCATCACATTGTTTTTTTTTACTTAACTGTGTAATGCCGGTTGAAATCTCTCCGATATCCCCCTGTTCCCTCTGTGTACTTTCTTTCTTTGACGTAAAAATTCCCTTCAACGTGTACTACAGGATCTCATCCACTTCGCTCTACATTCCTCTTTTGTTTTCCCCAGGAAAGATATTTAACGAAATAATAGTTTATTACGAAACGATGAAGTAATGATGGGTATTAGATAGGTATATACACGAATGTGACACGAGACACGATAGAGATCAGTTTATTACAGAAATTCATTTAAGTTCTCTATATGTTCTTATTTCTTCAGTTTATTGACCTTTTCAGTCCCCAAAGAGGGCTTAAATATTCTGTTTTCCTTCTGAACTTTGGAAACAGAATTGGGCATGTGTGATATACAGTAACCACCTCACAGGTTCTCTTGGTGCAGTAATATTATAATCCAACAAAAAATTTAATAGAATGACCTTCAATTATTACTTCGCAACTGTAAACTTTTCTGAGATTGTCGAACACTAGTATTTAAATGAAGATGTACTATGACTATCATTCTGCAACGAGCTGCCATCTAATTGGAAAAGTATACAATGTGAGTAGTAATAATATCTTAGATATCACGAGTAATTTATATTACATTTGTTGCATGTTGGAAATTTGTCGAAATATTTTGGTGAAAATAATTCGCAAAATGAACGAATTGACTTTCTTTGAAAATGGTGCGTGATTATTTTATTGTTTATACACGGGAATGAGAGTTGAACACACATCTTATTTTTTTCTGGAATTTCTTTAAATTTGATTCATATGCACAATATATTAATTGAAAAATATTGTTATGAAACTTTGAAATCTTATGAAATCAAATAAATAAAGGCAAAATTCGTCGAATTATAACATATTGATGTTTTACTTCATCAATACCGTATTCACAATTAGTAAGTCAGTCATTAAACAGATAATCGCATCCGATTTGACTAGTTTTGTTCAAATATCCAAAAGATACCAGTGTTTGATAGTAATATTCAAAGAATGAACCATTCTGATATGTCATGAAAAAGAATATACAATTTGCATACATTCGAATACTTTTGTTATTAATATTAGACAAGACGAAAACTCGTCACTGCCAGTTATTATTTTTGTTTCTAAACCCAAGGGTGTTTTCTATCGTTCTTCGAAGTTAACTAATTAGATCATTTAGAATTATAGTCGTGTATACTTGTACATTTCATTATTTTTGAAGTACAATCTTGATGCATGGCAGCCTAATCGTCGTAGTGTCTCGAGTTGATCATTGGAATTTGTTTACAATGTGGTACTTGTTACTCTCTAAGGAATCTGCAACTTTTGTGTCCTGAACACACAGTACCCTGCGCTTCCAAGCTAGTCAGACAACATTTGAATCCAACTGACAATTTTTGCAAGCTCATTTCCTTTGCATTCACTCATACACTTGCCTTCTGTTTCATCCGCTTGCGATCTCACTTTTAATTTTCGCTCATCCTTCTCGCCGGGCAAACACAGCCCTCAGCTTCCTCAAAGCACGAATTTCCCGCTAGTTGTAACTTTCAGCTCGTCTCTTCTAAAGGATTGTGATGTATACTCACCCTCGGGTAACTAAATTACAGAAATTCAAGCAATGAGAGCTTTTGAACTTTATTGCTCGATGTGGAAGTTCTTTAGTTACTTTGCTAAACTTTTGACAAATTTAAATTTATAAAACTAAAACAATTTTCTTCATATTTTATTACATGAAGAACAGATACTCCATAAAAATAGTTACAATAATTCAAAGAGAACAATTGTATAAATAATAAAAAAGTCAATAAAACTACTTGTATCTAACCCTTTGTTCACTAAAGATCTCCATCCTGTTTCTATTTCTCTACATTTGTAGAAAGATTTTTGAAAACGCTTATTAAATGCAATGGTTTTCAACGTAGCAAAATTATAAGATATTTTACACACAAAATTCTTGTTTCAAATTCTATGGGTTTCTAATATTGTGCAGAGATTACTCCTGCTTCTGTTCCACCCTCACATCCGAATGGTTCATCGCCTGAAACATCAGTTTCCACTGCTCAAACAAAGCCGCCTGACGGACGATCTCCCCGTCTTTTCGAGAGAAAGCTGGTTTCTATTTCTCGTCGCCTGGACTGGCTCCTGGAGCAAAGAAAATTTATAACATCAATTTACTATGTTTTCGAGATCTGGGGATTCGGAATCTACTTGGGATAACTTGGTCACTCTTGATTCGCAGAAATCTACTCCGCATTTCGACAACACCATGTAACAGTCTTCTTTGAAGACCTATCACGTTACCTGGAGGCACGGCATACTTCGCACTTTGCATTCTGGGCAACTTAGGTGACTCCCTTCGATCCTTTTGAACTTCCTCTCGTGAAGATCCTTTGAGTCCATGTTACAGGAAAATTATCTTCCAGCCACTCTTTGAAAAATGGAGACCCCAAGGGTTTGTTTTATGCGCCACTATGTTTGTCATTGCAATCAACGATATAGCGTCCGTCGTACGTGAGTCGGTAAAGGTATTGCTTTTTATTGATGTTTGTGCCATATTCTGCTCATCCAAGAATACGAACGTCTTTCAAAGACAAACAGGACAACTCTTCCCGAATAGACTGAATGAATGAAGCTCAAAACTGGATGTAAATTCTCCCCCTTAAAATCCATGTGCATCCACTTCTGCCGAATAAATCAGCTACACAATCACCCAGATCTGTTCCTTGGAGACTTATAATTCCCGTTTGTTGACGCAGCTTCTTTTCTCTGTCTGCTGTTCGGCAAAAGTCTAAGCCCCATCCCCCATAACCCACATTAACCTATTTCACACCCTCCATAGAGGCTCCATCTTGGGGTGCGGATGGTATATGTCTCGGCAGTTGCATAGGACACTTGTTTGATCTGTTTTGGACTAAGGCAGCATTGCATACGGCTCAACGTCACCTTCACCGTTACGGTCTCTAAATACTATTCATGAAGACGAATTCCGTATTAGCAGGGGTGCCTACGGAAGCGTACCGAGTGTTTTTGGTTGAACCTGCAGAACCGTCTCTTAAGTGAAGTCGGAAGATTTTGATTGGTTCGTATGGTGCAAAAGTGGCAAAATGTTCCATATCAGCGAGCATTATTGTTACACAGGCCAACAAACATCGAACACACTGAGACCAATTTTATCTAACCCGCCTGGTATCCGCTTTAACATTTTGTTGCAAGAGCAAAACCTGAAACTTCCTACCCACGTGAAACCTCTCAAAAATAAGGCCCCTCCTTAGAAACTTCCCAGCATCTAATATACCCAAATACTATAAAGACCTAATCTAAATACCCAATACAATATAAATACCCGAATACAGGACACTTCGCGATATATCTTGAAACGCTGATGCAAGCTGTATCTAGTAGCAGAACCTGGTCAAAACTCGTACATCCTAAGCTCAGAGCTCTGTTGGAGTTTGTTTTATAATTAGTTACTTTTAATTAGATTGTCTTTCTAGTATATTTCTGGAAAACGTATTTTACAATGCTGCTCTTGGAATCCTTCTTCGTATGCCAGGAAACAAAGTGCAGTTTTTGGCAGTTTTAATTACGAAATACTGCAGAACTCGCGTTTGTTCTTCACGTGTCCACATGATAAAAACTGGTAAGAATTGAAAGAAACTTGACCATTAATGAATCTAGTTTATAACATTTGATGACTTCTCTTTGGATTAAAATGCATTAAAAACTATTCCTTCAATGTAGGCCTTAAAATGCAACCGGAAGGATTTTAACTAAGTTTACAAGAAGGAATGAACATCACCACGATTTTGCAACACAGGATATGTTTCGATTATTTCGTTATAATGTATTTTAGAAACCCACAACTGTTCAGTCAAGGTGTAAAATTGCCTACTGCCAATTTTATTAAAGCAGTAGACACTCTGTTTGATATTTCTAATTCGTCCTGCAATAACTCTCCAAAGGAGTTACGTTTTAGTTTAAATGATGAGAGGAAATACTTTTAGTCTCTAAATGACATGCTGGAATATTTAAGAAATACTACAGCTTCTTAACAAAACAAGCTTACAAAAACCCATTCCATTAAGGGATGGATTATAAATATTTCAGCATTGAAAATGATATGAAAAGAACTGAAAGATGATTATGGATTTTCTAACCTCCTTATAAGACGACTTACACAAGATTGTATGGAGAATATTTGAGTTATAATGTATGAGCCGCAAAAATAGTGCCTTGAAAGTCATTTATTGGCATTCCTTATGACCCCTCAATAGATGTAACAGCACATTTGAAACGCTCTAATTCAGCGCACGGAAAACAGGGTGGTACAATACCCCCTTTGAATTAAGACCCCTTACAGGTTCTGTAAATCCCCCATGAGTTGCTCGAGCTGCTCTGCAAGGCGGGAGGGAGTAACGAGAACCCGTCTCCGCATCGGTCATCGCGCCTTCTCGCGACGAGAACCTCCCCCCCCCCCCCCACTGCGCCTCGTGTGGAAAGGACCTCTGGAACTCGTGCACCTACTCTGAAGAAAGTGTGATGGCCGCCGATGCAGACATCGCCTGGGCAACTCGCATTGGGAGATGGTGGGCAATGAGTTTGCGCTCTCGAACATTTTTTTTTTCTGCGGAAAAGTGGAATATATATCATTATCTGACAGGCAATGGCGACATTGTGTTACTACCTTTAATATCACCGCGTGTTATTTGTTTTTAAATTTATTTTATTAATTTATTGCCCATCGATAACAAGTGATCAAAAGTATTCGTACATGAAGCTAAAAATGACTTACCCGTTCGTGGCGCCCTCCATCGGTAATGCTGGAATTCAATAATGTTTTGCCCCACCCTTAGCCTTGGTGGCAGCTTCCACTCTCGCAGGTGTACTTTCTATCAGGTGCTACAAAATTTCTTGGGAAATGGCAGCCCATTCTTCACGGAGCGCTGCACTGAGGAGAGGTATCGATGTAGGTCGGTGAGGCCTGGGACGAAGTCGGCGTTCCAAAACATCCCAAAAATGTTCGGTAGGATTTAAGTCAGGATTCTGTGCAGGCCAGTCCATTACAGGGGTATTATTGTCGTGTAACCACACCGCCACAGGCCGTGCCGTTAGAACAGGTGCTCGATTGTGTTAAGAGATACAATCGCCATTCCCGAATTGGTCTTTAAGGAAGCTTTTTCTTAGGTTCTATAAGGAAGCTTCTCGCTGGGAAGCAAGAAGGTGTTTAAAACATCATCGTAGGTCTCTGCCGTGATAGTGCCACTCAAAATAACAAGAGGTGCAAACCTCCTCAATGAAAAACATGACTACACCATAACACCAATTTCGACGTGTCCGGATACTTTTGATCACATAGTGTATTAACTCATTTTATTAATCTGCTTTTTTTATTTCATTGACTTGGGCGCCAAAGACCAATGGCAGTTAACGTGCCCTCTAAACTAAATCAATCAAATCATAATCTTAAACATAATTCATGAGCGCTGTCTATCTTCCTTCTTTCCTCCCATTTCCATTTAATTATCTCTGCCAGATACATATGCTACATATGTCACATGTGTTTCTTACGACGTCTTGTATACTTCCACAAAGTGTGGCTTTGCTTTGACAAAGTTCCAACTGACTTTACTATGATTTCGAAAAACCAAGCTTCAAAGTTACAATTTACTGTAATATGAATATTTTTTACTTAAACTTACAATTTTTTGTACAATATCCTAAAGGGGTGAACTTATATTTGCATATATTCGTCAATTATGGACACCTCTTATTAATGTAATTGGGAATATTTAATATTTCAGTTAGAACTTTGTCATTCTATATGTATTTTCAGCATGATACCGAAGTTGTAAATGAAGGTAGAATTTTGTCCCACTATTTTTGATATTTCATTTTACTATTTTCAGGGAAATAAATTTGTATTCAGTGACTGAAATATTGAAAAATATTCCAAAAGAAAATGGACCGGACTATTAAGACGAAGTACCAATGGAAACACACAAACTCATTTCCCTTATTTAATCACTGCATTCGGCCAATTTCAATCTTCTTTTAACATTTTCAGTTTGTGCAAAAGCCTGCCACAAGGCAGTGAACTTTTAACCTTATGTTAAATGTGAATCTACAATTTTATGTGTAGTGTTTGGGACCCCTGTTCTTGGGTATTCCCTAGGTTCTCATAATTGGAGTGGGAGCAGCGAATGTTGACATGCGCCGAAAATAAGAGTGGACTGTATGACATAATTAAGTACAGTCTGAATCCTCACTTACAGCTGAGTTGCGAGGAAGACGTATTGAGACGAGATATGGATGAGATGCATAACACATTAGAAGTCAGTCACATACGTTTAATAAAACGAAGCCAATACTGTAGTATCTTGGCTGAAGGGAAGACAAACGCACCATTGCTTGAATCATGAATGTGGCGCCCGGAAGAAAAATCACAAATAGACACGTTACGCATGAATTTTAAACTTAAACATCTCCTCCTCAAGCATGACATT
The DNA here is from genome assembly GCA_038098605.1 of Gryllus longicercus. Classification (NCBI taxonomy): domain Eukaryota; kingdom Metazoa; phylum Arthropoda; class Insecta; order Orthoptera; family Gryllidae; genus Gryllus; species Gryllus longicercus. The sequence continues at coordinate 3,119,772 of JAZDUA010000121.1, read as the reverse complement.
TTCGTGAAAAGTTTGTCAATGAATGGCTGATGTATAATAGGGAGCTGAAATATGATGAAATTATGTATTCGTTACAACCAATACGAAAAAAATGTATTGTACCACCTATAGTTTTTTCTCGAATTACGATACATTAATGTACCCGAGAGGTTACAATCCGTATCGAGCAATTTGTACCAAAGACATACGTAAAGGGCGTTGAATGAAAATAACCTATCAAAAACTTAGATATCGAAATTTAAACATTTTCATGAAGAGCTTTGTTTCTACAACTCAATACCTTTTCAAGCCTTTCTAAATATCTGAAAATTCTTCCTTTGCCGTGATTATCACCTCATGAGAGTTGTAAGATCTCATTTTACGTGTAGGCCTGCTGTCAATGCTCCAGGGTAAAGACATTTTGAGCGTGTGGAGGAGTCTGCGCACACGTCATGGTGTTTGTCAACCAGTCTCCCTTGAAATGGTCTTTTGACGTCTTGAGGAAGCCTGACGTAGACGGCAACTCGGCACTTGCGCAAATATCCGATGGAGCTGCTCCCTCAATTTCAGTTTAACAAAGTTAATAGTTTGGGTGGGCTATGTCTCATCCTGCCTGCGGCCTTCGCCCGCGGCTTCCCCGAGGAAAATCTGTAGTCCCCGCGCGTCTCCAGGTCACCGAGGTGGCTGACAACGGCCTTGAAAACGGCCCGAGAACTTGGGCGCGGCGCGGCGCGGCGCTTCGGAAAGCGGCTCCAGCTGCCCCCAATTAGGCCCCTCGGGGGACGCGTCGACCATACATCACGGGGCCCCTGGCGGCCGTCTTGTCAAACTCGCCGCCAACTTGGCTGCGCGCACGCTAATTGTGTGCCGTGACCCGCGTGACGCGCGGGTGGTGCACGGGGCGAAGGGTGGGAGCGGGTACCGACACGGCGAACAAGCGAACAACTGCTCTTCCAGTAGAGGGGCTCGGGCGCCGTGTTCCCTTCCGAAGAAAGTAAAAATATTTTCCCAAAATGCGCCAGGTTTGCTTCGTACGAAAAAAACCAACGAAATGGCAGTTAATATATTTTCTGTGTTGACATGATGACATTTACTTAAATAAGATTTACAACAACATTCATTTTATTTGCGCCTCACCATTTGATGAGAAATCAAATGGAGACAGAAACGTGGATTGAGAAATAACATGGTTCATTGGAATTTCATGACCATGTAGAGTTATGCAGCGACCTGCAAACTTTTCCTTCCTAGGGTGACAAGAAGGAAAATTGAAAATATTAAATACTTACCGTCTGTTAACGCAAAGTAGTATTTGAATTTCATTCCATGTTATTTAACTTTTGATACTTATTTATATTAAAATTATTTTATTGATATTAAATAATATAATATAAAAAATATTTGTTCTACAGCCGGGAGTAGAACTCAATTTCTAGACAAAAGTATCAGTCGACCAGGCGACGAATGAACTAGTCGATTGTGGCCCGTCGTGCAACTAACAGTAAACATGGGTCTGTACAGTCAGTTTCGCTAATCAAAGTCGTAAGGAGCCTAAAGTGAGTTGTTTATGGGTGAAGCTTTGGGAAACAAGACTTGTCGTCGAGGCGTGACAGTTCGCGGGCAAGCAAGACGCCTTTCCTATTATGATATTAACTTTTTTGTGTTAGTGAAACTTAAGGTCAGCGAAAGAAACGTGTATCAAGTATCACTTTCTAGTTTCAAAACGTCATCCAAAGCAATAGATAAAATAATTGAAGACTGAAAAAACCTTTCTCTCATACCAATAAAATAGCAAAATATTTTGGGGATAGGGATGCTTTGCTTGAAAATGCTTTTGATGACTCGTAACAATTATCGGACCAAAAAGTGCCAATGAATCATTTGGTGACTCTCAAACAGCATCCGGGAAACTCTTACGGCTTCAGAGACTGATACTGCTTCTATAAAATCATCCTATGAACTTCAGAGAGACATAATGCAAGATTTGCACTCATTATTTTTCTGGTCCCGTATAAATCTGTCATTTGATGGCTGCAACCCGTTGCATAAGGATACTCATACGATACTGATTTCATTATGAATCAGGTTTTTGACCAATTGCAGAGAAGTTGAAAAACCAAGTATTGACAATTAATCATTGAGAATCGTTTTAGTAAATGTTTCGTTAGATCCTGTACTACATTAAAATTGCATTTAATATATTACGTTTGTCATTTTTTATTTTCTTTTATTATTAGTATTTTTTACACGGAATATTATTTAAAATATGTTGTATCGTAATTTCACGTTGCTCCTATTTGACTAGGTCAGAGGTAAATGAAAGCCACCTGTGGTAGGGTAGAGGGAAGCTGTTGGCTATGTGGCCACGGCTGAATCCTGCACACCAACTGCCACGAAACGACTCAATGTAAAAGTTTTACTTATAAAAGTTAACTTATAAGTCGTAGAAAAGGTACCGTATGTAACTCGATGAAATAAATATTATTACGCTCGTGTGTATTTTACGATACTCGCTTGTTCCTCGCTCGTATCGTTTCATAATGTATTATTTTGTCACGTTAAGTGTCTTTATTTCTTTCTGCTGTTCTATCACAAGAATTTAATAAAAAATGCTTTTTATATACCTAATGTTTAGTTATTATTTAAGTATGTTGCATTCTTGTTCATTCAATATTTTTAAAGTACACTTTATGCAATTTGGTACGTGTTCAATATAGTACCAAAACATTAATATTACTTTCATAAGTATCTACAATATTCTTCAATACGGTGGTAATTGATTCTTGAATAAAAATGAATTTTATTGGTATATATTCTGAGAAAATACAAAAGTTAAATGAAACAATTTATATGAATATTAGAGTACAACTTTTCTGCTCATCGAAGGAATTCGATCAAAATTTTGAATCATTCTGCAGAAAAAATAAAACTTTTATTTCTTTAAATATGAGGTGCAGACATGTAATATGAGGTCCAGAAATGAGGTGCATACTGTTAAAATATTCCTGGAGAAGATACTAGATTTGTGACAAAATAAATCACGCTTTTTGGCGCAATATTTTGACATGATTCAATTTTACTTCCCGTTACCTCTTAATGAAAACGTAAAGGTACGTAAAGCTGCGCAAAAAAAAACAATGAAATTTCTGCAGAAAAAGTCTTATTTTATTTTGATTTGAGTATCCTTATGTCTCCGTCTCTGTCGCTTCGGCTGTAAGCACAGACAATGGCGGGCACCTGTAAACATCATGGTCAAGTTGATCGAGATTTGTCATTTGCCTCCATCGAGGCAGAAGTAATATTTAGCACATTTGTACTTTCTCGCATTATTTCCAATTATTGAAGTTTTCGAAAATACAGTGAGAAAACTTGTGTGGCTTGTGATTTTCTTTTAAGTGTTCCTTGTTCTATGTATTATAAGTGCGACTTCAGAGTAAATCGAAAAATAATTATGTAAATATATTAACCCTTACAATTTTTCGATGGCAATTCTTCTCAAATGTCATAAAGCGTCTAAATGAGAGTTTGAGACAAATTAATGTACGTTTCTCCTGTGTATAATGATTGCTTCAAAAGTTACTACTCTGTGAAAATATTTTGTATTAATGTTAATTTTGATAAAATGTTTTTCCCACACATTTTTAAACCAGAATGGTTCGTAGTTAATGTCAAAGTCGGGCACATGTACCAGCAGTGTAAATACAAGTATTTATCACATTTGTCAACGTACAAAATAGTTCCTACGCGTCAGAAAGTTGCGCAGCGGTTGGCAGCTGAGTACGGCGGCAATAATGTTGACACGACACACAATGTTGTCAGCGGGCTTTCTCCCCGGAGAGCGCCGCTGTCAGACATCGGCAGGTAATTGCGGCTTCCTTAAAGTAAAGGGTGCGTCCGGCGGCGGCGCGCAACTTTTGGTATTTCGATGCGACGAAAGTTTCCCGGATGCTCGCCAGAGTTGACCGCTGCCTTTGTAGACGCTGCCGCCCCTGCCTCTCTCTGCCGCCTCTGTCGGTAGCGCCCCCTCTCCCCTTCATGCCCCAGCCGTTTCTACCCGCGCCCCCGGACCTTTACCACAGCCGCCACCGCACCTGCCACTCCTCCACCACCTAACGCCACCGCACACCGAGCTGCCTCTGCTGCATCCTCGATTGGGAGGTCCTTGAGTTCGGGTCGAGACGGTGGCGGACGGATATTTGACTCTAACTACAAAGCTGAATAGAACCAACCATTTTATGAAGGAGAATACTTCCCTCCTGCTGCTCTAATCGGTAGTTTTCAGAGCTTTTTCCGGTAGAATACATCGGCTGAAGCGGTTCAGGGCATCAACTGATGTCACTGCAGTGCCTCTGAGCTCTAAGACCTAGTGTTTGTCCCGACGGCGGCGGATTTCTGACACTCGCTAGAAAGCGAAGTCGAAGTCGAAGCGGCGGCGATGGTGTAACGGTTAGCGTACTGGACTGTTGTACCCAAGTTGGCGGGTTCAAACCCGATCGAAACCGTGGATTTTTAAGGGCGAAAAAATCCTTCGTACGCCTTCCTTCGGAGGGGAAGTAAAGCCGGCTGGCCCATGTTCGTAGATTTACTTGCATGTAAAAGATCCTCAAGCCTAAATGACGCCTCTGAGATAAATTCAAATTGCCTGTTTCTCGCCCAAGAAATACCTCCTTTCTCTCCTAGTTGGTGAAAGGAGCGTAGCGAAATTTGCGTGGTCAGACGGAAGAGCGGGCCTGATGGCCCGAGTCTCGCCATGTAAAATAAGGCAAATTCAATTCAATTCAATTCAGATGCCGTCTAGAGGAGAATCCTAGCAGCCGGCTCCTCTGACCGACTGTTTTGCGTTGGTTCTTCGATCGACATGAGAATAATGCCAGATAATGTTACGTCTCAATCGATTTGGTGTCATAGTTACGTAACATCGACTTCTTGTTGATCCTTCTGCTTTGAGAAAATAAATGTCTTTTCGGTAACAGAGAAAATATTTATTTTCAAGGCTTCTGACTTGCAGATCAAATTAAAACTTCTTAGACACTTCAAAATTATTACTGTTAATATATCTAGCATTCCATTCATACAATTGCACAAATCTTCAAACCCGGGGATCTGAGAATCTTTTGAAGTAGTCTCCATGACCTGGCAAAGCATTCTGTTTTTTTTTTTATTTTGGGTGTTCTATCATAATACCCCGTTGCTAGGAGAAAATAACTGACAATGGTAACCCGCCACGATAGAAACAGTATCATAACAAACGAGCAACGTACTGCGCGCAATCTTTCCTTCCTTTTCCTAGCTTTGTCGTTTCCGCTCTCTCTCTTTCACACACACACACACACACACACACACATAAGCACTACAATACCAGTCAAGTTGAGAGACCAATTGGGAGCTTGAATCGTATCTCAGCTGGAGCATTGCCCCCTCAATGGGAGATAGCTGGAGGGGGAGATTCCCGCAAGCCGATGTGTATGTCTGCGGCGATTTTCACCATCCAGCGACGGAAGAGCACCCCAACCTCCCTTAACACACTGCATTTACCTAACTAACGACCACACTAGTTGTCACGCCAGGAAACAATAAATAATTACTCAATTAATCCAACAGTTGTAGGCGTCTGCTGAAGAAGAACTCTAACAAATTGACCCCGGACCGTGCGTGATATTTCTTTTCTCATCCTTGCTTTCCACCCTCCCATTAAGCACATCTCTCACATGTACTTCCCCAAGAGTTGAGAACTCGGAGATTATGGGGTCGTGGCCCGCTGGGAGTGGATACCTGGAGGGGGAAACACTGCAAGCTCAATAAAATGCTCTAAAAGCACAGTAACCACTCACTCTCGTGAACATACCCTAGTCATCCCGATTAAACATTCCTCTCTGACACCTCCGCACCACCCTTTACCCCCACCCCCTACCCCGCCACCCCCCACCACACTCTACCCCGCAACCCCCCTCCACCCTCTACCCCGACCCCCACCATCCTCTACCCCGACCCACACCACCCTCTACCCGACCCCACCACCCTCTACCGCCACCCCACCACCCTCTACCCCCACCCCCACTGTTTTCATCGGTGTCTCTCCAGACTTCGCCACCTCAGTACCATCGCCGGTGACAACACAATTATGAAAACGACCGCTACAGGACTGGCTATGGCCGACCCGCCGCACTCGACCGCGTGGCTGTCGCCCCCTCCTGCGCGTCACCGACCCCCCCTCCCCGTCACCGTCGGGTGGCGCGGGGCGCGGGAGGCGCTGCCCGCAGAGTTCTCGGCGAGCGGCGCCGCCCTGTCATTTGGCCCTCGTCCTCTCGTTACCCGAGTTGCGGCCGCCGCCGCCGCCCACGGCGTTTTCGCCCTTTCGCTGGGGTACGCGTGCTGATTTCGCGTGTGGGGCGCAACACGATGCGAGATGCTGCCGTCTTCGGGCGGTTTCTGCAAGTCGTCGAGTTCAGTCCTGTGGTTTTGCTGAATTGCGCCGACATCAGGCTACCAGCGCGTCTCTTGCCTTTGTAATACTTCGACATTTCCCCCGTTTCCCTTTCTAGATTAGGAACCCAAGTGCCTCTTTATCCAAAACTCTCAAATGTCTGCTAAAGCTCTAAACTAATGTTCACAAAATTATTGTGGGGGTACTATGGGCTGGATTTGGCAGTGGACAGGAAATTTAATAATCAACCCTCAACATTCCTACGGCGCTCAAAATACTAAAATGCAAGGAGCTCGTAACCCCGGAAATTGTTTGGTAATTAAATACTCAAACACATTGTTAAATAAACATATAAACAATTTTCAATGTAAACAGATTATACAATGTCCTTAAAGTATCCTGGTCATAAGCTTTCCCGGCACAGACATGACAATAAGGAAGTGTTCTCTGTCTCTTGAAATTTAAGCGTGATTAAGAACCATTAATATTTCACAATCATCCAGTCCTCTCTTTAACGTTTTATGAAATCTACTTATATGCACTTTTACTAATATTGGGAAATTCATACTCAATTAATATGACAATCTAAAAATATCTATATTTATAAAATTGTAACCGTAATGTTGAAAACGTGCATTGCTTATTTAAATAGAACGATCTAAAGAAGTTAGCCGGAGTTCATTAATAATACAGACGAAATCCCATCAAAGAGATTTAAGACCATTAGCAGATGAATTCCTATCTAACACTACTTTCCGCTTAGTGATTTTTGCGTCTTCTCGAAATAACTAACCTTGCATTGGCATAAGATTTCTTAGTCCCATCTAAAAATATTGCTGCAATGGGCGTCGCTGTTCTCAACGCCTTGGCTTCGGGGGTGCTGAACTCGAGAAGGCGGCGGCCGCCACGTTAAAGGAATACGGAACGCACTATCAACTAATGTTAACAACTAACATTAAATGTTTGAGTCTAATTCTCGGACTCCATTAAAGTTAGGCTTATGAATCAGGCTGCTGAGATATCTCTTACAATAACACTAAGACAACTGTTCTAAAAAAGTTTACTATTTTTGTAGATAAAAATATTTTGTCATAATGCAACTTTAACCAGGTTTTCTAGTAAATAAAATTCTGCAGAATTGATAACACTAAGGTAATTTAAAAAATCAGGAAATGTAATAGATTTTCATTAACAACTTGTGAAATTTTCTGTTTCCTATAACAAATGTAAGTTACGAAAAAGTCAATTTAGCATTAAAAAGTCAATTTTTGGAAAATGGGCTTTAAAGATGCAACCCTCAAAACACGCCAGATCGAAAACTTGTCTCATGAGAATAATTATTTTCCAATAACTACTTCCTTTCGACGCTTTTTTATATGGGTTAGGTTCATAACGTTGTCAATTTACTTTCTACATGTCTAAGTCTCTTATTATTTATGCGCTGCATTATGTAATAGTATCTAAAAGTATTGGAGCCTGCAGCGAAGTTCAATTAAAGGAGGACTTCATACAAAAAAATATATTTGTAAGAGTGAAATGAACATAATTCAAACTCCAATTTTAAGAGAAAATTATAGAGATAGATGAAAATTCAATGCCAGAGCTATATTTTGACTGCAACATCGTTCCGTTTCCCGAAGCCTCGCGCCCCGCGGGCGGCAGTGGGTCAGGGCAGGAGGGGTCCGTGCTTCGGCGGAGGCAGAGGGCCCTGTGCAGAGGCGGGTGGCGGAAGGCCACAGACGTGGAGATGGAGGAACGTTCTAGGGACACGGAATAGTCTAAAACCCCACGAGATGTTGTGGACTACAAATAACGTGCACAAAGGTAAACGCACCCTCTAATTAGCACTACAATGAATTTGAATTCTTTACAAAATAAATTACCAAATTCACCAGACATCCGAGCAAACGCACGTTCCTTGGCCCTTTGTTTAGGATCCTACACCTGCATCCGCCTGGAAGTAATCGGAGGAGAATGCGTAAATAATCGACCAACGCAATCGACGACTTCAAACCTTACACAGGCAGTGGTCGGCGCTGACACAGGTTTTTGTTTCGTTGTTGACCGTTTCACAGTTGCGAACTTCCAACTATTTACTTCATAACCGCATCCTTGGCCAGCAACAAATCTTGCTCTTATGTTCTACGTGTCAAGCATCAATGTACGGTGATTTGCCTACCTTTCAGGGGTAGGCAAAAATATTACGTGCATTCGTCAAACTTCAATGTATGATGTTTTGCCTAGCATTGAGTAGCAAATTTTACGTTTTACTTCTTTATTTGAAATTTCCAACTGCTCGTTTATTGGCTAAAAGTTACCATATTCAATCCCTTTACACACGCTACAATTTTGCTAACAATTTTGCTTCAAAACTATTGGCAAAAAGTGATCATCTTTGACTCCCTTGCAGGTCAATAAAGCTTGTAATAGTAATTCTCACCAATCATAACTGACCAGTATAAGTACACACTTAAAGACTGGTAATCAATTATTGCCAAAGGACATATCTTGGCTGGAAATCTTGTTTCAAGAAGCGTTTGCTCCTCATTTGTTGTCACCTCGTCGTGCACTACATCCTTCACTTTAAGGAATATAAAAATCCACATGGGGCTACACCTAGTGAGTAGTGTGTATGCCCAACACAGGGGTTCCATGCTTAGCCGAAATCGACTTAACAATCAGTGCAGTGTGAGCTGGAGTGTTACCGTGATGAAACATGCATAATTTTTTCTTCCACGACGCAGTCGCTTTCTTCTTACACGCTGTTAGCACCTCAAGATAATATTCCTTATTTTTTGTTTAAGGTACAAAATTTTCTCACAGAATCCCACGGATGTCGAAAACACAATCATCGTGGCTTTGAATTTCGAGTAGAATATTCGAGGTTTCTACATTCTTGATGACAGCGAATGTTTCCAGTGCATCTCTTGGAGCTTAGTACATGGGGAGTAGGTAAAAACCCACACTCTTTCGAAACGTTTAGGATCCTTTTCGATGTTTTTCAAATTGTCAGAACAAATGTTCATTCATGAGACCTTTTGTTCAGAAGTGAGCAACATTTTGGAACAATCGCCTAAGAACTTTCCTCGTGTTAAAATGTTCATGTTAAATTTGACGAACTGTTCCTTCGTTGACTCCTGAAGTCTCGGCAACTGTACGAATACTCAAACGACGATGTTAACGGATGAAATTGCCAATTTTTTCAAAGTTTGTGTGCGTTTTTGAAGTGGAAGAACGTCCTGGACGTAAATCATCTAAGATTTCTTCTCGTTCCTATTTGAGTCGTCTATGCCAGTCAAAAACTCGTGTGCATAACATAATCATTACCGTACGCTTGTAAGAGAGAATAGGCCTCCGTTGCGGACTTACCAAGTATCACTAAAACTTTGCGTTGACCCTGTAGCGTCGTGTCGCGCTAAAACATTGAGACAAGCCCGTAGCAGACGGCGGGCATCGCCGGATGTTTAACAAAGGGCGTGGTGATGACGCACTGGGACTTTTAGTGGATGTGGCGTGGTAAGGCGGCGGTAGGGTGGAGGCAACGGGGGCGGCAGGTAGCGCCGAAGGGCCTATGTAAGGCCACGAGAACAATGCCCCGATCTTCTTGCTTCCCAGCAGCGTCGGCGGCAGGTGGTGCGTGAGTTTGTGCGAGTAGGTGCGCGAGGGCAAGGGGCCGGCAATTCATTGTCGTGACTAGCGAGACATGTAGATGGGCTTAGGGTAGAGAGGTGCTCGGCACAGGGAACATTGATTGTATGTTGCGGTGTGGAAACCGTACCGTGAATTATCTCTCTTAGCAGTGGGTTCTATTTATTTAGTTAATTGTAAGCAGTGTAATTATTTGATTGTGGCTACGGTCTAGATCTAAAATCTACTGATTTTACAAACCACTGTCGTATGTGTTCTGATTACACCCGTATTCCATTCAACTATCTTCGCATACGAAGGACGGCCCCGTCTGCTCTGCGCGCCCTACGGCTGAAATGTGGAGGGGGACGTCAGGCGACCCGACCATGTTGCGTTTGATCTTGGGGCTCGCGCTGTTTTGTCTTACAAACTAGTAGTGCTTCAGAATGATACAGACTTTCCCACATTACTTTTCTACTTCCTTTGGTCTCGGATAGATACTCGGACCTACCACATGCTCGGGCCGGCTGCCATCTATTGCCACCCAAAGTCCATTTCTTTGAAATTTTCTAAATTTTTCGGTTTCATAATTCTAGAACGTAAATGGTATTTTAGTAGTGTTCACAGACGACGGACAGACGTTTTGAAAAAAACACTTTTTCGGTATCTGGGGATCACAAAACGTGTCTTTCCGCTGAAATCTTGAAATCGATGTTCAGCAGCATTACATACATGACTTTCCCTGTGCTAGGTATATTACTACGTATATACGTACTTATACTGGAAAGTAAAAATCAGTCCGGTTTTGTTCTAGCTACACGTCGTATATAGTCTGTCACAGACTAAATGTTATAAACTTCTAAGGCATGCTGAGAGGTCGAAATTTTCACTTTTTCTCAATGGCAAATAACAAATGTTTACACATTTGACATTCAATATTAAGCAACTACTTCTGCAACTTAAGCTCGGCAGGTCAATCAAGTTTTGAATCAGTAAGGGAGATTTCATATATCTGACAAACACCTGTGCATAAGGTGTTTCCTAAAAAATAGGAGCAATTTTTTCAGAAATAAATGCCTTAGAAGTTTGTATACAATATAAATGCCCTCATTTTTGCTCTCTCTACATGCTCAAAAGCTTGTAACATTTATTCAAACACACTTGTAGTATGGACGTTATATTTCAAATTTACACTATTTACCTCACATTTCCGGGAAAATAATATTCTTTTGGTATTCCTCATCACTCTTCATAAAACTTCATGTAAATTAAATCTTTGAACTTAAACGGCATGAGGGGATAATCAAGCCTGCGATACTCAGAAGGAATGGACAAATCGCATATTATGGAGACATATTGAAGATCCCAGAATTCAGAACCACAGAATTAGTATTTGTCATACTTCAGAGTTTCATGCACTAATATGTGATTTTCAAGTTATGAAAGAAGAATACATAAGTTATTTTGTTTTATCACTTTAGTGCACCACTAACGTCATTCGTAGAGCTTGTGCAGTAAAAACAAGAGGACGACGGGAGCAGTAACTCTTGCTGACTTGTAACTGGACATATTTACGAGCCCCTTCTATACAAGACACGATTCCTATGCTGAAATGACGTTGCGTGAGCTATGTCCGCACTCAAAAATATGGGCTCAGATATAACATGTCTTGGAAATGATGCATTTTTTCCTTGTCATACAAAACAAATGGAGTATTTCCGTTTTCTCAGACTGAATAGCTAAGAGAAAAGAGTTTTTTTGAAAGCCATTACGCAAGCAACAAAAGGCGCATCGTTCTATTGAAGCCGATTTCTACTGAAATTACAATTGTTCCGTTAAAACAGGCATCAGTAATGGATGAAGAGCTCAACTGTAAATAACGATGAGAGACAGTATTGTTTGCATTGAGATAGAAGTGGGATTCAATTGTGATTATCGGAAATATTGGAATTTCCGAGCCATTCGCTTGATATTCGCATTGTCTGCTATTGAAGTTAATGTTATTCATCAGGAATTACGATGTACGAGAATGTTTGCAATATTAAAATACTTGTAAGCTGGTCACTAATACCTTTCTCCCTGTAAGTAGGATAATCGCCTCAATAAACCTTAATGCGGAATAAGTTTCAGTTACACATTCTTTTATTGTCCTCTTTCTCACAATTCTGTTTGCCAGTTTCTTTTGAACTGCAATCACAAATCTGCTCAATAGTTAAATAAATAAATTGTGAATTAATGCAAGAGGCCAAACTTTTCAGCAAGTAAAAAAAAATTAAGTAGAGAAGTTTTATGCCAAACATTTTTGTAGAATTTTAGGTACTCTATATCAATTGTTATATACAGCAGGTGTAAAACGAATTTGGTCTTTTCATAAATTCTTTTATTTTATAGCTTTATGTATGTTTGTATTGTAACCTTTCTAATCTCTTATTTTTCTTGTGAAATGTTAGTCCACAACTGTTGACCTGTTTGTAATCAACAGTAAAAATAACAAATAGAAATGTACAGGATCGTGGATTTCTTTTTGTCTCAGAAAAGGAATTATGAAAATTCATAAAAATTCCTAACAAAATAAATATATTCTTTAAAAAAACAATAAAATTTTCTTTGTACAATAACAAACTCAATAGAGAAATAAAGTTTTGGTCTCCTCTCTAAACAAAAATTGACAAAAAACAAATGCAAATACAAGTCACACTCTGCATAAAGACACACAATTAAATATTTTCATTGTCAAAAGTATATTTGTTTAAACTTCTTAACTACTATGACCATAACACATCTCAGTGAAATTTATCTTTGTTGAAATTCACTATCTGAATAAAAGAACTAAAAAAATTACTATACTTCACACGTGCCAGTTTGAAAGACGTGGCACTTATCATTACAATACAATTAATATACCAGCTATACCAAATTCTAATCGTCCTATTCTATTTTGTTTTAAGTATCTTGCTTTACATATAAATATCTTAACTTTGTGTCCTATACCAAAAGTATTGAGTAACAAGAAATCAAAATATCAACTCTTTTGGTTACAAAGAAGTTACTTTTTCCAATCTCTCTCTTTCTTTCTACAATTTCACCTACTTCTGTGACCAGTTTATTTGTCTCTAAGCTACCACAAATCACCGTTGTGTTAACACAGCGCTCGCTCTTACCTAGACCATATTTCCTCTTCGCAAAATTGCACTCTTCTGTACGTCGCGAAATGTTACACGTTTAATCTATTTCCTCTTTAGTGGTTTGACTCAAAAACAAAATAATTACAACTATTCAATAGCACAGTCCTTCACGCACACGTGGAATATCTACGAGTATCACACAATTAATTAAGAAATTGCGGATCGCTATTGTCCGAACAAAATGCAGACAAAATCAAGGCCACCAACATAGATCTATTTAGATGGTATTGGTTTAATTCTCCGTGTACACCTGATCGCAGCGCTAAACCACTCAAAAGTACGTTTTTCTGAATTTCTTAAACGTTTCGGTCCGGACTCGAAAACAACTCAATTCTCTACCAGAAGACCGACACGCGTCCAATGACGCCTCGTAAGACTCGATTGGTGGACGGGAAGTGGTTGTACCGTAAGTGCAAATCCACACTCGCACATTCGCACACTGGGAAATTACTCAAATACTGTATAGGGATTATGGCAGTTAACCATACAAACATTTATCTATTAATAGCCTTCAAGGATATTATTATTTTTTAATTAATTATAGAGACGGGAATTTAACTAATGTTGCACTTTATAATACTTTGTACTACTACTAGGTCGACAAAATTCAAAGTTTAACTTGCAGCTATTGAAGTTAATATTAAATAAACTAAAATACCTATCACAGATGATTTGTAGATAAGTTCAATTAAAACGAAAAATATCTCCTTATACAAATGTGATTATTTTGTCACATGTGAACTCGTGTATATGTGAAATTCAAGTTATATAAACCAATACATATTTCATAAAATGGAATTTTTTTGTTGTCAGAAATATTTTACCCTGATTAATCTGTTTGACTGTCATCTTCAACATCTTCTCCTGTATTAATCCCCAAAATTTTTGTATACTTCTGAGACATAGTCTACTTCCATCTTCCGGTACTCTAAAATTATTTTTATGTGCTCGACATTGTTATTATTCCGTTTTATTAGTCATAGTCAGGAATAAACGAGATAAAAGAAGAGTAAATAATCGCAAACACAATTCCGAAACTGAAAGAGTAGTAAAAATAATAAACATTGATAAAAGTAATTTGGAATATTTTAATATAACATATTGTTATTTAGTTGCTTTAGGTTAATATATATCAATATAAGAATACAGAATATTGCTACTTAAAATTTACTTACATATAATAATGCCAGGCATACCTGTTGCTTCCTCCCAAAACTGGCTCGTTCTGTACCACAGCCTGCCCTCGAAGCGACTACACTCTGTGATCAAAAGTATCAGGTCATGTGGCTTAAAATGACTTACCAGTTCGTGGCGCCCTCCATCTATAAAGCTGGAATTCATTAGCGTGTTAGACCACCCTCAGCCTTGATGACAGCTTCAACTCTCACATGCATACTTTCAATCAGGTGCTGGAAGGTATCTTGGGTAATGGCATCCCATTCTTCACGGCGTGCTGCACTGATGAGAGGTATCGATGTAGGTTGGTAAGGTCTGGCACGAACTCGGCGTTCCAAAACATCCCAAAGGTGCTCGATAGAATTCAAGTCAAGAATCTACGCAGGCCATTCCATTACAGGGATGTTACTGTTGTGTAACCACTCCGCCACAGGGCGTGCAGTATGAACAGGTGCTTGATCATGTTGAAAGATGCAATCGCCATCCCCGAATTGGTCTTCAACAGTGGGAACAAGAAGGTGTTTAAAACATCAACGTAGGACCGCGCCGTAATAATGCCGCACAATATAAAGGGCTCTAACCCCCTTCATGAAAAACACGACCACACCATAACACCATTTTGGATTTGTCCGGATACTTTTGATCACATAGTGTATTTGAGTAGTACCTTTTTGCTTTAGACCCGAGCTTCGTAGTGGCATTAAAGAAGCAGTGGCACAAAGGAAGAGAAAGACATTTTGCACCACGCCCCCTCACTTCTAGTATATTGCATATCTAGAATAATACCTAGTAACTAGTATACCCATAGTAGCATATTTAGAATATACTATTTCAAACATCTTTTCTGCATTCTGTGATGTTTTAGATGCAATGTCAACCATCTGTCAGAACAAACTTTTTATTTGACTACCATATGGCTTACATAGTTGTCTTAAAAGGACTACTGTGGCATCATTAGGGACTGCAACCCCATGTTTCTTTAACCACATCTAAAAATGTATTAGTAGTATTTTTTATATTTTGTATTCAGTCTTCAATCATAACAAGGTACTTACCACAAACCCCCTTTTTATTCACCTTGATGTCAGAAGTTGTTATTTTTTTCGTTGTAAACATAAATCCAAAATATACCACTATTCTCTTTACAGTGTACAATATGTGCATAATATATAATATAAAAATATTACGGTGCACTATTTACATTACTTTGGGTTGTTTGCAACAATAATTTCTGACACAAAAAGACAAAAAAATATTCTAAATCACTTGTGAGTACATATTTAAGTGCGATAGTGACATTTTTCATAAGTTTCATTTTAGTCTTTTCTTTAAGGTGGAAGAGAACAATACACCATATTCGAGGTAAAATTCAGACCTCTAAGACATCTAGCTGTGGAAAACTGAATTACCGCTACATTCAAGACAAAGGAACAGCCATTCATGTCCACTCATAAATATATACTGAATGAGTATATAGTTGCTAAAAATCTTAAAATGAGATCAAAAATTAATTTTCGCCGACGTCGATGATTCACTATAAATTACTTTGACAATTTAGAAATCAATTATGCATTAATTCATTCTGATGATTAGGTACCTGTAAACCATACTTGATTTCATTTTTAAGGAAGTCGTTGACCTCGTCAATCTAGTCTACAAATTCAGGTTTTGGGAATATAAAAACGAAATTTATATTTGAAAACAAAAGTAGATATTATGGACAACTTGCCTCTCTCCGCACCCTACGCGCTTGAAATGTATCAAATGGTGATTCCTTTCCAATTTCATTGTATTGTATGAATTGCATGAAGTTATTTAATTAAATATTACAGTAATTACATAATACAAAAAATAATATACAGTAACTCGGCATGATATATTTCAAAACACATGCTTTCGTATATGAATACTCCTCTTTAAGCGTTTCTATATTATTATTCGCTCAAGGTCTGTCTGGATTGTTCAGATCAGTCAAGAAAAACATAAACAATCAAAGAATAAACAGTTCTCAAATTCACCTTTCTCCTTATTTGTTCACTTTTCTCCTTATCATAATACCTGTAATGAAAGGTTTAATGACATTAAATAGTATGCTTAAGTTTCCAAACAAATTTC
Organism: Gryllus longicercus; assembly: GCA_038098605.1. Classification (NCBI taxonomy): domain Eukaryota; kingdom Metazoa; phylum Arthropoda; class Insecta; order Orthoptera; family Gryllidae; genus Gryllus; species Gryllus longicercus. Next base: position 3,103,266 of record JAZDUA010000121.1, on the reverse strand, counting down.
CTATACAAATGAGTATAAGAAATTCGTGAAAGATTTTAATTGGATTACTAAGTGAACAAAGTTTATTATAAAAAAGATACAAATTCATTTTTCCAATCAGATATTTGGATATTTCGTTTCAAAGCTTCTTTTCCTCATGAAATAATAGGCAGTACGTAATTTAAATTCTTGTTTCTGAGTTATGAATATAATTCAAAAAAATGAAAAGCAGTACCTTAAAAGCACAATAAAACGAGAAAATGGACTCCACAGACAAATTAGTAACTTCTACGAAACTACGTTGACAGAGAAGCAATTAATGTTTAATTTTTATACTCAGTGCTTGTAATATCATCGTTCTGTCTCGCAAGAATTATTAAATTCGCATTCTACCTCACAATCTCTTTGCAACGTTTCCTCTTGCGGAAAATTAATTTCGTGAATTCCCCCAGCAGTTATTTTCTAAGACTTACCCGCCCGCCTTGGAACAGCTGAGTCCGATTGCAAAGCATTCCTTTAGCTGCAGGGATAAGATTAAATAACGATAAGAAATACGCGTTAAGAGAAATGCGTTTCTCTTATTCTACAGTCTTCTTCTTTGTATCGATTCGTGTTACCAATATCTCATCTCCGCTCCATCCTTCATATTTTCTTTCCGACGTCGTCGAAGTTTCGAAAAACCCCTGGGGGGTTCACGAAATGGACATCATTTTGCACTCGTAAACTTCAACTTCCCCAACAACAATTTTATACGCGAAAATAAAAAAAGTTAAATTGCCCAGTGTAACTCTCCTTTTCTTTGGTAGCTGTATTCCCCATTGAGTATCTTCCGTCGTACATCGCTCAAACACAATTCACGAAACTCGATCAAAAACTTTTTCTAAAAAAATCTTTTCGTTCGCTGTCTCTTCGTGAGTACTTGTCCTGTTTCCCCTTCCTTCCACGAAAGGTTCTCCCTCTGTGTACTTCGCCCCGACAGCAATTTTCTCTCGCCACTGCCACAGACTCCATTATTCCCACTTTCACATGTAATGACTTGGTAAAAAGATAGGAAAATAAACAGTAGTCAGTTATGATATTTGACTCTTAAGAACTAAAAACATTACGATCATAGAGTGTTTTACAGACTTCCGTACAATATATCATCACAAGCTAGGAGAGAGGAGCTACCTACCGAATAAGCTGACGTCTATCTCATTATGAATATTAAGAACACTCTGACCTTTAAAAAACAGACGCATTAATACTCTTTTCTGTAATTTATTTTGTTTCTATTCTAATTTCGATCCATTTTCAAAAAAGTAGGTAAAAATAATTTAAACGTTTTTTTTAAAACAACGCAGGTCAGGTATTGTAAAGTTGTGGGAAAAACCATAAAAATTAAATAATTAAGTTCCGAGAGAACTTTTCTCTCTTTTCTTATTTCTGATGCATAAATCTTGATTGAGAATGCTATTTATTTGTCATGTAATTTATTTGTCTCAATAATACAGTAGTCCCTGGACGTATCGCTGCAGCGAAAAACTGGCGAATTTTCCGCAGAAAAACTCGTATTACAAGGCCCTGTCAAAGAAAAAGTGGATAAATTCAAATGCTAAATTTAGACCGAAAACTCCTCTAACTCGTGGTGTAGCCAGAATCCGTTTTTTGTGGGTCCTTGATACCGAAAAAACAACTGACAGCAAAACGCCTGTCCGCCTACAACGCTAGCAGCTAAACCGTTCAGCCGATTTTCTCCAAAATTGATATTTCCCAATCGATCTAGCTGATGACGCGGGCCCTTGAATTTGAAACAGATTTTTGAATATAAAAGAGTGTTTTACAAGACGCCCTCATGACATTTTCAACATTTTCAAGAAAATGATGGCATTGTTTTTGATTAAATTTTGTTGTTGGATAGGCGTTTAAGAGAATGGTGCATGTCTCATTTTCATTGAAAACACTGATTATTCGAAAACTGCAAAAAATTCTGTCCCTTAAAGATATATTTTGAAATAACACCATGTGCAATTTTTCATTGTACAATTTGAGTATAATTCGCGTAATTTTTCGTGAAATGTAGGCAACTTTTAATTTTGATTAAACATCTTTTTCTCAAAAATGGCTCCAGCGTTTTTTTATCAAATTTTGTTGTTTGATAGTCTAGAGTCCAAAATTCTACAGGTCCCATTATGGTTGAAAACTCTGATTTTTCGAAAATTGCAAAAATTCATACTTTTTCGGCGTCTTCCTACAACTACCATTGTTAAGATACATTTTTTCTTAATAAAATATGTTCATCTAGAACGGATCTTCAAATAACGTCATGTTTAATGTTTTTGTGTAATTTGGCGACAAACATAGTCGTCCAATTTCCGGCGCTTCGTGTACAAAAAATGAATGGTGATGCTAGGCATTTGGATGCTACGTAAGTTAGAATTTATATATTGTTTCATATTTCATTTTATTATTATTTATTGTTTTTATATTATTTCATTTTGTAATCACGTCCTTTAGTTGTGTTCAATGTGAAAACGAATAGATGATTTCACTTTGCTTAATAGATGTGGGAATGAAGACGAATGCATGTACAAAAGTAATTTTCGTGAATATAAAAATATTATATTTAGTTTCAATATTTCTACTAATTTTCACTTTCTTGCTACGATATCAATAATGCTAGTTGACAAAACGTGTATTCCATACGAATTAGTGGTCATTGTTGAATTTTGTAACCCATTGTTTTAACGCCGCACTAAAAGTGGATAATGACGGCTGCCTTTCGTTCGCGTGAATATAAACTAATACTTTTATATATTTGGAAATTATAATACTTCGTATAGTGTTTAATAATTACTATTATATATTTTTCTATCTATTTACATTTGTTTACGAACGCTATCAGTATCGTATTGTTTTTTAACTTTTAGTTATTTTACTTTCTCGATTACTGCTTACGCGCAATATTGTAAGGCCAAAAAACGGATATATTCTTGAATACAGTACATATACAATGAATTCAATTACTAGAAATATATTTTTCATTTAAAATTTTGAATACAAAATAAATTACTTGAAACTATTCAATTTTCGTACAAAATGTTCAACGATTTCAAATGATTACTGTCAAAAATGATGGCTGAGATGAGTTAATTCGGAGAGAAATTGTGGTATAAATAGTATTAAATAACCATGTCTAAAAGTGAGGAAGTATGGACTATATGTAGCACCACTAGTTTGAATTAGTCCCACCTTCAACAGACTTCATGTAATGAATCTGGTTAGTGTAAAAATTCTAAGGAAGTCATATATTTAAAGAGTATACGCTGTAATCACCATTTTGTAGCCAAAATTAACGTCTTTGATTAATTGATGAGAAAAGTCTTAAGTAAACATTTGTAAACTAGTGAGAGAGTCACTAGATTCAAAGTGACAATAAATATTAAATTGATTGGTTGATTAGCAATGCCGGGCGCGTCAACTGATAAGGTAATTAGTCCCGTAAGTGTGGTGCATGTTTTTATTGAGGGAGTTGGCAATGATCTTCCTCCGCTGGATGGCGAAATCGGGCGACGACTTGCGTTGGCTTGTGGGGATTTTGCCCCAGTCAGGTACCTCCCGCCAGCGCGGCATTGCCCCAGCCGGGACAAGCTCTAAGCTCCCAACCGGCTTCCCGACAAGTATCGCTGCGTAGTGCATGACAGTGTGTGTGTAAGTAAGGACAATGATAGGACAAGGAAGAGGCAGGAAGGATCGTGCGCGATCGTCTGTCGTTTGTTGTTAGGGTACTGCTCCCGCATTCACCTGGTGTCGAAGAAAGCGAGGAAAGATACTGATTCTTGAGAATTCTTCTTCAGACAGCAACTGAATTCGCTCTACTTATCTGGCTAGTGCCGAAAATCTTGCCTTTGTCGGGTCTCTAATTCTACGACCTCCCGGCCAGAGGCACTTCATTGACATCGGTGCCGGTTTGAATGTTCTGGCAATACTCACAGCACAGTTTACGTAGATCTGTTGAGTGCTGTTGTTTTGAAACATGTATTGCTTCAATACAACTTCGTTTTCAGATGTCGGAGGAGATCTGTCGCGAGACATTGATATTCCAACAATTTAATGTATTAAGAGCAGAAGTTTAAATTTTACTACATTGGTAAATCAGAGAAACCTGCCATCATTGCAGTCGGTCGCTAGAATTCTCCTCCAAGCAGTGGCTCCCAGACAGAGACATTCAAGGAATGTGTTTAACAGGAGGTTGCAATAGCATTGTTCTGACCAAACTGTTACGAAAGATGAGTTAAGTCTCTAAATAGTCCCTACTCCATGCCTGCCGTTGTTACATCAACAATATTATTTTTGCCCATTTCACTGATTGATTGCAAATTCATTGTCACGAACAAGTTATTTAGCTTTGACTTCACCTACTACGACGCAGCCTCTATAACTTCCATCATCACTAGCACCAAGCACCAGCGTCACCACTAGAACTGAGGTGAAAGTATTGCTTCACTCTCCTGCGAATTCTCAACGGCATTTTGTCTACAATTCTGTTCAAACACAACCAATGACACTCTCCACAATCATCACTACCACTGCCTTACGTATCCCTACTTCGTAGCGGGTATACCTGCGGCCGCGGCTCCATTTTGATCGCAGTTTATTCTTTCCCGCATCGCAGCGGCGACGGACGTAACGCGCGCGGCGCTGAATTTGGTATTCATGAGGCTGCGAGGAACGATGTCGGTTGTTCCGTGCAGCGCCGCCGCGTCACCGGCGCCGCGGAAGCGAGTTTTATTTGCGCTGCAACTGCAAGAGCTGTGGGCTCCGGAGGGGCACGCGGCGGCACCTGCATTGCGCCACGGCCACCGCCTCTAATGAAGCGGCCGAACACAGAGGAAGGACAAAGTGGTGTGCGTGCTTATTGAGTCCGAATGCGACTACGACGGAGGTCGACCTAGTCCTCGACAATGAAGTCAAGCTACTGGGGTTAGGGAAACGATTTAATTTATCCCGGTGTGCGGCGGTGTTCCTGCGCCGCTGGATGGTGGACTTGCGCGTGGCTTGATTCCCCTCCTGGTGACGTACCGTGCAGGGAACTACCCTAACCTGGACAAGATATAAGCTTATGCGACATGTGGTGTAATATAGTGCATACAAGTGTAAAATAAAGGGTCGTGGATGGGAATCAAAAGATTGCGTGCGGTTCCAGTCCCGCTTTCTTTCAGCAAATAAGAAAGAAATCGTTATTCAAAGTAATGACGCCATAACACAAAACTACCCGTTTTCCAGAAAATGTGTTTGAAGATTTGAATTTGTCTGCGTGTGTCACACGCTGGCCTGTGTAGCCGAGATCGTTAAGATGTACGCGACATAAATAATCATCTTTCCTTTTCGCCCTTCCTCCTCCATCGTCAAAAGTAGGTCTGTCTGCTGCGAACGGGGGAGGAAGCGCAATGAGAGGCTTCATGGACTACGACGTGTGCGACACCTGTCTGCCATCTTTCCTTCCCAGCTTTAAATGCTAGCTGTATGGGTACTAGCCACTTTGTGTCTATGCATCTCAAACATGAAAGGTAGTGGGGGGTATGGTGCATTTGCATGTGCAACAGGATGTAAAAGGGGGCTGAATAATATACTGATGGCCGAGGATGTCGTTAAATTCCTACTGGAAATACTACTGTTAATTGCAAACATCTCCCATTTACAAATGTATAATTTCATTTATAGACATAATTTGTTACCAAACATTTAATACTTTGGACAATTCTAACCTGTTGAGATGTTGTAAAGATCTCGAAACTGGCTAATCAATAAATAGTTCAACAGTGTGTCTTTCATAGTAAAAGTAATATATAATGAACATTGGTGTTATTATTATTTATTATTATATATTACTATTATTTATTATTTTAAATTTTTATATTTATTTATTATTAATTAATATCATCCATGCCAGAAAACATATATGGTCTGGAGTCACCCAATTTTCTCTGAAGCTGACCTTCGGACCCGAAGAGGCCACGGGCATTCACACGGGTCGGTCGCCGTCCTCGGAGGGCGGAGATTGCATCGCTGCGCCACGCCACGCCTCCGCGAAGGCGCGCGTCCGCCCACAGCTCCGTCCAGATGCGAGGGCGTGGGCGGGGGCGTGGGCGGGGGCAAGGCGGTCGCCCGCGTGCCCTCAGGGGATACGGCGCTCGATCGATTGCGGCGTAGGTTGAAAAGGTGCTCGGTCGCGGGCGAACCTCCTTGTCGTCGGGATTATTGCTCTCGAAGAGCTGCGAACACACACGGGGCGAAATTGAGAAACTTTTTTGTCATCTCCACCAGTCCCGTCCCCCCTCCTTCTCTCCCTGTTTTGAAATGACCGGGTCTGTTTGACCACAGCGAGAAGTCTGCCATTGCCAGCGACAATGGCGGACGATTCTTGAGGGAATATTGGTATTTCTCCTGCACCCCTTCCACTCTTTTTCCGATATCCTCGTTCCCCCGTTTTCGCCTCGCCTTCTTTTCCCCTCACACACGCACACCTCGCGCTTCCTCTCCAACGTCCTCCAGCCGCCCCCTCCCCTCCCCTCCCCTCCCCTCCCCTCCCCTTCGAAGGCGTCTTCTCATATCGGAACGTTTGCGCTAAAAGTTTGCGGGAGTCTTTCCCCGCCCTAACCTAGATAGGAGGAGGTGGGCGGCGCCGCGGGGGGGAGACAGGGGAGGGGCGCGGCACTCCCGCCCGCCGCCTTGGCAACTCGGTCAGGGGAGGTCGCGCGGCACATATTCGTATTTACGACGCACGCTCCGGGGAACGTTCCCGTACATATTGCAATAACGCGAAACAAGTCAAGCAAGAAACGGCGCGAAAGCCCCGCGCTGGTATGTTGGCGCGCGGTCGCCCTCGCCGCCGCCCTCGCCGCCGCCCTCTCCCGGGCGAAATATTCAGCGCCCGCGTCGTCTTCGCCTCGGCGACCGCAACGCGCGCCCCCAGGAGCTGTGCCGCTCGGCGCCCCCACACCCCGCCAGGGGCGCTGCGGACATCGCGCGCGGCCGTTTGCTGTTCGATGTTCGCCCTCGATATGCATTCATCGCGTCGTTCACTCGTTTTCCGAATGAGAATGGCATGTAGCCATTCTGACACAAATCGTTTCACAATTTTCTGCATATCTGTGAGCCGATGGTAAAGAGTTGCGAGACGTTGTAATACGGTTATGTTCCGTTGAAATATTACGCGTTTTCTGCATGTGATTGTACAGGTACCTCTAGGAATAGTTTTATGTGCTTCGCGAATTTATCCAATCACTTTTAATTTTCTCTTAAAATGATATGAACACGCAGCAAGTACAAAACTAATACATGTCTCAGTTTTATTTAAGTTACTAAAATATATTAAAAATGTTAATGTTATTTAAATGCATATTATTTAGTTAGAAATTTATTTTTATAAATGCAAATTACTCACCAGATACACTTCTTTCATCATAGAATCTAACCATGATGTAGCATATTAAAAATTCCAAATGATTTACCGTATTTTTAAATAAACTGCTATTGAATAACACTAAGCAAACTCTACATCACATGATCAATAATGTAGCACAAAATGAAGTATGTGGATTGTGAGAGTTTGTCGCCTTGAATCAATTGTTTTACGTTTTTCATATTGATGTCTGGATGAAAATAATCGTAGCATTACTCTCTAGTATTTAACCAATATGTTGGATAGACGTCTATTTAGTAAAATCTGAAATTCTTGGGAAGATTAGCTTGAATTGCAGCAGGTCGTCACACACGTATACGTATATGGCGAGAGTCATTTCGCTCCATCCGATGAATTGGAGTTCAACGCGCGGTGGCAGGGGGTCGGGGGTCAGGAGGGAGGGGGCGCCTTGCCGCGGGATGAGGTCGAATTCGACTCGGGAGCAGGAAGCAGACCCGTTCCGGAAGGGACTCGCCACCGAGAAGTGAGTGCCACGAGACTTGCGAACGAGATTTAATAGCTAGCGAACAGCTACATGGGGACACGGGATCCGACAAGGTGCCTAAAATGGCGTACTAGTACATTGTGGCGGCGCGAAGGGAGATAAATGTACGGTAATATGAATTTGTAAACTCGCCGTCGAAAAATTAACACACCACTTTGCGTCCATATAGTGAAAATGTTTCAAGAAATTAAATTTCGTGAAGTGTAGTGAATATTCTAGATACATTTGATTGCCCATGTGTTAATGCGAGCGTACTGAACTTATTTTCAATAGAGACGCAAGAGCCAGTATTTAAAGTGGTCCCATTAGTGCGAAAAGATTGGGCCGTTATCAAATCAGTTGCTTAATTTGGTCAGTGATTATATTTTTGCTGGCGAGAAACATGGAAAACTCTGTATTATAGTTTCACATTGTAAACTGACACAAGAAGGTGCTTCATAAGCAAGTTTAATCAGATAAATTCAGGAATTTAAGTGTTTAATTTTAGAGAACTTTTAAACCGGGGAAATGGTTACAGCGCGTGTGGTTCTGTGTCTTGTAGTTGCACGTGGCGAGTTAATAAAATGTGCGCTTATTTGAATTGTGTTCATATCAGCAGAATAGGTATTACTTGCGCAAGTTTTCTTAATACATGAGCACCCGAGTCCTTATTCAGCGCTGAATAGCACGGCACGTTGAGATAGTAAGGTTCGACTCAAAACGGCCAATTTACAATGCTGGCAACTGCCACCTCGTACTTTCTTCTTTTATTTATTTATTTATTTATTTCTTGCCCGTTCGGCCCTTCGGCCTTTCGGGAGTTATTAATATGATACATACATTACATAAGGACTTAAGAATTTCATCCATTTACATCAGGGCACAAGTATACTTACTTGGGCTGAGTTTTTCAAATTATATACTGTTTGTGTTTACCTTTATATAAACAATAATATACAGAACCAACTAAGTAACCAATATACATAGCTAAATGAAAAATATATCAAATATAACTGCTAATTAAACAATATACAGAATTATACAAAATATACTAATATACAAAGATACACAGACATATGCCTTAAGTAAACAAAGAAAGTTACACTTGTGAATAACACTTATTTATGTTATTACAACCCAAACTTGTTTACAGCATTAGTACTAGCAATTTATGGTTGCTTTAGGCGATCTTTTGGAAAGCGTGACAGTATCCTGGATGGAGCATAAGCAGTACAGCCAAGGTTGAAAGTTCTTTTGCTAGGACAAGCTTCAAGCCTTAAATATTTTTTTTTCTTTTTAAGTGTGGCCTTCTACTCAACTGCCATAGTCTTCTAATCCTGTGTTTATCTTTTATCAAGTCCACGATGTTTTTCGGTAGCCAGTAAGATTAATGTTTGTTATATTGCACTGGTTGACATGATTCTTTAATTGCGATGTTTATTGCTAAAATTAGATTATTGATTTGTAGGTCGATATCAGTACCGTTTTTGAGATCCTTTGGGAACGAAATTTGCGTGATTATTTTTTGCCTAAAGATATCCCAGTTTACTTTACCATTTATTAGTTTCCTTGAATTGTTAACTTGCACCGTGCTCTGAACTGATATTATTATGGGGTTATGATCCGAATCGAGTTCAGGTATTACCGAGTGAAAAAAGGGGGAATTTGTGTTTGTGGATAGACTTATGTCAAGTATGTCCGGGGCGCCTTTATTGTTAAATGGATATCGTGTGGGTGTAGAAGGGGCATAGATTAATATATTATGATTTTGTGCGAACTGTAAAAGTTTACAACCTGCTTATGTTGTAGTATTGCAGTTCCATGCTTTATTTTTGCTATTTAAGTCGCCTATGATAATTATTTTCTTCTTATTATTGTACATCAAGTTATTATTGGAGTTGAATAAAATATTAAAGGTCTTTACTGGAAATTTCTTGTTGGGTGGTTTTGTAAGCGGTTATTATTATTATTTGTGAATCAGCTGTTTTTAAATTTATTGCTATCGTCTCCAGGCTGTCAGAAGTGGGACACTCAATTTGAGAGTGATTAAGCTCTACGTATTATAATCGCTACCCCACCCGCAGCTTTATAAGAAGGTCTATCATTTCTGTATATATTGAAGCAAGGTATTTTGAATTTATCAGATGTGTGAAAGTGCGTTTCCGTAACGCATGCAATTTTTATCTCGTGGAAGAATAAGAAGTTCCTAAAAATATTCTCTTGTTTACTTAGTCCATTTGCGTTCCAGTTTAAAAATTTTAGGTTCTTGAGCTGGCTACAATTCATTTTTGTAACGCGGTCTGAATCATAACTTGTATTTGTGGTAAAAGAAAATTTATAATCTGAGTAATTACCGTACTTGTGATCGATTCGATTAATTTAATCCTATCGATGTTTTGATTTGTGAACGGCGTCGTATTTTTAACGTTCTCCTGAGAGTTATTTATCGGTCTTGTCCAAGGGCCTGGTCTTTCGGGTAGGGGAGGGAATTGGGCATTGTTATAGATTGGAGGTTGGCTGCAACCGGCTTGCCTGTTTTCATAATTTATCTCTTGACCTTGTGAGCTATACTGTGCCTTGGCTTGGCCTGCGTTATATCTCTCTCCAGTTGAGGGTTTATTAAGTTTTTTATTTAATTCTGCTTTGTAAAAAGGGCAACCACGATAATTTGCTGTGTGATTTTGTTTGCAATTCGTACAGGAGGGTTTTGCTCCCGATTTAGGGAGTGTGCATTCAGAATAGTGGTGGTCATTGAGACATTTCACGCATCTCGGGTTGTTATAACAGTTATCTTGCGTATGCCCAAAGCGTTGACATTTTTTACATTGGATGGGGATTTGGTTTTAGTTCGTACAAAAACTCTAACTATGCAGTAGTCTAACTTATTTAGCTTTAAAATGGCTCTACCAGCCACACTGTTCTCGACATCTACAGCTACTATCTGCAGGCGTTTTCTATTTTTGCCATAAAGTCTTATTACTTTTAATACAGGGAATTTATCATTAAGTTCATTTTTAATATCGTTAACATCTAGACACTCCGGTACATCTTTTATTACAACTTCAAATGCCCTTACAGATGGGTCTTTGAAGGAGTAGAACTCTATCTCGTTATTTTCACAGAATTTTCTAAATTTCCTGAAGTCATCAATGTTACTAAATTGCACTTTAAATTTATTGTTACTGTATTTGACTTCAAAATTTAAAATTTCATTTTTCATAATGTCCTCTTTAAGTAGTTTATAGTTTAGCACTTCATCTTCTCTTTTATTATAATTTTGAATAATGATTGGGGGGATTTTTACTGCTTTAAATACATTATCATCATTTTCCTCTATGTTATCTAAATATTCAAATATATTTCTTACAGGTACGTTATATATCATTCGATTTACATCTGCTTGCGAACGTTTTTGTCTTTTATCATTTAACACTTCACTAGAATCACAGTTTCTTTTAAGTATATATCTACCTTTATTGGTTGACGTGTTGGGAGTACGTTGAATTGCGGTCTGTCCACTCTGCTCCAAGTTCTTTTTGGCGTTTGGTGACTGCTCGTCAAGGTTTTGCAGATCTGAAGGAGGGGGCAGATCCCCGGCAGTGACATGATATAATTGCGGCGATTGAACTGATACTGGTTGTGTTAAACTTAGCTGTTGAGTTTGAACCATGTTTTGCATTACACCCTGCGGTGGCAAGTTTACACTCATTTGTGACTGGAATGCAATGTATCCAGCCTGATATTGCTGCAACATTTGACCATTTTGAAATGCGAACATGTTATTTTCCATTGCGCTTGTGTGAGAGGTCTCACCATCAGTTGAAATTACACCGTTTGTTGCGTCCATTGCCATTTTTATATGCTGCCCCGTGCCGGGGCAGCCGTTTTCACACATATCACTGACCTAGTGTTAATGGCTTGTTATATACACTTTAAACAAAATAAATAATAAATAAACGATAGAATAACTAAAGCCTACAACTGGTTTTACTAGTATACACTTTCACAATTCCTATCAGCGCGTCGATAACACAGTAAACTCCAGGGACCTATAACTCCCATATAACGTGGTGGAGAGCATTACGGTGGCGCGCTCTCCTGCATCACCTTCTTTACAGGAACTAAAAGAGGAACTGCTGCCAACGATACTTTAAACGTTCGTGACTGCTGCGTGAGTTCGCGAGTCGCAAGCAGGACTATAAAGTTACAAAAGATAACGTCTACGTTCGCGCTTTCTTCAGAGGTTTCTTACAAGTAGAGATTATGAATAATTGTACATTTAGAAGGCACTTTTCGTATTTGTCACAAATTAGCCAATTTGTATGTGGGAAAGTTGGCGAGCCTAACCTGCAGCTGCACCCGGCGACACTAGTGCTTCCTATAGTAGCAACCTCGAGCTTTGTCCGCGATTTTGATGGAGAGTTGCCGGGCCCTGGCAAACTCACTGGTAGTAGTGGAAAGCTTATCGTGAGGAGCGACTCTCGCGGAGGTCTTACCCCGACGGGAGCCGAGCTCGAACTCTCGTACTTTCTAAACAATCGTTGCATTTCTCGTGACACGCCTTGGCGAGTAAAGTTAATGTCCACAGTTGGTACGCCCTTTTAAGCCGTGACGTAGCCAAATCCCTCCTCTCCCCGCACCCCCCGCTGTGGATCAAGAAAACTTGCGCGTGTAGTAGTGAGATGAAGTTGGTACGAGCAAGTTGAACAGCGCATAACATTCGTGTGAGTGAGGGCAAAGCAGTAGTGATAAAGATCGCGAAAGAACCGAATGTGTAGGCGATTCGTCCTGGGATGAACGTCAAGAGGTCGCGCGGAAGGAGTTGAAGAGAACGCGGCGGTAGGACCGGAGAGGTGGCTGTAAGGAGAGGGTGTAGAAGCTGGAGCGCGTAGAAGGGCTCGGGCGAGGACACGGCAGGACCCGAGGTCGTCCGGGTGAGCGTGAATCCAGCTGCCTGCGCCCGGCGGCATGACGCAAGTCTCAGCATCTGAGGTCTGGTGGAAGGCCAAGGTTACCTGAAGAGAGTCACCAAGAGTTTTTTTATTTACTTTTTCTGAAGATAAATACATAGGTAGTTATTTCAACTTAACATATGTAATGTTTGTTACTCACTAACTTATTCTAAGTTCACACGCTATACAATGGGGAAGAGTCCTATTATGGGTCCTCTAATCTGGTTCTGTGCTTGCGAATTTGATTTGGAATACATGGAATGGATATTTATTTTGGATTCTTGTTCCATGGATTGGGGTTTTTGTCAGTCTCAATTCGGAGGGGGCTGGGATGTCACTAAGCGGTGACGACGGATCGAACTTCCCAAGCAACTGATTCCGAATAATGTATGGAGAATGTTCCTTACTTGATGTGTTCTTGTGATAATGTATTTAATACGCCGAATAACGAACTATAAGATAAAATATGCTAGTGAGAATTAAGAGTAAAAATAAGGCATTTCTGACTGGCCATGGTTTAAAAAATTGCATTAAATTGTGTGAGTGTTTGTGTATTTTTACGTTTTGAACGCTTTTTCACTAATATGTACAAAAATTTACATAAAAGATACCTATACAATTTTCTGTTTCGCTATTCTCTAATCCAAATACAAGAGCATTCTCAATTAATTCCGAAAATTCTGTCGCAAAATCTTCTAAAACTACATTTGATTTTCCTCGTATGTGCTTGTACTTCCGTATTTTCTCTCCCTAATTTTTGAAGAGATTAAAACCTCACAAACTCAGTCTAATTTCTACTTCTGCCATCTTCAGCTTACTTCTACTTCTTCAACTGCTGTAGTAATAATTTTGCATGCAAATCTATATAAACATTAAAAAGCTTCTGTTTTCTTTGTTTACTTTTTAAAAGAATAAGTTGCGGGTCACTTGCTTCTTCCAGAAGAGTGGACTGTTTGTTCTTATGTGATGTTTCAAAAATTACCAGTTGTGCTTTGACCCAACCGAAATCCGTTTTCTCCTCTACCCTAAAATGAATCGTGAAGATGAAGTTATCGCGAAGGTGCCACGCTTGCGCATCCAGAAAAGTAAATGCAGAGGAACAGATACGTAAAGGACATTTTTCATTGCTCTCTCAATAGGACCCATACCAGAAAAGATTGCATGGAACACATATCGATGGCAGGTTGTTCTTGGAAAATAAAAAGGGAAAATGCCTTCGGGCCAAATTGACGCGACGCCAGGAGTTAAGGGCTTAAAGGGCAGCTAAGAAGAAGAGCTGGGCATGTTTGTCCGTCCGTCTGTGGTTAACTGTGCACGCAACCCGTTCATACAATTTCTTTTCCAAAATTGATATTCCGCAGACGATCTACCGAGTTCAAGAGTCTACGAATTTGAATTTGATTTTGGGGGTCACTTTACACAAAGTCATTACTACAACTACAATGTCAAATACAAAGAAATTTTTTCGTTAATTAAATCAGTTCTTCAATTCAATGATCTTAAAATAAATTTATAAACAATTTCTTTGAAAATACTAATAGTTTTGCAATATTTTCTCAAAAACCTGAAAGGTTCTTAAGCTTCTATTTTTTCTTTCCTTCTGATTATTATTATTATTATTATTATTATTATTATTATTATTATTATTATTATTATTATTATTATTATTATTAATGAAATAAATCAATAAATGTACAATATTCTGTTTCAAAATGACAGAATATATAAAAAGAAAATAAATGAAAAATCGCGCTTTGTTCGTGACTGAGTCTGGCATCTCCGGATGGGAATTTCGCGCGCAATCTTCGGGCAGAACACAATGGGCAGAGAGGGAAGGGCGCGACCCGAGCGATCGGCGCCGAAGTGATTTCATGAGCATCGCTCTGCACGCGAGCGGCGCCGTGGTTTCGTTGGAAATTCATTCGGCGGCCGGGCGATTTTATATCTGGTTATAAAAGGAGCGGTCGAATTGTGTATGTTGAGAACCACCAATATCTCTAAAACCGATATTAAAATCCTTGAAAATCCCTTTAATTGTTATAATTTCTCTTCAACTTGACTGCTACCAGAAAGCAGCCAAAAGGGCTGTCGAGTGAATGGCGCTTCATGGAATCTATCCTCCTTCAGCGCCTGCAGTGGCGCGCCTGGATCAGAGCAGAGCGTGGCGCACTCTAGTTTTCAGCACGCCACATCACGTCACTTCACGTCTTCTCCATTACGATTACCGCCTGCGGTGGCCAAGTAGCAGCATAAGCGCTGCCTCTGCAACGTCGCTGACCAATAGGTTCAACGATTCCAGTCTTGCCAATGGCGGTTTTTCGACACTAGCTACACAGCTAGGTGAAGTTGGAACTTCTCTCTTGGGAGAAATTGTAGCATCCACCTCAGCAATGGTCAGTCATGCCTCACTCCCCGTTTACTTCCCATGAATTTTGATACATATAATTCGCAGGGACAGTCAGAATAGTTTTAGGGGGTATTTGAATTGAAGAAAAATTGAATAAGAAAAAATGAAGAAATTAAATATGCCGTCGAGAATGTCAAGGTAAGATGCCAGACCAATGTTAGTTCTTTACATTCTCAATAAAAAGTTGGTAGTTCTTTGACTAAGGAGCGAGCGACGTCTATGTAGGTCAGTTACACTCGAAGGCTTAAGCTGAAGACTTCACCTGTCACCTTTTCATTTCCACATTGATAATGGAGGAGTCGACAATTATTTTCTTCTTTTCATATTATGTGGCTAGTAAAATCTACAAACTCTCTGACACTCTACCGCAGTTTGTTCAATCTTCATTTTCTATGTCTCATTCCTATCCCTCTGGTATTTACAGTTTGTCTTGTAGACTTGTGATCTCATTGTGTATGATTTTGTCTGTCTTATCTAACTTTCTATATTCTCCTACATCCCATTTGCAGATTACTGTAAATGTGTACAAAAGAAATTTCCAGTTATCTCATTTCTTCCCACTCTTCATTATTGCCCAGTCTATCACGATATCCGTCTATCCCGTCCCGCTCCGCTCCACCCCGCCCCTCTCTACCCGCCCCTCTCTACCCGACCCTCTCTACCCGACCCTCTCTACCCGCCCCTCCCTACCCGCCCCTCCCTACCCGCCCCTCCCTACCCGCCCCTCCCTACCCGCCCCTCCCTACCCGCCCCTCCCTACCCGCCCCTCCCTACCCGCCCCTCCCTACCCGCCCCTCTCGCTCCGCCCCTCTCACCTCGCTCTGCCCCGCCCCGCACCGCCCCGCCCCGCTCTGCCCCGCACTGCCCCGCCCCGCTCTGCCCCCGCACTGCCCCGCCCCGCTCTGCCCCCGCACCGCCCCGCCCCGCTCTGCCCCGCACCGCCCCGCCCCTCTCTCTCCACTCCGCTCCGCCCCCTCCCCTCGCCCCGGGTTGGCGTCGCCGAGCCCCCTCTATCGACGGCGTGCTGGGATGAGCGGATAATTAAACGTCACTCGCACCACGCGTGATCGCGAAGAGGCCGCCGGCCGGGGAGGAGCAGCAGGCGACTTTCGATATTTCTTACAGGGGCGATCTATCGATCGGTGCTTGTATAGACTAATCCAGGGTTGCTCAGATGCAAGAATTGGGACCAGACGACCCGCTGTGATGTGTTGCTTTGATCAGTGTGCCTCTCAACTAGAGCCGATCGCGCCCTAGCGACTGCCCTCCCTTCCCATCGGTTTGACTCAACACGAAGCGAGCCACGCCGGTTGCCTGCAGATAAGCGCTGGGTCAGGGTACGCGTTTCGGGCCGGCCACTCGAGAAGCCCCTCTGCTCTGTAATCTTCTTCCCTGAGGAGAAGCAAGAATAGAGTATGAGGAAAATGACTTCCAACTTGACAATCGATCGGTAAAGGACTGTTGCGATAAAACACAACGTAATTCTGACATTTTTCTATTAACAGATATTTTCTATAAATTTTGAATTTAAAAATGAAGATGAAAATTTATTTTATAAAAATAAAAAATAAATAATTTATAGAAGAAAACGATATTTTAAAAAATATCGTTTTCTTCTATTCCTTAAGTGATGAATTTCCTGAAATGTTTCCATATACATTTCGAAACGTTCCAGTTTATAATGATAGGATTCCTAAGATCGTGATTTTGAAGTTTAGAATCAAAAGACAGTGATCCAAATGAAATATACCAAAAAGCATTGTTTAACAACACGCTGTGTAACACAAGCATTCATGACTTATAATAAGTGGATATCAATTGTTAAACAGATGAGACGCTAAAATAGTACTACAAAAGATGGCGGCGAGGTGATTTGACTTAGCTCGCACGTCTTTAATTCATGATACTTGGTACCACTGAAGATGGGATAAAATTCCAGAAATGACTGGATAATTATTTGAAAATATTAAAGAAATTAAAAACGTTTGTGGTTTAACTCTCTTTAATCCTTAATTATTATGGAGTCTGACAAGATCCCCACTGCCACTAGGAAATTTATCACGCTAGGGTTTACGTTACCGATGCCACTTACATTTACATGTACATTTGGTAAAATCACGGTCACGGGTGTGAACCAAAAATACTATCTGAGATTCCCTTCCTACATAAAATCTAGAAAACACACAACAACCTATTGTTGTATTTTTACTAAAAATAACCTAATATTTGTATACGCAAGAGATAGTAAACCTAGTGTGTCGGAGGGCGTTTTCCCGAGTTCAATGTCCTGAAACTGGATTCAAAAGACAGCGAGATATCTCAAGGTACTTTTCCGGCAAGGCAGGCTGCCTCGCTCCAGGAGGGAGCGCCCGGGGCGGCCAGAAAAATCGCCCGAGCGCCTCCTGGGGGCGGCACCGGAAGTTGATCACGTGCGCCGGAACAAACGGCGACTGTTGTCTGGCCCGCGCCGCGCCACCTGTAGCTGTCACACGGTAATGCAAATAAAGCTAATGGAACAGCGCGCCTTAGCACTCAACCCCCTCCTGCCTCCGACGCACCCCCGTCTTTTTCCAACTCCGCCTCCACCGCCGAGACGTCTTCCGCTTCAGAGCTGCTTAAGGGAGCGGCCCTCTTGTCGCGCCCTGGTCCAGCGGTGTGGCAGGCTGCTAGTTGAGACAGCCCGAAGAAAGGGGACGATCTGGCGTAATCGACTCTAGTTAAGTGAAAGGCGGGAGACCTGAAACCACTGCATCTGGCCACCATCGGCCACGCTAGTCTTACTTTTGAGAACTCGTGCTCTATTTCGCAACACTGTTTGTTTTCCGATATCATCACATATTTTCCTCACATCTCTTTTGCTTGCATTGCCATTTCTTTCTTCAATTAATCGTTAAGTTTGCCTTCGTTCAATTTTCTTAAACGCTAATATTCACATTTGTTTGTCCTCTTTCATACTTCATAATTTCTTCTCTTCCGTTCTCTCACCTCCCCCACCAGCCTGCTCTTGTGTTCTTGTAGTGTAAAGGTTCGGCTCTTCGCGGCAGCGGGGCAGCGTATACGACGCAAAGGCGGTGGGGGCGGGGAAGGAGTCGGGAAGGCAGTCTCGAGGTGACATTACAATATCTCCGCACGCGCGCTCACAAACTCTCCCCTCCCCTCCCCTCCCCTCCCCCCCGCCCTCCCCGAGCCGCCACCCGACTCCGTTGCTCCAACAAACGAGCGACACTCGCAAGATTAATGACAGAGCGCCGGATTTTTATTTCTCCCCGGCCTTTCCGCGCGGGCGCCCCCGGACGCCACGCCCCCACCCCCCCGCATCCCAGCGCAGCGCCGCTCCTGCCACCTGGCCGTCAAGGTGCGTAACTTCCTGGCGCCTGATGACAAATGACGGCGGAAATAGCGTGACCCACGTGACCTCCCGGAGCGTGTGCCGGTCGTTGGTGCTGCTCAGCCACCGCTGGGATCACAGTTGACTCCCCCCCACCCCACCCCCCCGTGTCTTCAACGCATCAACCAAGACTGGCCAAAATTGCAGCAACCTTGATTTTATACCTTAACCGCTTCCAAACACTGAAATACATTAATTAAGCATCTCTTGAATTTAAAAATCAACAAAAAAATCTAGAATTTATGGTAAGAATATTGCAAAGTGTTCACCATGAAATACAAAGTTTATGCAGATACACTGGAAATGCTTCCTTTTATTACGACGCTTAAAATCGAATTTTTGGTTGAAAAATAGAGTATTAATAAGGTATTATATTTCCCGGGCAGAAATGGTTGATCTTTCCAATTATTTTGGAATATAGTGTGTCCCACAAAATATTGGCCACCACCATCACTTCAAACTGTTCATGCTCTCGAAATCAATTTTCGCTGCAATGAGGAATAGTGCGCAAATAAAATACTGCAGAGATATTGTTTGAAATACTTTTAGTTTTTGAGATTATATATATATATATATACTAGCTGACCCGGCCACGCGTTGCTGTGGCTAAAGTTTTTGTTATATTACACCAACATTCACCAATAACAAACGTAAATAGAAGCACTCACGTTGCTTTGGATGTACCGTGTAAAGTCTCCCCAATGTCTTAGCTTTGAATATGCCTGTAATGGAAGGATGTGGTTTTCCTTGTTTCCGTGGCTCCCATTTTTTACTGGATTTGTTCCATGTGAAATAACGTGGAACATCACCAAACACCAATGTCTTCGCGAATTGGCCAAAAACATCAGGTTTTTGACACAATGTAAAAAATTCAGTTCGAGTCGTTTTCGGAGCTTCGAACGCTCTTTGGAGAACATTTTTTTCAGTGAAGTATACACGTTGACCGTTTTCAAGATGTATTGCCAGATGTTGGACAGCAGGATCTCTTTCGTGGATGGGAAAGCTGAGAATATGCCAAATAGCTTCATTGCTGCTAATGTATCTGCCCATTTGGTATCGTGCTATTTCGTCATTTTTATTTATGTTTTGTACTTCAAATATGGCCAAATCACTGCCTTTGTTTACATATTTACAAATATACTTAATTGATTTAACAGAACTGCAAAGCTCAACATTGATATGAGCTTTGTAAGTTTTTGAAAGTAGTGGTGAGTATGGTACCACCCACTGATTATCAAACTCAACTTGATTTGGAAAGTTCGGCAGTCGCATTGTAAATGTGTGGCCACCATTCTCAGTACTTCTGCGGCGATACATTGGATAACCATCAATATCCGTGATCGTGTCATTCGTATACGGCTTTGGGAATTTTTTTTTACATTTTCCATTTTCCATGCACGGTGACGTCATGTTGAAAGCACCGCATGGCCCATGGATCATGTGTTTGGTGACAATATCAAATAATTCTTGATCAATTAATGGGTCTGGAATTTCGGCTGAAATTATTTGATCGATTTCTTCAGGACGGATTCTATCTTTAAGCCAAACCAAAATGTGGGCATGAGGCAAACCTCGCTTTTGCCACTCTATCGTATACAGCCAACAACGTGTGATACCAAAAATTGAATATTTAACAATAAAATCAATTAAGGATTTCAATTTTTGTTTAAACACACGTGCAGTTAAATCATGACGATGAATGGCTTGTTGTTCTGGCAATAGTAAAGTTTGTATCTCTTCCCAATTCGGATTACATGTGAATGTAATAAATAAATCCGGTCGGCCGTAATGACGTACGTAAGTCATCGCATCTTGTATGTATTCCTGCATGTTCCGTGGACTGCCGATGTAGCTTGAAGGTAAAATGAAAACATTACCGATGTCAATGGGATTTAAATTTCCATCGATTTTTCCAGCAACAGCATCTCGTAAGTGAATATATTCTTCCGATCGTAGTTTTGCCTGGTTGAATCGAAGGAATCGCAAGCGTTCGCTTTCGACCTTAGCATACATATCAACAATGTATTGATGGAACAGCTGACGATATCGAAGGATTTAATTGTCTTGATGTTGTCTAACCATTATTCGGTGTGCGTAGTAGTTCATTGAGCTAACTTTATTATTTCTGTAATCACCTAAAAAAATAAAAAATTAAATGCAATACGAAATTAAAATCTATACATACAGTAAGAAAGTAAATAGATAATTGTAAAATTTACCGGTATTTGGATCATACTGTTTGATATTAAGGTGATATTCATCTTGTCCTTGCCAAAATATCAATGGATATTGTAGTGCGTCATATGAACGGTGTAGATCCGAAATCGTACTGACAGTGTTGTCTCGCCGTGTAATTTTTATAGATCTTTTGTCAACTGGATCACCAACCATGATAACAGCAACCTCATCAACAGTTGGAGCGTTGAATCTACCAGCATGTTCACCTAATGGTACTTTGTCGGCTTTTATGACGATTTGATAATTGTCATTTTGCAGTCGTGGCGAAACTCTTTTGATCAATTGAATTAGTTGATTGTGATCTTCTAAAAAATTTTCCAATAATATCACAATTGCTCTTTCCTCTGCTTGTTCAATAAAATTATACAGGCACCGAGTCGTCACGCGCTCTTCACAATCGCCCATAAAATAAATTTGAAGAAATTTCGGATTGTTATCAGGCATTGGCATCAGTGATCCGATTTTATGGTACACCTGGCCTTGAATTTTGAATGTAGTTTCAAAATTACGTCCATCGGATGCACGATCGCAAATTTTAGTTGCCCCAAATGACGTCATTTGGAAGCAAGAATTAAATTTGCGTATCTTACGCAAAAATAATTTGGAATCATCTGAATTGCCAGTAAGAAGGGATAATAAAGGCTCCGGCGGAGCGGGTAGAGGTGACAGCACAACTTTTCCTGATGCGCAGCACATGCCGGCTGCTTCATTCCGAAATTTCAATGCCTGACAATATTGACATACTTTATCCATTCCACCGATAGCAATTTTTGAATGCGCCGAGTAGTTAATATCTGGTGCATATTCAAAGGCAAGCCGAACGAATGATGCACGTGTTAATGAGCGGCTGATCCGTTGCCTTTGTCGATCTAGTCCTCGTATTGTAGCTATGTTTCGTTCTCGTGCCGCTCTTGTTCTCGTAATATTCTGTTGCAGACGTTCGTCACGCTGTTCTTGAGATTCTTGTGTACGACTTTCTGCAGTCCTGATTCTTTGAGCTGCATTTCTTGTTTCGATTTGTTCTGGTAATTGCTGAGCTCTTTCAACACGTTTGCGTCGTGACCCTTTGCTGCTCGCGTTGTTGAGGTTAGATTTTTCGGTGGCATTTGACTGAAAATAATAATAATCGTTTAAATATTAGAAAGAGGAACTGAAAAACATGTTATCATAGCACATAGAAATAATAAGTGCAAAATAATTTTAAATGGAGGTTAAATAATCTTAATATATATAAATCTCGTGTCACAACGTTCTTATGATATTCTCTTGAATACGTTCGTTACACTTTTCTTGAGATTCTTGTGCATGACCTTCTGCTGTCCTGATTCTTGGAGCTGATTTTTTACCATAGCAGCGCCATCTATTGATTACTTACTCAACCCAGTCGAAAGGTGTCGACATCTGTTAGAATCATTTGGAGTTAACAGATAATTGTGACTGTCAAATAATAACAGACAAATAATTGACGATGATACCATCAGATTCTCTGGGGTATCTTTCGCAGGGTCTCTTTCGTGGTGAAAGCCACAGCAACGCGTGGCCGGGTCAGCTAGCTGATTGTTGTAATCTTTCTTCTTAATATATATAAATCTCGTGTCACAATGTTTGTCCTCAATGGACTCCTAAACCACTTAACCGATTATAATAAAATTCGCACACCATGTGCAGTTCGATCCAACTTGAAAGATAGGATAGTTTAAATCTCAAATTATAGTCGCAATTTTAATTTATTGCTAATTATTTATCTGTTATTATTTGACAGTCACAATTATCTACAATTATTACAACAATTAATTAGCAATTATTCAGACAAATAATTAGCAATAAATTAAAATTGCGACTATAATTTGAGATTTAAACTATCCTATCTTTCAAGTTGGATCGAACTGCACATGGTGTGCGAATTTTATTATAATCGGTTAAGTGGTTTAGGAGTCCATTGAGGACAAACATTGTGACACGAGATTTATATATATTAAGATATATATATATATATATATATATATATATATATATATATATATATATATATACACATTTTCTTTACATGGAATTATATACTTTTCTTACTAGCAAATGATAAAAAGAGAAATACAATAACGTATCATATACAAATATTTTCATAATCATTTCAGTATAAAACTAGACTTGCTCTCATATGATATTCAATTGAAGGGACAATATGACAATACTCCTTACAGCAGCGTTTGCTGTTGTCGCCTTCGGGGAAGGTGGCCGTTGCGGCACTGAGACTATTTCTGAAGAGGGATTATGAGCGGTGTGGCAATGGGTGTGGAAGTATAATTACTGCAATCCAAGGTCTTGTCACGACGGACGTAGGAACAAGCATCAATACTAACTAGGAGAATGAGAGATTTTTTTCCATTGATTCATCAGAACTGATGTTCTCTTCTTAGCTTAGTAAATAATTTATGTACGGATTTCCATTTTGTTTTCTATCGTTATCGACGTCTTATTTTAATTTTGTAAGTTTCCGATGAGAATTTGAGTAACAGTAATTATTAAAAAGTTTATCTACCTAAAATTTGATGAATTATCTCGAGATGTACTGAAAATCTTCAATCCTTTCCTTGTATTTAAAGTTAGTTAAAATTCTGGCTTGTTCTTACAGCCATTAGACATCCAACTCAATTCTTGTTAAGTTTGAAAATGACTTTTGTTAGTATCTTACTTGTACTACCAATGTATTTATATCGTGCATATCCATGATTGGTTCTTCGAAATTTTCAGAGACGGTACTGCAGATGTGGCACATACCATGATCACCACAAGGTGTGCTTTTCAAGACAACAACAAATGACAACCTTAATTTGAAGTAACTTGGCTGGGGGGCAAATTCTAGACTTGTCATGGGTGCCTGAATCCCTCGATACGTCTCTGGGAATTTCCATTAAGGACACGTACACATTTTGAACATTTCAGTAGTTTTTGCACAATATTGCAAGCAATATGTACAATTTTAAAATATTACTAATACAAGATTTTCTCAAAAACAGCTCCACTTTTGTCTATGAACTCTTGGTAGAAATAGTGATAAACTCACGCTATGAGAAAAGATAAGATAAACTCCATTTTACTCTATTCTTTTTTCTTTCAAAAATTACAAAAAAGTAATTTTTTTACTTGTCTTTCACGTCGCTGATATTTTTACTATCAGCGATTTATTTGTTCACATTATATTTATGAATACATGTGCTTTAGATATTGTCATATAAAGTTTCTCGAACTCAACTTATTTCCGTGAAAACTAGCCCAAAATTTCGAATTTTCAGAATAGCTCAAACACCATTTTCTTAAAAACAGTTCAATTTTTTGGTCTAACTTCACGAACGAATAGTGCTAGTTGCACCCTTTAGTATGACATAAAATTCATTTGGGGGTATTTTGTTGTTGTTACAAAAATTACACAAATGTAATTTTTTTAAGATGCCGTTAATATGCACGGTTTCAGAAATTTGTAAACGCAATTGTATTTGTGATTTAAGGTGCTTTAAATGATTTTAAATTAAGTTTTTCGAAAACTCAAACATTTTCTGCGAAAAAAGCTTTAAATATCGAATTTACAGAAGGGCTTAAACGTTTTTTTTAAACGGCTGTAAATTGTTAATATTTAGAACGATGTTAAATTGTTTCTTAATATTATTAAAATAATATTTTCGTTCTGGATTTAAGAAACCGAAAAAGTATGAAAATTGGGCGGCGATAGATGGCACTGGCAAGAGTATGTGGCAAGTCCGAATAGCTAACAGAGACCACTGGAAATAGAAAACTAATACGAGAAAGTCAATGCCATTCTTTAGCACCATATGTTCCTTTTGTAGTACAGATCAGGTGCACAATCCAAACTGTCATGATTTTACAATCTTTCAGCGGTAAATGGATGTCAAAATAAATATTCGTAACAGAAGAATATACATATTCCTCTTAATGTTATGAAAGTCTCCAAAATAAAATGGTGGGGGTGATTATTTCTACTTCAAAATTAACAAATATTAATTCCACGAAATATATCAAACAGGTTTTGTTATTAATAAACTTGAATTATGTTAGGAGCCAGTATGGCTAAAAGAGGATTAAGATGCACACAATAGAAAGTGAGAAATAGAGAAAATGTAGTATTGTAGTATGTAAATCTCATTATATTTTATTGTTTCTGTTCAATAGGAGCTCACTTGTAGTACCTCTTCGGAAATTTTTTCCCTCCTCTCAGCTCGAAATAACTAACGGATGTATTTCATTCATCGTTAAACCAGAATACAGCCTCCGGATAAAAGCAAAGAAGATTGCATTTTATATCGATTCATATCGAATAAAGGACCCAATGGCCGTGCAGAACCGCGGCCCGCGCTCTCGCGGCGAGGAAGGGCGGCGCAGATAATTGCCGGCTGCGGCGCGAGGGAAAGAAACGCTGCGGAGCGGAGCGCTGCGGTCGCGCGGCGGGGTGCCGACTCAGCGCTCGCGTGGCCGCCGGGGGCGCCCTTGTGGATGCGCGCCATTTGCACTCCTCGCGAGGAGGCGGCGACGCAGTGGAAGTGGGGAAGGGGGCGGAAGGATGGTGGTGTGCGGCCGCAGCGGATTTCGGAATCGGTAACCGCCGATGCAGGAGACGGTAGCAGAATAGAATACAGACGTGCCGAAACCTTTTTCCAAGCGGATTTTCAAGAAATACAACTGAGATGACAAAGGGGGGTTTTGTATGCGTACACCACGATAGCCAGGAAGGCGGAAAGTGAAGCATAATTACGAACCATTTGTAACTGAGGGAGAAGATAGTATAGCAGAATATTGTATTAACAGAGAGACAGAGGAAGAGATTACCAAAGAAGTCACTCAGAATGTTGGACAGGATCCCAGGAGGAGGAGAAGGGTGTTGTGTCAAGCTAGTGACGTGTTTGCACAAAAACGAATGGAGGGGTATGTTCGGCAAAGACCTCAAACGGTGCTAAAATGACGAGAAGACTGGAGAGGACAGGGAGGCTGTGAGTGAGTAGAGCTACGCACCACGAAATTGTCGTATGAAATTGATGGCGGTGTGGGGAGGGAGAAAGGGCGTTCGCAAAGGTAGTCTCGTGATGGTGCTGCAGCAGAGAACCTACTGTCCCCGTGGCCGCGAGTTGTCGACCGTATGGGTTGTCTGGGTGATGCGTGGCAAGGCAGCACGGAGGCTGGGCGTTTGAGCAGGATAGATTGGAAGAGGAGGAAGACATGACGTTAGGGAAGATAGCGGGGAATGAGAGGCATTTTGGCTGCATGGCGTGATACCAGGTTGGTTGCGAGGCCAGGCGGAAGGGTGGAGATAACGGAAGAGGGTTGCAAAGTAGCCTGGCGCCTGGGCAACGCTGGACGCGAGGGGTAGAATGCGCGAGGTTTATTTATTTATGTTTCCGGGCACGTCAACTGCTATGGTCGTTGTTCTCGTTAGTGCAGTGAATGTTTTATCTTGGGAGGACGGGGTGATAATCTCTCCCACCTAATTCCGGCTTGCTGGGGCTTCCTCCCTCTAGGCATCTCCCCAGTCCTCGCGAGGATAAGCTCTGAGCTTTCAAACAGTCGCCCAACATATGCAAAAGTGAAGTGCTTGTAAGTGTGAGTGAGTAAAGGGAGAGGATACGACGAAGAACAGGAAGGAAATATCGCGCGCGATCACTAGGGTAGTGCTGCGGCATTTGCCTGGTGGTGATCGGAGAACATTAAATTAGTGTAAAAGAGGATAATTGGGGATCGCTTTGACAAACCCGTGTGCAAAGCACTCGCAGGTAGCCGAGATGAAGCGCGCGCGCGTAGCCGTGAGACCCTTCCAGCGCCGCGAGTGCCTCAGAGGCGGTTACGTCGCAGGGGCGCGAGGGGCGCGAGGGGCGCGAGGGGCGCGAGGGGCGCGAGGGGCGCGAGGGGCGCGAGGGGCGCGAGGGGCGCGAGGGGCGCGAGGGGCGCGAGGGGCGCGAGGGGCGCGAGGGGCGCGAGGGGCGCGAGGGGCGCCAGGGGCGGCGTGGGGCCGCGCGCGAGCATTCCTGGCGTGTCGGAGGCCCCGCGGGGAGCGGCCGCCGCCCCGCTCCGCTCCGCCCAGCGCAGAGCAGCGCGCCGCGCTGCGCCGCGACGCGCCGGGGCGGGGAGGTCACGTCCGACTGCGCCGTGATCGGCGAATGAAATGATTAATAGATCAATACGCCTCTGTGCGGCGAGCTAATGGCGACGCCCCAGGGACCGCGCCGCCCTCGTCCCTCCCCCCGCCCTCTCACGCGCCCTCCCGCCCGCGCTCCGACGCCGCGCCGGCATTTATTACGCCCCGAAGCCGGAGGGGGGCGCTCACCAGATTGCCGAGCGCCCTCTCCGTCCCCTACTCCGCTCCTGCCTGCCTCCGCCCCTCCCTCATCGCTCGGCCACTGGCGCCACCCTCGACCGCGAGCACCGGCGGAGGCTGCGCTCTCACGACGCCCGTGCCGCCGCAGCGACTCTCCCCGGCAGCTCCGAAGCCTCACGTCACCACGTTCGAAACTTTTCGGCACTGGCTTCGTATTTGGGTCGAATATGATCTACCGACTGAGGGAGAATTCTAGCAGTCAGCCAGGCAGATAGTTTGGGGGTTTCTCCGATCAAAAGGAGGCGAATGAATGAACATTAACAAATGGATCATGAACCACTCGCGCGCTCTCTTTCCTTCCTCTCCCTTGTCCCCTCTTCTCCCTTACACATTGACATGGACTACATTGTCAGGCATTTTGGGAGAATAGCTTCAAGCTTATCCCGCCTGAAATGGCGCGCTGCTGGGGAGATACCTGAAAAGGGACAAACACGCAAGCCGACATACGGGTCGGCGATGGGCCAAACGTTCTAGCTGGAGATGATCACCGGCACCTGACCTGCCCTGGGACCTTAACACTGAACACTCACTGCACTCGCCAATAAGCACTGAATACACCCTCGGCCGAGTCCTGATCGTCCATTTGAGACGCCTCTTCCCCTCCCCCCTTTGCTGTTTGCACTTCAGTCACTTCATCAAGTCGTCATGATCTATACATTTCTCTCTTTACCGAGCTTTCACTCTTTTAAGTTCTTTCATTATTTTTTATTTTGGTGCGAGGTAGGACCTTTTCGACTAATTTTCACATGAATTTCTACTTGCCATGTTCTGCCAAAATTGTCACTTTCACTACATGCCATTCCTTAAGTCAAAGTTTTTATACTTGTTCTTTTCGCGCCAATTTCTCTATCGTCCCAAAATCCTCTGCCCCACGTCGACGTCACATTGGCTAGTCTCAAGGAGCACGACCCTCCAGATTTCCAGGCGGCGTTGGAGAGCGTTGCTCACCAGAGGCTGCGCCCCCTCTCCCGCAGAGAACTTTTATTCGTTTCCGAC
Organism: Gryllus longicercus; assembly: GCA_038098605.1. NCBI lineage: Eukaryota > Metazoa > Arthropoda > Insecta > Orthoptera > Gryllidae > Gryllus > Gryllus longicercus. Next base: position 3,074,999 of record JAZDUA010000121.1, on the reverse strand, counting down.
CAGCTAGCGCCTGCTGCACCCACATCGACACTCCATCCACATGCCCTAACCTCCTCGGCTGCTATCCCTTCTCCGCACCGAAACGTCCTCCCCCCCCCCTCAGATACAGTGCACATTGATTCCGGGCGCGCAAACTACTTTTCTATTCAATTGACCTCTTAATCTAGTGCATACAGAATTCCGAATGGTGGCAGTGCTCCTGCCCCGCCGGAACGTTGAGATCTGACGCAACTTACGCATCGAACTGCGAGTACTTCTCCTTCAGATATCTCCCCAATGCGCCACCGCCCCATCTGTGACACTCTCAGCCCCAACTGGCCTCCCGAAGTGTGCGAGTGTAGTGCATGAGAGTGTGTGTGACTGTAAGGGAGAGGACGCAATAGAAGATTTTGGATGACATAGGAAATTTTGCACAAGATCCAAGATCCGCATGTTGGAGTACTGAATCAACTTTTGGATGGTATTGATCAGAAAACCCGAAAAGTACTGATCGGAGAAGTCTGACCCTATAAGTCTCCTCCGGACATTGACTGAATCCGACTCGGCTACTGAGCTACTGTCGAAAATCCACCACCTTTGAGACTGGAACCCTGAGACTGGAGAACGCTGCTGGCGAAGCAACGCACCGCTGAGCTAAGGCAGCCGATAGGCATTTCCTCAAATACGAAAGCCACCGTCACTACCCGAACCCTCTCCGCCTCCTCGCAACACTCGTTGAACCCCCCTTTCCGCTACGCAACCCTCGCGTCCCTGCTGTGCTCTCGCCGCCTCCCATCGCCCCGCCCCGCCTGCCCGTCGTGCCGCATGGGCATCCCACGAGTGCCCTAATAATGTTGCTTTTTGTTTAGATCGATGATGTTTCCGCAAATAATGTAGTGCATGTTACAATAAAAAATAGTAAGAATTTAAATGTTGCGCAACGTCTGTGGTTCTCTCAGTATAAACCCTTGTTGGGAATCTTCAAAAAAATAATTTCGTTAGGTTTTGATTCTCGCACCTTCAGGATCTCACAAAAACGCAAGGTTTAAAACATAAGACGAACAGGTCGTTACGAAGGACAGATATCACTCTGATTGTGAAAATGCACGTGTTTCATGACTTGACCAAGAGTAGCGCCAGGGACGTTACCTCAAACTTTGTGGAAACTTACACACGGTAGTAAGCACAGGAATGAACAGCGCCACTTTTACAGACGTTCTGTTGAGTGGTGGACAGTCTGAAGCGAACCATTGAGTGTAATTTGTTTGTAGAACTGTCTCTCTCCAACAAGGGACCTTTCAAGAGATTCAGGTCGAAATCTGACCTAACTTTTTCTATTGAAAGATATTTACTATTCATATGTGCAGTGAAAACACCTGCCGTAGCGCATGGGAAGTTACTAGAAATAATAAAGAATTTCATAACGACTCACGTAATGAAGAAATTCCTCGCTAGGATTTCTACTTATCGGTTATGTCGGACTGTTCGCTGGGCGGAAAACAATAGTTCATTTCGGAGAGTATTGTGTCCCACAACACTAAAACGGTGGATTTAAATATGGCGTAATTAGTTCGAGGTGGATTTAAATGAGATAAAATTTAAAATTTAAATACCATTCTTCAGTATGGTGTGAATTAATGTGGTTTGGAGGAGATGGCAGGCCCGGAAGCATCATACTACAGGGGCAATTACTGACTAGAACGGGAGAGTTCAAATACCTCGGCTCCTATGTCAACGAGAAAGGGGAGCTAGACAGGGAAGTTAACCACAGGATACAAGCTGCCTGGATAAATTGGAAGAGAATGTCAGGGGTGCTGTGCGACAGAAGGATTCAGAGGAAAATGAAGGGAAAGGTCTTCAAAGCTGTTGTGAGGCCGGCAATGATATATGGTAGTGAAACCTGGCCGGTGAAGAAGGCTCAGGAAAAGAAGTTGGAAGTGGTAGAGATGAGAATGCTGAGATGGTCAATGGGAAAGACCCGGAAAGACAGGATCCGGAATGAAGTAATACGGAAGATGGGAGGAGTGATCGAGGTTCCAAAGAAGATTCAGGAACGAAGATTGCAGTGGTTTGGACATGTCATGAGAAGGGAAGAGGAATATGTGGGAAGGAAAGTGAGTAGTATGCAACTGGAGGGGAAAAGAAGGAGAGGGAGACCAAAGAGAAGGTGGAAGGACTGTGTCGTGGAAGACCTGCGAGAGAAAGAGTTAATCGAGGAAGATGTGTTGGACAGGATTGAGTGGAGGAGAAGAGTAAGGAACAGCGACCCCTTACCACTAAAAGGGAAAAGCTGAAGAAGAAGAAGAAGAAGAAGAAGAAGAAGAAGAAGAAGAAGAAGAAGAAGAAGAAGAAGAAGTATGGTGTGAATTAGACTACAAAATTGGTTACTAAAATTTTACAGGAAGTGCAAGAAATGTATGGGTCTGATAAGTTACTTCGTACCGTAGTCTAAAGGAAAGATCTCAACTTTCCTATTATGAACCTTTATTAACTTTGCAAATTGTTCCCATGGTCCTCGAATATGTCCGCACGCTTATATATTGAAAGCAATAATTTTTCCTATAACTAACTTTGAAAAAATATAAATAAAAATGGAATCGCTCACCTACAAATTCCATCACACGTTATCTAATCTCAACCCCTGTTACTGAATAATCATGAAAAAAATTGATTCTAAAAATTCGGTAGGCAAAATCTGCTTCGTACTAAGCTGTGTCAAAGTGCTCAAATGTTGATTAATGGTTCTTCACTCTGCAGTGGTGTCTGAATCAAACTTATCTCCAAGTTTTATATGAAGTTCACAATAACAATCGTTCCTTAACGCAGCTGCATTTTACATTTCCCAGACACATACTTTTCCCCAGACCTTATTACATGCCGAATTGTCCAATTACCATTTGTTTCTTGTTTTTCTTACATCCGCTGCCCCCGAGACTGCCCCTGAGGTACGCTGTCTAACACAAGAGGGGCTAGCTGCATTTCCGGACCCTTCTGGGTCCCTATCGGTCCCTTTTTGTAACATTTTGTTTATTTAAACATGCCCATTTCAGAGAATTATTTTTTTTAATTATGTTGTTACATGCAAAGCAATTAGCTCTGACTTTGTGGATGACACAGACCTTCGTAATGAAGACATTCTACGCTGTTATTATGGAAATTAATATTTCAAAGGCTTCTGTACACTGCTGCTCCCTTTACGCCACCTCGGGATTCACTACCCTCGCCTTTCCGCGTCACCATCGTCTCTGCCACAGCCAGATCACCTTGAACTACTGCCGTCACAAACGCCATATCAACAGCCAAGGGAATCATTTTTCCTGCCTACATCGTTCCATCTGCCGAGTTTTAGTTCGCAACTTCTCGGATTCTGTTGTCTATTTTCTATTAATGTTATCATTTCTATTTCCAACGATATTCTAAGTGGTGGTTAAGGTGAGAAAACATCCACCACATCAACAGCCCCATAAACTCGTCTGTGCACTTTCCAGCACGTCTTCTACAGTCTCCACTTCTGCAACTTTCTCAGTCCTCATGTCAATCGTTACGAAGATATTATTGCCACTTCCACCAACGGCTGCCTGGACTTCACATTCTGCTATCTCTATTCCCCAGCGTCCGCTTACGCCACTCTTACTTCAACGTCCTTCAGCCTTATCTGAACATCATCGATATCACCGTCTCACATCATGACCGTTATGAAAGTGACGCTGCGTACGTCTTTAGCACTGTGTGTGTCGCCGGCAATTCCACGAGAGCCGCCGCAACCACGCGCAGTCACCCCCAGCCCTCGCCTGCCCTGTCTCCTCCTCCGCCTGGGGGCGGCGGCGGCGGCGTAGCGCCGGGGAGCCCCGCCAGGCGCCGCTGGCTACGCGCCTGCCGTAGCATACGTAATGTAATTTTCGTAGACGAACCAGAAAACTGGGGCCTTATTAGGCCCGCGCGGCGGCGGCGGCGGCGGGCGAGGCGCGATGGCGGAGGGGGCGGAGGGGGCGGGTGAGGGCGAGCGTCTTCCCGGGGCCTCATCATCTCGTGTAATGTGCGACGATAACAGGCTGCTGGGAACCGCTCGCCGCCCTTCGCGCAGTGTAAACGCGCCCTCTGTCGGCGCGGGGCGGCGGGGAGTGGCGCGGGCCGGGCCGGGGCGGGGCGGGGCGGGGCGCCCTTTTATTTCCGAGGTGCGCGCGTGGGGTCGCCCGCTCCGACGGGCGTGCGCGCACTGGCAGCACGCGTGATAAATTACGCCCGAGATACGGAGCCCGAGCGCAGCTCCTCGCAGAAACTTTGCTCCAGTATGGGGGCTCCTCACTGCAACTTACAACAGACTTCTTCCCAGTGGGTTATGTCGCTATAATCATGATTTAGTGATGAATATTGTCGCTATAATCATGTTTTAGTGATGAATATTGTCGCTATAATCATGTTTTAGTGAATAGTTATGAAACAACGATTCACACAATTGTGAATCAGACACGGTGTTGATTATAAAGTTCATATATAGTTGAGATACAACAGCACATACCCTCTGACATTATTTGTAACTACTCGCGTTATCTCCAGTACATCACACAGGCAAGCAAAGATCTGTTTCACATATAAATTAAATATTCAGAACTAAAGGCTATTCAATACATCGAACGATGAATGCATTTGAATCGACGAATTCGACGACATTCGTTTCGATTTCAGTAATATTGAATATAACATTTTATTGAACGCATTCTAACACTAAAGTTTAGTGCATAAAACTTCCTTTTCTTTCCAAACATTTCGCCGTTTGACAATGAACTTCTCAAATATCCATGACTGCATTGTCCTCAATGCAACGTACGGTAGTTACATAAAATGGACGCAATGTACGTTCGTACACAATTATGGATCTCAATTCTTAAATGTTTATTTCATATTGCCTTTAAATTGTATTTTAAAATACAAAATCTTATTATGCCATTTTCCATTAAGGTTGGCCGATTGCTTCAAGTAAAATGCATGAATACATTGAGAATACAAATCCTAGAATATAGTTTTTCTGTCTCCAACGACAAAACTTTATCAAAAATATTGATGCATTTTTTTGAAATGTCTCAAATGAAACTTCATTTAAGTTCACCCCAGAATTAAAATTTTGATTTTATATTCGACGCTCCTCGTGATCAAACAATTTGATCGGGAAAGATCAATCTGTAGAATATGGGTTGAACTGTTTAGATGATAGCCTGGACCACAGACGGACGGAAAGGCAGACTGACAGATGTTTTGCAGTTAAACGGTTTTTTTGGTTGTAAGGACGCACAAAACATGAATTCTAACTACACGACGTGGTAGAGTAATTTACTATACAGGATGTTTAAAAATAGGGGGCATAATTTTAAATACATATTCCTCATATGTAGACAATCAAAATAGTTCATTACAACATGTGTCCGTAAATGCTTCATTTCTGAGCTATAGCCTTCACAACGTTGAAATTCATTAAAACGTTTTTCTTTCCGGAGGTCGTTGTCATTACAGAACATGTTCAAAATGTCCACCTATCTCTTCAATATAGATATCACACTGATGACACATTGTCCTACGAACATGATCCCAAATTTCAGAATTATTGCGATGTCCTCGCAAGGTGCCGAAATTCGACTCCGAAGGGATTACAAATAAGACACCGGAGACGAAAACACCAATGATTTTAAATTGACCCACAAGTATAAATTGAGAGGTTTCAGATTCGGTGAGAGTGGAGGCCAAGCAATTAGGCCACCTCTACCTATCCACCGATCAGGAAACCTTCGATCCAAGTACCGTCGAGCCGTACACCTGAAGTGTGCAGGAGGGCCATCATGCAAGACGTGAGCGAGTGGACGACAGGTCAGTACGGTGTCTTCATGAACATGAGGTATGGTGTTTCCACAAAGTTTGTATACGTCTGCCACGTATATCTGTTTACAAGTACATAGGGACCAATGTTTTTATCGCCAGTGATACCGACCCACATGTTGAGAGAGAACCGCACCTGTGATAGGGTGGAACAGTTTCACGTGGGTTTTCCTATGCCCATATATTCTCATTGTGGAAATTTGTAATGCCATCTCGTGTGAACTGAGCTTCATCTGTAAATAATACTAAGGCAGGAAAGTTCGTATTTGCACCACACTGCTGACAGAACTGCTTGCAGATCCTAACTTGTGCAAGGTAATCTGCTGTTGGATAATCTGCTGGACAGACCTGTACACGTTGTAAATGAGGTTACAACTGATACTCTTGCAACAGTCTGCAGACAGTGGTAGGAGGAACATTCACTTGCAACGCTATCCTTCGTGTGCTCTTAGGAGTCCTCAGCATCCAGAATCTCCTCCTGTACTGCTGAAGTTGTAGATCTTGCTCGTCCCTTCCCCACACCAGAAGAGCTAATTTTCCATGCATGGACTGACGTACTAATGTCTTCCCATCTGGACATCGTCGCCGGGAGTACCTCCACTTGTAGAAACGACGAGCCAGCGCAGCATTGCCGTCCGCCTTACCGTACATGAAGTGCTTGCCTGCCAGCTTCCGACTTGAGTACATGACGCACAGTCGAACACCAAACACAACACTGAATGTAACCTTCGCCTCGGGATGAACTGTCAGTGTGTCCTGCTAATGCCTCCTTTTACGGCAACGACCAGCGGAAGGAAAAGCGTTCCAGTGAATTTCAGTGTCGTACAGGCCATAATTCTGAAATGAAGCATTTCCCGACACATGTTGTAATGAAATATTTTGATTGTCTACATATCGGGAAATACACATCTGAAATTATGCCTTCTGTTTTTGAAAGACCTATATATAGATACAAGGCTTTTTCGTTTACATGGTCCGGCAATTAGCTGTTTTTGGACGCAAATTCGTCGTGGTTTCCGCAACATTATACTTTATTTATGCTGCGTAAGTGGTTTTGAGGAAGTCAAAAGCAATGTCTAGCATTCTTAGTATTTCGTTTTCTTCTTTTAGTACTTTTGATTCGAAAACGTTTTTTACTCAGTAAAGACGTTTCATTTGTCTAATTAAGGTGGTTTTCATTTACACTTATTCATTTTGTAAACTCACTTCTTTCCTTTCGCCACAAATGCCTATATTTGGGTTTTTGGGATAGTTATATCCAGTAAACTTGAATATTTTGGCATTCCAAAAATGTATTAAAGCATTTTAGGTTTGTGTTTGGTTCTTTAGCATTTAAGGTCACAAACGTGCATTCCATAATTCAAGATTAATTTATTCGCAAAACATGGCGTACCATATAAGAATTCGAATAGTTAGCCAGAAATAGAGAAACATAAAAGCATTATTGATAGCATAGTCTTAATTGAATAAGTTGCAAATCCATTACTCGTGGTAATCCAATCCAGGGTAACAGGAACCAGATGTCAGAAAGTATATTGTCTTCCTGGGTTTCTGAGAAAGCCCCGATTAATTTGTAAAACACCCAGACTCGCTGGCCGTACGTGACATCCCGCCTTAAGGCTGCGCAGCGCTCCTAGCGGAATCTGAACGAACGTCTCCAACTGACTCGCGTTCACGTGTTTCCTCCGAAGATGCTGCTGCACAATTACGCAAGGAGCGAGGGAAGCGAGGCGAAGGGCGTTTCGTCTGCTTGGCGCTCACAGTCGGCGGATCCCTTCTGCGCCAGGACGTGAGAGAACTCTGCTTCTGTTGCGAAAGCATAACACTTAAGCCTCCAACATTTATAGCTCCATTTTCCTGCTTGTTGCAATGGAGCTGGCACTCTTAATTGGACATGTTGCCCCCCTTTGGATGTTTGGAAACTTCATGAAAACTTTAAAGAAAGCATGCAGGGATTCTTGACAATTTTTGTGCTAACAGACTTTCAAAATATCGTTGTGAAACTGCGTAAACAGAATCACAGTCTGGATGAATTTTGGTCACAATGTCATCAGTGATTTTTTTTATGTGAAGGGACATGTATTTCGTTTTGATTTTTCAGATTACTAATCATAATTGGACTACGGAACGTTTATCAATTTTTGTTATTTTAAACTGGCAGATAAAATTAATGGTTAAGGACATGTTGGTTAATGATATTGATTTGTTGATAATAATAATATTGATGAAAGGTGTATCAGGTGTATGTTATTTCATTTTTTGCTAGCTGAATTATTTGTAAGTGTGATTGTTACGTGAGTTGATAGCTGATAGTACTTAAAAAGTAAGTACTATTATCTATAGAACGTTATGTAATAGATCCATGTATCTATTCCCGTCATTATCACAATTAGTGCATTTCTACGTACACTTTAATAGCTATTTACAATATTGTGATAATCCAGAAAACACAATTGTATTTTGAACAGGAATAAAACGGTATAAAAATTTGTTACGATGTAAATGAATTCAGGACGCTTAGAGCGAAAGAATACGCGTTGTTGGAACAACCGATCAACAATATATAGCTTGATCCATGCTTGATGACAGAACGCTACTCATTTGGGGAACACGGACGCGAGTACACAATATGCAAGAAGTGAAAAGATGGCATTGTAAGTTATGATTCTGTAAGAATATTGAAATAATAACTCTCTGGCCAGTCATCTACAATTGAGAATGCAGAATACGAGACGGTACGAACATTATTTTAGTTGAGGCCGGGTAATAGTTTAATATTAGGCACTTATAAATAATTATCGCACAAATTTGCATTATAACAGCACAAGAACACTCTAGAAACATGTAAATTGTTTTTTATTTACAAAAGAAATTAATATATTTATTCACTGAGAACAATTAAGCTAAAAATAAAAAGACAGTCGGATTGGGTAATTTGAGCCCTTTTTTATTTCGGGATTTTTTCTTCCTGAGCAAATATATTCGAGTAAGAATTCGTGAAAGGTAACAGGCAAAATGCAAATTTTTCTTTTTATGTTGAATTGTTACTTAATCGATAGATTCTGATGCCCTTATTAAGTGTGTAAAATATTTTTTTAAAAAATTCATAATTACTTAAGTTATAAACAATTCAGTATTTATGCATCTTTTAGTTGCAAAATAAATATCTCACAACAGAGTTGATATAATTTAATGCTTCCAACGGCAACTTGAAGGAAAAAGTATATATTTTAAGATACACAATATTAATTTTTAAAACTTATTAACAATCCCTTTTTTTTATTGCAAAATAAAATGTAAAATGAAAAAAATCCGTGTTCTGCGCTTTTTAAAAATATTTTAAGAAAACATTCTAAGAGGGAATTTATTATAGATTCAGAATCCGTTAACAAAAGTTAGCAAACATTAATACATAAAAAGTAATTAATATTTTTATCGAGCGGCGCACGGTCGCGCCACGAGACGCGTACCGTAGCTTGGAGGTTTTGATGCACCATACTGTGTTTCTGCGATTTTACTCTCAATATTAACGCAAATATTTTTTTTAATTTAAAATTTAGTAATTTTAGTACCAATTTTCGCTTAAAACAATTTTTTATTTACATAACCACATTAATTATTATTAATAATTAAATTTATTTACAGAACGTTATGAGCTTCGTAATCAGACGCTGACGAATATCGCTTACATTTAAGTGACTTAGAATCGTTCGGTAAAAAGCAATGAAACTGTCGGGTGTTTTTGATTACTTTACATTTTGAAAATCTTGGTTTTAAAAGTTTTGCTTCATTTTCATATTCCTCTTTGGTGCAATACGCGAAAGACATTGACCTGTGAAAACAATTTTTTGCCCAAACGAACAACATCTTTGCGTTTGTTAATGGTTCATCTAATCTCGTTCTTTGCATACTTGTTTTCCAAGCATTCCTTTTGATTGTCCCGCCAACACCGTCACATGCACTTTTGCCATGAGAAGTGGCAAAAAAGTGCCACTCTGCATTAATACGAAATTCATTTTCATGTTGAATCAAATTCAGGAAGTTACTTTTATTTTTGTACTGACTCGCAGCTCCGTCCGAAAAATAAATAATTCGTTCAATCCACGCATACTTGTCTTTCAAATACTGAATCAGTTTTGTATTGTATAGGTGAACGCTAACAGTATCGTGCTTTTCGATTTCAGAAATAATAACAAAATTATCCGAAACTATCTTGCCGTCTTTTCGCGTATACATGACGTATGGATGAATTGTAGCCTGGGTATTTGACCAGTGATGCGCCTGTATTGCATCTTGTATTTGAAATGTATAATTTTCTGAAAAATCCAGCGTTACCAAAAATTCACCTTCCTTTAAGCTGTCCTTTTTTGCACTAAAGTAAGCACTTTGTTCTTTTGTTATAAAATCATGCGTCAGTAGTTCAGGCAAATCTTTTCTTATCTTCTCTAAAAATGCTTCTATGGAATCTGTTTGTTCAACGAATTCAGTTCTAGAAAAATATATTAAAACATCTAATAAGCAAAAGTAATTGGTATGAGGAAGGACCGATAGTCAATCTTCCCACAGCCGTTCCCGATAAAAAAAATCTAATAAGCAAAAAAGTTATTTGTGAAATTATTTATACAAAAATTAATAGAGTTACAGTAAGGTATTATAAAAAATCAAATTTCCAATTTAAATTTAAAATTGTATAGCAAAAGAAATTTCTGAAATTTGACAAATCGTTGCCAGGCACTCAGAAAATAAATTTTAAAAAATTGATTTGTAAAATTAATTGAAAGTTTAAAATAGATTTTTTCATGTTATGCATAATTTAGGCAATATATTAAGTTATCATTAAATTAAAAAATTGAAATGTAATTATATGTACCTATCAGTGCTTATCCATTCCTTGTACTTTACTTCCTTCACGGAATATTCTGTAAATAATGCATGCAACTTCTCGCAAAAAGCAGTAACACCATGACAATTTTTGCAATTTCTGAGATGACAAGATGGAAGAGCTTCTTTGCAAATAATTTCTCTTAATGCCTTATGGTATGATAAGGTGAAGGTGTGATTTTTCTTCTGAAATTCGGATTTTAGAGCAAAAAACTTTAATCTCATGTTCTGGTGTGTTTTACAAACACATACGTTGTGGCAACTAGCTTTGTTAACAGAGATGCACTGTTTTGGTCGCAGTTTTGAAAATTTAGAACAACTAATGATAAACTGAGGAAATTTTTCCTGAAAACGTTTATGTGCTTCCTTCAAATTGCACAAAAGTAAACGCTTTTGCACATTTTCTCTACCTACATCGGTTTTTATAGAAACACAATCTTTTTTTCCTGGCATCATTCTACTAGTATCATCACTCAAATAAAATTCTGTTACTTTCTGAATAATTTCCTCACTTATTTTTCGACCAACTTTCTTTGGTGGACGCGACTTATAGCCATTTTCTTTCCTTAATTTCTTCGCCCTTGATGCCATTTTATGCGAAACGCCAAACAACTCACGCATTTTCCTTATACTAATGCAAACAGGAAGCGTTGTAAGTATTTCGATTTTTTCACTTCGGAAAATAGCTTTCGACAACGCATTGTTCACATCTCGAATCAAAGTCTCGTCTATCAAAGAATTGTCTGCATCGGGCAATTTCTGTCGCTTTGTTGCACGTCCAAGCATATCATTTTCAGCTGTTTCTTCCTTGTATGTAGGGTCATTTTTTTCGTTGTCCACGTAGTTTTCATCCCGTGAAGATTCTTCTTCGGTAGTATCAATAATGATTTCCTTTTCGACGGAAGAGACAGTAACTTTTTGACTATAAATTGACGTTCTGCATGAATCACAGATATATTTTCCAGTTAAATTAGAAAAGATACGATTCCACTGCGTCGTTATCAGCTTCAAATTTTTGTAGACACGATTGTGTTTGGATTTTTTAAGTGGGTTGCAACATTTCTTCGGGGTAGGCATTTTATATAATCTGTTTAAAATAATAAAAAACATAAAACTATGAGAACTGACAATATGAAATAATAAATAATGTAAATGATTAGAAAAATCAGTTATTGTTATTAATAATATTGATAAAGTCAGTAATATTGAACATTTTAACGCTTTTAATCGAGATTATTTAATAACAATACACAATTATTGTTTATAAATTTGCAAAATAAAAAACGAAGTCATATGCAATGTTAATTACGCTTACCTTTTTGCGTAGAAATTAGAAACAATAAGAATGGTTTCTTAAGCGAAAACAATTGTTGTAAAACAAAAGCGTGCTGCGACTCGTTCGTACCGACAAGCTAAGGCGCGACCGTGCGCCGCTCGATAAAAATATTAATTACTTTTTATGTATTAATGTTTGCTAACTTTTTTTAACGGATTCTGAATCTATATTAAATTCCCTCTTAGAATGTTTTCTTAAAATATTTTTAAAAAGCGCAGAACACGGATTTTTTTCATTTTACATTTTATTTTGCAATAAAAAAAAGGGATTGTTAATAAGTTTTAAAAATTAATATTGTGTATCTTAAAATATATACTTTTTCCTTCAAGTTGCCGTTGGAAGCATTAAATTATATCAACTCTGTTGTGAGATATTTATTTTGCAACTAAAAGATGCATAAATACTGAATTGTTTATAACTTAAGTAATTATGAATTTTTTAAAAAAATATTTTACACACTTAATAAGGGCATCAGAATCTATCGATTAAGTAACAATTCAGCATAAAAAGAAAAATTTGCATTTTGCCTGTTACCTTTCACGAATTCTTACTCATTCATATCTTTCATAAATAATAAACAATTTACATATTTTTGGAGTGTGTCTAGGCTTCAGTAATGCAAAGTTTTGCCTAGGAATAATTTTTTTAAACCAATTTTTGAATGCTTATTGTGGCATATCCATTCGGATTATCCATGTTGCTTATTAGAGAAAATATGCTTAAAATTGTTTTACGAGCTTATTTTCGAATTTTTAACGCCCCACCCAGACATCTTGTATATGTAACTGTGAAAAAATGTATTTCAGGCGCCAAAAGGTATCAGCTCGGAAGAGGGTGAGGAAGAATAAAAAAGCTAATCCAAACTAAAGAGATTAGGAAATTAACTAGGGCGAGAAAAGTGTCATTTTGTAGTACCACTAGCATCTCAGTATTTATTGTGATGTTCAATACATTAAACGTTTAAAATTCAAAGGTCACGGAGTAGTTTTGCTTCTCCAGAACCCTAGTATAGCTTTAGTCTAAAACCAATTTCTAAATGTATGTGGATATTTATTTACTGATTCGCCCCGCCTCCGTGGACAATCTCATCCAGATGAAGTGGTAGGAATGAAGAGAACTTAAAACAACATTGTAGAGAAACATTTTTATATCTATTCATGATCACAATTTTCTGACGGTACAGTCTCCTTCTCCTTCCAAAAGATCTGACATTTTTGACATCATTATTTCAAAATTTGTTAGTAATCGCTCCAGTGGTAGAAAATTCACACGTGGGATTCCTATGCACATTTAATTTTGTTTATTATATTTCTGATATTATAATTATTTATAACAATGATTTAAATATCAAAAAGTGGAATAGAACCACAATTTATTTTCAACATTAAAAAATTTTACAAACTTCATTCATAAAACATCTACGTGAATAATTTGTTTGAAACACTCAAAGTTCAGCTTTTCATTCAATAAATATGTATTTGTCTTGGTTGAGTAATGTTTTTGTTTTGCATTTCACGAAGAAAAGGATTCACCGTCCTATTGAGTTAAGAGACAGCCACATTTCGGGATGCCCAGCACCTGATGAAAATGAAAATTGGCAGAAATGAAAACTTTATTATTTGTAGTTGTCTTAAAGTTCCTTTTCCATCAACTCCTCCTTCTTTTACTGCATGTCATCAAATATTTTAACAAGATTTTTATTTTAGAAACAAAATTTTCTGAAAAGTTCTGAAACTTATACCTCGACGATATATTCGAAGTTATCGAATTATCATTACTATTGTGATGGGTTATCACAGGTATACATAAACGAGAACAGTAAAAACATATTAAGCGTAAATATAGACGGTCGCAACATTGGGGGAGAAATGATAAACAAAGTGTGAATCTTAATTAATAGCCTTACAAGGGAAAGTTAACACAATCGATTGCGGGGGGAAAGAGAGAATATGTTAATAATTAAATTCATGAAGGGACACGTGAGCAATTCCCGTGGGTGTGGAAACAAGTTGAGAGAAGAATTACGAACAAGGAACCAAGGAATAAACAAATCCGGTGTGAAATGACGAGGGACCAACCAGAAACGAGATCGTGTGCGAGAGATCGAGTGGCCTGCGCACTGCGAGGGAACAAGGGACGCGTTTGGGGAGATCTCGCGCAGGGAGAGACAGCTGACGAGCGCGCAATACAAACCAGCCTGGCAGACGGAGTGAAGGCGATGCGTCCGATGTAGTCGAAGTTGAAGGAAAAAAAACTTTTTATAACTGTCCGGGATAGCATTTGGGGGCATATAATGTTTGATTTTTGATTGATTGATTGTTTTAGTGATTCCGGCACGGCAACTACCAGGGTTTCTATTCCCGTATGTGTAGTGCATGTTTTGGCTCGGGAGGTGGCTGTGATCTTTCTCTAACAAGGTATCTCCCACCAGCCGGCGTTGCCCCAGCCCGGACAGCCTCTAAGCTCCCGACCGGTCTCCCGGCATGTGTGCTTGTGTAGGGAGTGTTAGTGTAAGTGTGTTTTTAAGGGGAGAGGATAGTTCAAGGACGAAATACGAAAGATCGCGCGTTGACCGTGGCCCGTTTGTTAGGGTACTGATCCGGCATTCGCCTGGTATAGATCAGAGAAACCACGGAAATAACGTTTGATTTACAAGTTAGTATCGTCATTGAGAATAAGTGTATGGATCTAATAACGCGTAGTGAGAAACGTGAATATAATCGCGTGTGTGGATAAGTTGGACACCATTGGTGTGGAATGAATGCAGCAAAATGGAAACGGAATGAACATCTCGACGTTCAAGAACGCTGTAGCTGTACATAAATGGGAAGTAACGAAACGGGGGGCATTTTGAATGCACTATTGTAGTAATAGCAAGTTCTGTCGTAATTTTAAGAATTCTACATTAATAATTAAAGAGAAAAATTTGGCCATGCATGCAAACAGTTTATATAGGGTTTAGTACAGAATATACAAGAAAGATAAAAAGGGGGTTTGATAAAAAATGTATTTGTGGAACTTTGTTGTTGTTGAATTGAGATGTGTATGCCAAATGTATGTTTGCATCATAGTTCAAAGGGCGATATTGTAAACAGATGTAAGTAATGTTATTTCTAAACTTTTAACAAGGAGGATTCACAATCCTACGTAAAAAGTTCATAGCCGAAACTCTGTACAGACACACATAAAAATGTATGACGACGGAACAGCTTCGGCAAAACCTTTGGGCTACGATCGGGTGAAGATTGAATAAGAATTAAGTAGAATAAATATTTAAAAGGTACCAGGAGCTGACGTCTCTCTATATGTTTACAAAATTAGAATATAAGGAAAACGTATTCATTACTTTTCTTTAATATCACATCAATGGGTTATTGTATTAATCCTCAAATAATTACAAATTGCCGAATAAACGAAATATTATAAATACAATACATATTTCTTCAATAGCGAGAGCTATTAATCAAATTTCATAAGCCACAGTATTGAACTAATTTTTAAACATTATACATAAAATGCCATGAACATGAAGAGTGATACCAATTTCAAATTTCAGATCTTTTAGTCCACCTTTCTTGTTATGTAGATAGTGTTATAACCGTAGTATGTAATAATGTAGATTGTGTTATAACCTACCAGGATTGTTTTGTTCAACCAGTTCTAATATTTTTAATTTAATGGCGGCCGTTTCATTTCAATGTTAATTACAGTTCATTCAATTATAGACAATACGTAATCCAATATAATTACTGATTTGGGAGTTGATTATGATACGTCTGCTTCCTTTTTCTATCTCCTTTTTAATTTTTTTTCTTGCTTTGTTTCTGTCTTTCACAGTGAAAAATAAAGCATTCGTCCAGTAAACGAATCACAAATTGATGATTAAATTTAAAGAGCACTCATTTGGAAAGTTTTTGTACATCGCACTTCGGTAGTTTTATTGAGCCCAAAGTGAAGAGAGGAAGTAAGTTCAAGAACAGCTTTATGCGTATTCATGGCATCGTGAGCGAGTGCCGGCTTAACTCCCGGATACTTTAAAGCTCTGGAACGATTCCTCTCTCGGGCACCAGACACACTGCATTATTTCTTTGCTCCCTGGCCGAGGGCCGGACACTTTTTGCTAAATGCACGGAGAAAGGAGAAGAGCGGCCAGAAAACAAATGACGGCGCGAACAGATTTACGGAGGTCACAACTCACGCGGCCCGCCAATTTTCTCCAGGGCGACCGCTTCTTTCTCCACTTCACCCGCCGCCTCCGCCCCCCTCCGCCCCCCCCCCCCGCCGCGCCCGCCGCCCTCGCCCCATCCACCTTCGCTGCTTTGCTCCCACCTCCGTGGCCTGTCCACCTCTGCCTCGCGTCCGTATCGCTTACACCTCTTTATCACACGCTACGGATGCCTATTATTGCCTTCCCTACCATCCCTCCTACTTCCCCGTCTACCTCCTTCCCCTCCACTCCTGCCTCTCCCTGCTCTTGCCGGGCGGGGCGGCGGGCGCGGGCCTCGTCGTGCCAAGAGCCCTCGGGGGGCTCGTTGGAGGCGGTCAGATTATCATAGCGAGGAGTTACAGCCGCGACCGCCCAGAGGCCGTCGATAGATTGAACAAGCGCTCTTCATTAACTTGGAGGCCGCGCGGGCCGCTGGCGCGCCAACGGAGGGCGGCGGAAGCTCCGGCGAGCGACGTGTGACGAGCGCCAGGCCGGGCAGATGAAATCGGGGCCACGTGACCAGATTCAGGGAGAGGATTCTTCTCTACGTAATGGCAAAACGATTTTCCCGTTTGGTTACTCCAGGAATGCGGAAGAACGAACCGTGAAATTATTTGTAAGATCTGAATTGTTTGCATTATTTTTCTTGCATTCAATAATTTGGAGTGGATTATGATGTTTTTATCACGTCTTAAAGCTATAATAATAGCTTTACTAGTTTGTGAAGCACAAGTTCGACCACTCAATATTTACACAATGAACGCACACAACGCTCCTCTCAATTACACTAATTTTTGCCATATCATATTGGAGGCATAGAGTTATTGCAAAATAAAAAATATATTAAACAAATATAAAATTTAAAGAAAATAAAAGAATAAAATACGTCATATTTTTTTAGTGTAACAAATATAATAACAATGCACGAATAAAAACGCGGTATTTAATTGAGGAACAAGCGATGCTACAGAATACAACAGCCTTTCCCGTACTAGTTAGTTTTCTAATTACTTTGGTCTAGGCTGCTTTTTCGGTCTCGTTCCATCCGATTGCCATCTCGGTCCCGTTCCGCCCCGGCCATTGCGGTCTCGTTCCATCCGCTGCCATCTATCGCCGCACAAAGTATATGTATTTTTTAATATTTTTAATTTTTCGGATTCCTAATGGTAGAACCGAAATATTACTTTACGAGAATTCTAGAAGACTCGTTCAA
The DNA here is from genome assembly GCA_038098605.1 of Gryllus longicercus. Classification (NCBI taxonomy): domain Eukaryota; kingdom Metazoa; phylum Arthropoda; class Insecta; order Orthoptera; family Gryllidae; genus Gryllus; species Gryllus longicercus. The sequence goes on along the minus strand of JAZDUA010000121.1, from coordinate 3,057,515 downwards.
TGGACATTTTTGTTACAAAAATTGACACTTTTTTAATGTCGTTTAAAAGTAACTGTAAATGAGAAATTTAAAGCTCTTTTTCACAGAAAAGCTTCGAATTTGCGAAAAACTAAAGTCATTTGAAGCACGTCCACTCTTAAATGCAGTTATATATACAATACACTCTAAATGTGCATATTAACAGCACGAGAGAATGATATTTTTAAAAAAATATTTGCGTACAAAAGAATGAAGAAAAACTTTTCGTAGTCATTTTTAAGAAAATGTTTGAGTGTCATTGAAAATGCAAAATTTTAGCTTATTTTCACAGAAAACTACAATTTTCGAGAAACTTTATGAGACATCATTTATACTACATTATCTCATAAATGCAATAATGTAAACTAATCACCGCTAATGTAAATAGTAACCACGTCATAGATATATCAAACAAATTACAATTGTGTATTTAAAAAACAAAATAATGAAGTAAATGGCGTTTATGATATCTTATGCAGTACACTTAGTTTAAAGAAGAAATTTGAAATCATTTTTAACAGATTTTTTGTTGCTTTTAAAATTGCACATAATCCACTTAGATATTGCGAAAAAACTACTAAAATTTTCAAAAATGCCTAACTCTGTCTTAATGAAAGAGCTAATTATTGAGGGCAATTTTCATTTGTAGAGAATTGTTTATCTTCAATTTTATAGTTGTGGCAAGATACCAAAATATTCAAGCTTTTACAATGTTCGAAAATTTACAGTTAAGTGTAAAAATCGGATCGATGCCACCTTTATAAGTGGTTTTTATCGATTTTCTGACTAGAAATTTATAGAAAATAATTGGAGTCGCATGAGAGAAAATTTCAAAAATATCCTTTATCTGAAGTACCCCCAAAATTTAAGAATGTTTTTCAAAATCGCGGAGTTTTGTGAGGAACCATATTTGCTGACAAATATTAATGTCGGGAAAAATTCTACTCATATTTTAGGCGCTAGTGTTTTTCAGACGGACAGACGAAATCTCGAAATTGTATTTTCGCAGCATTACATAACTTTCTCTATACTATGTCTATTTCTCTATCTGTGAATTTGATTCACTTCATTAGACTTGTAAAATCCACAATGTTCACCCAATTTTTTGTTTGATGGAAGGCTCCTTCTTGGCGGTGCCTATGGGCTACCAACCACCGTACCCACCCTGTCCACCACTAATCCGTCCGTGAGTAGCAAATAAATTACAATATTTTAATTTTACATCACAGTTACTAATATTATGAGAAAGTTTTTAAGATAGCACTACTAGTTTGGGTTTGTCATATGGTTGACTACAATGGAAACACAATGAATGTTTAAAATTAGGAAAAAGTAATTCGATACTTCAGCTAAGCCAAGAATGAAATTGACAGCTACAACATGACAGGCTTCAAACTGTCAAAAGGGAAGCGAACCAGTAAATGCCACCTGATGTAACGTCAGTTCTTTCCGTCTCTCCACGTCATTTACGCACGGACCATGCATTGGGGATCGCAACGCACAAAAAATGCAAAGTGCTGCTGCGCGCTACCAGGGAGCTTAATTATACATGAGACAGGAATGGAAAACGTCCAAGTACCGTTGAGAAGAACAAGTGGATGATACAAAACACAAGGAAGATGACATGTAGAAGAAACTAGCGGTGCTACAGTATGGCACAGACTTTCTCGAAGTGCTTACTTTTTAATTCCTTTGGGCTGGGCTAGCCCTTCGGTCTTATCCCATCCTCTTGTCAGCTCCCATCTATCGCCGCCCAAAGTGCATTTTTTTAAATTTTCTCTAAATTTCTCTTTCCTAATAGTAAATACGATTACTTCAGAATATTATAAACGAGTAAAACCTCATCCTCTAGGCAAATTTTTATTCAACACGTTGGGGTCGTTTTTAAGAAATTGCTTTTCAGCTTTACAATAAATGCATACTTTCATAGAGATATTTTGAGTTTTCAAAAAACTATATAGTTTTATAATGATAATATTGAAAATCGTAAGCATGATAATATTGAAAGCACTTTCTCGATCACGTGGTGTAGCCATAATCCAGATTTTCTGGAACCATGAAACCGAAAAATCGAGTAACGGCAAAACATCTTATCTGTACGTCTGTGAACAACGCTTGAAGATAAACCGTTTGGCAAGTTTTCTCCAAAATTGATATTATCCAATCAATCTGGCTGCGTCCTCTTCAATATGAAACCGATATTTTAATTGGACAGGGCTAATTTATATGAAACCTCTGGGATATTTTAAAAATTCTCAAAAAAATCGTTGCATCGTTTCTGATTAAATTTTGTTACTAGGTAGCGTGAAGAATTTTAAGAGAATGGTGCAGTTCTTATATTCGAAGAACACGCTAATTTTTTGAAAATTGCAAAAATTCAAATTTTCCTTCGACGTCCTACCACTACAATTATGAAGATAAGAAAGTTTTTCCCTTAAATCTGTTCCTTAGAGATAGATTTTGAAATAATGACATGTACAATTTTGCAAACATTTGAATGCTTTTCCCATATTTATGAGTGAAGGCACAGGCGAGAATTTACGTGCAGTTTTAGCTAGTTTGACGTTGTGCTAGTTTGAAATATCTACGTTTATATACGTTGAAATATCACTGTTTAAGATGAAATAGAACCCATTCATTTGTTTAATTTGTTTTTTAAAAAATACGAAAAGGTATTTTTGTATTTTGCCTGAAATGACTTCCAATAAAATTTTACGAACTTAAAACTTTTCTGTAAAAAGTGTTTGAAAGTATTAATTTACAGTAATATTTAAAGGACATTTTCTTAAAAACGGCTCTGAATTTTCCAACGAAAATTTCCATATGGGTGTAGGTTTTACTCTATAGTATTCTTGAAGTAATATTTTGGTTGATCCAATAGCAAATTGAAAAATTAGAGAATTTTTATAAACGTGTATATTGGACGGCAATAGATACGGTCAAGAGGATCAAAAGCTATCGCAGACGAAAAAAGTAGAAAACGAGCTGGTTCAAGAAAGTCTACGCGATTCTTTAGCACTACTAGTAAAAGTATATGTTTAAGGTCCTGAGTATTTGTCGAAATTCTCTACTCATAATTTACCTCACACTGCTTTTAAAGCAGATAATCTAAAGATATTTATAACAGGTAATGTACTCGTATTAGAATGTCATAAGGAATTATTTTCTTAACGACTGTTGTATAAATAACAAACTCGATTAATGATTTTTATTAACAATCTTAATATTTTGGAAAAATTGTTACAAATAGACTTTTGATCCTATTTTTGGTATCTTAAACATGACAAACCTGATTGGAGCAGAAAAAGAACTTGTAGGGGGGAAACTTTTTAAAGTAATTATTTAAAACAAAATGTTTGAGTCGATCAGAAAAATAGAATTAAACTGATCGATAACGTTCACTTACATCACTCCAAAAGATTAGATGTAAAATAAGATTTGTAAAGAGAAAAAACTGGGAACGAGGAGCAACTAATGTGATGATTGTTCCGGGATGTGTTGGGGTCATTAGTCCCGGGAAGTGTATTGCATTTTATGTCCCGGAGAGTGGCGGTGTTCCTCCTTTGCTGAAATATGATATTCGACGCCTTCTCCGGAAACGTCACGACTTTGAATTTGGTTGTTTCATGTTTTGTGGCACGCCGACTGTTTTGGCCGTTAGTCGCGTACGTGCAAGAACGGAAGATAGCGGAGGGTTTCCCCCGACAGTTGGTGCGATGCGTCGCCGACCTCCTCGTCAGCTGGTGGGGTTTCGTAGCCAGATACTTTCCACAAGTGGGACACCAGTCGGGACAAACTACAAACTCGCGTCTGGTCTTCCGACATGTGTGGTACTGTAGTGTATGTAAGTGCGTGTAAGGCGGGCGTATGAGACAAGAACGAGGAAGGAAAGATCGCTCACGGTGCGTGACCCATTTGTTAGGACATTTCTCCAGAATGACCTGGAGTTGATGGAAAAAAACACGTAAAACTATCGATCAGAGTGGCCACCCGCTAGAATTTCACCAGCCATTGGTTTAGATCGATATACATATGTCAAGTGTCCAAAGTCCGCCCCTCGAGTCCCGGACTCTAAAAGCTCCGGGTCAACGATGCCACTGACACAAATGCGACCGTTGAGCTAGCGCCGGTACTTGTTTAAAAACATAAATATTAACCTACAAAATGAATTCAATCAATATAAATAATACATTTTGTTGGAGTGTAAGAAGCCTTGAAACACTTTTACTTACATCATATGCAAAAGCTGAAAATAATAAGAAGGATATTCCAGCATGTATATAGAGAAAGTAGCGTATGCAATCATACAACTTTATTGAAAATTAAAATCTTATCTGAAGGGGCCACACAGTTGGAAATATACTTTTCGCCACCAAAGTCGTTGAGGGCGAAGGTGCATAGATGACGTGACTCCCGAGTGGAAATCCTACGGAGGAATACCTCTCCAGTACACTTGCCGCGCCTGAACACAAAAAAAAGTGTGCTTCTGAACGTTGCAAGTTTGAAATTGCCCTGTTGACCAACTTTGAATTAAGCGTAATTAATTCAAAAGTTAATTTATAGTTATTAGTCTTTTTTTTAGAGATCGAGGTGGTAAATAAATATTTTTTCTTTGAAGTCCAGGTAGATAGAGGTTGCACGTATATGATTTTAGGAACATTGTACACTTAAATACGAAAATTAAGAATCAGTCGTCGTTGAAATATTTACGCACATTGATTTGTTAGCACGTTATTTACCATTCACCTTCAAAGAATTCTATCTACAGTACGTATTATTATATGTTGTGATTGGCATAGATACAGGATCATGCATTGCTTCAACCAATAAATGTTTAGTCAAATTTTTATAAACATTCCAAATCTCAATCTTTCTTGGATACGTGTATTACGAATTTTGTTGTTTTAAATACATGTTTTTTATTAGTATGTGAACAACAAATTGACTTGGATTTGACATTAAAATACGTTGAAACTGCGATGCATCATCCCAACACTTCCAAACGCTCGCTGCCTCGAACGAATACGTTTTCACCCTGTGAAAATTGTAAGTACATTAATACACTCTCAAATGATATTTCATTGAATATTGCACTTTTATATTTAAATAATATTACAGTCATATTGTATTTATAGGGGGACCAGGTTTGTTGGCATAAAGAGCTCGTTAGATGCTTAGTGAGGTTCCTTCATTGGCTATGTTGCTCCGTAAACGTTCAAGTGACCTTACAATCTAACAAACTTTCCATAGAAGTCTCAATATAAGCAGCAATATAATACAGATGGAGTTACGATCTCAAACGTGTGTTAGATTTTTGATGGTAATATTTTCGTTGTTCATTTACAGTCATCTGCATAATTAGAAAGGAAATATTTTGCTTCTCTTTTTCTGATGAAAAATTCTAACAAGCTCTTGATTTTCGTGTACCAGTTTTTTTAGCTTAGAGTTCCATTGTCATCTCTAATCACAAATACCTTTTGGAGGACTTTTTAATTGGGTTTAGATGGCACGTTGTCAACCAGATCCATCCTCTGCTAGCAAATCCAAAATGCAATTATTGTTCTTATATTTTTAATCACAGCTTAGAGAAAGCCGCGTCAGTGGTCACAGTTGAGAAACATTTTCGTTGTTTTTTCAAAATTCGTAAGTTGTAGTTGGGGAAGGTGATTTACCTTGGGACAGTTTAACCTTGGAACAAATTGCATTGCACTGACATCTACAATATAATAGGCCAACAGACGTGTAATTGTTCATTGTGCCTCTAGAAAGCAGATCAGAAAAATTGGTGGTGTTATCACAAATTTTGTTGTTGCTATTTACAAAAATAAAAATCTACTTGTCAGTAAATATTGGGTCCTCATTTTCTCTGTTTTTATATTTTACTCCATTTAAAAATTGGAAACATCAACAAAAAATTAACATTGCAAATGTACAGAGTGGCAAATATCACTATTTGTATCTCACACAATTCTCACACAATTTTAGTCGTACTAAATAGCCCGTTAGCATCTTAACAGCAGGAGCAGTAGAGCTTGGACAAACAATTGAGTTACGAAATCAGGCATAATTCACGGTATCGCTGCTAGGACACTAGTTTGTATATTACTCGCTCAACTTTTCTTGAACGATAAACTTGCTTCCCCATCTCTGGTACAATAAACAGATGAAGGCAAAAGCTCGCAGCGAGCACTAATGACAACATTCCAAACACATCCTCACTCGCGCGAAATAGAAACTGTTTTCTGATGAAGACGAGAACTTCTGTCAGTGGTTTTCTTCAAAAAATCTAAAGAAATGACCAAAGTAGGTGAAGATCTATCACAAGAGATACCTCGAACTCCTAGGAAAGTTAGAACGCAAATTATTGAAAAAGCTGCGAAGGCATAACTGATTCTCGAGAGATCGGGATCGTTTCATTAAATCTAATGGTCAATTTCGTAACTAATATTCCCACTCTACCCTCATTTCTTCCATTTCTCGTTCAAGAAAAGTTGTACGAGTAATAACTCCTCACAAAGGAAGACAGACGACGCAGCAACACGAAACGAGCTTCCATTTTGTTGTAAAATCAAAAATTTATTGTTAATATAAATTCAAAGGAACATATACTTCACCCTTTGGAGAATGTTTCTAACGTATCACATGCGCAATATGTCCACCAATTCGATTCATTACTTCCTGCAAACGATCACTGCCTTTAACGATAACCTTACAACACAAATCTTCTGTGATGCGTGAAGAATAATTCTTCTGTGCTCAAATAACTCATGTGAACAATTTGGGATTTTGAGGTACATCGAAAAAATAAGTCACATTGGTTAAGATGTGAACTGCTGGGGGCCAAAATTGTCCGTTATGGAAACAAGGAAACCTGAGTGAACTAATCCACATGTCGAAACGCCGTCGAGTGTCAAAAACGCAACGTCGTCGAAAACACCGTCGAATCGCAACAAAACTTTTCTTTTCATGAAAGAAATACTGCCTTCGATCGCTGCTGTGGCGTCAGTTTTACTTTGTTGGCCATTGTCATGTAAACTAGTCTCTTAGCGGCGGTATCGTGAATTTCGCGATATTTCGTAACTCATTTGATTCTCCAAATTCTACTGCTACTGCTGTTGAGATGCTCATCGGAATATCTAGTGCGACTCAAGTAAGAAACAAATGGTGACTCATTTCGTACGACACCCTATACAATATAACGGAGATGTATGATGACTGTCTTTTTTTAATGAAATCTGTTCTAAAAAGTAGTGTTTTAAAAAGATAGTGTACATTTTTTCAAGTAATAGCTAATCGTATCTAGCTTTTCGAATTTATTATTATCGTATAGCTTTTCGAATTTACAAATTCAAATTTCCCGCACTTCTTTAGCAAGAGTCTTCCAGAAGTTATCACGTTAAAATACAACAATGGAACGCCGCGACAGGACGGTTGGAATTTTGAAAATAACTTCCCATTATTAAATAATATTTCTGGGTGTATGGAATGGATTGACGAATTTGTGGTGTTGTTACCTTTAAATAAATTACTTTGCACGCCTAATGCGCTACGATTGATAATGAGTTTTATAAATATGTCAGATGTGAAAATTGGAACAAAAATTGTGGTATTATGAATTAACATAATAGTAATATTGATTCGAGAAAGTATGTGTTGTTGAGAAATCATTCATTTAAATATGCTACAAATTTCGCTCCAGACTTCTTCGGTTCAATTTCGAAACTTTGTGGTAAAATTTACCTTGTTAGAAAATCATTTGAGGTGTGTGTTTTCCCACGGATTGCAGGCATAAAGTACATTTCTGTGAACGTTCTTTTCAGAGTTCGCTCTGGAACCCATTGTATTGTATGAACTTTTGCTTTCCCGTTTTCCTATCAACAATTGAGACGAACACTACGTTTATTAATACAACACAATTTATACAATTGTATTACATTGACGAGACGTGGAAATGTCTATAAACCGGGGTTTAACCCACAGAGATTGCACGCCTTGGAATTCGCCCGACTGCGGCGTGGGCCCATTTCCCTGAGCAGCGTCGGGGGCACGGGGTGGGAGCGGGGGCCTGAGGGGGGGGCGTCTAGGAGGAGGTCCACCGTTCGCAGCAGGCGTGCGCGGTCTTGCGCGGCCGGCACCACACCTCGGGTCGCGTCACTTTGAGGTCGGGCCGCCGCCGCACGAGGGCGTCCACGGCCTCCTTGGGGATGTTGTCGCAGTAGCCCAGGTCCAGGTGGCGCAGGCGCGGCGCCCGCTCCGCCACCAGCGGCAGGAAGTGGCGCCCTGCGGCACGCCAAGCGCCAAGGCGCGCGCGGAGCTCACTCGCGGCCTCCGGCAGCAGGAAGGGGTTTTCAAAAAATAGCATGGCCACTCTTCAAGAACAACAAATAAAATGATTTCGTTTAACACTCCAGTAAATTATATACTTTCATTACAAATGTTTTCATGAAAACCATATCACCATTATCACCATATGCAATAACATATGGTGTAAACGTATATACAATTCAGCAGTTCTTTATAAACCAAAAATATCAAAATAGTTGCTCTTCCATAACGCAGTACGTGAATAGCAAAATATAAATGAGCCGTCTCTTCCTTACAGCCTTGTTGTCGCATGACAGAAGGTAAGCAGTGACGCACTGATGATATTTAAGTGAGTATGCATAGTATGAAAATATGCGCAATAATAAATCAATTATTTGTACTTTTCAGGTAAAACCGAAATTATTTCGTGTTTTCTTTTTTACACTTTTTTTTCGAGTTTATTGATATCCAACAAAACCATAGGATTTCTCACATGGGCGGAGTTTTCATAATTTTCTTCAAATTACTGTGTTGCTACGAATGTTATCTCAGCCGAAGACCTATTCTTTGTAATAGCAATAGATAATGAGATCAAACACTTCTGAATGGAAACATGAGAATTCAAGAGCGTTTTTTTAGAATTCAATTTAAGTTTAATCATGTTCATGTTCAATCAGTTTAATAACGCTCCTGAAAAACGGGATGTGGCAACATGGCAACATAAAGGAAAAAAAAACAATTGTAACGTTATGTTTTCAACAAAGTACTAGTATTTTACGCAACGTAACTTGGCAAGTAAAAAATGTAATTATTTGAAAGCTAAAATTTCTGAGATAAAAGTCTACTAAAAACGCTTTTCTCAAAAAACGTATGTGTGCATATTATTATTGTTCCACCTGTATGTGGATCGGAATGCGTAGTGTCGCTCTACGTGACGCGAGAATAAAAAAATGTATTATGAAATTCACGAGTTGTAGACGTTACTTATATTTACGAGAACTCATTTCTGGGAGTTCACTGATGATTTTGTATTTCATCAACACGGCATCTACAAACAGGTGTTTCGGGTTTTTGTAATGGAGGATTGTGTAGCTGCAACATTTGCAAATTTTCTATATCACTGGGTTAATGACCTCCTAGATATTTTTGTAGCTAAATTTTAGTCATTTTTTTGCAACTTTACTACTAACACCATTGTTATTATGTCGTATTTTTCTCCAGAGTGGTACTGAACGCATTTTATTACAAATCAATACGAAGAATTCAAGTTTAATGGCTGACGCATCCCCTTTCCAGCACTGAACCCGGGTTCGATTCATGTAAAATTTGAGGTGAACAAATAGAGCTTTTGTCGATTTCTCTCTAAATTTCCCCGCTTCTTGCCTACCATTACTCTGTCATCATTCACCTCCCCATTATTGCTGTTTGCTACTCATTAGATTATTTCTGGCGTCACTGACCTTAATAACTGAAGGCCACCTAAACCCCAATAAATATCTACTAGTGTATTCGTGCGAGAACTCTCGCATCTTGTATCCCACCCTGTTCCTATCCTTCCCTTTTCATATTAAAGGGAAAAGTTGTTAAAGAAACGTGTTTATTTGCTTAAAAATGTAAAGCGGTTACTTCCAACGCACTTACAGAATATCAAATGAAAATGAAAACTGTGCAATTGGTGTTAGAAACAAATTTTCAAAAAAGGTTTATTTAGTATTATAAACAGACGTTCGTGGAACAATTCATAACACTTCCTTAAAAACATTTCAAGTAATTATACTAACTTCCTCAATAGCATTTCGCTTTCGTCGGTTACCACAATACGTGAGAAAAGTTTTTTACCATACAAACCATATTACCTGTATGATTTTGGGGTCACTGAAACCGACTCTGAAGTCCATTAAATTCATCACATCAGATTTTTCACGTTACCTAAAATGAATTTTAAAAAACTGTCTGCTCTGAGAGGTTAGTGATCTGGCGCCAATGATGTAGGCAATATGTCATACAACAACGTGATGAGTGTTGTCCCGTTAGGGGCCAATGCCACCTCTATGAATTATATCTGATCTGGATTTAAAAAATCTAATGCGAAAATCTTTGAATAACTTCTAGGGCAAATCTAAAATATAATTTATTTTATTATTTACGTGAATTGTTCCACAAAAAAGGACACAAAGACGGTGATTGGCGTATGTGAGGTTGTGTCTCGGGTATTTATAGCTGATATTTTGATCGCCTTGTAATCATCGACAAGAGGGTTAAAATAAATACTTAATGGCATCTTTATCTTTAATGAATCATCATTGACTTGAAGAAAAATAGCAACTTTTTTACATAATATATTTAATAAATGAATGTTGATAATGATTATCATAAGCCATGCAATAATAGTGATCATTTATGTGAGTCAGAACAATCTTTACTTCCAATTATCACCTATTTAATTTTCCATTCCGTTCATTCACGATCGAGACACTTGTTCGAGTCTAAGGCCCGATTTCACCAACATCCGCCTAACGTGACGTTAGTAAAGAGTCGTTAAATTTAACGTCCCCTCAAGATTTGTTCCGTTTCACCGTTTCCGCGGCTTCGGTTAGCTATTCGACAGATAACTTGAATGGGTGTAAAAAATGCATTTGTTTTCAAAAGGCAGTGAACTGGAAAGTCTGTGGTGAATATGTTTACTCCGCTTACAGAGAATGAAGTAGCAAAAGTATATGCATTCTCCGCCGTTCAATTGTGGTGATTGTGGTATTATACAAGACTGTTGTGTTTTGCTGTATAATTGGTTATGGTGAAAATGTCGAAAACGGACAATTTCTCAGCAGAAGAGAAGGAAATTCTGTGAACTTGATCCACAAGTAGAAGATGATTACGAATAAAAAACTGATGCAGCAAATCGCATGGATAAAGCAGAAGCATGGGCTTTACTAACAAACGAGCACGGACAGCATTTCCGGGCTTTCTAATTCGTCGTCATCTTCTAACACATCGTAGAGCTTTCTCCATTTTTCTCTAACTGCTCTCTGGTCACAGAGCACCCACGGCTTGTTTGTCTATGGCTGCTCTGCTTAACTAAGCGTTAACTGCTGCTAAAGAAGCTGAGATCACGCGTTAACTTTAACGGAAAGTTAACAAGCGTTTAAGTTGGGTGAAACAAGTATTTTCTCAAATGGGCCGTTAAAATCCCCTAACGCCTCGTTAGCGTGTTAACAAGCATTGGTGAAACCGGCCCTAAGCGCTCGGCACATTTTCCACAGACTTTCACAGAATAAATGCTAGAAAGTGCTAGGGCATGTAGACGAGTCGACAACTATCACTCTTTGCAAATGAACATGAAGTGGAAAACTCCTTATAGCGGATTTAAATTCATTTACGCAAGTAGCATTTGCCCCTAATTTTTATGCAACTTCGTAAGCACAAATGTGAAGCGGGTCACGTTCTTACGCAGTCAATGTGATATCATGAACGTTCCTTACATATCCCCCCGGTTTTTAGACAACCATATGCCCAAAGGACACACGCATATAACATCGTTTAATGCAAATTCTCTCAGCATGTTCCCCGGCAAAACGTTATCGTCTCCGAGCCGCCAACGCGCCCTAGACGCTCGTGGAGAGCGCTGTCTGCGGAGGGCCCACCTGTGATGGCGTCGTTCCACACGAGGCTGAGGTGCGTGAGGCTCGCGCAGGCGCGCAGCAGCGCAGCCACCCCGCGGTCCCCCAGCGCCGGCAGCTGGCGCAGCGACACGCGCTCCAGCGCCTGGCACCTGCGCACGCGCACGCGCGCACCCTCTCAGCACACGCGCTCGCGCACGCTACGCAACAAGGAGCACGCGCCACCTCGACAATTGAACATGGATGTAGCAAGATATTCTTTGAGCAATGCCAGGCGAATGCCGGAGCAATACCCTATGAAACGCGTTTCTGACTGCGCGAACTCTTTTTTTTTCCTCTTTCTAGTTCTAACCTTTCCTCTTACACACACACCGCCACACATGTCGGGAGGCATGTCAGAAGGTAGAGCTTACCCACTGAGCTTACCCAAGAAGGTAGAGCTTACCCAAGACGTGTAGGTAGGCGCCGGACCTCTCCAGCAGTGGGAAGGGAACCCCGTCACCTCCTGCGACCTTCACTACGCCAACGGGACTAAGGACCAATCCCAGGCGCTTATTGTTTAATGAAAGAAACTTAGTATAGCTTTAATGTCGTAGGCTTCCGCGGCCAGAGTCATGATCTGGGCTGTCCGGGTGACGCCGCGTCGATGGCTGATGTGCCGATGTTTCGACCAACATATCGCGGTCCTCTTCGGGGCTGTACTGCGCAAGGATGTTGGGCTCTCTGGTTTATATAGATGTGGGCCACGTGATAGGCCGAGGTGACGGCCAATCGGGTGCGACTGGGTGGAAGGTGAAAGGAGGCGGGGGAACAGACGGACGTCACCTCGGCCTATCACCTGGCCCACCTCTACATAAACCAGAGCGCCCAACATCCTTGCGCAGTACAGCCCTGAAGAGGACCGCGATATGTCCGTCGAAACGTCGGCACCTCAGCCATCGACGCGGCGTCACCCGAACAGCCCACATCCTAGTATAGCTTTGCAAGGTCGCCCCATACGGCTAAGGTTTCGTGGCGGAAGGCCCCACCTGTCGGCGAGCAGCTCGAGCGCGGCGTCGTCGGCGGCCGGGCACCAGGCGAGCGCGACGCTGCGCAGGAGCGGCGCCGACGCCAGCTGCGCCAGCAGCGCGCGCAGCCCCGCGGGGGAGAGCGCGGCGGCGTCCGTCATCTGCAGGGCGCGCAGCTCGCCCAGCGCAGCCACGCCGCGCAGCAGCGCCGCGTCGCTCGCCGCCCCGCACGGCGCCAAGCCCAGCTCCTGCAGCCTGCGCGCGCGCACGCCCGCGGTACAAGTACCCGCAAGAACAGACTGGGCGATTCGGCCCCCGAAATGGGGATTTGGTTGGGGTAGCGCAATGATGGAGAACATAAATGAACGGGGAAACGTTCGGAAAAGTTTTAGGGAAACTATTTTTACCCGAAGTGGAGACAGAAATATTATTCTCTCGATTATTGTGAATAAAAAATAAAAATTAGTGATTATTCTCTTTTTCATTTTTATGTATCAAAAACAGAAAAATAAACAACATGCCTAAAGAAAGAGAAACATGACAAAAACGAAGATACTGTATGTCTTCGAGCAGCTTAGAGGACGAGAGGTTGATTTGAAGTTGGGGACAGCCAATGAAATTGTCAGAGACAGCTCATGTCATTTGTTCATAATTTGAAGAATATTTTTCGTTTTACAGATGGGGAATTTTTTTTTTGAGTTGTTATTTGGGGAAATTCCGCAGTAGTGGTGGGGAAACAGCTCGCAGCACTTGGGCAACCCTGAGGGAGACGCTGAGTGGGAAGGAAGGCACTCCATATGCCTAGTACAGCCTAGTCACGCACACAATCGCTGTTCAGAAGACACCGAATAGCCCAATGCGAGCCACGAATTGGAATCGCCCAAAAGTTTGTTTTGACTGCATTAGAAATTTATTTCTTTGGTTTTATTGAGTGATTTCTTAAAAAATGTAATGCCTGTTGAATGACTAGGAAGTTGATGTTTGGGACTGGGTTGTCTCCCTCGTCCGTGACATTAACTGACACATTCCGCGTGTCAAATCTAAAGCATCGGGACAATGGGTTTTGGCAGCGAAACTTATTTATACAAAGTACGATCATATTTTGCTTTAACCTCGTACTTCGGTCAACTCTATATTATTCATAACTTGATTTTTATGTTTGATGTTATTTATTTTGAAATGCCTTTTATTATTAATTAAATTGAATGTAAATATGGACCTGAGGTCTATAGTAGCAAAAATTGTGCCGGACAAAACCCCACAAACTGGATTTCGAAAAGCTCACACTGAAATAACACAGTATATATTAATATATAACGATTATCTTTGTTTTCACGAATTTAAAAATTATATATATACATATATAATTGTTTATATAAACAATGACTACAAATTCAAGAACAATAATTTTGATTTTCACCAAAAAATGTAAATATTTGATTGTTTATTCCGCCAATATTGCGCATTCCGACCGAATTTGTGCACAACGTCACTAAGAGCTTTACTGTTTAAGACCCAGCAGACGTCAAACGACTGAAAGTTTGCAAAAAAGATCCCGCCTGCCACTGAATATTTGGTCTTTAAGTGTTGCATCACGGAAGAGCGACTTGATTGACATTCTTGGTATGTAAGGGATTTGACGTCTTGGTTGTCCTGGTCGCGACCATCGTTGGCTGAGAGACCTCACTCCCTGAGGAAGCCTGCGACATGACAGGCGAAACGTCGGCCTCTCAGCCCACGACGCGGCGTCACCCGGACAGCCAAGAAGTCACGAACTTCGATCCGCGGAAGCCCCCGTGTACATGTAAGGGATTTGTTGTAATATAGTCTCTCCTATGTTATTTTCGTTCGCACCTGGGGCAGCGCGCGAGCTGCAGGTAGGCGTCGTCGGAGAGCGCCTCGCCGCCCAGCACCAGCACGCGCAGGCGCGCGCCGCGCAGCCGCACCAGCTGGCGCACGTCGTCGTCGGTGACGAGCGCCGCCCACTCGCAGCGCAGCTCCTGCAGCGCCTCGCACGCGCGCGCCACGCCGCCCACCGCCCCCGCCGGCAGCTCCTGCGCAGCAGGGAGGCGGCGGGGAGGAGGGATTGCAAACGCCTCGGCGAGGAAACTCCTTTAATAATCTCCAACCACCAATGTTAAAGGCTGTGACATTATTCACGCGGGGAAAACTTAAATTCATAATGGAATAATAATAATAATAATAATAACAATAATAACAATAATAACAATAATAAAAATAATAACAATAATAATAATAATAATAATAATAATAATAATAATAATAATAATAATTAATAAAGAAACAGTACCTGAACCGTCAGGTCATCTCGTAGATGCGTTTTACCTCCCAGTCGCGCGCCACTACTCACGTTTTCCGCTTAAAGAACTAATGGTCTTTTACATTATATTTAACTAATGCAAGTTATTGTGCCACTTTCAACTAGAGGTTCTAAAACAGAACGTAATTTCTCGCCCGTGTTTTGACACAGAGTTACGCGAAAAGTACTCAAATTTTCTACATGACCTTATTTCAAAAGCTATTTTTAAGAAACAGATTTCATTAAAGAAAAAAATATCTATCTTTAATATTTTAGTTGTATGAAGTGTCAAAAACAATTTGAACTTCTGCAATTTTCAAAAAATCAGGAATTTTAACGAACATAAGACCTGCACCATTCTGCTTAACTTTCTTCCCACTATCCAACAACAAAATTTAATAAAAATCGATGGAACCATTATTTTGAAAATTTGGAAAAGGTCCCAGGAGCTTCATGTAAAGCACCCCTCTCCCCCAAGATTGAAATGTTCAAATTCATGAAGCCGAGACATCAACTAGATCGAATGCGGAATATCAATTTTGGAGAAAAATGGCTGGTCGGTTTAGCTGCCAGCGTTGTTCACAGATGGGCGGATAGACAGTTTTCGGTATTTCGAGTTTTCGGAATTAAGAGCTCACAAAACATGTACTCTGGCTACACCAGGTGTTAGAGGGTTTTCTCAATTTAGCAACTGGATTTATCCACTTTTTGGTTACCAGTGGCCTGTAATGATAGTTCTTCTGCCGAAGTTTTGCCCTTTTTTCACGCAGTATTTCGCAACTTTCACTCCACTGCGTCAGCGGTAGCGAGAAACTAAAGCGGGTTTCGTTAACATCTTTTCGTCTCAATATGGAAACGGAAAGAAATGGAAGAAGAAAGGGTTTAACATGCGACAGTTCTTGCACGGGTACTCTAGTCTCTAGTTATTTTACTTTCTCGCTTTTATTTCTATTCATGGCAATGCTTACCCATGGAAGTAAGGGATCTCACAACTCCCACACTTTAAATTTTTAAAGCCTTGTTACAGATCCGGAGTCATCAGTCACTCTGGAAAGATGACTCAGATAACTCTGAGTCTCTCTTCCATTATTACATTTTCACACAATTATCAAGTGTTGTCACGGAATACAATGATGAGTTGCGCAGTCTTATCGGTGGCATTTTAAAATAGAGCCTTACTAACAGAGAGCGTTGGAAGAAGTTAAATAATATCCTTAGGGAAGAAAAGCATTACTTCTTTCTTTCTTACTCGCTACTAAGACACCAAACACTTTTGCAAGTAAAAAATAGTTTTGATAAATTATTTGTTTACCACCCCAGTTCTAAGGGAACAATCGTCAACATCTTAGACGATTAGTAAATACCCGGAAGTACTAGTTAGCTCTCACTTTGTATTCAGGCAATCGCGCTGCGCACGTGTTTTTTGAATGTGGTACATTCTATACGTTCCATAAATAGTAAAATTATATACATAAATACTGCAAATTTATATACCTCTCTCTAGGTATTGTGTTTTCGTTTTCTGTCAATATAACAAAAAAACTGCAGCAGTCAGTAGGTATATAAGTAAATTCTTGACTGTTCGGGAGATGCCGCGTCGTAGGCATGGTTGCCAACGTGTCGGACGTCATCCTGCGATTTTGTAAAGAATAACAATCGGTAGATAATTAATACAAAAGTGTAATTACATAATTTTTATTGCATTGCAAATATTAGTACGTCCAATATTTTTATTTTTTTATTTTTGCAAATAAAACTCATTTATCATCATAAGACTAGCTTCAAAAACTTCGAAAAATACAAATATTTCTTTTATCAAGCCTGGAACAGTTTTAAATAAACTGGTTTTACTTTCTTGTATACGTTCGTATATACGGAGTAATATACGTAGAATAGAGAAAGTTGCTGCAAAATATCTATTTCATAATTTGAATGGAAATACACGTTTTGGGGTTCCCTGATATAAAAAAAGGTGATGTTCCTTCAAAACGTTCGTTCGTCTGTCCGTCGTCTATTAACAACAGTAAAGCCTAAACCACACGTAGGAATAAGTTCAAAGTGAATAAACCCCTGTTAATCTGGCTTCAATGAAAGAGCAAGTTTCAAACACATTCATTTTTTGGGGTGCTCACTTTGGAAACTGTATCTTCGTGGAAGCCGCATTTCTCACTGTGTACGTCTCGCTGTAGGTTTATATTCCGAATTTGCAGATGGAGATGTAATGAAGGTATTTCTGCTGACAATTCAAATGACGGCGACGCAATATTTGAGTTACTGTTTCTGGCCCTCCATTAAAAAATCACTCCTGACTGACGAGTGCTCTGGTCCTGCGTGGACATTTCAAAGCAGTTGAGCGCCATTCCGCGCCCTATGGACGCCAGTTGAAGCGGGTTGAAAGATACTGATTGCCAAGTTCAACGTGATGCGTTGGAGGCACGGCGCAGGCTCACCAGGGCCTTGCCCTCCGTCAAAGCAGGGGACAAAGCTCGAAGGTGCTACTCTAGGAGGCGCTAGGTACAGCTGCCAGTTAGGCTCGCCAACCTCCGCACAAAAAAATTTGCTCTCATGTGAGGAAAATGAAAAGTCTCTTTTAAATGTTCAATTATTCATAATATACACATATAAAATAACTCCTGAAGAAAGCGCGAACATAGACATTATCTTTTGTAACATTATGGGCCTGCTTGTGACCCACGAAATCACGCAGCATCCACGCACGTTTTAGGGCGCCTTCCCACGTCGCGACGGCGGCGCGCTTCAGTCAAGCAGCACAACCTTTCCGACGCCCCCACCGCTGCAGCCACGGCCGCACCGCCGCCCGCCGTGGAAGGGGGTGGGGTCTGCAGGGGTAGGTTTCTCCGACCCTCCGGCGACGACGAACGAAGGGACCGCAGCGACCGGCGGCACTGTGGGAAGGCTACCATTTAAAGCTGTGTTCTGCTAGCGGTGGCGCGTGGCCCCTCCTCCGCTTCGCGTAGCGAGAGTTCTCCGCCGCTTGCCGCAGCAGCGCACGCCCGCTGCACGTGGGAAGGTCTCCATTCAAACCAATGCTCTGCTACGCGCCGCGCTGCTCGGAAGCGCACCGCCGTCGTGACGAGGGGCCCTTAGGCCTATTGCCCACGCCGCCACAGAAGCGCGCGAACGTCACTCATCAGGGCTCTTCGCCGACCCTCCGGCGACGACGGACAAAGGGACCGCAGCAGGTACCTGCTGCGGTCCCTTTGGGCCCCTTCCCACGGCGCGGACGCGGCGCGCCACGCAGCAGCGGGCCGCGTAGCAGAGCATTGGTTTGAATGGAGGCCTTCCCACGTGCAGCGGGTGGCGGCTGCTGCGGCAGCCGACGCCGAACTCCAGCCACCAGACGCGGAGGAGGGGCCACGCGCCACCGCTAGCAGAACACAGCTTTAAATGGGCGCGTTCCCACTGCGCCGCGGCCGCAGCGTTCTACCTGCTCCGGTGCCTTTGTTCGTCGTCGCCGGAGGGTCGGCGAAACCTACCCCTCCAGACCCCACCCCCTTCCACGGCGGGCGGCGGTGCGGCCGTGACTCCGGCGGTGGCTCCGGCGGTGGCTGCGTCGGAAGAGCTATGCTCCTTGAACGAAGCGCGCGGCGGCCGCGCCGTGGGAAGCGGCCCTTAGGCCGCTTGCCCACGCCGCCACAGAAGCGCGCGAACGTCAATCATCAGGGCTCTTCGCCGACGACGGACAAAGGGACCGAAGCGGGTACCTGCTGCGGTCCCTTTGTCCGTCGTCGCCGGAGGGTCGTCGAAGAGCCCTGATGATTGACGTTCGCGCGCTAAGGCCTAAGGTACCGTTGGCAGCAGTTCGTGTTTTAGTTGCTTTAAGAAGGGGCTGCAGCAGAGCGCGCTGCCGCAGTGGTGAGGCTCACCTTGCAGAGGGAGACGTTGAGCGCGGTGAGGTGGGCGAAGCGCGCGAGCGGCGCGTAGTCGAGGCCGGCGCCGCGGGGGCCCGAGTCGTGCAGGCTGAGCGCGCGCAGCCGCGGGAAGGCGCGCGCCAGGCGGCGCAGCGCGTCGGGCGGCAGGCGGCACGCGTGCAGGTCCAGGCGCTGCAGCGCCGCGCAGCCGCGCCACGCGCCCAGCACCAGCTCGGCGGCGTCTGCGCGCCCGCGCAGCGACAGCGTGCGCAGCGCGCGACCCGGCCCCGCCCCCTCGGGCTCTTCGGGCCCCGCGCGCGCCGCGCTCAGCACACGCGTGCCCGGCGTGTGGTAGCAGTAGCCGGCTGCAGCATGCGTTCAATCGGGGCACGCCCGTTGATACGGTCATTAGCGTTGATTTATGCCTGGAGGTGACGACGTTCCTTCCCCGCTGGGTGGTGAAACCCAACGCCTACTTACACATCGGCTTGTCGGGAAATTCGGGTCACAGCCCCACCCTGGACAAGCTCTCAAATCCCGATTGGTCCCCAGACGTGTATGGTGCGAGGAAGTGTAAGAAAGTAAAGGATGTGAGGATGGGTTAAGGTAGAGCAAGCAAAGATCGCGCGCGTTCTGTGACCCGTGTGTTTAAGTACTGACATTCGCCTGAATTTGATTGGAGAAACTACGGTAAACTATAATTTACTAGGCTCTCCGGGTGACGCCGCGTCCATGGCGAAGGTGCCCTAATGCGCATTACGCCCTGAGGAAGGTCGCAGAATGGCGACCGAAACGTCGGCACCTTCGCCATGGACGCGGCGTCACCCGGACAGCCTAGTAAATACTGACTCCGGCCGCGGAAGCCTACGCTCTTACGGTAAACTACCGACCAGGGCAGCTGATCTAGCTGTATAGCCAGCGTCGAAACCCGCCCCCTCCCCCATCCGCCCCAGCTCGATAAGAGTCGCTACAGAGACAGCGGGCCGAGTCATGCTGTCACATGTAGTGTACTCTAAAGGGTCAGAAGAAACTCTATCATTTTGAGGGAAACAAGACACTGTGCTATGGATTTCTGGCATAGAACGGAAATGCAATGTTTGTTCATGTTATTATTGTAAATCTTAGACTTACCCTCTTCTTACAAAAGAAATTGTAACTGCAACGTATGTTTTAGAGTTCCTGATTTCACTGCAGTGGTGGTAAATGGTTTGAATGGATAAATAAGTAGCTAACATAATAATGTTGATGACAATTGTAATGATAATTGAATGACAACCTAGCAATGGTACAAGCAGATGTAGGAACTAGTGTATCATTAGAAAACATACGTATAAACTATCAAAATATCTTATGGTTTTATACCTTTTGAACCTAAATTGGGACCCAGGTGAGGAACTGTTGTGGGCGGGTGAGCTGCGACCTGGTTTTCTATAGAGGAGCGTCAGCTTCATGAATTATCTGAGACAGCCCAGTTCATTCTGGGACGCAGGTCGCTTTCGTGTAAGGCACCAGTCCTTGAGAAAGACCCCGTCTAGCTGCCCTCAGTTTGCGCGAGGTCTTAAGTGCGAGATCCCACGATCGCCAACCCGAATGTCAGGTAAAACCGCCCTCTCAGCCAAGAACTGCGTACTTCTTCCGGCCCTACCAGCAGCTCCTTCCTTCTCTCCCACGAGCAATGGTGGCTCTGGGCATTCACTGAGCACATCAGCAGTGCCTCCGAGGGGGTTCCTGGGTTCGTGTCCCGACGGTGGGAGGATTTTTGACACTGGCTTGTCAGCTAGGTCGAATTCTGCTGTCGTCTGGAGGAGAGTTCAAGCGGCCTATTATTCTGAGCGGTAGTTTTCCGCGGTTTCTCCGAGCAAACCAGGTGAATGACGAAGCAGTACCCTAACAAACGGGCCCCGGATCGCGTGCGATCTTTCCATGCTCTTCCCTGATCTATCCTCACCCGTTACAAATTCCGCTCAAATGCGCTACACTACCACACGCGCCGGGAGGCCGGTCGGGAGCCTAGAGCGTATCCTGGCTGGCGCGGTGCCCCCGTGGTGAGAGATACCTGGTTGGGGAAATCTCCGGTGAACGTACGGCGGCGCCGGATCTCCCGTCCAACGGCGGAGGGACACCGCCACCTCCCAAACATGCACTACGCTCAACTTATCTGAGCCGTTGACGCGCCCGTAAACACTAATCCAATCAATCAATCAATCAATCAATGAACCCTTCCCTTCCCTTTCCACTGACCTGCGGCGGACCACAGCGCCACGTTGAGCGCGAGGTCCTCCCAGCGCCGGCAGACGCGCGCCGCCGCCTCCAGCAGCTCCTGTGGCTCCAGGAAGGACATCACGTGCAGCACCATCTCGTCCGGCAGCACCTCCATGGCGGCGCCTCCGCGGCTCTCGGGCCCTGCACACGACCGTTGCGTTGACGCGCGCCACCCAACCCTAACACTATATCTTATGCGAAACGGCACACGAGCGCTCTTGGCCACGTGCGTTGCTTCCATCGGGCGTTCAGCCATTTTCTCCAAAATTGATATTTCTTGATCGATGTGAACGACCTCAAGGCTTTGAGAGTTTCAACGGACGTTTTTATTTTTGATGGTACTTTAAATGATGCCTCAATTATACTTTCAAAATTTTCTCAAAATAGCTTCCTCGGATGGCGTAAAAGATATGTACTTGACTGTCCGGTAGACACCACGTCCAAGGCACAAGTACCGACGTTTCGGCCGCCATTCTGCGACCTTCTTCAGGGCGTAATGCATATCATGACAAGCATTACGCCCTTAATAAGTTCTCAGAATGGCGGCCGAAACGTTGACACCTGGGCCTTGGACGGGGCGTCTCCCGGACAGCCAGGCACATACTGACTCCGGCCGCGGAAGCCTACGCTCTCAGTGAAAAGGATCCTTAATAGAACTGTGTAGGCCTCATGTTCGTTGAAATACTTGACTTTTGAAAATTGCAAAAGGGCATTTTTTGGCGCCTATCTACGACTACAATATATTTTTTATTGATGAAATTTGTTTTTAAAGACAGAGATTTTAGAAACTGAGTATATTTTGTGTAATTTTGCACAAAATATAGGCAATGTTAAAAAATTTTTAACAATTTTTTCTTTCAAAATCGGCTCTATTTTTGTCCTTTGATGCATACGAGGAGAAATATTAAAGAACGGTAAAACAATATGATGCTAGTCCCATTTTCAGCAAAGTTTTCAAATTTTCAATAGTTGAAAAAATTAAACTTTCCAAAACTACAAAATTGAATATAACGATTTTTGTCTTAGACAAAGTCGGCCGTAAGAAATCAGATCTTTAAAAATGGTCAAGTACAAATATTTGAAAAAACGAATAGATTTCGCGTAATTGCATGTCTGCAATTTATACAATTTCTAAAAAAAATATCAAAACAGCTCTAAATTTTTCATTAAATTGTCTCCCCGTATGCAACAATTGACGGCTGTCTCTAACTCTCTCGCCTCATCGCGATCGGTCTGTGCCCCTGCTGCGGAAAGCAGTTACGGCGGAAAGTGCTTTTCAGGTGTGCTAGGAACAACATAACTCAGCCATTCCTTTAATGTATTTACCAAGTTTCAGTAAAATAAGCGAGTATTTTACTTAATGTAGTGATAGTGTAAAGTTATTTCACAGAAAAGGGGACGAACACACAACCATCGCAACAAGTATGATGGGCGGACTCGAAGTTTTTCGAATATGAATGTCAATCATACACTAACTGATATTGGAGAAATAGATTAGAGATATACTATCTCGTAAAAATGTAAATAATAAACGTAAAAGAAATGTATGGTCATGTTTCTGATCTCCAGTAGTAATCGGGTTGCAACTATTCATTTTCACTTCGTCTTCGCCTTCGTCCCGCATACTTGCCGCGTGGAGTTTGAGGCTTAAAGCGCGCGCCTCGCAGCTGTTCCTGGCGCGTGCGCAGCGCTGCTATCGATTGCGGCTGCTGGCACTGAGTCAGGGGGCCCTCCCACTCCCACTCCCGCTAGGCCGCGCTAGGCCCACAGCCGCTAGGCCGCGCGGCGCCGCGATACAGCAGAGGGTAGTGACGTCTCCGCCCCGCCAGGCCGCGCCCGCGCTGCAGGCTCAGGTCGCGTGATGGAGTTCGATTTTTGCGTTGGCGTTTCGAATTAGCACATGAATCAGCGAGTTGCCACGTGACACCGGAAGAGTGCACTCGAGGTTCGTCGTCTTGTTCAGGCGGCTCCACACAGCCGGTATTCGCCGAGCTGCGAGCTACTGCTTGCCCAATCCCGAACAGCTGATGTGTTCGGCGAATCTTTGATGTGTCCTGAAGACCGACACGCGGAGGGTAGGGCGAGCGCCGAATGTTCGTCACTGGGCAAATAGCAAGCCACACATTCACACTACTCGGGATTCGGCGAGCGGGTTGCTCGCTCCTCGCCGAATAACGATTGTGTGGAGCCGCCTTAAGCCTCGAAATTACCACTCCCGACAGAGCGCAGGCCTCAATTGCGTTATGGTAAGAGGCAGAGCATGCGGGGGAGGGGGACGCTAGCGATGTCGAGAGAAGGGAATCGTGCACTTGGGATGAGGCACTTGGGATGTTACCTGCTCGGAGTGACGGCTGCGCCGCGCTGCGCCGGGGGCGAGCGCTGCCCTCGCCGCGCTGCGCGGCTGCGACCACACGGACCGTCGCTGCGCACTGAGTCCACGCGGCTGCGCACTCCCCGCCACGCCCCCCCCCCCCCGCCCCGCCCCGCCACGCCCCCCCCCCGCCCCGCCCCGCCCCGCTCGTCGTCGCCCGGCCGCGATCGCCGCTCTCAGTCGCTGGCACGTGGCGCAGCTGGCAGCGCGGCGGCAGCGCCTGGCAACCTCAATCGAGAGACATTTTCGCCTCTCCCCCCACCCCCACACCACGTCCTCTCGAGTACTCACAGTAAGCATAGTCAAGAACTAAAATTTGCAAAATGTTTACTTGCAAATTTAGTACCTGGCATTCTCAACCGAGACACATTTTCCTTCCCTCCCCCCCACACACACACACACCCACACACACAAAGTCCTCTCGAGTACTCACTATACGCGTAGACATGCTCTACAAATTTGCAACATTTTTAGTTGCAAATTTAATATCTGGCATTCTCAACCGAGAGATATCTTTGCCTTTCCCCCTCCCCTCAAGCCCTCTCAAGTACTCATCATGGCAATTTGCAACTTTTTTAGTTGAACTTTCTAACAGACGAACTCATACTAAAACAATTCTGTAGTATCACTAGATTAATATTATATTATTTTGTACAATGCTAAGGAAATATTATAGTTATGTCAGTTAGTAGCAGAAATGTCTGGTGCCCCCGAAAGATTGGAACATGCACATCCTTCGAAAGACGGAAATGTAATTTCCAAAATTAAAAATACTAATATACAGAATGAGTCACGTAACTTTAGCACCTGTTGGCACCTGTAACTTTAGCAACAGTTGAAGATATTGCAATGCAGTTTTCACAGAAATTGCACGGGAAATTGCAAGAGAATTAATACATGTATTAATTTCTATTTATCACTTGTATTTTACGAGATATTTAAGGTAACTTTCTTATTTCAAATACAACTATACATATTTTTTAATTCATCATGTCGAACGTAAAAAGATGAATCCTATGATATTCTTTTTTTTCACATTCTTCGAAGAGATAGTGCTACTTGCACTGTTTAATATGACGTAAAGTTCATTTCAGTTGTTGTTTGTTTTTTTTTTCCAAAAAAAATTACACACATATTTTTTTGCAAGATCTCTCACGCCAGGAATATGCCAATATTTCCAAAAATTAATAAACACTATGACTAAACTAAACGATATGACCCAACTTCGGGTTTTTTAAATGGAATCATATAGATTTTGTTATCTCATCATAACAAGCGTGAAGAGACGAGTCCATAAAAATGCATATCGCCATATGTTACATAACACAATTTGCGAGAAATTAAGAGTTTTAAAAGACGCACGCCGACTGCTGGTTTCCGTAATCTGAACGAGATGCCTTGCCAGATGCCAGCTATCGCCGCCCAAAGTACTTTTTTTTTTTTTTTAATTTCTTAAATATTTCGGTGTCCTAATATTATAACAGAAAAAATATTTTATGAATATTAAATAACAGTAAAACCTCGTCCTAAATTGCAATTTTCTTTGAAATATGGGAAGCCGTTTTTAAGAAAATGGCGTTTAAGTGCTACTGTAAAATAAAAATTTAAAGCTCTTTTTCACAGATTTTTTTTGAGTTTTCGGAAAACTTCATTTGAAGTCATTTGAAGCACTTAAACTCACAAATATAATAGAGTTTACAAATTGCTGGAAAAGTGTTTATTACCTGTGTGAGAGATCTTTCATAAAAAATACATTTGTGTAATTTTTAGAAAATAAAAACAACTAAATGAACTTTCCGTTATATTAAATGGTGCAATTAGCACTATCATTTCGAAGAGTTTGAATAAAAACTTTGGACCAGTATTTGAGAAAATGGCGTTTAAGCGTTTTTGGAAATGCAGAAATTTGAGCTAGATTTGACAGACAACGGTTTTGACGGACAACTGAGTTATCGAGAATCTTTAAATGACATTATTTAAAACACATGTCCTCCAATATAATAAAGCGAACAAATTGCCGTTTATATAAATATTAACGACCAGAGAAACAAGTCAAAAAATACATTTTTGTAGTTTGTGCAAAAACAAAAGAATGAGCAATATGGTGTTTATGTCATTTGATAGAAAGCATTATCTCTACCAAAAGTTTAAGGAAAAAATTTGGAGTAGTTTTTGAGAAATTCTGGATTTTGTAATTTTTTTAATTGCACATGTTGCACGCAGTATTCCACTAAAACTACTAAAATTTTCAAAAATGTGCAGGATCTTAATGAAAGAAATGTCTACAGAGAACAAATTTAATTTGAAAGAAAAATCTCAATCTTCAATTTTGTATTTGTAGGAAGACGCCGAAAAAACTTCAAACATTTGCAATTTTCAACAATTCAGAGTTAACCGTCTAAATCTGATCTACACTATCTTTATAAGTGTATTTTTCTCTCTTATTACAAGAAATTTAAAGCAAAAATTTGAAGCCGTTTTTGTGAAATTTTGAAAATATCCGGGGGCTTCATGTAAAATATCTCCAAATTTTAAAGATGTTTTTTCAAAATCTGAAAGCTTCGATTCGAGCCAGATGGACAGGGTTTTCTTCAATTAGTAAAAATCCTTCGTATGGTTTAGCTAGTAGTGGTATTCACAGAGGGGCAGACGGACGTTTTGCCGTCAATTCGTTTTTCGATATCAAGGGGTTTTTCGATAACAAAACGGGGATTCTCGCTACACCACATGTTAGAGGATTTTGTCTTAATTTAACAACGGGATTTATCCCCTTTTTCATTATCAGAGCCCGACAATGAATTTTTCGACCGAAAATCCACCGTTTTTTTCCCGCAGCATTACGTAACTTTCCCTATACTACGTATATTACTCCGTGTATACGTATGTGTAGGGGAATATAAAAACGTTCAACTTTCCTAATATTCTTCCATGGTTAGACGTTCACTGTAGCCAATCTAACAACATACGATCTTCACGATTTTCAATTTTTCAAATTGCTATTCTTGTAAATCCATTTATATTTAATGTTGAGATCACTGATAATATTGCAAAGAAAGTAGTGCTTGAGGACTTCTTCATGGCCTCCTATTCTTTTACCTTTATACGTTTGTAATACTTTAAAACAGAAGAAAGAAAGAACGATAAACCAATATTTACATCAAATTGTTTATGTCTTTAAATGGTTTTCTTTTAAAGGCTGATTCACTTGATGTAATAATATTCACTTTTACTTTGTAAAATTGACATTTTCCTGGAATTTCGAGGGTTGTAAGGCGGAAAAGGTCAGTTTGCGTTCGGTGTTTTAAATTTAATGTTATAAATCTTTTTGTCTTGTCTTGTCTTTAGAAGCTTAAATCAATGGAACAATGTCATTAAAAATTTTGCTTTGATTGTTTATGGATTTTGTAAATTCTGTTGTGTATTCACAACGCTCTTTTGTGTATTGAAAAGATGTGAACTCGTTTTCTTAATAAAGCCACACATCTTGAAAATTATAACTGTTTATTGATAACTTTTCAAAAACAGTTTATCAAAGTTACAAATTTCCTGTTTATTAGGTTTATATTCATGAAGAGATAAATCAGCCATTTGTTTGGCGATTAAACATTTCAAAATCCAGAAGTTCGTTTCTACTATACATTGGGCTGTTGGTGTGTGCCTTTTCAGTTATTACAGAAATATATGCAGCCCTAATATTATTTCTTCCAGGAAATCGATTGTACATCTTGAATTTACATGCAATTTATTCATTTCTGTTTAAATTTCAGAAAAATACGGTATGGACAACGATATTGCTAAAGTTAAGAAGAAGACCCGAAGAATAGAAAGAGAAGCCGCAATTACAGAACAATTAAATAGGCGTGTTGCCGAAAATATCCCTGAAATCGAAGACGGTATTCAAAATCTTGAAGCCATTGATGACAAACTTTTGGAACAAGCAACTCGTGATACTGTGAAACATCTTATTAAAGAACGAGACGATAAAAGACAGCGACAAGAACAAAGACAAAATGAACGTATTGAAAAGGAAATTCAAGCTCTAAAACGGCAAAAGGCGTTGGAAATCTTAAAGCAAGAATGGGAAAGGCAACAGGAAGAAAAGAAGATCCTCGAGGCGTTGGAGGAAGAAGAATTGAAAGGCAAAAAGAAAGGGAAGAGTTCAAAGTCCCGGTTAAAAAGCCGTTCAAAAAGCCGCTCAAAGAGCCGGTCAAAGAGTCGCTCAAAAAGTCGTTCAAAAAGTGCATCGAAAGGTCAAAAAAGCCGTGAGAAGGAATTGAAACGAAATAAGGAATCCAAAGAAGAACCTAAAAGATTTTCTAAAAAAAAACCTGAATCAGGTAGGGAGTCTAGAAAAGAGTCTAATGAATCGAACAGAGAGTCTACAAGAGAATCTAGAAAGGACTCTAGACGACCATCTAAAAGACGATCCAAGAGGGAATCTCGGAAACTATCCAGAAAGAGCTCTAGAAAGGGATCGAACATAGAATCTCTATCAGAATCTAAAAGAGAGGAAGAATCGGAACCTAAAGACCTACCCTTTCCAGACTGTTACTCCGAAAATGAATTGAATAGGCGTTTGGGAGAAGTCATGGATACATTGGAGGACCCGGACACCAATGTGCCGTCAGCTCCTGTGGAGAGATGGACGGACGCGCAGTGGGACGAGTGGCTGGAGAAATGCGATCGCAGGTCTCTTTTCACGGAATTACGTGAACGCGTAGACGAGGAGGAAGTATCCGAGATGGACTACTTTCTAAATGCCATTGATATACATGAAACTCTAGAAAAAAATACCAAAACTACGGATGAGTATTTTATTCAGACCTATCTGAAACGTGAACCAGTATGTTTAATTTTTAGACATTTTTTACGGTAATAATTCATTATAATGTAATTACACTTCTGTTTCATCTAGGTGGAGGATTTTGAAAGTGATATCACCAGCAATATTTTCTCTACAGACTTGGAAAAAGAGATAATTCAAGATTCGACTAAGACTAAATTTCCTTTGACATGCGTAACAAAAAAGCAACATATTCTCGATAAGGAGCAAAATTTGGCCCAAGAAAGAAGTAAAGTTGAAGAAGACCTCGAAAGACGCCTCAGAAGCCTGCAAGAAATTAAGGTAAATGTTGTAGTTTTAATGTGTAATAAGTTTTACAATCATTAGTAGATTTGAATGTAATTGTAATTGAACATTCAATTTAAGCACATTTTAATTACTGTAAAAGGAGGAAAATATTTGAGCCACCTTCTTGAAGTCTAAAACTACTCTACTATATTATTTGTTCTATCCACTCATTTACAAAATATAACAAAAACTAGTAGAGAAACTGTGTAAAAATATTTAAAAGCTATTGTAATGAAAATATGCAAGCCAAGAGCATTGAGTTTTCCTGTTCTGTGAACTGAGAAACCTTAGAAAAATGCAATCAGTAAAGCAAGACCTAAAGACATATTCAAATACAGACCGTCTGGTACAACCATACTCGATGTGATTGATATCGACTCCCTAGAGTCGAACTGTACTATCTTGGTTGGACAGTTTCAACACAAAAAGTTGGAGGTCGATGACAGCTAAAAATTGACTACCTTTCGCATTGACTATTTGAAAAATTATATTTTTATTATTTATTATTCTTATTATCTTTATTAGTAGTATTATTATCGTTATTAATAACATTACTACTATTTGTTAATTAAAAATTTATACGATTTCAATCGATAGAACCAAATTAATTGACGTTATAAATGAAAACTTTAAACTGGGGCAGGCGTTTTCAAATTAGTTAGTATTCTTATAGATGACAATATAGAAGGGGTCCGGGCCAAATCAAAATGAAAGCTTCGCCTCAAACGAAAGTAAACAATCACTCACCACAAGTTCATATTTGTGCACGCGTAATTAATTTAATAAATCCAAGGAAGTACGAGGAAAATATTTGCGATCCACGAACTTGATTGAATTATTCCTAAACTCGTGCAGCTGAATGGTACAGACTTTCCAGTATTAGGTTTCTTTCTTTTTTTATTGGAAATATTATTTTAAGAATATTAAAGAACAGTAAAATCTCTACCTAAATGGCAATTTGCTTTGAAAATTTGGAATCGTTTTTAAGAAAATGGTGCTTACGTGCTACAGTAAATTCCAAATTTAAAACTCTTTTTCACAGACTTTTTTTTGAGTTTTGGAAAAACTTTATTACATGTCATTTCAAGCACTTAAACTCACAAATACAATAGTGTTTACAATTTGCTAGAAATGTGCATATTACCGGGGTGAGAGATCTTTCATAAAATACATTTGTGTAAGTTTTGAAAAAATATCCCGAAATAAACTCTACGGCCCAACTTAACACTATCTTTTCGAAAAATTTGGAGCTGTTTTTGAGAAAATGGCGTTGGAACGTTTCTGAAAATGGGAAATTTTGAGCTACTTTTGACAGAAAACGCTTGAGGTTTTGAGTAGCTTTATCTAGCATTTTTTAAAGCACATGTACTCATAAATATAATAATGTGAAAAAATTGCCCCTAATGTAAATATTGACGACGTGAGAGACAAGTCAAAAAATACGTTTCAATATGTAAAATTACATTATAATTTTAGAGTGTACATTATAATCTTTTGGAGTGCATTTAACACAATCCCTTACAAAAGTTTAAAGAAAAACATTGAAGCTATTTTTTAAAAGAATCTTATTTTCGTATTTTTATTTACACAAATTGCACGTAACATTGCGCGTAAACAACTAAATTTTTTAAAAAATATTATACGTCACCTTAATAAAAGAAAAAGTATGGACAACAAATTTTATTTCAAGGAAAAATCTCCATCTTTAATTTTGTACTTGTAATTTTGTACCGAATTAAACTCAAATTTCTGAAATTCTCCAAATATTCAGAGTTTGGACCAATTCCACCTTCATAAGTGTATTTGACTATATTCTTAGAAGAAATTTAAAGAAAAAATTTGCAGTCAATTTTGATAACATTTTGAAAATGTCCCAGAGTCGTCATGTAAAGTATCTCCCAAAACTAAAGAATGCTTTTCAAAATCCCAGAGCTTCGACTCAGGCCAAATGGACAGGGGTTTCTTGAATTTTGAAAAGAATCCTACGTATTGGGTCATATGAATAAAAATGAGCACTTGCTCATGAGTACTTGCTCCGGAGCAAAGTGAGTCTACTCCGTGGCACTGAGCAGAAGCTCCATTTCGTATGAATAAAAACTTCGTATGTCTCCGAAGAACTTACTCATGTCTCGCGAGCATTTGCTCGTTGTGAACAAGTGATAGTGCAGGCTAAGAGTTTTAAAAATTGGGTTCTTGAGCAACAAAGAGGTTACATACGTTACGCGCACATTTGTGCAGAATAAAGAGCAATAGTTTGTTGTCTCATTCTTTAAATTCGAATATGAATAGCAGTAACGAAAAACAGGCGCTAGTGGCCCAGCTAATTTTTACCGAAATGCTAAGTAAATATAAAATTATTTCTGAAAAGAGCCAGCTTTCGGAAGTACGCTGTGGCCGAAACGAAACATTACAAAGTTTCAAAAAACAGTATCCCGAAAAATTGAATACGCGCCTGAAAGCAAACGCCGATAAAAATCGTACCAACCATGCATTGTACTTTTCGATTCGGCAAAGATTCTAATAGTGTACATCACGAGAATTTCGCCTAATCTTGCATTTTTTTTTAGTCCGCTGCATATGCATATCAACACACGGTAAAAAATCGGCCAATTTAACCTTACTTTTCAAACGTGAGTCTGCTACTAAGGTCCCTCCGAAATTTTGGAGCAAGTGCTCACTCTGGAGAGTAAACGCTTAACTTTATTCATACCAATTCTGAGCATTTGCTCGCCAGTTGAGAGTACGCTCAGAGTTGAAGCAAGTACTCAGAGACTGAGCAATTGCTTACCCACTTTATTCATACGAAACTAAGATCTCGGAAACTCGGAGCAAAGAGTACTTGCTTACTTTTATTCATACCACCCATTGTTTAGGTGCTGGTGTTGCTCGTATACACCGGACGTAAGGACATTCATACGCACATTTTGAAAAAAAAACTTTTTCGTTATTAGGGGACCCCGAAACACTTATTTCCGTTGAAATCTCGAAATCGATTTTCGTACATACGAACGTATACGGGATAGTTATTATTTTTCAATTAATCTTAATATTTAATAAAGTGACTTAACATTGCTCTTTTTATTCGTTTTTTTTTCATAAATCAACAAAATCAAATTTTAAAATTTTAAATGCAAATTCAAATAAGGTGCTAGTAATCGTTTAGGTTCTTTGATGTGGCTGGATGTGACATTTCAAAAAATGTACTTTAGGCGGCTATAGATAGCAGCTAGCAAAAGTATGTGACAAGTCCGAACGGCTAGCTCAGACCAAAGAAAATAGAAAACTAATACGAGAAAGTCTGTGTCATTCTGTAGCTCCCCTAGTTGCCAATACTTTAACGTCTTAAACACTGACATTCATGCACTCACGCCTGACCGTAATTAAAATAAATATCTAAGTTACTTTGATATATAGAGTGAAGAGACAGTGTCAGAATTAATCTTAAATATGAACATTTCGGAATATGCTATTAAATGTAAATAAACGAACTGTCCGCTCCTATCCAGTAGACACGCACTTGATAAACTCAATCGTTGATATCAGTTGCCATCATTTTCTGGCGCGCAGATAAACTACTTGCCCGTTGTTGAACTCTTGAATCTGTAATGTAATTGTTAGGCGAAAAACGTTCACAAAAAATTTTTTTTTCGTAAATATATTTAGGTTTACGGTTGTAAATCCGAACCTGTAGTGCTCCTGACCTTCAAATAAAGCTAGCACAAAAGTTTCTTCCATTTCGATTTAGTTCATTCACAGATTATCGCGTTCTAACTCAAAGCATTTTCTCTTTCTGTATGTGTGTGTATATGTATATATGTATATGTATATATGTATATGTATATATATATATATATATATATATATATATATATATATATATATATATATATATAAGGATGTACGGATATGGACACAGATATAGATATAAATATTGAAAATAATAATAAAAATAACTTCTTGAGAAACTATAGAAAGTAAAAAAATGAAAAAATCATATCCTGCTATCTCAGTTTTTTAATGAAAAATTGTGTATGTACTGATATGTATGTATTGATGCAGATGTACAGTATGTAAAGAATCATACGTATGTTCTCATGTCATTTTCTTTCAGAGACATATGGATCTAGAAAAACAAGCATTTACTTGCCATAAGGACGAACGAGATTATCGTAAAA
This sequence comes from Gryllus longicercus, assembly GCA_038098605.1. Lineage (NCBI taxonomy): Eukaryota > Metazoa > Arthropoda > Insecta > Orthoptera > Gryllidae > Gryllus > Gryllus longicercus. Next base: position 3,024,438 of record JAZDUA010000121.1, on the reverse strand, counting down.
AGCTTCAACGTGATCATATTGCTAAAAGAATTTTTCAAGATCTTGGTGTTAATATTGCAAATATGTCAGAAAGCAGCAACAGTGTGATCGACCGTTATATAAAAATGCAGAAACAGAAACAGAACTGTGAACATCGGCAGATACAGCGACGTATTGAAATTCTGAAACGACTATTGGCAGAAGAAAAAAAGAAACATTCTTTGAACAAAGTAATTATCATAAAACTATAATTATTTTATTGTTTAATAAAAACTTAATTGAAATTGTAAACGCTTATGGAGACCGCAAGCGTCATTTAACTATACTACATAATATAAATATAATATAATAAATAAGAAAACTAATATAAAATACGATTTTCCAATGATCTTTGATTCTGTCCATGTAGACTCTAAAAAAAATATAACAATGTATTCACAAAATTTCAATGAAATTAACTTACGTTGAACTGTCAGTGAACTCCGTTGCCATTAAATGATATTAGAACATTAATTTAATCACAAATATCAAATACTGAAGTGAAATGTAGATAAGATTGCAAGTGATATTTCTAAGTTAATTATGACTTATGACACATACTTTCTCCCATTATTTCTAGATTTCACCATTTTTGAAAGTAACTAGTTCAATGAAAATAAGACGTACACAATTTTTTAGGCGGTCTATCCGTGGAAAAAATTAAAGAATAAATTTGGAGCCGTTGTTTAGCTTTTTTAATTACGTGAACTTCAAGCAAAAATAACGCGAAAACTACATGTTTTCTCGAAATAAATGAACTTTTTTGTAATATCTAACTTTTAGACGAGATTTCATTAAGAAAACTAGTGGTGCTAAAACTGCACATACATTCTCGCCCTTAGTAATTGTTATGTAATACTATTTATATCGCAATTTATCTCCAAGTCAACATACCTAAGTCATTATATTTTGTAAACCGTCAAATTGTAGAACGCAGAACTTCAGATGCTTCTTTGCGGCGCGGAATGCCATTATTGCATTCTAATCTAATTCTCCCTGTAGGAAAGTAATTTTCTTTCATATTACATTTACATAGTGTTTTTAAGAGAGAAAACCTGATTGAGCTCATTTTAATTAAGGGTTGCAGATTGCTTGAAAGAAAATACATCAATACATTCCTCGCAACACGGACAAAATATATGGTTCTTCCAATAGGTTTTAAATGATTTCTAAAACAATTTGTATATCTAAATAAAAGCTGTAATGTAAAAAACGAACAAAAAATATGTAATAATATACTAATTGTAACTTTCGTAGCATCCAACTGCTTGGAATCACTTCTCACATTACGTTTATGAACCGCAGGAAATTCGAAGCGGGTGAATGTGTTTGATGAAAAATTACACAAACAATAATAATCATATTCCAACCATTGAACGTGAACTTATTTGAAGATCTTTTTTCATGGCCATATTTAATTAATAAAAAATGAATCTTCATAATTGTAGATGTAGGAAGACGTCGAAAAATAATATTTCTTTTAATTTTCGAAAAATCAGGGATATCAAGGAACACGTGACGTGCATCATTCTCATAATCGTCCTTTGCGCCATCTAAACTCCATTTTTAATCAAGCAATTTTGTGCCTTTTTAATAAAAAAATGGTTTAATGAAAATAAAAATTGCCTATGTTTAACACAAAATTACTACAAAATACTCAATTTTAGAGAAATTGAACATGATATAATTTGAAGATGTTATTTATGAACACATTTTTTGACAAAATATTTATCGTCAAAGTTGTAGTTGTGTTGTAGTTGCCAGGTGAAATGTTGATTTTTTTTTTCAATTTTTCGTTTTTTCCTAAGGATAGAACCGAAATATAACTTTTTTGCTCGGAAACTACTAAAATTTTCAAAAACAAATATACATTACATTAATGAAAGAACTAATTACGGACAATAAATTTTATGTTAGGTAAAAACCTCTATCTTCAATTTTGTGGTTGTGGGAAGGTGCGAAAAAAATTCAAACTTTTGGAATTCTCAAAAATTAAGAGTTAACCGTCAAAATCGGATCTACGTCGGAGAAATTTTAAAGGATTTTTTTCAAAATCTCAAACCTTCGTCTCGAATTAGATGGATAGGGGTTTCTTTAATTTGGAAAAAAAATACTGCACATGGTTTAGGCGCTAGTGGTGTTAACAGACGCACGTTTTGAAAAAAACACTTTTTCGGTATTAGGGGACCCCAAAACGTGTACTTCTGTGAAAATCTCGAAATCGATTTTCCGCAACATTACATAACTTTCTCCTTACTACATAAATTACTCCGAATATACGTATGTATGCGGTAAAGTAAAAATGTGAGAAAGCTTTTTTTGAGTAAATTTTGAAAATGCCCTCGGGGGGCTTCGTGTAAAGTATCCCCAAATTTTAAAGATTGTTTTTTTCAAATTGAGTCGAGCCATATTGACCGGGGAATGTTCATTTTGAAGATAAATCCTACGTATCGTTTCAACGCTAGTGGTGTTCGCAGACGGTCGGACGATTTGAAAAAATTATTTTTCGGTATCAGGGGATCCCAAAACGAGTATTGCCGTTGAAATCTCGAAATCCGTTGAGATCTAAATACACTTGGAAATAAGCGTTTTTGCCAAGAATTGATAGTATTCGCCAAACGAATGCACATGGTTTTGACAACGCTACGCTACCAACAGTGTGTTGCTTGCATCTTTAAATTTTGCTTCCTGTTTGTTTCATTTGTCAAAGTAAGAAATGATTCCTGCTCCGGGCTATCGAAATGAATGCAGACATGCATCACAAGTGCTTTGTTTGAATTGTTGAATTGGACGTTTCAAGTAGTAGCAGAGAAAATGCAATATTTATATATTACATAGCTAATAACGCGAGAAAGTATGTGTTGTTGTGGCTCCACTCCTTGCAGTTTTGTTTGTTGCAACGTTTGCTTGTTTTTGTTCGGAATGCAAATAATACGCAATTGTAGATATCAACTTTTTCAACAATCCTGTTATTATTGACCTCAGAATAGACCAATCACGTATACGATTCTTGCTTCTGGCGAGTCCTGGAAGTATTCGTTTATCTTTCTGAAAATTCATCGTGCCAACTTGGATTGACCACAGTAAAGAAAGTTATCTAAAGGGCTCCATGGGTGATTCACTGGTTGGCTGTGCGTGTCGAAGGGAGTCTAACGTAGGACGGTGATTGGGAACTTTGCGACCTCCCAGAGACACCTACGTGATACAAAATAATTTCTGAAAATTATTTTCAGACAGTCTGTAATCATGTGACGGGTAATGGATTTTTCAGATAAAAGATTAGGGGGAAATTTCTGAAAACCATGTTATACAATGTTCTCAAACACAATTTTTCAAGTACTAATAATAAAGCCTGGGATCCAAATTCGGTCCCGCAATCTCTCCTGGTTAAAATGGAGAGGGTGTATTGTTAGCATTAATAATGTTTGCTTAATTATACTTTGTAATGGCTAAAAACTTTCAACCCACTCACAATATGTATTCTATTGTGTTTTATATTTTCTAATAAATGTCCTATTCTATAAAGAAATAAATATGTCACTTCAGGTTTCAGAAAGCCTGCCTCGAAAACAGAGAAGATTTCGAGATTTTCGTATGGGAGAAAATGCAATGCCATATCACGAGTTTGATAAAAGTGATATAGACACACAAGACCTTCCGAGTATTTATCCCGAAATGCCATTCGAGTCGGAACATACATATGAAGATTACGAAGAAGAAGAGAAAGACGACATTAAATTAAAGGAAAAACGAAAAAAAACTCGAAAATTTTCTAAGAAAAGATCAAAAACGTCAGACGCTTCCGTGTCAGGTTCGGCAAGAAAACGAAGGATTCGAAGCGCTGGAAGCAAAGCAAGCAAAATGAGTAAAAAAAGCAGGAGCAAAAAAAGCAAGGTAGGTAGTCATTACTGTGACGGACCATTCGGACGCGTTCCAATGATTATTTAAAAAACGCACCAAAATAACTAAAATTGAGATATTTAATAAAGAGACAAACAGTCGGAGGTGCGAGGGTAAAAGTGTAAAGAGAGAAGCATGTCTGAAAATCCAAGGAATTGTGCTTAGCAGAACTGTGAATAATTAAACAAAGAACATTTAGGAAATATATACACAGTTACTCGAACTCTAGGTTATTATAGAATAACGAAAAACTTTATTAAATGAATGTTCGTATGTTTGGCAAAGATGATTTTTTTATAAGCAATGGGCGATTACACAAACGTTTAGAAGATAACAATATTACGAATTTGGAAAAGGGAAAGGTAATTAAAATTATTATATGAATATTAGTTAGAAATTATCACAATGAAGAAATCAAGGAGATCTAAAGGCATCTGAAAATTAGAATGTAAAAGTATACAGCGAGTTTGACAGAAGGGAAGAGCTGTCCTTTGATTTCAAACTGCACGGTAAACAAGAACGGGGCAACAGTAGATATAGACAGACGGGAGACCCGGACAGATCTTGAGTGATAACATCTGCAAAAGTCGAATTTTTCATTTTCATGTAGATTTGTTTTGAAGGTAGTAGATTTCGTAAAGTGATGCTCCTATATTAATTCGCGAGTGGTTCAATTGGGAATGGAAAGAAAAGGATGGTAACCGCGACGAGAGGGCGCAGATATTAGCAGCAGTCGAAGATGGCGCCATCTCAGGGACCAGCAACAATGGAGGAGACGCAATTTTGCTAAACGATTTTGTAACAAGGCCAAGACTTGTAATTAATTAAGTATTATTTAGTAAATGGCCGTTAAAATCTATTTTATTTTCAAAAAGAGTGCACTCGCGTGAATGAAATGTAGATTAAACATGTGTGAATGAGTGAATATTATTTGGATTTGTTTTAGATGCTAACATTGACTGTAGATGGACGGACAGACGTTTTGCCGTCGATCGATTTTTCTGTATCAAGGACTCACAAAACGTATTCTGACTACACCATGTGTTAGAGAAAGTAATTTACTACGTAGAAACATGATTTATTCATTTTACGTTACCAGGGCCCGACAATAAGAGTTTTTCTGTCAAAAATTGGCCGTTTTCTGACGCTCGATTACAATAATTTCTCTTCGTACGAAATAGGGCGTCAGAGTAGAAATGATAATGCAAATTGATAAGCGGTAGCAACGAGAGTTTTGAAGAGGATTGATAAAATATTCTCTCCCGAGTAATAACTACTGTTTACAAACGCCCACGAGGAAGAAATACCGACTCTTAGCCCCACTCGTGCTACAAACTGAAACGATAAGCCTCATAGAAGGCACGATTTGATAAGTCCAGTAGTGCTATAACAGAAGGAAATACTCTTTTGTAGTAGTTACATAGAGTAGAGTGCAAGTACTAATTGTTTTTCAATTGTTACAGAAAAGTAGAGAACGAAGTTTAAAAGCCATACTTCGAGATCTCGATGTATCACGAGAATATGTCAATGCTGAGAATATGTCTCTTGCGGATCTCAATCAATTTAAGCCATGTGATGACCAAGAAGAATATTTAGCTGCTAATAAAGAATCAATAGAAATATTTTGCCCTTCAAACAAGAACACAGGGTTTTCTTGGAAACCAACTGAAATAGAATTCAAGGTCAACTGAACCTTTTTTTGTTCTTCCCTAAAACATTCAATTCATTGTACGCAACTTGATACACACTTCAATTAGCATTTACAATATTATTTAACAATTTTAAAGAATTGAGAATAATTTTCGAATTAAGAGATGTGACACGTTTCTTCTCAGGATTTTGAAGGCGACCATATTTATCGTCAAAAGGTTATTGTCACTAACACTAGCTCTCAATGGCTGTCTTGTTACATGCACGAAATAGAAATAAGTGACAACCTGCAAATGGAAGCATTTGAAGTAAGTAAAATAGATTGTAAACAAATTATCCGTAACTAAGTTCATTTTAAGATCACTATTATATTATTTCGATGAGATAACTTGTTTTTGTAATAAATATATTACAATTGTTGAATTACTACTTATAGCTCACGAATATATTTCCACGAAGGATCTGTGCAGGTTTGTCGTTTGATTTCACTATAACCTTCAAGCCATCACCCAAAACTCGTGAATTAAGCGGCAGATTGATTTTTATTACTAACTCTGACGCTCCTGAAAAGCCACAATGTTTCTTCATTCCATTATCCTGCAGACCATTAGACCTTCGAGAGCTAGTGCCAAAACTTTTTCCACCCGAAATCAGATTTGAAGATGTAAGTATGAAATGTGATAATTCATTTTATTTTAGAATATGTTTGTTAATAGGTTTCCTTATTTATTAATTTATTAAAAATAAAGTATGCTAACAGTAATTGGAAAATAAAATTCAAATTAAACTGTGTTGGATATTAAAATTTAGAAATTTCCCACTGAAAAGCAGAGCTCGTCGGTTAATAGGTAAAGTAGGGAATGTCTCCGAAGGAGGGCCACCCAAGGATGGTTCTCCTACATTGAGAGTCCCTACTATCGCTAACTTCAAACTATTTTTATCTGATTCCCAGAAACCCCATGTTCAATCTTTCTATGGTTTAAATGTTTAAGCCCAGCCTTCGTCCACCTGCAAACAGTATACAAGGAAAGCAAAACAGAGCTGTCTGCGAATCACACCCACATAGCCACTTTTATTTATTATAAAAATAATTTCTGAACTTTGGATTGAATTATCTTTTTACTAATTTTGCCGTTTGAACAAAATGTTGAACACTTGGGGTAGGCTTTCCAAGTCTCTTCATTTCTAGTTTATATTCAATAGGACGTTAATCGGAAGGAATGTTTATTAAATTTTGCATAGTATTCATTGTCTAATATCAGGAAAAATAGCGAAAACTCGGGCAGATTCTTATATCTTTGAGGATAATGATTTGTCGGCATCAGCAGCAGTAGTAGCAATAGCAACATTTAATAACTCTCTGTCTCTCCCTGTCTCTCCCTCTGTCTCTCCCTGTCTCTCCCTCTGTCTCTCCCTCTGTCTCTCCCTCTGTCTCTCCCTCTGTCTCTCCCTGTGTCTCTCCCTCTGTCTCTCCCTCTGTCTCTCCCTCTCTGTCTCTCCCTCTCTGTCTCTCCCTATCTGTCTCCCTCTCTGTCTCTCCCTCTCTGTCTCTCCCTCTCTGTCTCTCCCTCTCTCTCTAAATCTTCCGCATAGTCGTATTCATAACGACGAGCATTGCTTACTTGCCCCCCTCCCCGTGCGTTTTCGTACTGCAACGCACGTAGATAGTTGGGCAATGCTGACGCATATGAGGGAAGCTCGGGCACAATTCTAAGCTGAGCAAGGCTCAAGGGGGGGCTGCCTGGCTTACAATGAAACGCAAGAGAGGGCCGCTCGTTTGGCACTCTGATTTCTAAACGTTTTCTTATAAATATATATTTCTGCAATATCTTGAATATTGAATGACATTAAATGGAAAATGTATATTCCTAACATATAATTTCTTTCGATTATCAGGAGATTGTACAAACCTGCAATCTAGGCACGAGATGCAACTGACGACCATTAAAACTCTTTACGTTTCACAAAATCCTTTTAACAATGCTGGACGATCATTAATTTGCTTGGGTAAAATTTAAGATTATTTAAGATGCGATGAAGCGAACAACTTGACAAATGCAGCGCTAGTCTGTTGCCTAGCGGATCGTTTCTGGCTAGTAAGAGCTGCACTTCTCACATCACATTTTCGGAGTTCGAACTGAACGAGGGAAAACCAGGTGATTTTTCTTCATCAGATCCAGTACTTATGGCAGTAGAGTGTATTAACTGTTCCCTAATGCAAAGCGTGAATAGCAAATATTTCATGGTGGACAATATCGTCCTTGGAGACTTGCTGTTGCATGACGTCAACTATATCCTAGGCAGTGACGCTCTGAGTGTATGAATTCAGTTGGTACGCGCTGTATGTATGTAGGAGAATAACACAATCAAATATTTGCATTTTTCAATCAAAAACGAAATTTCATCATTGTTTGATTTATTCGAGTTATCTGGCGTCTAAAAAAACTATACATAACTCTCATAAGTCGGAGGCTGTAAGGTTTTCATTCAATTTCTGTTTGCATTGGAAATTGGTAATATAGATAAAATACAAATGATTTGCTTCGGGTTAATTTTCATTTTTCAAGTTAATTTTATTACCTTTTACATATTTTATTACATTTTATTATATATTTATTTGATTTTCTTCTTTATATTCCTAGTTCTTAAAAGTGGATAAATATTATCCCTTCATTCCTCGAACACGTTGTGTAGTCAGAATCTATGTTTGGGGGGACTTTGATACCGAAAAATCGATTGACGGTAAAACAGTCGGTCCCATAGGAACTACGCTTGCTGCTAAACTGCAAGTAGGATTCTCACCAAAATTGATATTTTCCAATCGATCTGGCTGATGTGGTCCCTTGAATTTGAAACGATGTTCCAATTTTAGAGGTACTTTATATGAAGCTCCTGAGACATTTTCAAAATGTAAAAAAATGTTTAATTAATTTTTGTTGTCGGTTAACGTAAAAGACGCTTAAGAGGTCAGGTCTAATTTTGTTCAAAACCCTAGGTTTTTGAAAATTGCAAAAATTCAAAATTTCTTCGGCATCTTCCTACAATTATAATTATAAAGATTTGTTTGTCCTTAATGAAATGAATTCATCAGAAACAGTCTTCAAATAAACTCATGTTGAATTTTTCGAATATATTACTATTTGTGCATAATTTTGTCTTATAAATAAACAATTTTAAAATTTTTAACAACTCTTTTCTCAAAAACGGCTCCAAATTTTTTCTTTATTATTTTCGTGTATGGAGTAAAGAACGGTAAAGAAAGTGGTGTTGGTTTTCGGTCCCCTCTCTGTATTTTCAAAAACCGAAAAAAAATCGATTTATTAAATTCGAATTTCTAGCGCTTCGTTTGACGCAGCATCAGTTCGCAAAAAGGCTGCACAGCTGACACATATTACATTCTGGTGCTTCTTATGTCGCCGGTCATGATGATCGTATGACACGAAATTCGTATGAAAGGAAATAGATATAAGGAAGGTAACATATTTAACATAGAACTAACAATTGCATTTCTTTTATTCAAGAAATTTTGATCGCAGATTATTGTAATCAAAAATGTTCTCACTTCGATATAATCAAACCAAGCCTGTGTAAAATAGTCTTTCATTTCTGCATAATGTGCTGCAATTAATGTAAAAGATTAATTTATTCATGTTTGTTTAATTTGCCAAAGTTAAAAAGGACTACTGTTCCTGGCTATCCAAAAAAACGTGAATATGCACCACCGGCTCTTTGTTTTAAATGGTTGAATTGGACTTTTTCAGGTTATAAATTATGAGTTTTTAGAATGGGCAACTAAAAGCAAATTAGCAAATTAAAAACAATTTACCTAATTAGAATGGCATACTAAAAACAATTATATATTTCAATATTACGTACTATTTCCAATAACGCATGACGTATGTCCTGTTGATCACCTCTAGTTTACCTAGATTACATGAAGTTATATTGTTTTTTACACATGTATGGAATGAAACCTAGTCATTTTATGATCAGAAACAATATCATGGGAAAAAATATTTTTGCACACAGTTTACAACAGAAATATTGCTTTTCTGCACACCTGATAAATCAATTTGTTTCACTTCAGGGTATAAAATGGGTACAAACTAAATATTACCAAACAAGATTTCTGAAATTGGAAGTTATGATCTGAAGTGAAATCTTTCATTTAGGTGCCTGAATGGGGAAGTCCTCAACTGAAGATTCTAAAACTGATCAACACTAGTGACATAAACTATATTGCAGCAATTTCTAAACTGGAAAAAAGTTTACTAAATGAAATAATAGCAGGTAATGTAAATTTTGAAAATGATAATATTTTATAAAGTTGGTAATTTTCTAATATGTTCACCGGGAGAAGTGGCTCACGGTTGTCACTGCAGTGCCTCTGACCAGGGGGTCCTAGGCGCCTACGGCCCCGGCAGTAGCAAGATTTTCGACACTAGCTTGTCAGCTAGGAGGAATTCAGTCGCTGTCTGGAGGGGAATTCTAGCGACCGGCTGCTCTGATCGGCAGTTTTCCACGATTCCTCCGATCAACCAGGCGAATGCCGGAGCAGCACCCTAACGAACAGGCCACGCAGCGGGCGCGACCTTTCCTTCTCCTTCCTTGTCCTGTCGTCACCCCTTACACACACACACACACACTTATATGCACTAAACTACCACACATGCCGGGAGGCCGGCGGTGCTCCGCTGGTGGGAGACACCTGCTTGAGGGAAACTCCCCTAGCTGACGATAGGTCGGCGGCAGATCTCATCATCCAGCGGACGAAAGTCACAGCCACCTCCCGAGGAAAAACATGCACTACATTTACGGGACTAATGACCTCCGTACTTGACGCGCCCGGAATCACTAACATCCAACCAACCAACCAATCAAATATGTTCCTCACAATTAAAGGTACTTATATTCTTATTATTGCTATGTATCAAACGCACTGGACCTTGGGATTCTTTTAAGGCTAAATGCACGGAAAAATACTTGTAGGAAAATTCAATAGATCGCAGCACTATCACGGGGGAATTTACTTTACTGATAACGTCTGAATCAATGATCCGATTTTCGATTTCTAAACGGCATTTGACGCCTTTTTAAAATAGAATTTACGCTACGATGACCTTTTTCCAAAACTCTAGCAAAAACGCGAATTTGAAATTAGTTTTCAAACTTCCGAGAACAAATTTAAAAATGTGGCCTTATAGCGCGTTGGCGACATGCTTCCTGAATCCAACGCCGTGACAATCATGCAAATCGGACGAATAGGAGCGTCGTAAAGTGAAATTTACGAAAACACCTCGCGCCCCCCCCCCCACTTCCTCTTCTGCGCCGTTGCGTCACCCACCCGCCCGTTGTGGGCCCTCTGTCAGCGCGGTGGCACGGCCAGGCCCGGCGTCGTGCGGCCAGCCCCGAAGGACGGACGGACGGAGGAGGCGGTACTTGCGGGACACGCAAGCCACACTCGGTTTATGCGTTCGTCACTTTGCATCTCAATCTATTTTTCCACGGATATCAAACTAGAGATTCTATACTACTATTACAGACCGAGGTAAACGGTCTGTAATAGTAGTACATAACTACCTTTTTCACATATTTCTGTCTTCCTTCAAATACCATTTTAAAATTTTTTGATGCATTACTCAAAATATTGATTCCGATTTTTAACTTTTTTTTAAAAAGAACTAATTGTGTAAATATCTGCATCATTCCATCTCCTCACATCTTATTTTAGATATATTTTACTTCTAAGGTCTTCTGTTATCACTCCACCTTGGTCTAAGATCTTCCGTTGTCAAATACCGTAAAAAATGAGCGGAGTATACGCACGAGTTCTTTTATCCTACAACTCGATTTTTGATCTCAAAACGACGTTTATCTGCTTTAAAGAGTTCATCTGGTTCATCCCAAGTAAAATAGTCGAAGCTAATTTTAAAAATGTTTTCGTACTTTCGGACAAATTTAAAAAAATGCATTATCTTGGCTGACCGGGTGACGTCGCGTCGAAGGCTGTTTTGCCGACGTTTCGACCATTTTGTCGTGGTCTTCCTCAGGGCTGGTTTGCCCATACATCTGATGGTATGAACATGGTAAGACGACAAGATGGTCGAAACGTCGGCAACAATCTTCGACGCGGCGTCACCCGGACAGCCAAGATCATGCACATGACTCTGGCTGAGGAAGCCTACGACTTCAAATTTTAAAAAAGTGGTAAAATAGCGGTCTGGCGAGCTGTATCATGACTCCAACGCCGTAACAAGCAACGAAATAAGATAGTATGAATCATGACTTATCCCAGCGTACTTGGTAAGTTATTTTGATATAAAATAAATTTGTTATATTTGTATAATTTTGAAGGGAATAAATAATTCTTGGTGAGTCATTTCATGCAGACTACGTAAATGAATAAAGGGTAATGATGCAATTGGATAACTCCCAGATGTTTGCTTGCATTTGGGGCGTGTTTTCCCTTCCATTTCCTTTGTTTTATAAAAAGTGGATTTTCTATAAAAAGTTATCTGTAGAAATTGCATCATGCAAAACCAGTTAAACGTGACTCTTTCGTGACATAACGGACACAATGATATAAATAATATGGAACATTCAAACGAGTTTAAAAACGAAGGAAATATTTTTTCTGTGAGAATGATCTTAGGATATGCTTTACTCTAACGCTTACGCGACGTAATGCAATCTACACAACATTCCAGAGTAGATAGAAAATGAGGTTTCTTTCAATGTGAATTATTTTTGAAAATCTTAAAGTATATGCTTACAGTAAAAACATTTTTAAAGTCCTTTTTTTTCTTTTTCCGAGGGATGACTTTTGCCGATTGACTGAATCACACGGTATTCATGCAATTGTGTTGTTACTTGCACAATCTCGGCTGTCTCCTTTCTTTGGTAATGGAATAATTATAGTGCGTTGCAAATAATTACTGTTGTTAACTGTTTTATTTTCCAGATCACATTGCATAATTGTGTTAGTATCGCCAAGATTCCTTCCCCTGTATCTTTTAATAGTTCGATTGGAATATTATCTACAGCCGGGGACTTCCCATTTTTCAGTTGTTTTGTCGCCCAATTAATTTCTTCGTTCTCAGGTTCTTATTCGTAATCATCTATATTTATACACTACTCTATTTGTAAGCCCTTATCATATAACTTCTTCGTATTCTTCCCATCTTTTCGTGATCCCTTCTTTTGTTGTATTTATTTTGTCGTTCTCGTTCTTAACATTCGCCATTGTTGGTTTACAGTCCGTGGTCATATTTCGGATGATCTGGAAAATTTCTTACGATCTCCATTTGTTGTTATGTTCTTCCACTTCTTCGCTTTTTTCTTGAATAAACTTTTCTTTATCTTGTCTTGGTCTGGGCTGGAATCCCCGAAGAGTTTTCTGACTTTCGTCTGGTCATTTGCTTTCTTTGCAGAGAAATATAATGTTTGAAAAGAAAGAAATATAAGGACTCCGTTGTACGTATTATTATTATTATTATATAAACCAAAGTATGTTCACTATAGTATTGCTTATATCGTACAATATAATCCATCGAATATTCACTTTGATGTCTGTGTTTTCAAGATTTTGTGAAACTTCTTTATATTTCACGGAGAAAATCTCTCTGAAGGTCTGATTCAGTCTGTCGATTGTAAAAACTAGTGAGCAGGTTGTTGCTCCAAATGCATCGGGCGGTTGGTCTTTCATCGCCACCTGCCGCAAAGGGATAAAGCAGGGACTAGGGCACGAATGAGCCTGGACTCGCGTTAAGTGGCCGTGGGGGAGGGAGCCCCGGGATTTCTAAGTCCAATATGGCACTGGGACAGTGGTTCGCAAATAGACAACGTGGAGAATGCTCACACCAAGTTCACTGATGGGCTCGCTTACTCGGTGTTTTTCTCCGCTTTACACTTCCTGCTCCATGTCCACGTGTCTACTACGTCTGTTCATCCCCGAGCCACCTCATTCTTATTGTTGGGATCTGACTCGATTGCGAGGCTGAAGAATGCGCTCAATGTTCTTGAAAGCTGCCCCCCCGCCTAATCTGCAACTACTAGCTGTCCCAAATATATTACGCCAAGTATCCATAGGCAAGAATTAAAACATCATACGAGAATAAGGAAAACAAATAAGCAATAAGTGGATGTCATCAATGTGTAATTTTATATCTTCACAATATGGCCTTTTCTTACCGGGAGTACTTAAGGCTGCCCCACAGGCTTCAAATCCTTCTTTTTTAATTGATGTCACAGTTCGAACAGATACTTCCGTATAGTTTACTACCCGAAAATTGTTGTTATGCAGCGTGTGTTGAACGCCCGAATTCTTTTCTTTGTCACATTTCTTAATAACGAGACGTATATTTTCCCTAGCTTAACTGTGTATTGTTTGGCCTTTACTACGAACAGAAGCCATACCGTTCCACCAAAAGTAACAAACCAAAATAAAATGAAAACGCTATACACTTGTGTTACGAACAAGAAGCAAATAACATGTCACTCAATCATTGAGTTCATGTCTTCTCAGAACAAGAAACATTCTATATTAGATGAAATGATATTGAACCTCATACAATGTTGTCAAAGCAGATATACTATTTCCTCGACTGCTCGCGTAGGCGGCAAATTGCAAAACACGTCAATATGCGAATACATACACTGTATCCTTCGGCGAATTCTTTAGTTCTACCTCGTATGTACGACAGATGACAGTAATATTTAAATATGTGGTTCATTAAAGTTTTGGAAATATATTTATTTGTGCAATGTAATTGAATTTTCCTCACTATTCAAGAGAGTTTATTGTCAAATTGCCGCCTTGCGAAAGATGAGGCGTCAAAAATATTTATACAGGCGCAAGAAATATTCAACAATTTGAGTTAACATTAAAACATCCAGAATGTCAATTAGTAAATGTACGATAATTTTTCTACTGTTTTATTTAGTTCGGTTTTGGTGTCTAACTTTCTTTGAACATCTATTTGTCTTTAGAGTTACGATTTAAAATCGAACAATGTTTCTTAAAGGCATTTCCACTCACACTAATCTAAAAGATTCATTTATTAGAGAGCTTCGATGTATGGTAATTAGTCTCGTGAATGCGGTGCATGTTAAATTGCAGGAAATGGGAGTCTTCTTGCCAACCAGGATTCATGTTAAGCCAATCATGATCCTTGTTAAGCCAACCAATATTCTTGTTAAGCCAACCAAAGTCAGTGTTCAGCCAAGCATTATCCTTCTTAAGCCAACCAATATATTAGTTGAGCCAATAAATATCCTTGTTGAGCCAACCAATAACCATTTTGAGCCAACCAATATCATGTTGAGCCACCTATAATCGTTTTTGAGCTAACCATGATCCTTGTTGAGCCAACAATGAGCCTCGTTGAGACAACCAATTAATCCTTGTTGGCCAACCATGATCCTTGTTTAGCCAACCAATATCCTTGTTAAGCCAACCAAAATCCATGTTGAGCCAACCAAAATTCTTGTTTAGCCAACCAAAATTCTTGTTTAGCCAACCAAAATTCTTGTTGAGCCAACCAAAATTCTTGTTGAGCCAACCAAAATTCTTGTTGAGCCAACTAATATCCTTGTTGAGCCAACTAATATCCTTGTTGAGCCAACTAATATCCTTGTTGAGCCAACTAATATCCTTGTTGAGCCAACTAATATCCTTGTTGAGCCAACTAATATCCTTGTTAAGCCAAACAATATCCTTGTTGAGCCAAACAATATCCTTGTTGAGCCAACCACTATCCTTGTTAACTTAAATCCTTGTTGAGCCAACCAATATCCTTGTTGAGCCAATCAATATCCTTGTTGAGCCAAACCATATCCTGGTTGAGCCAACCAATATCCTTGTTAAGCCACCCATGATCCTTGTTAAGCTAACTATGACCATAAGTGAGCAAATTATGATCCATGTTAAACCAATTATCGTTGTTGAGCCAACCAAATTCTTATTGAGCCAACAAATATCCATCTTGAACCAACAATGATCCTCGTTAAGTCTACCGTGATCCTAGTAAACAAACTATGATATTTGTTAAGCCAATCGTAATCCATAAGTGGATGATCAACCCAGCAATCGATCAAGTGAGAGATAGACCAATCACTTCGTGGATCGACTCTGCAGTCGATGAAGTGGGTGATCGACCCAGCAAGTCGATGAAGAGGGTGATCGACCCAGCAAGTCGATGAAATGGGTGATCGACCCAGCAAGTCGATGAAGTGGGTGATCGACCCAGCAAGTCGATAAAGTGGGTGATCGACCCAGCAAGTCGATAAAGTGGGGGATCGACCCAGCAAGTCGATGAAGTGGGTGATCGACCCAGCAAGTCGATGAGTGGGTGATCGACCCAGCAAGTCGATGAAGTGGGTGATCGACCCAGCAAGTCGATGGAGTGGGTGATCGACCCAGCAAGTCGATGGAGTGGGTGATCGACCCAGCAAGTCGATGGAGTGGATGATCGACCCAGCAAGTCGATGGAGTGGATGATCGACCCAGCAAGTCGATGGAGTGGATGATCGACCCAGCAAGTCGAAGGAGTGGATGATCGACCCAGAGAGTCGATGGAGTGGATGATCGACCCAGAGAGTCGATGGAGTGGATGATCGACCCAGCAAGTCGTTCGAGTGGGGGATCGACCCAGCAAGTCGATCGAGTGGGGGATCCACACAGCAAGTCGATCGAGTGGGGGATCGACCCAGCAAGTCGATCGAGTGGGGGATCGATCCAGCAAGTCGATCGAGTGGGGGATCGACCCAGCAAGTCGATCGAGTGGGGGATCGACCCAGCAAGTCGATCGAGTGGGGGATCGACCCAACAAGTCGACCGAGTGGGGGATCGACCCAGCAAGTCGATCGAGTGGGGGATCGACCCAGCAAGTCGATCGAGTGGGGGATCGACCCAGCAAGTCGATCAAGTGGGGGATCGACCCAGCAAGTCGATGGAGTGGGTGATCGACCCAGCTAGTCGATGGAGTGGATGATCGACTCAGCAAGTCAATGGAGTGGATGATCGACCCAGCAAGTCGATGGAGTGGATGATCGACCCAGAGAGTCGATGGAGTGGATGATCGACCCAGCAAGTCGATAAAGTGGGGGATCAACCCAACAAGTCGATCAAGTGGGGGATCGACCCAGCAAGTCGATCGAGTGGGGGATCGACCCAGCAAGTCGATCGAGTGGGGGATCGACCCAGCAAGTCGATCGAGTGGGGGATCGACCCAGCAAGTCGATCGAGTGGGGGATCGACCCAGCAAGTCGATCGAGTGGGGGATCGACCCAGCAAGTCGATCGAGTGGGGGATCGACCCAGCAAGTCGATCGAGTGGGGGATCGACCCAGCAAGTCGATCGAGTGGGGGATCGACCCAGCAAGTCGATCGAGTGGGGGATCGACCCAGCAACTCGATCGAGTGGGGGATCGACCCAGCAAGTCGATCGAGTGGGGGATCGACCCAGCAAGTCCATCGAGTGGGGGATCGACCCAGCAAGTCGACCGAGTGGGGGATCGACCCAGCAAGTCGATCGAGTGGGGGATCGACCCAGCAAGTCGATCAAGTGAGGGATCGACCCAGCAAGTCGATCGAGTGGGGGATCGACCCAGCAAGTCGATAAAGTGGGGCATCGACCCAGCAAGTCGATGGAGTGGGTGATCGACCCAGCTAGTCGATGGAGTGGATGATCGACTCAGCAAGTCAATGGAGTGGATGATCGACCCAGCAAGTCGATGGAGTGGATGATCGACCCAGAGAGTCGATGGAGTGGATGATCGACCCAGCAAGTCGATAAAGTGGGGGATCGACCCAACAAGTCGATCGAGTGGGGGATCGACCCAGCAAGTCGATCGAGTGGGGGATCGACCCAGCAAGTCGATCGAGTGGGGGATCGACCCAGCAAGTCGATCGAGTGGGGGATCGACCCAGCAAGTCGATCGAGTGGGGGATCGACCCAGCAAGTCGATCGAGTGGGGGATCGACCCAGCAAGTCGATCGAGTGGGGGATCGACCCAGCAAGTCGATCGAGTGGGGGATCGACCCAGCAAGTCGATCGAGTGGGGGATCGATCCAGCAAGTCGATCGAGTGGGGGATCGACCCAGCAAGTCGATCGAGTGGGAGATCGACCCAGCAAATCGATCGAGTGGGGGATCGACCCAGAGAGTCGATCAAGTGGGGGATCGACCCAGCAAGTCGATCGAGTGGGGGATCGACCCAGCAAGTCGATCGAGTGGGGGATCGACCCAGCAAGTCGATCAAGTGGGAGATCGACCCAGCAAGTCGATCGAGTGGGGGATCGACCCAGCAAGTCGATCGAGTGGGGGATCGACCCAGCAAGTCGATCGAGTGGGGGATCGACCCAGCAAGTCGATCAAGTGGGGGATCGACCCAGCAAGTCGATCAAGTGGGGGATCGACCAAGCAAGTCGATCAAGTGGGGGATCGACCGAGCAAGTCGATCAAGTGGGGGATCGACCCAGCAAGTCGATCAACTGGGGGATCGACTCAGCAAGTCGATCAAGTGAGAGATAGACCCATCACGTCGTGGATCGACTCTGCAGTCGATGATGTGGGTAATCGACCCAGCAAGTCGATAAGGAGGGTGATCGACCCAGCAAGTCGATAAGGAGGGTGATCGACCCAGCAAGTCGATGAAGTGGGTGATCGACCCAGCAAGTCGATGAAGTGGGTGATCGACCCAGCAGGTCGATGGAGTGGGTGATCGACCCAGCTAGTCGATGGAGTGGATGATCGACTCAGCAAGTCGATGGAACGGATGATCGACCCAGCAAGTCGATGGAGTGGATGATCGACCCAGCAAGTCGATAAAGAGGGGGATCGACCCAGCAAGTCGATAAAGTGGGGGATCGACCCAGCAAGTCGATCAAGTGGGGGATCGACCCAGCAAGTCGATCAAGTGGGGGATCAACCCAGCAAGTCGATCAAGTGGGGGATCGACCCAGCAAGTCGATCAAGTGGAGGATCGACCCAGCAAGTCGATCAAGTGGAGGATCGACCCAGCAAGTCGATCAAGTGGAGGATCGACCCAGCAAGTCGATCAAGTGGAGGATCGACCCAGCAAGTCGATCAAGTGGAGGATCGACCCAGCAAGTCGATCAAGTGGAGGATCGACCCAGCAAGTCGATCAAGTGGAGGATCGACCCAGCAAGTCGATCAAGTGGAGGATCGACCCAGCAAGTCGATCAAGTGGAGGATCGACCCAGCAAGTCGATCAAGTGGAGGATCGACCCAGCAAGTCGATCAAGTGGAGGATCGACCCAGCAAGTCGATCAAGTGGAGGATCGACCCAGCAAGTGGATAAAGTGGAGGATCGACCCAGCAAGTCGATCAAGTGGGGGATCGACCCAGCAAGTGGATAAAGTGAGGGATCGACCCAGCAAGTGGATAAAGTGGGGGATCGACCCAGCAAGTCGATCAAGTGGGGGATCGACCCAGCAAGTCGATCAAGTGGGGGATCGACCCAGCAAGTCGATCAAGTGGGGGATCGACCCAGCAAGTCGATCAAGTGGAGGATCGACCCAGCAAGTCGATCAAGTGGAGGATCGACCCAGCAAGTCGATAAAGTGGGGGATCGACCCAGCAAGTCGATCGAGTGGGGGATCGACCCAGCAAGTCGATCGAGTGGAGGATCGACCCAGCAAGTCGATCGAGTAGAGGATCGACCCAGCAAGTCGATCAAGTGGGGGATCGACCCAGCAACTCGATCAAGTGGGGGATCGACCCAGCAAGTCGATCTAGTGGGGATCGACCCAGCAAGTCGATCAAGTGGGGATCGACCCAGCAAGTCGATCAAGTGGGGGATCGACACAGCAAGTCGATCAAGTGGGGGATCGACACAGCAAGTCGATCAAGTGGGGGATCGACACAGCAAGACGATCAAGTGGGGATCGACCCAGCAAGTCGATCAAGTGGGGGATCGACCCAGCAAGTCGATCAGGTGGGGGATCGACCCAGCAAGTCGATCAAGTGGGGGATCGACCCAGCAAGTCGATGGAGTGGGTGATCGACCCAGAGAGTCGATGGAGTGGATGATCGACTCAGCAAGTCGATGGAGTGGATGATCGACCCAGCAAGTCGATGCAGTGGGTGATCGACCCAGCTAGTCGATGGAGTGGATGATCGACTCAGCAAGTCGATGGAGTGGATGATCGACCCAGCTAGTCGATGGACTGGATGATCGACCCAGCAAGTCGATAAAGTGGGGGATCGACCCAGCAAGTCGATAAAGTGAGGGAGCGACCCAGCAAGTCGATCAAGTGGGGGATCGACCCAGCAAGTCGATCAAGTGGGGGATCGACCCAGCAAGTCGATCAAGTGGAGGATCGACCCAGCAAGTCGATCGAGTGGGGGATCGACCCAGCAAGTCGATCGAGTGGGGGATCGACCCAGCAAGTCGACCGAGTGGGGGATCGACCCAGCAAGTCGATCGAGTGGGGGAACGACCCAGCAAGTCGATCGAGTGGGGGATCGACCCAGCAAGTCGATCAAGTGGGGGATCGACCCAGCAAGTCGATCGAGTGGGTGATCGACCCAGCTAGTCGATGGAGTGGATGATCGACTCAGCAAGTCGATGGAGTGGATATGATCGACCCAGCTAGTCGATGGACTGGATGATCGACCCAGCAAGTCGATAAAGTGGGGGATCGACCCAACAAGTCGATCAAGTGGGGGATCGACCCAGCAAGTCGTTCGAGTGGGGGATTGACCCAGCAAGTCAATCGAGTGGGGGTCCACACAGCAAGTCGATCGAGTGGGGGATCGACCCAGCAAGTCGATCGAGTGGGGGATCGACCCAGCAAGTCGATCGAGTGGGGGATCGACCCAGCAAGTCGATCGAGTGGGGGATCGACCCAGCAAGTCGATCGAGTGGGGGATCGACCCAGCAAGTCGATGGAGTGGGTGATCGACCCAGCTAGTCGATGGAGTGGATGATCGACTCAGCAAGTCAATGGAGTGGATGATCGACCCAGCAAGTCGATGGAGTGGATGATCGACCCAGAGAGTCGATGGAGTGGATGATCGACCCAGCAAGTCGATAAAGTGGGGGATCGACCCAACAAGTCGATCAAGTGGGGGATCGACCCAGCAAGTTGATCGAGTGGGGGATCGACCCAGCAAGTCGATCGAGTGGGGGATCGACCCAGCAAGTCGATCGAGTGGGGGATCGACCCAGCAAGTCGATCGAGTGGGGGATCGACCCAGCAAGTCGATCGAGTGGGGGATCGACCCAGCAAGTCGATCGAGTGGGGGATCGACCCAGCAAGTCGATCGAGTGGGGGATCGACCCAGCAAGTCGATCGAGTGGGGGATCGACCCAGCAAGTCGATCGAGTGGGGGATCGACCCAGCAAGTCGATCGAGTGGGGGATCGACCCAGCAAGTCGATCGAGTGGGGGATCGACCCAGCAAGTCGATCGAGTGGGGGATCGACCCAGCAAGTCGATCGAGTGGGGGATCGACCCAGCAAGTCGATCGAGTGGGGGATCGACCCAGCAAGTCGATCGAGTGGGGGATCGACCCAGCAAGTCGATCGAGTGGGGGATCGACCTAGCAAGTCGACCGAGTGGGGGATCGACCCAGCAAGTCGATCGAGTGGGGGATCGACCCAGCAAGTCGATCGAGTGGGGGATCGACCCAGCAAGTCGATCAAGTGCGGATCGACCCAGCAAGTCGATCAAGTGGGGGATCGACCCAGCAAGTCGATCAAGTGGGGGATCGTCCCAACAAGTCGATCAAGTGGGGGATCGACCCAGCAAGTCGATCGAGTGGGGGATCGACCCAGCAAGTCGATCGAGTGGGGGATCGACCCAGCAAGTCGATCGAGTGGGGGATCGACCCTGCAAGTCGATCGAGTGGGTGTTCGACCCAGCAAGTCGATCGAGTGGGGGATCGACCCAGCAAGTCGATCGAGTGGGGGATCGACCCCGCAAGTCGATCGAGTGGGGGATCGACCCAGCAAGTCGATCGAGTGGGGGATCGACCCAGCAAGTCGATCGAGTGGGGGATCGACCCAGCAAGTCCATCGAGTGGGGGATCGACCCAGCAAGTCGATCGAGTGGGGGATCGACCCAGCAAGTCGATCAAGTGGAGGATCGACCCAGCAAGTCGATCAAGTGGAGGATCGACCCAGCAAGTCGATCGAGTGGAGGATCGACCCAGCAAGTCGATCGAGTGGAGGATCGACCCAGCAAGTCGATCGAGTGGAGGATCGACCCAGCAAGTCGATCAAGTGGAGGATCGACCCAGCAAGTCGATCAAGTGGAGGATCGACCTAGCAAGTCGATCAAGTGGAGGATCGACCCAGCCAGTCGATCAAGTGGAGGATCGACCCAGCAAGTGGATAAAGTGGAGGATCGACCCAGCAAGTGGATAAAGTGGAAGATCGACCCAGCAAGTGGATAAAGTGGAAGATCGACCCAGCAAGTGGATAAAGTGGAAGATCGACCCAGCAAGTGGATAAAGTGGGGGATCGACCCAGCAAGTGGATAAAGTGGGGGATCGACCCAGCAAGTGGATAAAGTGGGGGATCGACCCAGCAAGTCGATCAAGTGGGGGATCGACCCAGCAAGTCGATCAAGTGGAGGATCGATCCAGCAAGTCGATCAAGTGGAGGATCGACCCAGTAAGTCGATCAAGTGGAGGATCGACCCAGCAAGTCGATCAAGTGGGGGATCGACCCAGCAAGTCGATCGAGTTGGGGATCGACCCTGCAAGTCTATCGAGTGGGTGATCGACCCAGCAAGTCGATCGAGTGGGGGATCGACCCCGCAAGTCGATCGAGTGGGGGATCGACCCAGCAAGTCGATCGAGTGGGGGATCGACCCAGCAAGTCGATCGAGTGGGGGATCGACCCAGCAAGTCGATCGAGTGGGGGATCGACCCAGCAAGTCGATCGAGTGGGGGATCGACCCAGCAAGTCGATCAAGTGGGGGATCGACTCAGCAAGTCGATCAAGTGAGAGATAGACCCATCACGTCGTGGATCGACTCTGCAGTCGATGAAGTGGGTGATCGACCCAGCAAATCGATAAGGAGGGTGATCGACCCAGCAAGTCGATAAGGATGGTGATCGACCCAGCAAGTCGATAAGGAGGGTGATCGACCCAACAAGTCGATAAGGAGGGTGATCGACCCAGCAAGTCGATGAAGTGGGTGATCGACCCAGCAAGTCGATGGAGTGGGTGATCGACCCAGCTAGTCGATGGAGTGGATGATCGACTCAGCAAGTCGATGGAGTGGATGATCGACCCAGCTAGTCGATGGACTGGATGATCGACCCAGCAAGTCGATAAAGTGGGGGATCGACCCAGCAAGTCGATAAAGTGGGGGAGCGACCCAGCAAGTCGATCAAGTGGGGGATCGACCCAGCAAGTCGATCAAGTGGGGGATCGACCCAGCAAGTCGATCAAGTGGGGGATCGACCCAGCAAGTCGATCAAGTGGGGGATCGACCCAGCAAGTCGATCAAGTGGAGGATCGTCCCAGCAAGTCGATCAAGTGGAGGATCGACCCAGCAAGTCGATCAAGTGGAGGATCGACCCAGCAAGTCGATCAAGTGGAGGATCGACCCAGCAAGTCGATCAAGTGGAGGATCGACCTAGCAAGTCGATCAAGTGGAGGATCGACCCAGCCAGTCGATCAAGTGGAGGATCGACCCAGCAAGTGGATAAAGTGGAGGATCGACCCAGCAAGTGGATAAAGTGGGAGATCGACCCAGCAAGTGGATAAAGTGGGGGATCGACCCAGCAAGTGGATAAAGTGGGGGATCGACCCAGCAAGTGGATAAAGTGGGGGAACGACCCAGCAAGTGGATAATGTGGGGGATCGACCCAGCAAGTCGATCAAGTGGGGGATCGACCCAGCAAGTCGATCAGGTGGAGGATCGATCCAGCAAGTCGATCAAGTGGAGGATCGACCCAGCAATTCGATCAAGTGGAGGATCGACCCAGCAATTCGATCAAGTGGAGGATCGACCCAGCAAGTCGATCAAGTGGAGGATCGACCCAGCAAGTCGATCAAGTGGGTGATCGACCCAGCAAGTCGATGGAGTGGGTGATCGACCCAGCTAGTCGATGGAGTGGATGATCGACTCAGCAAGTCGATGGAGTGGATGATCGACCCAGCAAGTCGATAAAGTGGGGGATCGACCCAGCAAGTCGATAAAGTGGGGGGATCGACCCAGCAAGTCGATAAAGTGGGGGATCGACCCAGCAAGTCGATCAAGTGGAGGATCGACCCAGCAAGTCGATCAAGTGGGGGATCGACCCAGCAAGTCGACAAAGTGGGGGATCGACCCAGCAAGTCGATAAAGTGGGGGATCGACCCAGCAAGTCGATAGTGTGGGTGATCGACCCAGCAAGTCGATGAGTGGGTGATCGACCCAGCTAGTCGATGGAGTGGATGATCGACTCAGCAAGTCGATGGAGTGGATGATCGACCCAGCAAGTCGATAAAGTGGGGTATCGACCCAGCAAGTCGATAAAGTGGGGGATCGACCCAGCAAGTCGATAAAGTGGAGGATCGACCCAGCAAGTCGATCAAGTGGAGGATCGACCCAGCAAGTTGATCAAGTGGAGGATCGACCCAGCAAGTCGATAAAGTGGGGGATCGACCCAGCAAGTCGATCAAGTGGGTGATCGACCCAGCAAGTCGATGGAGTGGGTGATCGACCCAGCAAGTCGATGGAGTGGGTGATCGACCCAGCAAGTCGATGGAGTGGGTGATCGACCCAGCAAGTCGATGGAGTGGGTGATCGACCCAGCAAGTCGATGGAGTGGGTGATCGACCCAGCAAGTCGATGGAGTGGGTGATCGACCCAGCAAGTCGATGGAGTGGGTGATCGACCCAGCAAGTCGATGGAGTGGGTGATCGACCCAGCAAGTCGATGGAGTGGGTGATCGACCCAGCAAGTCGATGGAGTGGATGATCGACCCAGCAAGTCGATGGAGTGGATGATCGACCCAGCAAGTCGATGGAGTGGATGATCGACCCAGCAAGTCGATCGAGTGGAGGATCGACCCAGCAAGTCGATCGAGTGGAGGATCGACCCAGCAAGTCGATCGAGTGGAGGATCGACCCAGCAAGTCGATCGAGTGGAGGATCGACCCAGCAAGTCGATCGAGTGGGGGATCGACCGAGCAAGTCGATCAAGTGGGGGATCGACCCAGCAAGTTGATCAAGTGGGGATCGACCCAGCAAGTCGATCAAGTGGGGGATCGACCCAGCAAGTCGATCGAGTGGGGGATCGACCCAGCAAGTCGATCGAGTGGGGGATCGACCCAGCAAGTCGATCGAGTGGGGGATCGACCCAGCAAGTCGATCGAGTGGGGGATCGACCCAGCAAGTCGATCGAGTGGGGGATCGACCCAGCAAGTCGATCGAGTGGGGGATCGACCCAGCAAGTCGATCGAGTGGGGGATCGACCCAGCAAGTCGATCGAGTGGGGGATCGACCCAGCAAGTCGATCGAGTGGGGGATCGACCCAGCAAGTCGATCGAGTGGGGGATCGACCCAGCAAGTCGATCGAGTGGGGGATCGACCCAGCAAGTCGATCGAGTGGGGGATCGACCCAGCAAGTCGATCGAGTGGGGGATCGACCCAGCAAGTCGATCGAGTGGGGGATCGACCCAGCAAGTCGATCGAGTGGGGGATCGACCCAGCATGTCGATCGAGTGGGGGATCGACCCAGCAAGTCGATCGAGTGGGGAATCGACCCAGCAAGTCGATCGAGAGGGGGATCGACCCAGCAAGTCGATCGAGTGGGGGATCGACCCAGCAAGTCGATCGAGTGGGGGATCGACCCAGCAAGTCGATCGAGTGGGGGATCGACCCAGCAAGTCGATCGAGTGGAGGATCGACCCAGCAAGTCGATCGAGTGGAGGATCGACCTAGCAAGTCGATCGAGTGGGGGATCGACACAGCAAGTCGATCGAGTGGGGGATCGACCCTGCAAGTCGATCGAGTGGGGGATCGACCCAGCAAGTCGATCGAGTGGGGGATCGACCCAGCAAGTCGATCAAGTGGGGGATCGACCCAGCAAGTCGATGGAGTGGGGGATCGACCGAGCAAGTCGATCAAGTGGGGGATCGACCCAGCAAGTCGATCAAGTGGGGGATCGACCCAGCAAGACGATCAAGTGGGGGATCGACCCAGCAAGTCGATCAAGTGGGGGATCGACCCAGCAAGTCGATCAAGTGGGGGATCGACCCAGCAAGTCGATCAGGTGGGGGATCGACCCAGCAAGTCGATCAAGTGGGGGATCGACCCAGCAAGTCGATCGAGTGGGGGATCGACCCTGCAAGTCGATCGAGTGGTTGATCGACCCAGCAAGTCGATCGAGTGGGGGATCGACCCAGCAAGTCGATCGAGTGGGGGATCGACCCCGCAAGTCGATCGAGTGGGGGATCGACCCAGCAAGTCGATCGAGTGGGGGATCGACCCAGCAAGTCGATCAAGTGGGGGATCGACCCAGCAAGTCGATCAAGTGGGGGATCGACCCAGCAAGTCGATCAAGTGGGGGATCGACCCAGCTAGTCGATCAAGTGGGGGATCGACCCAGCAAGTCGATTAAATGAGGAATCGACCCAGCAAGTCGATTAAATGAGGAATCGACCCAGCAATTCGATTAAATGAGGAATCGACCCAGCAAGTCGATGAAATGAGGAATCGACCCAGCAAGTCGATTAAATGAGGAATCGACCCAGCAAGTCGATTAAATGAGGAATCGACCCAGCAAGTCGATTAAATGAGGAATCGGCCCAGCAAGTCGATTAAATGAGGAATCGACCCAGCAAGTCGATTAAATGAGGAATCGACCCAGCAAGTCGATTAAATGAGGAATCGACCCAGCAAGTCGATTAAATGAGGAATCGACCCAGCAAGTCGATCATCTGACGGATCCGTCCAACAAGTCGACCTGACTATCCTGAGTATTATAACTATTTTGACTATTTTGATTATTGTGACTATTTTGACTATTTTGTCAGTCAGTCAGTCCTTCCGTCAGTCCGTCCTTCAGTCCATCCGTCCGTCCGTCTGGCCGTCCGTCGGTCAGTCCGTTTGTCAGTCCGTCAGGTCGAACATTTGTCCGTCAGGTCGAACATTTGTCCGTCAGGCCGACTGTCCTTCCGTCAGGTCAACTGTCCGTCCGTCAGGCCGACTATCCGTCCGTCAGGCCGACTGTCCGTCCGTCAGGCCGACTGACCGTCAGGCCGACTGTCCGTCAGGCTGACTGACCGTCCGTCAGGCCGACTCTCCGTCCGTCAGGCCGACTGGCCGTCAGGCCGACTGTCCGTCAGGCCGACTGACCGTCCGTCAGGCCGACTCTCCGTCCGTCAGGCGGTCCGTCGATCAGTCTGTCAGCCCGTCTGTCAGACAATCTGTCCGTCCGTTAGGCTGTCGGTCCATTAGAAGTGGGGGGGGGCGAGGTGTTTTTGTAAATTTCACTTTACAACGCTCCTATTCGTCCGATTTGCATGATTGTCACGGCGTTGGATTCAGGAAGCATGTCGCCATCGCGCTATAAGGCCACATTTTTAAATTTGTTCTCGGAAGTTTGAGAACTAATTTCAAATTCGCGCTTTTGCTAGATTTTTGGAAAAGGGTCATCGTAGCGTAAATTCTATTTTAAAAAGGCGTCAAATGCCGTTTACAGATCGAAAATCGAACAGTTGGTTCAGACGTTATCGGTAAAGTAAATTTTACTTATTTTGGTGCTGCCACGTGGTGGCTACAAATTGTACTAGTGTCGGGACATTTAACCTTAACTTCCAGGCTCCTTTGAACTACTTCAGCAATGGGTCATAGAAGGTCTTTGCCATTTTCGAAAGTAGGAAGAAACGTCGTAACAAGCACCAAGCTTCATGCGATTTTATAATAATATTGCAATTTTATAATAATATCAGTAAATAATAATAATCATCATCATCATCATCATCATCTGCCTTTCGGTATTAGCGCCTGTTCCGGCCATGCCTGTTCCATCAGTCAGTCCATCTTCTTGGGCGACCTGGATCTCTTCGTCCTCGGGGCCTATATTTCATTGCTTCTCTTGGGAATCTTCCATCGGTCATTCTTTCTAGGTTTTCTTGCCATTTCGTTTTACTTTCTTCTATACGAATGGTTCGTGAGAAGATATTGAGTTTACTTCGTATACCAGTATTTCTTATTCTATCGAGTACTTTTAACTGATCTCAGGAAGTCCATCTCAGCTGCCTGTACTCTTTACAAATCTGTCTTACGAGTAACTCATGATTCAGAGCCATAGAGAAGTGATGGTACTGCCCTTATTTTGTAGAATTTTATTTGAGCTTCTTTTCTTGTTTTATTTTTGATGTGTTTTAATTCATCCACAAATTCTTTGAAATGTAGTTTATTTTCTATATCTTTATCCCACTCATAAGAAATATTACAACCTAGGTAATTAAATATTTTTTCTTGTTTCAGAACGTGTCCATAGACGACGATCTTAGTACTGACAGTATATTTTCCATGGAATACCATCGTTTTAGTTTTGGAATGAGAATTTGCATGTTATATTCATATCCGATTATTTGGAGGGAGTGTACTGATTTCTGCAAATTATCTTCTGCCTCTTGTATGATTATCTAGTCATTTGCGAACAGCAATATGTTGAGATATTTGAGAATATAATACCGTGGAATTTTAGCTTGCCATTCCCGAATCATATCATCGAGATAAATATTAAATAATGCCGTGAATAAGTTGCAACCTTCTCTTACTTTACAAAAATTGTATTTACAAAAATTCCCTGTGAACATTTTCCTCCAATGTAAATGACTGCTTTATTGTTTTCATATACTTGTCGGTTTGTCTGTATCAAATGCATGGGATAACCTCTTTTACACATCGTGTTCCATAATTTGTTTCTTTGGACTCTTTCGAAAGTTTTGACGTAGTCTATAGTGGCTAAGTACGTCTCTAAATTAAATGCCCTTCTTTTTTAGATAATTTGTTTATTAGTGAAAATATCGTGAATTCAAGAGAGTTCTTTTTTGAAACCGCTTTGTTCTTCTGATAATAGAGCTTCTGTGATTTTTTTAATCTTTCATTTAGAATTTTACTATATATTTTATAGCCTGTATTTAAAAGGCTAATTCCTCCGTAGTTGTCACAAGACTAACTTGAACCTTTTTTAAACTATGGTATAACGAATATCTACATTCTTTCCTGAGATAACTTCCTCCATGTTTGATACGTTCTGTACTTATATATATATTATATATATTATTATTATTGTTAATATTATTATTATTATTAGTAGTATTATAATTAGTATTATTAGTATTAATAATAATTATGTGAAGTGGCTTGTAGTGCAGTGGTGTTGTGAAGTTGAAGGAAAGGAGTGTGTAAGAAAGGAATTATAAACTCAGAGATCCGCACTACAGTGAAGTGAAGTGTGGTGAGGCGGAGTGCTATGAAAGTTTTCATGGTGGAATGTTCATGTTAATTTGTAAAGTTTGTTAATTTTTTTTAGTTGTTAGTTCTGTTAAGTAGAGTATTCAGTAAGTTAGTCTATTCTGCCACCAAGTTCTCAAATGTAATTGCAGAATTAGTAATAAATCTAAATCTAAGAGTGTATTCAAAGGGAAGTTATATTGAAATGGATGTAGTGTGTGCTGTACCTGCAAAGGCATTTAAGGATCTTCTGCAAGCATGGATACTTTGGATGACAAATATGTATCAAGTAATAATAAACATGTCTTTTCATATAGATTTCTTATTCTCCTTTCTTCGAAAAGAGATGTCATGAACTCTTTTTCATTTGAAGACCTGTTTCTGGTATTCTTATTATACCATGTTGCAAGTATGTCTATCTTTGAAACTACTAAATAGTGATCTAAGTAAATATCAGCTCCTTAACTACATGGATACCTCTCACTCTTAGTGATAGTTTACAATGACATAGTCTATAAGTAACTGAAATCCTCTAGCGCTTGAAGTACATTTATTAATAATTTTCTTTCTAAAGAAAGTATTCATGATTTTGAATTTGTTAGTTGTTGCAAAGTCTCTTAATTTTTTTTCTCATTTTCCCAATAATAATATTAATCTCATATCAAACAACAGTACTCCTCTACTGATCCTATTATTATTTTAAATGTATACATGCATTATCCAGAAAGAACAGGATACACTTAATGCTGACTTCCTTATAAAAGAGATAAAAGTTAAGCCACAAGTGAAATGCAGTGGTAACATTTATGGACTATGGGATTACATTTACGTTACTTCTATTTTATGCATCATTTTGTAGCATCATCGAAGTTTGTGACCAGTGCTGTAAAGCACACAATTTTCAAAAAAATTGGCATTTTATTTCTTGTAATTTTGATTGTCGTTTTACTATTTCAATCTATAATATTTGATCCCATCAATATGCAATGTGTTCACCTTGAAATGATGAGCACGCAAATATTTAGGAAAATATAATTTCATTTGATATCACTTGTTTTCAAAATCAATATAGGTGTAAAATTCTTCACAATTGTCATAGACTTTATGAACATCACCTTCATGATAGTCAATAATAATCAGATCAACTGTTACAGATTGAAAAGGGCATTATATCGATGGAAACAATTTTAAACATAATTGTATAAACTTTTCTAATTATACAAAAAATTATTGATTTATTTGAAGGTTTTGATTTTGAAAGAAGATCAAAAAGAAAAGCAGCTGAGAAAGAATTAAAAATATCTGAATCTGATATGAAACATACAGTCAAAAATATTATTGAAGAATGTATGGATGTTATTACTGAACATTTTAGGTTTGAACCCAGACACTATATATATATTCCAAGTAAAAGTGTTGTTTCCATAAAAGTGACTTTTCTACCACTTCCATCAGGCCTTTATACTGAAGAATACTTTGTCCATTTTGAAGACATTGATAGAAATAGTGTGAACAAGGTAAACAAATTGTTTGTTTTGTTTTTTGTTTTTTAATTGCAACATTTGAAATATGACAGAAGAGTAGTCTCTCTAACAGTTTATTCACAATCCCACTTCATTATTCACAGAACTATAAGCCGCAGCAACACAAATGTAGACATTTGACACCCATTACCTTTTGGATAACAGTGGTCTTATGTTATCTCAATTATTACACTTATTTCAATTATTCAAGAACATTTTTGCAACGAGACTTTTGCTGGTGATGTGGGAAAAGGGGGAGAGCTGTGGCTGAAGTTTATGGCGGCTTTGATGTTTTCTTATGAATTACCTTAAAGTAAACAAGTAATTTAGATACATACCTTATCTAGAAATAATGTTATTAAAGAAATCTCTTGGAAATGAACTACCCCACACCTATATAAAATATAATATTATTTACTACATGTTTTACTAATGTCATAGATTTCTTCTTTTCTACTTTTTGAAATTACTATTTTTCTTTTATTCTGTGCATTAGAATTGTTACAATGTGCATCCTTGAGCATTACCTCAGAAACTCAACACTGCATATACGTATACATAAGTTATTTATGTATAACATGTTGATAGAGATGGTGAATAACTTTTGTTTAAACAGAAAATTAATAAAATATAAATTATAGTTTTTGTCGATATGTTTCATGGGCTTCTAGAGGGAGAAGGAAGCCCCATGAGCTCTTCATTTGTTTGCATCACTATTCAAGAAAATGAATATGAATTTATTAAAAACTTTGAGAATTTTTGCAGAGAACATGTGCATGGTCGGTGATAACTGAAAGGGAGCAACAAAACAATACCTCCATTTCACAAATACGATATAAACACCTTAGAATTTCTTGAAAATCAAACAACTTTCATCTAGTTCATCCAAGCCATGTTAAGAAACTGCATCACCATAAAATAAGAGAAAGTAAAATTGATAAAAAAGAACTCCAGAAAAAATAAATTCACCCATTGCTTATTTTTCAGGTTAAATTGCCAGTTTTTGCAAGTACTCTACCTTTCCCATTGTCAGTGAAACCCGTTGTGATAAGTTTCAACACTTGTTTATTTGATTGTGATGTTTACCAAGCACAATTTTCAGTTGTTAATTCAACTAGTATGGCTGTTAAACTTGCAGCAAAAGTGCCAAAAGAGCTTCAAAGTCATGCCCAAATAGTTCCGTCAGAAACATATGTACAACCAATTTCATCAGCAACCTTTTCGATAAGGTTGACTCCCAAGTAAGTAAAATTTATACAAACTAAAATTTTTTGCCTAGGTAGTACTTCCAAAAATATATTTAATTGAAAATGTATGATGAAAACTGATTTGAGTACCACTCCACCTGCTCTAATTTTCTTGTATAGATAGGACAGAGAAAGGTATGCATTGAAACTTAAGATTTTGACAGAAATGCACATTTTGATATATGGACCCTGGTGTATGTGAAGAACATTAGCACATTAATTACACATTGGATTTTTTTCAAAATGGAGATTCTCTTAAAGCCCCAGTGAATTTTAAAGGGATTCTATAATTTATTTCTTAATTAAAATTAATTTTTTCTGAAGTCTATTTTTGATGTGGTTTTAGAAATGACTCCTTTTTTAAATATTCCATTTTTTCAAATAAACCCAACTACCCCTTTAATATGGTTCTAAATTTTCATTGTATGAAGAAAGTACTATACTCTAAATTATGAATGCATAATACAACTGCCATCTTCATTAATACATTTGAAATTCAAAAATACACAGATGCTACCATGAACCTTTCTTTCTTTTGTATTCTGTTGTATCTTTCTTTCTTTTGACAAACTTCTTTTGACATTTATCAAAATTTTTTCATGTGAAAACAGTCTATGATATTTCACAAATGGGCATCATTTTGATTTAATAATTAATAGTCTACAAAATTAAAAAGATGAGAAAAATGTAGGTGTTGTTTATAAACACAGTTTATAAAATATCAATCTCAGAAACTCAATTAAATTGTTGAAATGCTCAAAAATGTGGAAATAGTTTAAATGTTTTCTAAATTTTAAATACAACTAAGTGTTGTCGATAGTGAATTTTAAGAAAGATATTTATTAATGAGTATAAAAGCTGAAAACGTTTTAGAATATTGTTTCCATTCTGTTGAAGGTTATTTAGTTAAATTTTTTCAGGATTATTAAGTGTAATTATTGACTATGGAAGCAGTAAATATCAACTTTCTTTATGAAGTGGATCTCATAAAATATTAGAAAATGCACAAGCTATAGGAGTGCTACTAGTGCTACTGTGATACTATCCGTTTGGTAAAGAGATATTTACAAGAGATGGCTGAAATATTTAAAGTAAATAAGTAGCAAAATAAGTGTGTATCATGTCATAAATAACATGAGAAAAATTATACCAGGATGAACCACCATTAGTTTTAGTTACTGAATCTGTGATTTGTATTTTTGCAACTTTATTCGATATACTGTAGTAATTTATATTTCCTTTAGACATTTCATTGATTGGACATAAACAATCCATATAAGAAATTTATTCAAATAATTTATTTCAGTTCTTTGATAGTACAAATACCATTTTAGACTGTCATGAATTGAGTTTAACAAATTATTGACTAATACAAATTTTAACTATTTTAACATTATTTCCTTGTGAAAAGGATGACTACTATGTTACAAAATAATGTTTAAATCTATACTATTAGTACATAAATAATTACATTGTATATTCACTGTATTGTATGTGACAATGTATGTATTTTTTATATTCAGTTAAATACATACATTTTTTTAATATATAATACAAAGTTTGATATTTATATTTATCCATACACTTGCACATATCCATATTCATATTTACATTTATCCATACATGTCAGCATAGTACATTTCATTATTTTTTTTAATTCTGTGCAATCCACAATATTCTACATGACAGATATTGTTTTTTATGACTTGTCTATAGAATATAATGCTTTATTTCTTTAGTTCTTTTTTGAATTTTAAGTTGCTTAGATTTTTTATTTCTTTTGGCAATTTGTTGAAAAATTTTATCCCTGAAAGAAAAGGATTTCTGTCAGTTTTTTTGCGTCGTGTACTCAATGTGAATATTATTCTTATTTCTGGTATTATAGTTGCTCAAAGTCAAATTCCTGAGCTCAGTTTATTACACACTCGATCAATGTGACTCTCCCAGGATAAGACAGTTATCCAGTGTCCATCTATACTCCCATGAATTTGATCATTTATACATGTGGTATAGGTTTTTTTTTATATATTTGTTGCATTGGATTCTTTGTTTCAAGGATTGTGTGTGAATATTACTATATTTGTTTTGTTAACATTAACATTTAGACCAATTTCATTGTATGATTGAACAGTTTCTAATAGGCAGCTTTTAGTTATTTTATTAAATTCATCTTGTGATTTGCGCCAACAAAAAAGTGATGTATCATCTGCATACATTGTAAGTTTTGGGTTATTGGTTGGTTGAAAATTATTGTCATAAACAACGTACAAGAATGGGCCTGGTACTGATCCTTGTGGAACTCCACCATGCATTATAATTGTATTTGATCTGTATCTGTTTAAGGTGTTATTTTCTAAGTAGTGTTTCTGTAGATTGTTGGCGAGAGAAATGATTTCAGAAGATTATGAGCTATTTCCTTTCTTCCATATTTTTCTAATTTGTCTAAGAGTATGGTATGATTTACTTTATCAAACGCTCTCAAATCCAAAAATATTCCACTAACCTTCAATCCATCATCAAACTTGGTTAGAATAGTCTTAATACAAATCTGTGATTACAGTGATGGTTGAGTATCCTTTTCTAAAACAACACTGATAGTCTGACAGAAGTGAGTTTTCATCAAAATATCTTATCAGCCTGTTTAAAATGACCTTTTCTATTATCTTACTAAACGTTAATATAAGTGATATTGGCCTATAATTTGATGCCTTGTTTGTCTCACCATTTTTACAGAGAGGATAAATTAGTGCAAATTTAAAGATGTCTGGAAATATTCCATTTTCAAGCACAGTGTTAATTAAATGTTTCATTGGAAATATTACTAAATTAACACCCTTTTTAGTGCCACAATTGATACCCCATATCACCCTGCTGCCTTTTGTTAGAAAATATCGTAATGAAATTTCCAACCTCTTTAGCTGTTGTTGGATGCAAGAACATTGAATTTGTAAGTGCACTATGTGTTGTTGTGTTTTCTATACTTCTTATTCTGTTGTTGTAATTTGGTAGTGTTATTGATGAAAAGAATCAATTAAAGATTTCATTTACTTTATGTGAGTCTGTAAGTACTGTGACTCCCTCGTTCTTTAGTTGAATGTATGTTATTCCATCTCTAGATTTGTGCCTGTTAACAATTTTCCACACAGTTTGGTTCATAATATCAGAATTTTCTAACCTTTTACATACTGCACCATTTTTTCTTTCAACAGACATTTTTGGTATATTTCTCTTATTTCTTTATATTTAAGGTGATATAATTGTAATTTTGTTTCTCTATGAAATTTATGGAAAGGTCATTATTTTCCTCTTAACAGTTTGTGTTTGTTGGGATAATAGAACTTTGTAATTTTTGCAATTTGTATAGTTATATTTCACTGGGCACATAGAGTTGAAAATCATTAGAAATACATCCATGAATGAATTCCATTTATCATTACAATTTTCTATATTTCTTAGGAAAGTATACTCTTGTACTTCTAAAAGTCGATCTAGTTTTTATGTTTGTGTCTGTCATTGATCGTGTGATTTGTTTGTGTTACTGCTGTTTTTGGTGTTTTGCTTGATGTCCAATGTATACAGCATAATGATCTGAAATGTGCTTATTCAGTACCCCTGCTGTGCTTTTCTTCTCATCTAAATTTGTGATTATGTTGTCTATTTAAGTGGAAAAGAGAGATGTTGGTGTTTTTACTGCAAATTGTAGTTCAAATGCAGTTACTAAATCTTTAAAAGTACGAGTAGTAAAACCATTATCTGCAATGTTTATATTAAAATATCCCAAGATAATTATTGTAGGTGATATGTATTCTAATAAATGCACCAGCAGCTTTTCAAAATTAATAAAGAAGCTCATAAAGTTTTCATTTGGAGGTCGGTATACTTTAACCACAATAATGTTTTTTGGTCCCATATTGCTCACTGCAGCTACCTCAAATTTTTTTTCCATGCAGAGCTGCTTTGTATTTTCTATCCTAAATTGCCCTAATGGATTTCTTAAATATACTGCTGCACCTCCCCTAGACTATTAATTTTTGAGAGAGAAGTTTTGAATTTCATTTTCTTTTAGACCATGCTGTTACAATAAACATTTGTGGCTGAGTATCATATAATGCCAATGACCCCATCTCGATCAGGTTTTGTTCAGTTTCCCTGGTCCTTTGAGCAAATGCTGAGATGGTCCCTTGTTTGCTCCTGAACAGTAATATAACTTCGCTCTCTCCACC
This sequence comes from Gryllus longicercus, assembly GCA_038098605.1. Taxonomy (NCBI): domain Eukaryota; kingdom Metazoa; phylum Arthropoda; class Insecta; order Orthoptera; family Gryllidae; genus Gryllus; species Gryllus longicercus. Next base: position 2,988,441 of record JAZDUA010000121.1, on the reverse strand, counting down.
CAAGGCATCATATTGACTCGTCATACACGATTGTAATTGTATATGTGACTCAATAAATATTATTATTATTATTATTATTATTATTATTAATGCAGTTTCTAATATCTGTTTTGTTATTGATGTATGGAACATTTTGGTGGATAATTTGAAACGTGTGTTTTGTTATTGCTATTACATTATTTTGCCAATGGACGGTAGGTTTAATTCTTTACCCTGGCCCTGATAAAGTAGCTGGTGTTTTCAAGTATCAATTTATTTTGTATGATTTTTTTTTTTTTAATTTTTTTCCCTGAATAATTTGCGAGATATTTTCCAAGCCACTCTTTCCCCAATCTATTCATGTGCATGTCATGACGTAAACATGCATCTATCTATTTTGCTTAAATCTAAAATACATTTGTGAAATTTGAGCACAGTTTTCAGCTTAATACTGGTTTTCCTAATTTCCTTGTTCAGGCAGGAGTCATACAAGAGATTGTGGCTATGACGAATTGTTGCTACTATAATATTTTGATTTTTGTTTGCATCAAAAATTGTTTAAAACCCGACAAACATTTTTCGGCTTCATTGCAATAAACACCATTTGCTTCTGCAAAACTACACACAGAATAGTCTTGAGTAGTTCCATTAAGTGGACATACCCCAATAATGTTATTTGTTCGCGCACCTGGTTTTATAATCCCCATTACTTTTAAAATTTCTATTTACCTCCTTAATATTGGAGGACAATGATCTTCCATAGCTATCACCATACACTGTCAATTTTGGCCTACTACCTTCCGATCGTGTTCTACGGCAACCCTCGGTGCACTCCTCTGGCTGCTCGCCTCGCGGTGGCGATGGTTCTCTGGATTCATTCATCCCGTTTTCATTACACAAAGCTGTAAATTTATTGGTCAGTTGCAGTTCAGACCGTCTTTTTACACTTGCCCGCTGGCTTCCTTCTTTCACCCTGTTCCAATTTTGTTGATGCCCACGTGGGCACGATCGCAATAGCGAGTTCCCTTCTTTTAGTTTGCAGATAACTTTTTTCAATGTAGATATTACTTGTTGAAGTTTTGCAACGAATTCCCTTAGTTTACATAACTCGATTTCGTACACGGTGCATTTTTGTTACGCTGAGACCACTTTTTAAGACAGACGAGAAAGATGCTACTACTGTACCCGACGCCATTTTGAATTGTCCAAATCTATCCAAACATTTCCTACTTTGTCCAAATCTATTCAAACATTTCCACAATTAACTCCAATATTATAATAATCATAGGTAACAAAACTTAAATAAAATTCATTCTTAATTTTATTTTTTGTTTGTTTATGTGTTTGTCTGCGTCTCTTCCTGTTTGTTTAACATTAAAAAATAGTTAAGACCTTGGAGATGTTCCTAGGAGAGAAGTGAAATCAGTACACGGTTTCTTGAGCTCTAGGGTTTCTAATTCGTTCATATTGAGATGAGCTATGAATACAGACAGCAACAAGACTTTTTGTTAAGATAAGTACAAAAATATTTGCTTCACTAAAAAAAACTTGTGGAATTGACTTACTGAATTGATTCATGTAATCAAAAATTTAGAACGATTATTTGAATACCTACATTCCCTACAGAGGCGTAGAAAATGTGCACAAATAGTGAAGCTACATTTATGCCCAGAAGCAAAACAAATGTCCATCTCAGCGTTCCCTCAAAAGATCAGAAAAACTGGATGAAAAATCTAAGATGGTGGTCACTGACCCAGAAGCTGTCATACAGATGAAGGGCTCATTAGAACAAGGGGCTATCCAGTATTTTGGGTGGAATTGAGTTATTTAGCATACAAGACTTCAAATATTATTATTTTAGTGCATTATGTTATTCAACTATGTGTGTGTTATAGCCCCTTGTTCTACTGAGCCTACTTCTTGTTCCAAGCAAATTTAGTCTTTTAGAATTCTACAGTCCAATTTTGCAAAGGGTAACTAATACATTAAATGTCATTCATAAAACATATTATTTTCCAATTTGTTGTGCAGTTTAGTTTATTGTACAGAAACATTTATGCAGCAGAAATTATTTTATTTGACACTTAAACTTGTGTAGTCCTATTGATAATAAATATGTGATTGATGATAAACTTGTGTTATGATGAATGCACTATAGTGCACATTACAATAAAAATAATAATAACCAGATGAACACATTAAAAATAATATTTAGTACATTTTGATATAAATCATAAATTTTTATAGATTAACTCTGGCCCCATTGATTTTTCTCCTAAGCTAATCTAAATAGGATTGATTTTTGAAAATTGTATGAATTTTGTTAAAGGTACAGCTTACAAAAATGTGCACCCAAATATTATAAAAACGATATAGAAGTATTGGATTTCCCAGTACTTATTCTACCTAGTCATAGATCACTTGGACAATGTCCAGAATTCATTGTGCAAGTTTTAGCAGTGGTGACAAGCCCCTATGCTCTTGAAATAAGCCCATCATACAGCAATTTAGGAATTGTTTCAACCCAAGAAACAGTTTGTAAAGTTTTTACCCTTATTAACAAATCTAATGCATGGCTGCATTATGAATTCCCAAATACACCTGAGGTATGACTGAAATACTTTTAGTACTATATTTCAACATTGAAAAAATTATGAAAATCATTGTACCTAGGAATATAAATAGACAACTAGTAATTTTCATCTTTGCCTTTTATTAGAGTGTTCAGATACAACCAAATTATGGATTTGGTTTAATTGGACCTCGGGAACACAGGAAGTTACACCTCCTTTACAGTCCAAAAGTTAGTGACATAGAAGGAAACAAGTCACTTCAACGTGATGGCATATCAGGTTGCCACAAATTTTACCTGAAAGTTGTATCAGCTGCTGCTCAAGCAGGTATGAAAGTGATAATTTAGATATTTCAATAAATGGTGCATCCATATTCTGTTAGTTCAGACTCATTATTTTAATAAGCTTTTTTCCCACTACAATACATATCATTAAGTTTTGAATTCAACGTCAATGAATTTTACTTTCATATCAATATAAACTGTGTTAAAATCTTTAAGCAGGTAATTTGAAAAAAAATAGAACATACAAAACTAAATTTTAAAAGCAGCAAAAATATTTTAATATAAATACTGTAAAAGAAAAATTATAATTATGGACCAACAGATCAAAACGAATTAACTACTTGATAGCATATTGCAAGAAGGTATTGATTCAAAAAGTTCTTCTGTATTTCAGTTGGGTCATTCCACTAGGTGGTTCTCGTAAACATGGAATGTCTCTATTGAAGTTAAAATAGTAACCTTATGAGTTAAAACCTTACATTTCACTTTTATAAAGTTAATGTATTTTGATCCATAATATTTTTCATATGGCCCAAAAAATTTCAATTCGTGGGATGTAATTAAATGCTCATAGTAACCATATTTTTGACATTTTAATTTTTATGTTGCAGCATGCATTAATTGCTCATCATTGATATATCAGTCCATTCAGAAACTTTTCTTTTTCTATTCTTTCTACAGCTAGTTTACTAAATTGTTAGGTTAGCTACCAACTAATTAACTATTAATGAGAAAAGCAAACCTTAAACAGATTTAATATTTCATTGTCATCAACAGGAATCGAAGGAGGCAATGAAAAGCTCTTTCTTAATATCCAAGAAATAATGAAGAAATCATTTATTAAAGATTTTCTTGATTCAGAATGTGAAACATTTCTGGCAAAGAAAACAACTAATTTTTTTGATGACACTCAAAGTATTCTCAGTGACTTAAGTTCAGATGAGAGTGCCTCTGCACCCGTCAAAAAGAAGAAAACTAAAGGTAGCAAAAAAAAGGAAAATACTGAAAAGTCATCAAAAGCAGGAACATCAGTTAAGGACAAGTCTGTGACCAGTAAAGCTGACTCAAAAAGTAATCCTCTTCTTCAAAATATGAATGATATTTTGCAACCCAATGACAAAAATGTAATTGACAGTGGAGATGAATCTGAAGACTCCTTTGAAGATGAAGAATTTACATACAATATGTCCTTGGACAGTTGTCTTAAAAGTGTTTTGTTTTGTCAAGCATTTGTTGTAGATACACTCTGTGAATTATCACACACAAAACTAATACTTCCTCCCACACCTTGTGGTTCTTATTCTTTGACAACTTTCTACCTCCATGGACACAACCTAACATCAAAACCTGATTGTCACTGTGGTATCTTATCCACTTGGAGTGAGAAACTAAAAAATATGGAAGCTCGTTTCTCATTTCACACTAATTATAATCAGTTGACCATTGAGCCAAATTGTGGGCACTATACTATTGGACAGGTAATTTGTAAAATATATTACTCTTTTATAATAATAGTAGCAAATATGGTACAACAATACTACAGATTCTATTGATACAGTAGTAGATGTAGAATAAAAGAGGATAGTGATTTTGGAATTCAAGAAAGCTTGCCCAGATTATCCTTCTCCCTTATACATCACCAATAGTTTTGAATGTTTTTGATGATAAGTAAATGAAATGAAATTACTTCTGAATGTAAGATAAAAAAATGAATTTTCTCAGATACTATTTTTTTTCATTCTATGAGAGAAGAAATAAATACAGAATGCTTATTCTTCTGACAATATGTTGCATTGTTCAGTATCGAACAAAATTGTAATATTCAGTAAATACAAGTTTTAAGTGCTGGAACACTTCAGCCCCACATCCACAGGAAGGGAATGAATCCACTCCCCTCCCCAAATCTTGGTGAAAAACTTTTGCCTCACCAATATTGAAATTCATAATAAATGAGAACTAGAAGATTGTATCAACAGTAATTTGTGAGGATGTGCAGCACTTACACATTATCACATTAGATAAGTTTTCTGGAGAGCATGAATTTTAACTCAAACTGTATCTCTAAATCCAGTCCTGAAAAAATTTAATATTATTTAGACATAAGCTAGGGCAAATAAAGGACATTATTTTACTTTACATTATGTTCTATGTAGATAATTAGTGCTTACTGACAGCTTTTATCATAGTTGTTTTAAAGTATTTCCATTCTTCATTTGTATTTATCCTTCCTAAAGTGGATGGTTCTAACAGACATTGTATTTACTAAAGTTTATGAAGAATCCAGAGTTATTTTAATAACTAGGCAGGATTTTCAATGATCCTAAAGTTCATTTTGAAATTCACTATCCTTCTTTAAAAAAAGCAAAATTTTATTGATAATTTTGCTTTCACATGTTAATGGAGAATGGGTCAATTAGAACCAGGAAGACAATTCATGATGACGTGACTTAACTTGCAGTTTTGCTGTCCCAGAATGTATTTGTGAACTCACTTGAATCAAGATGTAAGCAGACACTGTCTACTAGTTACCATCAAAATGTCTGGATCTGTGCTTAGAAAGACATTAATAAACATAAATTTTAACGTAGCACCCTAATGTATTATCTGATATGAGTAATAAAGAATCTGACCGAGTAAGTTAGTCTTCTGTTTCTTCTGCTGCCTTCGCCCATTGTTTGCTCTCTTTCTGAGACAAAAATAAAATTTGACGCCACGAGTTTTTAGTGTCTAGGGTGACTTTTTTAGAAAATTATTCTTTCGTTCTTGACGATGTTATTCAGATATTGATGTGAATTGATTTCTTAGTTACTCTGCATCCTTTTGTGCTATACTTCAAAAAAAAAAGCTTTAAAATTTATTTTTAGAATTACGGATGTCTGAAACACGACACGAATTCAATTCCCCCAATAAACTCACAACACTTCTCGAGTAAGGCTATCAGTTTGGAATGTTATAATGACTCGGGGGCTCTTTTTTGTCAAGCCTTATTGTTTGGAAATGATTTACCTGTATGATTAGCAGTTAGAATTGTCATATTTGTGTTTATATTTGCTTGAAAATATTAAGTTTTTGCATAAAGGTTGTACTATTTGTAATGAGCAGAGTTAGGCAGTACCTATATAATTGTATTTTAAATTCTAATGTTCCAAATCCACACCAGTTGAATGACTGTTTGTCTTTGGAGGTTTTATACATTCGTCAACTAGAAGCTTGTCTGATGATTTGTTTGAAAAATCAGTCGTTTTAAAAGGATATTCCATTTGTGTGTGTTAGACATACTTTTGACTACATTTGATGGAGCCACAGTTAGCCCCAAGGCAGACGTTCGTGCGTTTGTTGGAGGATCGGGAGGGAAACAACCTTGCGCGCAGCGCGCATCATTCAAAACGAGCGTCAAGTTCTTAACAAGAATTCTAACACTCAGTGAAAATTTTCACTGAGGGCATCCTTACCTAGTGCGGCCATCGTCCCCAACATGACAATAAACTCCCGCCTCACCAGGGCTACTGGCGGGGAGAAAGTTGAAAAAAAAGCAGCCATCGTCTCACACTGTACAAGTGTTCGAACATGTCGATATTGTGATATTGTGCCAGCTCAAAGAATAAATCATTAGAGTTTTTGACAATAGTAGTTATCAGAGTTCATTCTCCAGTTGTTTTTGTGCCGATGGAATGTCTTGTTAGTCCACACCAAGGAAATTAGAAAGCTTTACTTCGAGAAATCCTGTGCCATTGTGTATCACTTGCTCTTTTTTCGCGGCAATAGTTCGCTAGATTATTTATAATTAATTTACTGCCAGAACACACTCTCCCATTGCGAAGTGGACTTGATTTTTCTGCAGTATCACAGAAACGACAAAAGCAAAAGCACTTTTTTCCAGAACTGTCTCAGCTGGCGTCACCACTGGTCAGATGCTGTTGGACATCGGCACTGTTCGTGCATTTTCGAATGTATGTTCGGGCCCTCACTTTCAAAATAAACAATATTTCCTAATTCTGCCGTCTGTAAATGTATAATGATCGACGGATACAATACCATCTCTGTACTGCATGAGCAATAACGTACAAGTAAATTGATAGATTTCCTTCCCTGAAAAAGTTTACGTGATACTTATCAAACCTTCATGCACATCGTTAGTATTTAGTTTTGAAGTATCTGTCTGAAGTTTATCATCATCCGAGGTCTGAGAAATAATAATATTATCTCCAGCACAGGCAGGTGGTAACCCGGGAAGTATGCTAAAGGTAGAAAATGGTCTTATTTTTATTTTCTCGTACTTACGACTCGTACAGGAAGAGAAAGTATTTTAATTCTACAAAGAAGGGTTTTTTCTGTCGAAAATTCGCCGTTTTTCCCCACAGCATTGCATGGCTTTCTCTCTACTGCGTAAGCGGTGGAGATGTAGTAAAAAGTACCTACCAATTCATGTCCGATTTTTTCTTTTGCAAACAGGATGTGAAAGTAACAGCTGTATTTAAACCCTGTCTTCCACAAAAGGCAATTGAAACACAAGCACGCCGTTTGAAAGTACAAATGTTAATGGAACAACAAAAGGCTGCTGAAAAAGAAAAGGAAATGCGAAAATCAATAAAGGTACCTAAAACTGAAATCTAGTAGAACGTAAAAGCATAGTCACGTATTACGATTTGGAGGCAATTTTTCTATAGCGCTGTGTAAAAGGGCCATGTAAAAAATGTTTATTTTTCAAATTCTGGTTTTTAATTTGGGCAAAAAATGTGTTTCGACCTATAACGTCACATTTTAAGAAGTCACGTCACTTCATATATTATGATATGTGTGATAATATACTTGCCTTTGCTTTCAGTATTTCTAATCGACATTTTTGATGTCACTATAGTTATTCTAAAGAAGGCCATATTGACTCAAATTGTAAAACGTTTCCCGAAACGAAATCATGTGAAAATTTATTCTTGATTCTGGCAGTTAATAATTTTTCAAGTGAATTACATTTTGTATATAAATACCTGTAGTTTTGAGCTTTTGGTACATGTATTTTAGAAAGTATTTAAATACATAGAGTTGGTGTATTTAAAAAAATAAATACTTAAAATTCTTTAAATACAGATGAACATTTTTTTAATTTTATTTTTTTAAGGTCGCTTTTCAACAACTGGATCATAAGCGACCACGAGAATCAATTTATAATTTACACAAGAATACACATTTTTTACAGTTATGTCATTATACAATTACATACAGTGCATACAAGCATATAAATGGTCAAATGTATTAATAATGTAGGTACTTACATATCTGGGATGGGTACACATATTTATTTACATTACACAACAGATTACACATTAGAACACATTACACAAGTAACAGATGAACATTATGAGGATAGTTTCTTCCAACATTCTAATTTCTCCCACACAGCAAAAACCTTTTTAAAAAATTTAATGCTTGTCAAGTCAAAAAAATAACACTTGTAATTTTGGAAAAAAATATAAAACAGCAGTATTACGTTTATGTCCTCTAATAGAGTACATTTAACACTATACATACTAAAAGTTTAAAGAAAAATATAAAACTGTTTTCTAGAAAATCTTGTTGCTGCGCGAAAACGACGTATTCAGAATCTCCGTAATTTACTACGAATAAGAATAAGATTTATCCAATTTTTTGTTACCACGTCCCGACAACACGAGTTCTCCTGTTGAGTAATCGCCGATTTCCACCACAGCATTACAGTGATTTATCTTGGCTTCTTACGCAGTAGGCGAGAGTGAAACAATCTTAATATACTTTTTGAAGGGCCTGTTCGTTGTAGTCAATATTTTTGAGACCCCTTCGAGGGCGGGGCCCCGGGCGGCTGCGGGTTCCTTCACGCATAGCGTGCATTTGCAGAGTTTACAAGAATGAAGAGTAACAATTAATATGTGGAGTCTGCTATTTCTCCACGTCTTTTTACTTTCTCCCTGCGGATTAGAGAGGAAGTTATGAAAACGCTGCACGAAAAACCCGCGAATTTTCGGCAGAAATACTCTTGTTACATGGGATCTGGTGACGAAAAAGTGGATAAATTCAGTTGCTAAATTTAGAAAAAGAAATCTTTTAATACACAGTGAAGTCAGAATTCATGTTTGGTGGGTCCTTGATGCCAAAAAATGGAATAACGGCAAAGCGTCTGTCTGTTCGTCCGTGAACAACGCTAGCAGCTAAACCAATTTTCTCCAACATTGATATTCCCCAATAGACCTGGCTGATTTCGTGACCCCTTGAATTTGAAACCGATATTTTAATTTTTTTGAGGATTTTACATGAAGCCCCTGGGACATTTATCAAATGTTTAAAAGAAATGGCTCCATCATTTTTGATTAAATTTTGTTGTTTAATAGCACTAAGGACGTTGAAAAGAATGGTGCAGATCTCATGTTCGTTGAAAACCCTTTTTTTTAAAAAAAAAATTACAATAGTTCAAACACGTTTCAGTCTCCCTACCACTGAAATATTAACGATAGAATTTTTCCTCTAATGGAATTTGTTCCTTAAAGATAGATTTTGAAATGAGGTCGCATTCAATTTTCCGAACATTTCGCATAATTTTGCGTGAAAATACGGGAGAGAGGGTGCGTACTGTTTTATCACCACTAGTTCAAAATGATTTATCGAGAGCGAGTTGATGCGCCATGATTGTTAGCGGCGCTTATTAGACGTAGGCTAAAGTAAAGGCAATTAAATTGGTTGTGTTCTATAAAGTGAGCAAGAGTGCAACAAATAACAGTTTTGCGATGGAGGCCAGGTTTTTGGCAGCGTCCTTTCGCGGAGGTTCACGGCGGGCAGGCGGGCTCGCTGCTCCGCATTTGTCAGCGCAAATCGCTGCCTTCCCTCAACGCAATGTGACTTGCTTCTTTCTTAATTTTTTAAACCTTTTATTTAGAAATCTGTGAAGTTTCCCAAGAGGGGCTCAAAACGTGGATCCGATGGAAAAAGTGTAAGCTCAAAAGAAGGGAAAAGAAAAACCAAAGATATAGACGAAAAAAGTAACAAGGAAAAGGGAAAGAAAACAAAAACTGAAGGAATCATTGAACCTGAAAAAAAAGAAACTCAAGGATCAATTGTTTTAGAAAAAGTATCTTCACGTGTGGAAATTTTGCCAGAAGACATACTGCCAGCAGAAAAAAGTCTTCTGGAAATTTTAGATCCCTATTGCATTCTTGTGAGAGTCAAATGTTTGGTTGAAATTCTCAACTTTCCAAATAGCAAAATGCCAAGGTCAGTATGAATCACACCATGGAAACACTCATTTCATGTAATCACATAGATGTTATCTAACTTGAACGTAGGTGACAAAAACTCTGTACCTCCTAATTCAACTCGCCCATCAGCTTTTCGGGTAAACTTCGGGCGTCCGGTTCTCGCGGTTGGATCCCTTCCCCACCGCCGTTGGGGCAAGTGACGGTCAGCATGCGAAGTGCCTCGGTTTACTGGAGGGGAGCTACCCATGTTTGTGGATCTTTCCAGGACATTAGGAAAGAATAGTTAAAACATATTTTTGCACGGTTATAAGCACCGACAAATCATCAGATCATTCTATTCTTCACAATACATAATGAAAGTTAATATATTTTGTCGGAAAATATTATAAATGAATTCTAGAAAAAACACTTTTTTTGGGAGGGGAAAGAAGTCTAAGCCACCTAACGTGCTAAAACCCTGTGAATAGAAATTCTGCCTTTTCGACAACATAAATCATTCGTGAGACTGGCAATAAGTAAATATAATTTTGAAATTATAAACATTAAAAAACCTTGGAATACTTATCATATGTTAAAGAATGGATGAGTCGGGCAAATTGTGTTATGTTTAAAATTTATATTTATTATGAACGTGCATAACACAAATAAGAGAACTTAAAATAGCCACAGAAGACGTCTCGCTAAGCTAGTTTGAACAACATTTATGATATGGGGAATGATAAATAATCATGGTTATAGTATAAAATACATTATACTATTTAGAACATTATTAACATACCGCACTGTGTAAAAGATTGTTTAAAAGTGAAAATAGCTTAGTCGCCTTCGAATGGTCAAATCCTTAACTTTCCGTTCTCTCGTAAGATCGTGGAATATACATTTCGAGATTTTGCTCCTTGTGAGACCTCTCGTGCCACGCTGTTGGGTTGGGGGTGTATTAAGGAAATCTTAACTTCCAAGAATTAATAGAAGATACAAAAAAGTCTCATTTTATGGTATTAAACTTAAGAAGCATAGTTCGGGCCCCACTTGTGCCACATGATTCTCCGCATGTGTCCGCGTGTTCACCTACATGTTCCTGGCACGTTCCTAGAATGTTCCCCAATGTTCTCCGCAATTTGCCCCGCATGATCTCGCGTCTTGTGCACTTTCCAAACTGTTCCCCATATGTTCCTCACGCGTACCCTGTTTTACCTCCATTCCCTGCCAGCGTGTTTACCGTTTGTTCCCCCATACGTTTTCTACAGGTTTAACTCAAATTCCAGATTTTAATTTTAAGTATAATTTACTTTTTGACTTTGCTTCATTTTGGGGTTAAAATATAGTACTTCCCAAAATAAAAACATGCGTTTCAAATTCAAGTGACCGGACATCGCCAAGATCGGATTTACTACATATGGTAAAAAAATTTCTGCTAAAAAAATCGCCGATTTTCACTGCAGCAGCCCATAACTTTCTGTATACTACATAGTATGTCGTACTCGAGAAAGTAAAATCTTACATACGTTACATAAATCAACACTCGTGAAACAAAAGAAAACTCCCTGCTAAACACTTTTTGCAATGAAGTCTTCGTCATGCAAAATGTCGCCAAAGCAACAGTTATCCATCTTACATAATTGCAGTGGCTCGGCAGGCCCGCTCGGGCCTCCACAGGTGCAGGGATAGCTCCCGCCGCTCAAGGAACCCGGTGCTCTTGCGTGAAGCGATCACTCAGTCTTGGCAGAGAGTGCTCCAGGTGCGGGTGGACGTGTCCGCCTCCGCCAAGAGCAGCAGGCCTTTGGGTCGCCCGCCGCCCCACCCCTCCCCCGTGCATTACTGCGGACTAATCACACTCGAATCAATTTCGTGGAAATTCTGTTTTGGAATCGGCCATCCCGCCGACGTCCAGAGGTGGCGTTGGGACAAGTGCCCGCCAGGCCAGCGTGGGAGGTGCCCTCGGCACGGCCTCGCCGTTCGGAGTAGTGTTCACTTTCAAAACAGTCATTCACAAAGTGCGGCATGCTCGTTATAGAAAAGTTTATTTAATTAAAAGCAATTTAATTGAATTATTAGTTCAATGTAATTGCTGAAGCGCGTATTTGACGTATACATTAGCATTGACTTCTCATGAAGAAATAAGAGCCTGCGATGTGTGGTAATAAAATCTCACAGCACGTCACGAGCTGTAGCAGTTGGTACGCTCACGACTCGGGTGTAAGTATCTTGACATCACGAATTTACGTGAGTGAAGCGTTACAGATGTGTGAATGTCACACCTTGACTTTTACGTCATATATCATGCCGCTTTACCTCCTAGTATTAATCTGCCAACTTAATTGGGTTGCGGCAGCATGATAGTTTAATTTTGGGAATATGAAGCTAAGTCTGAAATATCAGAAAATTACAATTTTGTAGACATTCTGCTTCCACATAAAGTGATCTCGAATACATTGTTTCTTTACTTCGTTCCATATAGCCTCCCTGGATGTATGAGGTTGATAAGAGCGCGTGCTTCAATTCGAAAGGTCGTGGATTCGAGCCCCGCCTTGGGCACGGTTGTTTTCCCACGCCTCTGATGTGCGAGTGTCGCAGAGGGTCTCGCGATCTGCTGACCCCAGATCAGAGCAACCCGCAAGTGTGTTGCTGTCTAGTGTCTGGCCCAATATGCGATCTATCGGGACGTTAAGGTTATCAGACTGTCGTCTGTATGAAAGCCCTAGTAAATATATTTGTTCATATCCATAATTCTCAAATATGTTTTTGTCCCAACAGAAGTGAAGTTCATCGTATGGAAATTACTTGTCCAGTCGTCAAACCTGATATTGTACTGCTTGGAACGTCTCAGCATGTGAAGTTTGGTCCGATAGCTGTTGGTATTAGAAGCTGCCACGTGTTGAGAGTACAGAATATGACTCAAGAAATAATTTCAGTTTCTACGTCACTAATAAATTCTGTGGGGTACTTTACTTGCCCATCATCAAAAACTATTGTTGCACCAGAGCACATATTACTTTTACCAATTACGTTTTTGCCCCAGAAGGAGACTAATGAGGTATTCTACATTTTAGTTACTACTACGGCTCCCGTTCTTGTGAATTGCTTGTTGCCAGTGGTCGGTGCCTCTGAATCTCTTACGAAATCTCTTCAAATTTAAGTCAGTCTACTTCTCTTAGAAAAACGTTGCATTACTTAAACGATCAGATACGAGCATAATTGAATTATGTTTGATCATATATGATCATACATGATATATTCGTTTATTACGATACATTATATACCATTCGAGGTTTCACAGAGCAAATTTTGAAATGGCTACATACTGGCTAAAGAAGCGCTAGCTCTTCTCCAAACATCGCGCACAGTTTTTACAATTGAAGGGTTTCTAACAAAAGCATTAGTAATAAATTGAAAAAATTGATTTAATGATGCCATCTTGTAGTGTGAACTTTTATGCTCAGAAGATAACATCGACTCTGCCTGAACTGCATTAGTCGTAAAGAAAACGAGCGAAGAAAAATTGGTGAGCTAAGATAGAAATGTTTCTTCTCATTTCCTACAAATTGTATTTTTGAACTAATGTTGTTTTACCGAGGAGCTCTTCAATTGTTCTAGACTCAGTATTTTGCAAATTACGTTATAATTTTAAGTGTTTTAGTACCGTTTGCTATCACAAACAAATTAATATAAGATAAATTTATTTAAACTGCAAATGGGTATAACCCGGTGGCAGCTAATTACATAAGTTAGATAATATGGCTAACCTGCAAATTATATAATATTATACAATAATAGCTGTTAAGACAATAATTAAAATAATAAAAATAATAATTAAAATAAAACTGACAGTATTCGAGTAAAACACTTGAGTGTGCGGATGTGTGTGCTCCCGCCACTCGCTGCTAGGCCCCTCGCCGTGCCAATCGAAACGCATGTGTCATTCGACGTGTCTCGGTTCTCCTGACGGGGAACTGGTTATTTGTTTTCGTATCCAGATAGAATATTCAAGTAAATTTTCTAAAATAGGTTTTTAGTGATTTAGCGCTGTAATCTTAGTGATAACGCCGGGAATTAAACCAATGCCTCCTAAATCGATCTATGTAGGTGACGTTGATTCAACACCAGTACCCACAGGCATTTTTAACTTAATACACCACAGTTTTCTTTCGCGACGTTGGCAACACTGATGTTGACATCTTTAAGTGAACAATTGATTTATCAAGTAAATCGTACTGCAGTTTCGTATCAATTTAGATTTCAATTTTCGTATTTTCAAAAATAAATTCGCGAAAACCTACGAACAGTATTGCCACGGAACTTATTAAACTTGAAGAATTTAAAGAGAATAAGGAGAAAATAAAACTATGAGTAATACTAGAGAATAAATAAACGTTGTGTTCGACTTCGCACTTTTCAGTTCTTATGTAAGTTTGCAAATACTTATTTTGAAATGAATGTGACACGCAATTGATTCTTATTAAAATTAACTAACACCTTATTGGCAAAAAACGAAAAACATTCGTCTTTTAATGTTAGATTCGTGTGCAATGCTAGATTCGCATACAAAACAATTAATAGAGCAATTGCAGATGTAGAAATGAACACAAATTAGATTAATTTTGTGAAGTTATAATCTCTTCAAAAATTAGGGAAGAAAAATATGAACATTTTAAGGAAGAATCACATGCCGTTGTAAAAGATGTTGCGACAGAATGTTCGGAACTAATTTGGGAACGATCTGCATTTTTACATTTAGCATTAGTGCTAATGCAAATGTGCTCTGTGCATTTTTGTGCACATTAGCAAAAAAGCGGGAAAACGTTGCTGTACTCAAATTTAACTATTAGCATGAAAACCTGCAAGTATTTGTTACATGGATCATAATTTTGTGATTCCGACAAGACCAGTTCATATCCCGTATGGAGGTAACACGCAGCGCCATCGTGATGGTATAACATCTGCGCCCGCACATTCAACATCCTTTAAAAGCGTAGGGAGGACCGGAGTTATACATTCCAGCTACTGAATGGCGCTCAAACACTCGGGCAAGGAGTGAGGACCGATAGCATCCACAATGACAACCAACACAATTACAGAGAATCACTCTTACGTGAGATACGCACATGTGCATTTTCCCCTGTCCACACATGCAAATGACGCCCATTAATTGTTGCAGTCCTTTTAAAAATACGCTTCATCTGTCCAAAGAACGGTTTCTGAAAGACCTGGTTTTCTTTGCATTTGCTGCACCCGGTGGAAATGGAAAGTTCGTAATCTCTCCGCTTGAATTGTTCGCCCGGTGGCGGACCCTGACGCGTTGACCTCGCGCGCTGCGTGTCTTGCGCTCGCTTCCGGGGCTTCGCGGATGGCGTTAGGCCAGGACGAAGAGTATCCAAGTTTAGCACATTCATCTACATTACATATGCAATATGGTTGCAGTGTATTAGCAATGAGGAGTGAATCGTCCTGAATGCGTCGAGAAAGTGCTGACCGGGAGGTCGTAGGTTCGAGTCCCGCCGGTGGAAGGATTTCTGACACTATCTTGAGAAATGCCCCCCCCCCCACTTCCACAGATGCCGCTGAAAATACTGGTGCTTTACGTGGGGTTCAAACCCACAGACTTCGTGTAAAGTGTTCTTGGGTGCACCTGCCCCGAGTCCCTGACCCATCACAAGGCACATATTACTCTTAACTATTTATTTCCAACACGACTGTTACAAATTATAAGATTTTGTATATTGATTTTGACACAATTCTAAATTACGAACTTTATTCAATGAACGACTAGAAAAGTTTATATGAAATGGGTTTTCTATCACATAGTCGAGGCACTTTGGTCTTGAAGGCACTCACAGCTCCAGTCTCGTTTCTTATTGGCTTAAGGGTGTAACGCCCAGGGCCTGGGTGGACTTTGTACTGAACTTTAGGTCTGGCCGGATATTTGCAGCTGAGGAAGCCACATTGTTTCCGGTTTATGGGTTTGTATTCCCACGTCATTATGGGATCGTAGTCCGTTGGACCAGGCCCTTTATCCACATCCGGAATTAAAATTTCTTTCGGGGTTTCGCTCATTTTTCCTTTGTACATGTCGCTCAGCAGCAAATCTAAACCTGAAGGAAGACCGTACGGCCAGTTAAGGCATCCCCTGAACAGCGGAGGGCCGAAGTGATTCTTGATGGTCGTCTCGTCTCTCGGACCTGAAAAACAAATTCGGGGTTGATCGTTCTAAGTATACGGGATGTTTACTGGCGACACGGGAGGCGAGTGTAGAAATGGGCAATAGACAATATTCTGAGGCCCACAAAATATCTGAATTGATTTGCAATCTGTCATTTAAGTAAATGTTAAATTATTAATGTAGTGATTGGTTTGATTGTTTAACACTGTTAAATTACTAAGGGGTTCATTACAAATTTGTGTGTATGATTTGTGTGGATTTTTGAATTAATGAATTGAAGACATTTTATTTTATTTTATTAATAGCCATTAACATCCCATGTGGACATGGGACTCCGCCTAGGCAGAGTAGCTTACAAAAAAGCTTCTCGAACAGCCACTTAGCGAACAATATTACTTAATTTCTAAACTAGTCTCTTGATTCTAACACCAATTGTTGTTTAAAATCATTAATAAGTACTTGAGTTTGTATGTTCTCCACTTGTACACTTATCACACTGTGTATTGATTTGTGAATAATTCGCACCAATATTTCCATTCCCCTCGGTCTTTTGTTACTCTCGTCGTTTGTCCGTGTATTTTAATGCGTTTTTGTAAACAAACCCTTCATATATTTTTTTGAATTCGGTGTTCACTGAGTAAAAATTATCCACGTGAGAGCTATTTCAAAAATAAACAATAAATCAAAGAATAAATAAAAATGGCGTCATGTCATTTTATTGCTTTGAGCAGAATCCGTACAAAGCCTGCCGGCCTACCTCATTGGCCAGCGTGCTCGCTTTCCACCACGCGGCCCCGATTGCGATTCCCGGCGAGGCAAGATTGTAATGCGCGTTTTCCTTGCAACGTCCCAGTATATGTTGCCGAGTAACGATGAGAAAATTCACTTCTCAGGTTGAGAAGACCGGAATACGGCGTGGGGATGCTTTCGTGCCATAACGGTTATGCCGCCATTCATTACAAACCGTTCTCTATACTACGTATGTAGTAAGCGAGGAAGTGAAACGACTTGGTGTCCGTCGTCGACCTCTCCGCATTGGTATGCGACTGCAAAGCTGGTCTGCGCCCAGGTCCTGTCGCTCTCTCCGCCTACCCCGTTGTTTACTGCTGCGCCCAATCGGCCGCTCATCGTTAACTCTGCCGCCCACTTCGGCGCCCACTAGTTCCCTGCCCCCTCACCCCATTGGCCTGCCTCGCGCACCGCCTGGCAATTCTGCAGATTGCATTAAACTACAGTTGGTAAAAAAACATTGTGTGGTCAGCTTTTGAAGCGCAATCAATTTAAAGCCCATTTCGAGCGCTGTCAATCTGTACTAAATTTATAATTTCTGTTAAATTTCAGCTCTCCCTTTTTCTATTATGCATATTCTGCTGATCTACATATAACTTTGTATTAAATCTTAACTTATTCATTTTCTGACAATATGTAATACATACTTTGTACTTTTGTAAAAAAAATTTGCTTTTGTGACCGCTAAATGACCGCTAAGCTCGATAACACATTTTATTAATCGTTATAAAATAAATAATTTCTGTCTTCTTTAAATGCTGTATTATTTTAGTACCTACCTGTAAACAAATCATAAGGCCCACGCAGCGTTATCCTCCTGTTTACGAATTCTACAACTGACTTATAATCTTTCATGGACATGTATCTGTTAGGTGCCAGCGACCAAGATGGGGGATCTTTCAAACCTCTTTCACCAGAAGCCCAATCGAATGAGCCAACAGGTGTGAACTGATGCAGAATCATTTCTTTGTGCTTTCTTATATACATTCCTGAAACAATGTTCACTTTATAAAAACTATTATTCCTTAACACATAAGCAATCGCGTGGGATATTACAATGCCACCTCTTTCCTAATATTACAATGCCCCTCTTTCGTAATATATTTCTGAAAGACGTATTCCTGGCACCCTTACATTTCAGGTACCTTTCTGTGAAGTCGTAAAGAAACTGATATTCAAGTCAAGGAAAATTAATGCATCTCAGTGGTATCCCATTTTTTCTCTCTTAGGGTTTTCTGGCACACGA
Organism: Gryllus longicercus; assembly: GCA_038098605.1. Classification (NCBI taxonomy): domain Eukaryota; kingdom Metazoa; phylum Arthropoda; class Insecta; order Orthoptera; family Gryllidae; genus Gryllus; species Gryllus longicercus. The sequence goes on along the minus strand of JAZDUA010000121.1, from coordinate 2,970,193 downwards.
TCCTTCGTTATACAAGGAGAGCAGAGAATTGGATCGTGGGCATCAACTCAATAATATTCACAGACAATAAATACAGAAACTCATATGGCAAAATTCCTGAATTTTGTTGGCTGGAGTCGGATATTAACTGTCCTTAGAAAAAGATCCCTCCTCGATGACGTCCTTTTACCACTGTTTACGGCAATAGCAATGAAAATTCAGCAATATTAACTTTAAACCTTAAACATGATGTACATGTGGAAACTCCAGTAAAATATTTTTCATCTTTTTAAAGCTAAATTTTGAACTATGATTTAGAAGACGCGAAACCATTGGATAGTTGAAATTCAGATCTATCTATTTTTTATCTCTAAAAATGTTTATCTTTGCAAATATATTTCAGAATACACATGTTTATTAAGACTGATAATAAAATATAACGATAATAAAATATAAGCATAAACGTATAGTTTCTTTAAAATAATATAAAAAGTAATTAAGGTTTCTTCGAGATTCAGTATTGGCTTTTAAACCTAATCCATTTTAAACGAGTCAAGTTCTAAAGAAAACCTTTTAATGTACGTTGCTTACATTACTAACCCAGTTATAAACAAATTAATATTCTCCACATCCCACTAAATCCCTGATACTGCTAAAAGCACTAGCTGTGGAAAATTTCCCAAGACGAATGACTTGTAATATTGTCATTCCTTGAAAAAGCAATAAAATGTTCACGCCACTCACCTGGTGGAGGTAATGAAGTTCGGTCTTCAGAGAATCTTTTCTGTCTGGTAAAATCTCTATCTCTTAACTTATTATGTGAACATTTCCTGTGTATATATGTTGGATTTAGAACATCGTGCCATCCAGGACCCAATGCTCGACGAGCATCATTTCTTTCTTTTAAGATCAGGGGACGCGCATATCCTACATTATCGAAAGAAGATATTGTGAAAAATTCAATAAATATTTTGGACAGAAAGTAAAAATGTGCACAGATATTTCTACTTACCTAAATTTCTACTGAACTCTTCTGTTTCCAACTTCCGTTTAAAATCTATGTTCGGTAAATGCCTTCTCAGCTTTTCGACGTTGTAGGATGCAGGGCCTAAATTAGGATTGTCTGCAACACTTCCTACTCTATTGAATTTTGGGTGCATACCTTTAAAGGAAAGAGCCATTGTGAGTGATACACAGATTGCATTTCCTCAACAATATACACCGTTTCCTAGGGACAACACGGAATATATTTATATTATTATTATTATTATTATTATTATTATTATTATTATTATTATTATTTAAGTAGCAAACGGGTTTCACTTTTTACATAATTATAAAAATCTACACATTGTATCTTTGTTTAGGAAAACGAGTTCTTCGAAATATATTCAGGAAGAACAATTATTGGAATCAGGTTGAGCGGAGAAGGTGTGCCCCCGAGGTATGATATTTCTCCGGAGTTTTTGGTGTATCGCTTCGACTACAAAAAGAGCCTGGGAAAAATTAGAGATGAATGCGTCATTGAGGTAAGAATTTAATATATACAAGCACACTGTTTTGATAGATATGATTGAATTTGAACTTTGTATAACGGTAATAAAGTGCAAATTGACTCTTTGACGATAGAAACATACTTACATTGTTTAAACGACAATGAGTGCTTTATACAATAGCTATAAAGCTCAAATTGACTGTACGTTTTAGTTAGAAAACGTTTTGTATGGGAAAAAGAAAAGGGCTGTTTTTAGGGTTTTTCCGGCAATTATTCGAATTTTTGTCGACGTAAAAACCATCCTTGAACTTCAACAAACATTAAAAAGAAAAGAATTGGCAAAATTGGTCCAGGCGTTGTTGAGTTATGCGCTTACCAACACATTTTGCGATTCATTTTTATATTATAGAGATTATAACATTACACAACTAGTGGTGCTACTGAATGAAACAGACTTTCTAATACAAGTTAGTTTCGTTATTAAGTCTGGCCATCTTATAGAGTTTGCCTCAATCCCTTCCCAGCTGCCACCTTCTGGTGTCTAAAGAACATTTATTTCAATTTTTTCTTCTCCTAATAGTAAAATTGAAAGACAACAAATAATACAGCAAAATAATATGTTATCTTATAGAGTGGAGTTAGCACTATCTATAAAAAAAAGTTAAAGAAAACTAGTGGTACTACAGAATGGCACAGACTTTCCCATATTAGTTTTCTCTTTCCTTTGGATGTCGGTACGACTTGCCACATTTTCTTGCCAGCTGCCATATATCGCCGCCCGAAGTCCTTTTTTAAAATTTTCGGTTTTGAATTTTTAGGTTTTATAATAGAAGAACGGAAATATTATTTACGAATGTTAAAGAACAGTAAAATATTGTCCTAACTGGCAATTTTCTTTGAAAAATTTGGAGCTGTTTGTATGAAAGATGCGTTTAAACGCTACCGAAAATGCGAAATTTGAACCTCTTTTCACAGAAAACTATAGTGTTTCCGAAAATCTCTATATAAAGTCATTTCCAGCAATTTGTAAAGGCGTCAGAAATATTTCAGAAAATTACATTTGTATAATTTTAAAAGAAACAAAGAATATAGCAAAATTAATTTGATGTCTTCTTAAACAGGTCAGTTAGCACTATAAGTTCGAAAAGTTTGAAGAAAGAATTTGGAACGGTTTTTGAGAAAATGGCGTTTGTTTCTGAAAATGCGAAATTTTGAGCTAATTTTAACAGAAAATGGATGTTTTCGAGAAACTTTATCTGCCATGTAAAGCACATGTACTAATAAATAAGTTAATAAAAACAAATTGATGTTTAATGTAAATACTAACGTCGTGAGAAGCAAGTTAAAAAAATAGATTTCTGTAATTTTTGAAAAAAACAACAACAAAAGAATGTAACTGTATGGCGTTTATGTTATCTAAGATAGTGCAATTATTATTATTCTTACCAAAAGTTTAAAGAAAAAATTTGGAGCCATTTTTTTAGAAAATCTATTTTTGTATTTTTTTTTTTAATTGCACATATTGCTCGTAATATTGCGCAAAAACTACTAAAAGTTTCAAACAATTGTACATGACCTTAATGAAAGAAGTTCTAGGAGGACGCGGAAATAATTCACTTCTGCATTGCATGAAATCTTGTTTTTAACATATTTTATTATAGCCTTTATTTCAATTACAATTACGCAAAAACTACAAATATTTCAAAAAGTGCATGAATTTAATTAAAGAATTAATTGTGGAAAACGAATTTCACTTGAAAAAAAACTGTCTTGTAGAGTGTAGTTTCAGGCAGGGACCAAATATCGAAATTGTAGCAGTAAAGGTACTTATCCCAGTGCGAAAATATCTTTACCTCCATTATTACGTTTATCCAAAATTCCTTTAAAATACCGGCATGTGACGTCAAATATCAGTAGTTTTACAAGTGTTTATCTTAATGATACGAATATATCGGTAAAAACCTCTCTTTAAAGGTGTTATACGGATATGTTCATGAGAAAATGCTAGTAATTCTGTAGAATCGTACTGGACTTCTTCGGGAAATCAGTGCGATTTTTATCGCACGAATGCGCGTTGTAATTTTTGCGTCAGAGGAGCAAGTGTTGACGAGGCCCACGTTCTGCCCGAGAGAGTCTAGAGTTCGAGTCTCGACAACGGCGGCGGATTTTAGACATCAGTCTCATTCTAGCTCGGTCGAATTCCACCGTTGGCTGTAAAAGATTTCTAATGGCCGGCAACTTTCCATGGTTTCTCAGATGAGTACGAGGTGAATGCCGGAGAGTTCTTTAACAAACGAGCCTCTTATCGCGCGTGATATTTCCTTCCTCATCCTTTCACCTTAAATGCACACACTCATTCACGAACTTCACTACCAGACACATCGGGAGATGCGTAGAGTTTGTCCCGGGCGACGCCGCATTTCACACTAGATGGAGAGGAGCACTGCCTCTTCCACATTTATTGATTGATTGGTTCATTGAAGTATCCGACAGTTTCTGCCTCAACTGTTGTTAGCCCTGTTTGTGTAGTGCATGTTTGTAACCCGGGAGACGGCGGTGCTCCTCTGACGCTGGATCGTTGCTGTGGGCTTGCGGGGGATTTCCCCTGCAAGGATCTCCCCCAGCGGGGTTCCGCCCCTGCCGGGACTCCAAACGTGTGTGCTAGTGTAGTGCGTGTAAGTGTGTGATAGTAAGGAGAGAGATTAGGACAAAGAAGAGGAAGGAAAGATCTCGCGCTCTCCTAGACCCGTTTGTTAGGGTACTTGCTGCTCAGGCATTCACTTATTAATCGGAGAAATCGCGGAAAACTTCCGATAAGAGCAGCCGGACAATGACAGCCAATGGCATTCATTAAAAGGAATATACACTTTCCTTTTAATGGCATTCAACCCATAGAAGCAAAGCTTTCTCCTCTTATAAATAGACTTTTAATACTGATCATTTGTAATATGACATGAGATATTTTTTATTGAAATTGGAATGAGATAGTTGTACGATTCGTACTGAGATAATTTGTAATATTCCCTAAGATGAACATGAAATTTTACTGTCATATCCTACAGCTCATCTAATCTACATTTTCCCCTTCGACAATTAAGCTAAGTCATCTAATATTTTCGTGGGGAGTATTGTTTCAAATAATGTAAGGTGAAGTGAAAATCGCTCGTCCCTTCCTAAGGAGGTAACAAACTGCAACTTAGACAAATGACGGTACTAACGTACCTTCTCCTTTTCGGTGTCATCGAGCCTGCTTATCTAATATTTTTACATGTCCACTAAATAACTTAAAGATTCACATTAAGTAGTAAGTGCACTTCAGCTTGAGATATTCATGCGTACATTCTTCCTGCAACTCTCTCTGGGCCATCTAAGTATTTTGTCGGAATTATACAGAATTGTGGAGCAAATCAAGTTAAGCATTGGCGCAAGCATGAACGCGTCGCTCATCGTTTGTCAGTAACATTTATTGGAACATTTGAATTATTGGAAAGAAACATGACTGTCATTTCTAATTAACACTGCAAACTGCTTGACAAACACGTGCGATTAAAAAGTCCGAAAAAATAGTATTTTTTTACCAGCAAACGCGTTGGTTGATAGTTACTTTCCATGATTTAATGTGTACAACAAATAAAGTAGATCAGTTACATTTAATTTAAAATGCATAATTTCGTCAAATTAAACAAATCTCACAGGAAGAAAGTCACAAAAAGTTTTTTTTTTAAACGCCTCAGCTCTTACCTCTTACCAGCTTTACCTTAAGATCTGCGTTTGAATTTTGTATCTCACGGTTTTGTTTCTTTTTGTAGATCTATAACAAATGTAGAGCTCCTCTACCATTTTCATTAGTTGAAGAAACGTTAGCGTACAAAGAAGAGATAAGAATGTCTGCCATTCCGTCAGAGATAGATGTAACGGACGAAAAGAAAGATAAAAAGAAAAAATCGACCCAAAAATTGAAAAAAGGAGGTGAAAAAAGAAGCAGATCAGGAAGTAGAGGTAGAAAAACAAAGAAGTCTCTTGGCAAAGTTTGGAAGCAAATGGACGGCGAACTTCAACCTGAAGAAGTCACCACGTTGACCGAAAATGTAACCGATGTAGGCACAATTGGATCTCCGTTTCGAACAATAATCGAAGAAGGTGGAAGCGAATTTGTGGTTCCTCCCATGCAAAAAGTATCCTTTATTGTGAAATTTTCCTTACCTGAACTAAATGTTGAGGAGTCTTTAATGGAAAAAGATATTTCTCAAAGACAATCTTCAGCCTCTGGGAAGAAAGGGAAGAAGAGAAAGAAGAGTGCCAAGGGAAAAGACAAAAGAAAACCAAGAGCAAAGTCAAGGGCGGGGTCGAAAGGACGTGGCGATGACACACCGCGACTCGACGATCAGACAGGAAAGACTAGTCTCGACCCAGATGCCAATCAAATTCAGAAGAAGATTCAATATGCTGCCAAATATAACCTTATTCTGGGAAAAACAATGAATGTGAAAGAGTTTTACTTTACAGTTTCTTCCGGTGTTAAAATCCAAGGCGAATTAAAGACCAAGAAATAGTTAAAACACAAAAACAGGATGTTTAGTAATGGGAAGAAATGAAATAATACTTAGTAAATATTGTATCGTAATAAAATAAAGAAATACATGATAACTCATTTTTAATTGAGTTTAAATTTTTTCTTTCGTTTTAAATTACAAAATTTGTGAAGTTTGCAACACATTCGTTACTAGTTTTATTTGAGTTTATGGAACATACGGAGTTATAACAATTTTAATCTCATTTACTCTGTACAAATACGTCATTTTGACTTCTTTCCTTTTTCTTTTCCTTTCTTTCCTTTCTTTCCTTTGCCTTTCACATCTTCTTCGGGGGGCTGCACTTGATAAGAGACAAAAGGTATTTTAGGAGTTTCGGGGTACGTTGTCGTGTAGCTAATAACTTTTGTCAGACATAACATTTCATAAACAGTTTCAATTTGGGTGGGAGACAAACTTTTCACCTTCTTTTGGAGATGGAGTGGCATGCGATCTTGCATTAATTGATTTAAATCAGCATAAAACTGAAAAAAAGTAATACATAATTTAATGCAAAAACATTTTCTAGTTTAGAGCAAAGTCTTGATTTTCAATTCTGAAAGCAACAAAATACATATTATCTCAAAAAGAGGGATGAATATTTTAATATTATATTTTATTTTATCTGAAGGGATGTAACAACAGTAGTCTTCATTTTTTTCACCAGGTCCAAACTAAGGTCATCTGGATGCACCATGCCCATAGCAAGATGATATGTAAGCAAATTTGATAGAATATTGGTTTAAAATTTTCTTTAGATGTCGAGACCAGAGTACCACGCCAAATGCACGAGTGCGATGAAAAATGTTGATCACGAAAAGTTAATGAGAATGATTAATCAAACATTTCTCCTGGATTTTAGGCGAAAGAGACAGGCCAAAGAGATGGCGGTTTTGTGCCATTTTCAAGACGATTGGCACAAAACTCCGTGAGTTAGTGCTGGAATAGTATTTTTTGCAATTAGTTTATGTTATGCTTTATTGAAACGATGCAAAATGACTTTCCACATTATTAGCACAAAAACGAACTCTTGCATTTTTGTAGCGATACTTGTTGCTTCTCGCTGAGTATCTCCTTTTTGATAATTATCGTCAGAGATAAAGCCTAACGCGTAAAGTATGTGCGAGTTTGAATCAAGCATTGCTTCCGTGGCAACAAAGCCCGTTTCCCAACGCGAATCCGAAAGTTTCATTAAAAGATTTCCATTGCCAACATGAATTTTAAGCACACATCATCTGTGCGTTGAAGCAGAAAAAATGTGAAGCGAATCATTCGTTATTCATAAATCAATGAATAGGAAGAAGATTCATACAAAGTTATCCCACAGCGATATTTAAGATTTGATGAAGCTTCTGCTTTGAACCTTTGGCAACATTCGGTTTTTCATTAACAAATATGATACAATTTGCCAATGGTACACCCTTTTTAAGTGACACCTGCTGAAGGACAAAAGATCTAATGTAGAAGATCTATTGACAGAACTTTTAGGAGTTAAGCTGAGAGAATTCTTCTTGGGACGGAATGGTATTCCTTTGTTCTTATTGGACCAATAGCTGAAAATCAAACTCGAATGGATAGTCAAGAACTGAAAGTTTATTATGATTGTTCAGATGATGAGCATGGCTGGAACATATACATTTTAATTTAAATTGATTTTTTTTAGTTCTTTGAAATTCCTTTAGCGACCAAAAGTGGTTACATTAGCTACAGAAATTGTAGTAGCTTTGTCAGTTTGGCAAAATAAAATATTTGCATACAAACTGCAGTAAAATAATTTATCACAATCGAATGTAATGAAAATAGATACATTGTATAATGAAAAAGCAGACATGTTCGCAGGTGCTTCGGACAATATCAAACTCGTCCAAATTTTCCAAGCAAAAGCAAACATGTCCAACTGTAAACCTGAAATATCGTCATAAATATAACTGATTTGATAGCGGTATGCGTATACTATTGTAACAAGACTAGCAAGCAGTACAGCAAGCAGTACACATTACATTCTTCGAAAAGGCTATAACAATAAGGTTTTCGCTGATTCTGAAAAATCCAATTTGATGGACATGTTAATTGCATGAACAGTCCTCATACATTACACTAATAAATTAACAACGCATGTGCGTCTGTGATAGTTACTTTCGTTCCAGGAATAAATTCTTCTTTGAAATCGGCAGACCATTCTGTGCAATCCAAGAAACCCACTCTTGACGGTGATACAAGCAACGTATTGTGTGGAACCTGGAAAAATGCAAATTTCCTCTTACCAGCTATTTTTATATTGAATGTTCCTTCATTGTACAATTTGTATACATAAATTGTTCTGGATATTCGAAACTATAACTACACATTATTTATTATCCTTCAAAAAATGAAATTGAAAGTTATTATTTAATAGAACATTGAACTTCTTACTGGATGCCAACGATCCAGAAATTCGCGCATTAATATTACTATTTTCCTGCGTTCCACCAATAAATTCCAACGACTCCAACAAAAATTGTAAACTCCGCTAAGTATGGCCATACAATGATAAAGGTGATCTTCCAAAATTGTGTATTTTGGCTGGCAACTCACGAAACAATACGCATCACTATCTGGAAAAACGTCCAGTCCTTTGCTTCTCAAAATCTGTAAATGAAGAAGTACAATGAAAATGCAATTAATTTCCTAACGACTGATTGATTAAATGCGGTGGCGTCTCCTCAGTATTGGCGAATTTCTATGCACTCACTCAAAATAATTCCTTGAAGTTTCTCTAATACGTTTCCTAATGAGAGGAGAGTAAGTTGTCTCAAAGAGTTTATGAAAAAAATGTAATTGCGAATGACGCGTCTTTCGGAAGGAGCGAACCCCGCGAAAATTGAAGCAGCCACGCCCACAAACAATGCACGAATATGGGTGTCTTGGCAATCGTAAACGCGGCTCGACTGTCGTGTGAGTATCCAGAAGATACTAATGAAGTACGAAACGACTAGAACCCGTGTCTGCGTTCGCTGTTCCCGTTGGCGGCTGGCTGCCTGACAGCGAGGACCCTTTCGCACCTCCCTCATGTACCTCCTCCTCCTAAGCCTTTTACCTCCTCTCAAAAACGAATAGCCTGATTGAATGAAATCATAGCTTCTATGATTGCCCTGATACTCTGATATTTAAAGAACATGAACAAAAAAAGCGTTTTTAACGTTTTTTTGTGTGTGTGTGTGTGTGTGTGTGTTTCTCTTGCACTGTAATGTTCTTGTAGAGAAAGGAAAGCTTACTCTGGAAGTGGGGAAGCGAAAGAGGGGATGAAAATGCTGTTTCATACTGAGCAAATGCAGGGTATTATGGTAAAGTTTAGAGGTTACAATTTATATACAAATATTTATTTCTTAATCTAATATATACATTAATACATACATATATACATTTATACATTTTAGTTGCCGTCTGGCTTAATGAAAATTCTTACTTCTATGAGTATTATACATATATACATATATTTTTTATGATACATAAATCTATTCTAGATCTACGCAGGGACTCCAGCTTGTCGTCTGGTGTTGTTGCAGATCGTTGTTGTCGTTGGTGTTGTTGTTCCGCAGCTAGCTTCCTGTGGCGCGGGGTGGAGGAGGGCGCCTCTGTGGACTCTGTCCCGCGCTATCTGTTTGTACTCACGCGGGGCCAGGTGTATATTGCCGGTGTGCGTGTAGTAGCATGCCGCACTGCTATCAATGGCCTCAGTGACTATTTTTTCCCTTAAAGCTTTTAGTTTGAGGCCATCCGCAACTTTCTTTAGTGCGGCGTCACTACCCGCACACCATTCTCCCAGTGCCCCTATCACAAGCGGGAGTACTTCGGCGCTGTGGTAACCGACGGTAATGAGGTGAGCGCGGGTGGCTTCGTATTTTAGGCGCTTCTCTTCTAATTTCTTCTCAAGTTTGCCTTCTCGTGCGTCAGCCACCGCGAAGTCTACCACGAGTGCCATTCTGCCCCGCGCGAGTACGAGATCAGGGCGACTGCTGCCCACCACTGCCTGATTCTCCCGGAGCACCTGCCACCCCGCTGCAATGGCTGCTTCTTTATAAATGGCCCCGATGTTGTTGTGTCGGGCGTTCCATAAAGGTGACAGGTAGCGGCACCCCGTGGTAACGTGACCAATGTTCTCGGATGCTGGTTGCCCGTTGTTCCACGTACATTTCATTCTACAACTTTTGGTCACGTTACCTGGGCAGCAGTTGAGAGCTGGAGAGGAGTTGATCCTGGCCGGAAAAAGAAACTTATAGGTGGGAATTTTCATGTTCCTGCCAGACTGTAGGAAGTAAGTAGATTCCTTCCCCAACCCTTTGAGAGCGCTTGCATATATGCCTTGGGCGGGCTGTTCCAGCCAGCGCTGGGAGTGTGCCCTATGGAAAGCGTCACGTAGGCGTCTCACCAGCGATGACCGGTCCTTGGCGCTCAATGTCACTCTGTTCTCATCTCCATTCCCCTCCTCCGTGTTCGTCCCCAGTCGGCAGGTGACTGCATCACCGCAGGAAGTGGCGGAGTCTCTGAGGGCACCAGTATCCCCAGCGGTGCTGCTGCAGCCCGGACGGGTCGAGAAGGTTCGAGGATGGGACTCCACACCGGCGGCGTCGCCCGCACTTGCTCCTACGGTTGGTATCAGCTCCGGGTCGACGGCCCCGACAGGAGAGGGAGTGCTAGAGGTCGCTCCTCGCGGTTCCGCTATGCTGCGCCCAGTCGGGCCCAGCGGGGGTTTCGTCCGTTCGTACGCAGGTAGGGGGAAGGTGTGGGGAAGTGTGATGTCAGGAGTGTGGGTGTTCCCTATTGCTGTGAAATTCCATTCTATTTTAAGTCGTTTGGATGCCTGCCTTGCCCGCGACCAGAATGTTAGCGGTCCATAGCTGCGTTTTGTTTTCTCATTGTTTAGATAAAGTAGGAGGGAAGGTATGCCGGGCTCACTTTCAAGGCAGTACGCCGCTTCCTCAACTGCGTCTTGTAGAGCTGCTTCTCTAGTGTACGTATCTCGGCAAGTCAATATTTTGAACGCAGAGTCGACTGCCCAGAAGTCTGCCTCCGCGCTCAAGCATTGCATTCCGATCGCTCCATCGTCCCTGTGGCCGTAGATAAAGGAGGTTGATGCGCGTTCAGGAAGGGAGAGAAACTCCTTCACGTTTGCCCTAATCGCCGTGTCCATTACCTTTAGCTTATTTTTGGCATACCTTCCCATCCTCAGTGGAAAGATCATTGTGGGCAGAACGAACTGGCAGAGGGCGTCCAGCTTCTGCCAGTCGTATAGACATGAGTCTGCTATTTGACCCGCAACGATTTCCTGTTCTCTGAGCCCAGTCCAGTCTGTAATTACACTAAACCCCACCGGGCATCCTAAGTACTTTGTGGACTCATCAATGTCGAGGTCCTTAATCCGTTGTCCATCTATCCTCAAATCTGTATCGAGCCTTTTCCTCCTTACTATCGCTAGCGCAGCACATTTAGTCGGTTTAACCTCTATGTCCGTTTTCTTTAGCTTATCCTGGACAGCATTCACTGTTTGCTGTAGTTCTTCCCTGCTGTTTGCCATTATTGCGATGTCGTCAGCATACGCAAGAATGGGATTGGGACTGGTTGAGGCAGCCGCTGCGGCTCTGATTGAGGCATCAATCACTAAGTTGAAGAGTGCCCCGCTTAATGGGCATCCCTGGCGTATACCCCTTGTTATCGGGATCGGGTCGGTAGGTCCCTGTGCTGCCAGAACTACGGTGAATGTGTTCTTATAAATGTCTTCCGCAATTCTGATAAACTCTTCCCCAGCTCCCGCCGCTTTCAGAGCGTCGCGGATAGCTCCATGAGAAGATGACGACTGAGATCTGCGATTGAGATCATCAATTGCTGTCTGCAGGATAGGAGAGGACGGTCCGTTTATTTACATTCAATTGTCTAATCCGAAATGTTCAGAATTAATCATTTTGACAGTTTTCTTTATTTATAAGAGATTTGGATATTGTTTTTAATTGCGTCTAGGCGTGAGTATATTGTCATGACTGAGTCATTATATTGATAGTCTTCGATGAGGTGCACCGCAAACCCAAGATTAACCTTAAGTGTACAAGAAATATGTAATTGGAAAAAAGGCATTTTCAGATGGCAGCGCTTGTTTTTGTCGTAAAAAGATATGAATACATACATGTCTTCTGCATTAAATAGTTATTGCTTTACTTTTAGTAAATTAAGCGTGATTATTACGTATTTACGAGTTTCACAACCGAAAGTAAAACATTATGAACGATTTATGTGTTCTGCTGAAAGAGTGACAGATGAGTGAACATTTGTAGGGAAGTGTTTTATTACAATGGAGTATGAAAGCGTTCGTTTATGTGGTGAAGGAATGGTTATTCCAAGTGAAGAGAGTACGTTTGGCGAGAAGAGTAATTGAAGTAAAAGAGTAATGGTGAATGGGTACGTGGAGGGATTGGCATGTGTCTACGCTGTATTTCAAGGTTGTTGCAAATGGAACCAAAGAAGTTATTTTAGATAATTGAAACACTTTAAACAAGCCGGGATTCATTGAGAACTCTTGATTTTTGAGATATATTTGTCTAAGTGATTAATGGCACCTATATGTCAGTCGGTGTTTATCAAGGACCGTAAAACGCGTACTCAAATTTAAATAAATCACTTTAATTAGTCACTTTAATTAGTCACTTTAATTAACGTCAATTATCAAGACGTGGCGTTAAAAATCAATTTCAAACTTTCCTTTACAAATACGTGCGAAGAAAAAAAGAAAAAGTGTAAGTTTAACAATGTGACAATTAAAAGTATAGACAGAAGATATGTGATAAGCGAAATGACCTCCCGTTTCAATATAAATAATTTGATGTAATATTCATTACAATTTATTTATAGTTAAGGGATTTGAACGTGAGCAATGTAGATAGGTTCCCATAGTATCGGAGTATAAATAAATAGCAAATGCGGGAAGTACAAATGCATTCATTTGAATACCACAATTCTCAGAAAGGCAAAGACTCGCGTAAATAGAAAAATAAGGCGACAGACGGCGTAGTCATAACTAGACAATTGAGAATCTTCCCTGTATGTACTCAGCTGTCGAACTGATCGAATCGTAGACATATGTACGTGTGTTAGATGGGAACACGTGGGGAGATGTTTATCTCATTGAGCTGGGAACAATTCAATGTTAAGTGGAGGAGATAAATAATATTGTTAGTTTTTATTTTGAAAAATACAAAAATAACGTTAAAGGTTACATTGGTGATTTTGGAAATTTAATAATCGGATAATGGACAGAAAATTTGATTCGAGAAATATTGTTTTAGATTATGAAAGAGATCTTTAGTGAAATAATTGTCATGGAATTAATATATCTATGTCAGGAGAGTAACCGAGAGGAGGCACCCGCCTGCGGTGGTTTGGCAGGGAAGTATATTTAAAACAAAATGTTTTAATTAATCACTATTCGGTGAATTTGTTTAGAAATATTATCATGTAGTACAACCTAGACAGAAACGAGTTAGTAAATATAGGAAAATTAGGCAATTAGCATTGGACGACAGAACAGAGAAGGCGCTGTGGAAGCCTTGGACTTTTCACTACAGTTCGGAATCATCCGAGAAGGGCGAAGAGCGCGTGGAGATTCCGTATGTAAGCATTAAAGAACTATAATTACCAAATTAAGTAAAAAATAACTTAACTCAAAAGTAAGAATTTAATTGAAATTGCGCAAAATAACAGGTCATTATTAAATACGAAATTAACTAATATAAAAATGAGTTCGAAGTTTTTGTCAACGATAGCAATGAATAAATGTTATATTCTTTTATTTGAAATAAGGCTGATTATTTAGTAATGAATTGCAATCAATCTTAATAATTTTCGTCCAGAACAAATTTCCATTTCGCCGATACGCATGAACGGTCTGTCAATGGGCGGCAACGCAAGTAGTAATTAGTCGTACATGCGTACCTATGAATCTGGATATGTGTGTATATATATATATATATATATATATATATATATATATATATATTGCCGGGAATCTATTGTATCTCACACACATACACACACACATTATATATATATATAATGTGTGTGTGTATGTGTGTGGAGATACAATAGATTCCCGGCAATGCAGGGTACTTCAGTTGGTAGGGTAGATAGAGAGGATTTTAATATACTTCCAAGGAAAAAAGAGTTGTGGAAAAAATAGATTGAGAATGGAAGGAGTGAGAAAATGTATGAAGAGTGGAAAGAATAAACAGAGAAGAAAAAACGACAAAAGGCAAGGGAAAAGAAAGAGAAAAGTAACAGAGTAGACATTATCATATTTTATAGTAGAAAAAATGTGGAAAAAGGAGGGACAGTGTGGAATGAAGTGTAAAACGTTAAAATAAAAAATGAAATCAAACGTCGGGTATGTGAAAAGAGATCATTTCAATCCACCAATCAGAACGCTGCGATGGATTTTAGTTTGACCGGTTTGGTCAGGTACAAGAGAAGTGCTAAATGTAATACATAAGAATAAAAATGTTGGTGTTAGAATAAATCCAAAAGCGAGGTTATTACATGTATTTAATTTTTATTTCTTTGCGAGAACTAATTATAAATTTGTATAAGTATAGTTTTGTAATTGTATGTTTCAAATGTGTATTTTTTTAAAATAATGTTTCAGGCCCCTTGTATTCTGAGGTTCCAGTCTGTAACTTACTTAACATAATGTTAAATCTGCCACTGACGGTGTCTGGCTAAAGCAATCAACTTCTGGAAAGCATTACGTAAACTGGGGTATGTCAGTTTCAGGCATGTCCTCAGTGCTCCAAGTTATGTTAAATGAAATTATGAACGAACTAAAATTTAAATCGTATCATAGAAAAATTGGAGACATCAGACACTCCCTTGTATTTTTTTGTAAATACTGAAAAAGTGGGTCATTTTGACACGAGATCGCACATTATGAAAGGAATAAACTCGTAACCTTTTAGTGATAAACAAAATTCTTATTTGCTGGTTTTTCAATTTATTCTTAAAGAAATGTGGTTTACTTTCTCCGTGAACTTATCATTTAATACAAATAGGTAACTTGTTTTCCTGTGATAAAACAAACGTATAGCAGTGGTACAAATCCTAATGAATTTTCAGAAATAATTGTAAAAACTTTTCTTACCTTCACGAGCTCCCGAGGCCTTTTATATACTCCTGTAATACCTCTAAGTACATTTCTCATATTTTTTGGCAGCTTGTCCACAGACGCTAAACATACATTGTTTTCCTGCGCAATGTTCATTACATCACATTAATATTTTCAATTACGTAGCACACCAATGGGTGGGTCAGCAAAGCACCCCACAGCAGTCTTTTTCCTTATCTTTAAATAGGTAACACGTTTCTGATTATCTTTTAGAAATTACACTATTGGCACCTCTCGTAATTAACGGTAGTTTCATCTTTCAACATTTCCTAGATATTTACAAAATAATTACAAATGCAGCCACGTGTGATCGATTCATGTGGTCTCTTGCAGCCATATCTCCTCATAATCAGATGCTTTCTATTTCTGTATCTTTGGATGACAATGTCAGTTGCGTTCTCGGAGTAGCATTTAGAATTTGGAAAGGACCTCAAGAAAAGAAGATCAAAATATTTAGGCCCTTCCCATACATCAAAAACTAAAAACATGTCAACCCAATTTAAACATTCAGAAAATGAATTTTTAAATTATGTAGCATTAGTTCTTAACTATGTAAAATTTCCCTTCATTTATTTTGATATTTGTTCCCCGCTGACCCTCGCCCCTCATTGGCGTCCTCCGGGTACTGACAAGGCATTGGTATGCGAATGTTAATATTAGAGTTACCATTCTAACTTATTAAACCATCCTAATATACCAAAAACGCTGGAATTACATATAAATCAGATTAATAAATTGAGGATGAATATCAGTTTTCTTGAGGTTAGGTCACTTGTAGAAAAAATAATTCCTTCAACAGGAATCTCGGTGGAGTGCATATTGGCAGGGGAAACGGGAGTAATCTGATCGAGAAAATTTTGCAAATCAAGTAGAGTAACGGTGCAGAATGCCGCTTAGAAACTAATAAAGCAATTTTTGTTTTGATTGGAAGTTAAAACAACACATATCAACTGTTAAATCATAGAACTTTGTAGGTACAACGAAGGTTAATTTGCTTCACAACATTTATCTGATAAAAATCTACTTCTTTGATACAGAGTATTATGTTTGTAATAATTTTGCCAGATTGAAATCGTTTCGATCCTCCCCTTCCTCCCAAATTAATAAATTACAAATGAAAATGTAGCTTTACAACACTTTCTCTGAACAACGTACGTAGAAATACGAGAAAGTAAAAATTGTCCAGGTACATTTACAAACTTAAACGAGCGATTCGGATCAATTTCTCTTGAAACAATAATATTTCGACCACTGTTTGTTTTATGATTTAGCATTGTTGGTCGACATCAGGCCATCTAACGACATTTGAGCCCTCTACCTTATTCTCGTTTTATTAGATGGACGCGCACGTCCCAAAATGTCCGGCAAGCCGTGCAGATGCCGTCGTGGATGACGCACAGGCTCCGAGTCTACTGCGAATATACTTTAGATCAGTCCTGAATATTTTTTTCGTAATCTAAAAGATTAAACCAATATATCATTGATGAAAAATATTTTCATTTATTGTAACAATTTATAGAATATAACTTCTTTAATTTATGATTCTTTTTATTTAATTTTAATACGGAAATATTTTGGAGTAAGATTGAATAAAATGAATTATTTCAGCAAATGTTGAAATATTTTAAAAATAAAATTCACCGTAACACTAAACTGTGCCCCCCATTCCTATGTAACGCAGCATAACGCTGCCCAAACCCCGTCCCCCCTCTTCAGCGTTTCGTCATTTATGGACGACTCCTTAAGAAAATTAAATAGTTTTATACCATTAATATTATCATAATGAATTATGTGGGGGTGCATTGCCTCCGGTTCAAACTGCTCAGCTGTTGTCCGGGTTTGATCCCAGGCGGTTCCGAATGGCATTTGTGGTGGACAAAGCGGGTTCGCGGCTCGTTTTCTCGGGGTACTCCCGTTTCCCCTGCCAAAATGCATTCCACCGAAATGCTTCATCTTTCTTTCCCTATCCTATCATTCCGCTAAGAATCCTCGGCTGAAAGGGCTGCTGCTACCTCAGCGGGTTCGATAGGTAGTCCCGGCCTAATGTATTAGAGAGAGGGGGAACGGTGACGGAGTGGGGGACTCCCTCTCCCAACATTCTAGTTGCGGTTGGTAGAGGGTGGATGTAATGCGAGGCGGGGCGATGGTTTAGCTTCGTTGAAGCTGGCCCCTGAGGGGAAAATCAAAATATTTATAATTAATTATTAATTTTAGTGTTTGATTTTGTCCCGACATTTTTGATGGGTAATCCCTAGGTTTATATGATGTTGTGAAGTTTAGTAAATATTGCATGGTATAGTACAAAACGCAGTATATCCAACTATTAAATGAATGTGTTAACAGATGTAATATTAAATCAACTATACTAAACTCAGTTACAAATATTACTATTCTATGCGCATGAAAGAGAAAAAGAAACAACTTTACCTTAATTTTGAAAGTTACATTGACGTGATTTGATCTCATAAATAATTGCACAGTTTGATCTTCAAGACAAGGTCTCATATCCCAGCTTCGGAATGGTATATTAGAATATCGAAATGTTGCCAGTGCCAGAGGACCAACTTTTTTCAATTCAAACGTTACTTGCTATGTAAAGAAACCAGAAAAATGAAGAATTCAGATCAACATGGATTAATTTTCCTGAAATCACAATAATCACGTGTACCTTTTCTTCCGCTTTCAAATGAAGAATGTTCTCATAAGACCAATATTGTTTGTCGTAATCCCACAAAACAACGATAGGCGTTTCAAAATACACAACATCCGTTTTTAGCCTTTAAACAACAGAATCACATAAATAAATATCGTAACTTTTTACAGCAATGGCATGGTGTAAATGAAGCCGTTCATTACCAGGGGAGAACTCAGGAGCCCACCGCTTCGAAAAACTGATTTTATTGATGCTTTTGACGGTGTTCCTAGATTAATACATTGATATAACACTTAACTTAGATGCGCATTAATTTAGACGACAATATTATTTTTCCCGCCCAGATTTTTCTTTTTTCCCATAGCCCAAAATGCTGAAAAATTCAGATTATAAAGAAACATTTGTGATATATTGCATCATATTTTGAACAAAAAGTTTATCAAAAACAATCAATGATTTCCAGATTTGAAAAAAATGAAACCTATATAAAACAAACAATCGTCGGTGGGCCTGTGGGATCCCGTTGGTAATGCTATTTTAATGCAAAAAACTCTAATTACGTACTTCAATGTCACTTTGGGGTAGAGGCTAGTTGTCTTCGCTTCTTGCTCTCTGCAAAGAAAACAAATTGATATGGAAAATGGCGCACTCACGAGGGCTTCACTTCCCCCTATTTTAGAAATAGCTAGAACCTGGAGACGGAGTACTCATTTCATGTATACAGTTGTTGGTCTTTTTTTTTTTTTTTTTTTACTTTCTCAGACCTACTAACGTACGAAGAGAAAGCATTGTAATCATTCGTCGGAAAACGGGGAATTTTCGACACAAAAACTCTTATTGCCGACCTTCATTAAACACCTCGTAATGTCTTGTGTAATAAAGAACTTCAGCAGAGTCAGTGGGAAGTGCGAGCCAGCCACGTCGCTCCGCAGGGTCATCGCTCGCAGAAAAGGCTACCCGCTCCAGAGAGCGCGGAGCCGATAAGCGCAGTGGTCCTCACCGCGAGTCTCAAGCCACTTCGTCTTTAATTACAAGGGTTATTGAAGAGGCACTAAATTAATTTTGCCTTATAGATTAGCAATTAAATAATTCTACATCGTGACATATATGTTTTGGAGGTACCCGATTATGGTGGCACTAGCTTAACTTTAAGCCAGCTCACTAGTTATTACGCAAACATGTCAAGTACATTAAATTATTTTTGTAATTAATTAGAAATTAAATAATTATCAATGGTGGAATATTTCTTTGATGTGTTAACTGATTATGGTAGTGCTAAGAAACTTTTTTTCGTTACCAAGGACCGACAATACCCATTTTCTCTAGGAAAATTACCAATTTCCCCCGCAGTGTTCAAATATTCTGTATTCCGTATAAGTACAAGGTAATGATACAAAAAAGGGCGGAATTCAGAATTTCAAAAGCCTCCCAAACGTCCATTGGAGTCAGCGCAGTACCATCTGGAGGGGTGGTATAAAGTCGCGTAAAGAACGTTTTCAAATATTTTGCGGATGAACGCCATTATTTCGACTTACGCTCTTCATCCAGCCTACCCCTCAACTGTATTTTTGCAGTTTTTTTAATTACAGGGATATTACAAAAAACGTGACCCGTACATTTTTTTAAGCTTCTAATGATCTATCCCGGGGGAAAGGTTAAAGCGGGAAGTTTGAGCTGTTTTTGAGAAAATAATGTTTAAAATTGCCCATATTCACGCCATAATACGCGGCAACTAGTCATATTTTCGAAACATTCTATATTTTAAGAAGTCTTTGAGGTCCTGTTTTCATTAAGAAAAAATCGCCGTTTTTAATATTGTAGTTGTGCGAAGATGTGGAAATAATTTTGAACTTTAGGCATTTTTTAGAATTCAGATATTATAACAAAAATGAAACCTGTTCTATTTTTACGTGTTCTTTATGAGATCCGAGAAAACAATAAAAAATTGAAACCATATTCGAGAAAATTTTGAAAATGATGTTAAGGCTTCATTTCATAAAAAAGCATGCACCGAAATTAAAATATCCGTTTCAAACTCACAAAGCCTGAACTTCAATCAGATCGATCAGGGAATATTAATTTTAACGACAATCGTCAATATTTGATGGACGGCATTCGGCGTCGCCCTACTCTGACGTCACCAAGTGCAGAGTTTCCGCGCCCAAACTCTGCGTGTTATCTGCACGTGTACAATAATTGAAAAGCGCGATAATATATAAAATAATATATACTTCTAATTATAAGATGGGAATGAAACTTTCATTTTCACATATTTATAATGTATGAATATTTATGCTGATCATTCCAAATGTTTTATTATAGAATAAAAAGATACTTACTCAAATTCAATCATGCTAGTCAGTCTAAACATTCTCTTTTCTTCTTCAGTCATCTCTGCCGTGCTTTTGCTACAAAATAAAATATGGTATAAATAAAAAAATGTTTAGGTTTGACTGGATTATTTCGGAATATTTTTATCTAGAGCCACAAATGCTGTAATCACTCAAATTGTAACAAATATTTGTCATATATTTCACCACTTTTTCAACAAAAAGCGCAATATCAATTATTTTCATCTCCCTAAAAATTGAAACCTATAAAAATCAACCATCGGTGGGCCTCTGCCCCCCTCTTGGTTATGCTAGGGCTACACTTCATTTCAATGGTCAATTACTTGTTCTGTAAAGAAATCTACTAGAAACTCCATACCTTGGTACATAATCATCATACGTCATTCAGCATTTATGTAATAGTAATCTAAAATCGTTTATGTTCCAATCAAATCCTAACCACAATTAGTTGACAACTTCGTTTTAAAAAATTCTATTTCAGAAACAAATTACTTGAAACACAGTACTTTATTTCCATTCCCCTTCCCAAGACTTGCAGAGAGTATACAAGGTTTTATACACTCCACGCGCCTCAAAAGGTCATTAAGGACACGGATAGAAAATGTCCCACATTTATGAAGCTAGCCCACACACTTCCTCAAAACTAAACTAGTGAAACAACTGAAATACAAATATTATTGGGAGGAAATTAGTACGTTAAGTGTTGTGAAGTGAATTAATATTATAGTAAGCAACAAGGATGATATTTTACTTATAAGGGTGATATTTTGTTTAGAAAGAAGTGGTACTTATTATATTATGTGAGTAGGCTTTAACTACCGTAAAGACAATGTTTTACATTGTGATTTCACTACTGGCTTTTCTAAGTAAGGTTCTCAATCAATAAATTCTTGGCTATCCGGTAGACGCCGTTTCGTTGGCTGAGAGGCCGACGTTTTGCCTGACATGTCACAGACTTCCTCAGGGCAATGACCTCACTGCCCTGAGGAAGCCAACGACGCGGCGTCTCCCGGATAGCCAAGAATTCATGGATTCGAGCCGCGGAAACATACGTGTGCAAGGTTCTCTATTCTTTTTCCGCTTAACCATTTTTCGCTGTGTGATCAGGCACGACTCCCTCATCGCCACCTCCCTTAGCTGTCATTAGTGTGTGTGTGTGTGTGTGTGTGTGTGTGTAAAGTGGAGTAATGGGAATGAGATGTTTTAAGTTACCTTACGAATTATGATATAGAGCCTGCATATTTTTTGTCCTTAGGCAATTAACGTTTAACACTTTATTTCTTTGTATGCGTTTGTGCGACACATAGGCTATGTACATTGGTAAAATATTCAGAGTGAATCACTGCAGGTGCAAGAAATAGTTCACCCCCGTCTCTGCAATAACATGAATAAATCTTTCTGACATCATTTTGCTGAGAGACGCTTTGTTTCTGCTCAGCAGTTTCTTGTCCAATCCTCTTCTTGTCTACCGCTCTGAAGGTTGTGCTTATAAAAGTTTGATGATCTGAGAATAGTTCTTTCAAAAATATATTTTTGTGTCGTCCACTCTTTGTTTGCGACTGCTCTCCAACAGCGCTCTCAGTCTTAGAAAACGCTCATAAAGGTTTCAAGGGTGTGCTTCAATGAAATTGAAAAAATACAAATGGGATAACAAATTACAAACAACAATTCACAAGAATCTATGGTTCTGAGACCAAAACGATAGGAATTATTTATTGCTAATGTTGCGATGTATAAGTAGGTAGTTTTCTTATCTGAAATGACTCACACTGAATATTTTTAATGGCATCTTGAGCTATGTGAATAAATATTGGAATGAAATTATTACAGGCATCCTAAGTTTTTAAATTAAATGGCGTTTTTTTTTGTGATGTGTGTAAGAAATCAGCAAATAACTTACCGCCTTTCAAAACTCTTGGAGTGACGTGCGTATGACACTGCTCTTGCTGCAGTTGATCCCGATTTGGCAGTAGGTCTCTTTTCTTTCCTACATTTGAAATAAAGAAAAAACTCCTATGTAAAATATATTTTTAAGTATTATAAAGTACTACAAAGCCATCTTGAAAACAAACGATTTATTTGATGCTAATGGGAGTGATGTTTTCTGCTCCTCCTAATTATTATGTCTGCCCTTCTGAAGTCATGAACTCATTCGGTAAAGATCAGTCAATGGTAATACAATATAACTACATCGGTTTCGGGTTCAACTTCACACATCTTTCTGACAAAATCATCAAGATCATAAATGTAATGCAGGAGGAACTGTAACTAGATAATACAACAGTTAGATAACAAGCTAAATCCAGTATCAAATCGTTAAAGCAACCATTCAAACCATGACAGATAACGTAATGGAAGATTAAGATATATTTAATAGAATCAAAAAATTATGTAGTTTTCCAAGAAAAGGAATGGTTGCAGCACATTAAAATTTGGTTCTCCCAATCAGAATCAATAGTAAAATTTGGTGAAGCTGTTTTTGTGGTTCACGCACCCACGGCGCCGTGGGTGGGCCACCGTAGGGTACCCTGCTCTTCCGAGATATACATTTATTAGAACTGCAATTGGGTATAACCCGGTGGCAGTTAATGACAATAATTGCAAAAATTACAACACTTACATTAATAATAATACTAAGAATGATAATAATAACAATAATAATAATAATAACAATAATAACAACAACAACAATAATAATAATAATAATAATAATAATAATAATAATAATAATAATAATAATAATAATAATAATAATACCGTACAATACAGTACAAGACGAAAAGCAGCATTGAAAAGTGCATTGATCACGTTCACCGCACTTCACTTCACTTCACTCCACTACACTACACTTTTTTGCTTTGAATTACACTGACCAGCACTTCACAGCACTTCGCACTACACAGCACATACTCATTTAATATCTTGTTCTAATTTGTTTCTAAAACTTCGGACACTGAGAGGAAAAGCTTTGAAAACTGCTGCCGGTAAACTGTTCCAATCTCTAATTGTTCTGTTACAAAAGGAAAATTTCCCAAGATCTAAATTTTGTTTCCTTTCTCGAATTTTGTGGGTGTGATCGCTTCGGCCGAAATAATTTGGTTTTTCTAGTCTAATCTGAATTTCCTTCCAAGCTGGTTGACCTAGGTACGATTTATAAAGAGCGCAAAGCCTCGCCTTTGTTCTTCTCGTTTCTAGAGGTTCCCATGACTTTTTTGTTGCGTTACTTCTATAGGTAAACTTATTCGCTTTTCTCTGTATTCTATCTAGATTTTTCCGGTGCGCCTTTCTGTATGGATCCCAACACGCAACTCCGTATTCCATGAGACGGCGAACCAGCGTAAGATATGCTAATTCTTTGGCGTTTGCAGAACTTTTCTTTAGTATTCGCATTACAAAATGCAAAGACTTCCACGCTTTTCTTACTGTCTGATTTATATGCATCTCCCACCCTAATTTACTATCTAGATGAATGCCTAAACACTTGCATGATGAGACTCTTGGGATGATAACCTCACCTAAACGATAGTCTGGTTCCTCATAATTTCGTCCCCGCCCGAACGTTATTGTTTTGCTTTTAGATCCATTAATTCCCATGTCATTTTTTTCAGCCCAATCACGTAAATGCTCTAAATCCTGCTGTAATATTTGTTCGTCAGTGCTATCTTTGATTTTTCGGTATATAACACAATCGTCTGCAAATAAACGCACCTTTGATTGTATGTTCACATGGAGATCGTTCACGTACGCTAAGAAGAGTAATGGCCCTAACACACTTCCCTGAGGAACCCCTGAAGTAACATTTCCCGTAGTCGAAAACTGATTGCCAATTCGAACTTGTTGTTTCCTGTCCCTAAGAAATTTGCTTATTCTGAATTCATTTGATATTCTGAATCATAAAACGTTTGCAGTGCAAGATTGATTCTCTCGGAACTTCGGTGAGTAGTTCCACAGCCTACATTTTTTCGCTACAATTACTACAAAAAATTTGTATGCCAACAATAGAATTATTTGTATCAACCCATATGTTTGGTTGGACAGCTTTTTGCCTTGTTTTATACCTGTACTGTTAATTGTAAATGTGAATCCAGAAATTGTTAAATCAAAAAATTAAAAAACATTATGCAAAAATGTAAAAGCACTTCCATTAAAAAAATGGAAAATTTTACACTAAAAACAGTTTCTGAATAGAATTAGATACACTGATATTAAATCTGAAATAATTTCATTCATATTTTGCCTAATATTTTCTCTTCTGACATCGATTAAACTTAATGCAAACTTTTTTGCAAATGCGTATGTCTCCCTATGCATTACATGAATCTGGCAATGTGTCACACTCTAATAAAAACAGATTCAAATGTATACATTAACTACAATAACGTAAATGTTAATAAAAGTGAAGAAACCATCTAAAATATTTCCTTACCGATTTCTTGCGATACTTTGCCTCATCATAGCTTCATATCTCGTCATACGGTCCAGCAGTAGTCGCACAACATTGCGTCACTCCAATTGCCTTGATAACGCTTTTCTATTTGAGGGATGTCTTGGTGGAAGCCATAACGGACTCCATATCACTACAAAACCTTTTCACTTTTCGTGGAGAAGTAGTTTGAAAAACTATTGGACGATCATGAAATACGTCAACTGTTTTGTTCAGGGAAAAAGAAGATTCCATCCTTTTAGTCGCGCAGCTAAAAGCTCAGACTGTTGCCTCGACAAATTTAAATCACGAACAAGATGGTTGAGATTTCCTTCAGAGAAAATATGTGGTTCATTAGATTCCCAGGAGGCTTGAAATGTTGGGGCAGCATGGATATCTCCGTCTCTCCGACTCTGTCGTCTAAATGTTCGTCATTGTAGAATTCCTCTTCACTCACTCGCATATTCTCACGAGGTAGGGTTACCTGCATTTCTTAACTATGCCTATTCTAGGCCTTACAGCAGAAAGTAAATTATAGGATATTTGACAGTTTTTTTTCGTTTTTGAGGTGATTCCATCTATATTTATTAGACAGAAATAATAGGCTGTTGAGTGAACCGTTGGATCCCTCCAAAACATGGTAACAGCAAAGGGCGTGTATTGCGTATCTTTTAACAAGCATGTCAGGACACACGACACACACACAACACACACGACACACAGCGTATATAGGAGCCAATTTCATGTCCTGATCCACAACCTTACACCCAAACTAAAGTCCATAACACTTCCTTATCGGAGCATTAAGGTTCAGTTTTTGCGATTTCATAGTTAATTCTCCACGGATATAACAAAATGAATTAGATTTTTTTAACAGTTACGAGGCTTTCTTCTTCTAAACTAATACAAAGCAAAAACCCTCACAAACCCAGAACGATAAGCAGTCACATCCAAGCACTTTCCATCCTATCAGAAATCTTAATGCTAGGTCGCAACCGACAAGGAATACTACGCGATTCTATCTGTTCTAGAATGACTTATTAGCAATGTTGCCAAACAGTTTTCATTTTCTAAAGATGGATTTTCTGATTTCAATTCTATGAATAGGAATTTCTTGTTCACTTTTCAATTGTTCCTGAACAATTAAATCTGCAGAATAATTAATTGAAGCTACAGCAAAGTAACCAATATGTAGAGTCTTGAAGCATTTCCGTAAATAGGGAGTTGCATGTAACAAGAGAACTGATCCTGATTGGCAAAATCTGATTTCATATTCGAATTTAGGGCCCATGCCTTAGATAAGAACAACATTCAGATTCTTTGTTACAAAAACATATGTTGACCAGTGTAACCTTTCGCAGGCCACAATAAATTGCACCGCGAGCCACCAGTTGGACAACTCTGTTTTATTCTATTGTATAACCACAATAATTAATAGGTCAGCTTACTGCCTGAGTAGCTGTCTGCCTTTTCACACTGTGGAATAGACCACGCCGGACAAATCACCCCCAGATTAGAAACTCCTAGATGGAAGACGTTCAAGAAATGTTTACTTTACTGTTTATCTGACTAGCAAACAAGGCAGTACATGTGAGAGTGGTTTCAGGTGTGACGTCTAAAGCTTTTAACTGTATTTTGTTTTTCGAACGACACATAGAAGGGACCTTCCCTCTCATGTACACTCAATTTCACTTCTTTTTTCTTTCCCCCGCACTGCCCTCACGCAGCAAGAATATGGAAAGCAGCAGCCAAAATCTTTAAAAGCTCAATTTCAGACAAATGTAGGAAACCACACCCTCACCACGTGGAATTGTAGCAATATGAAACTCACCTCAGTTGGTTCCATTACCTTGTGATACCGATGATCAGAATTATCTATCAAACGCTGCCCTGTTCATACAGCGACCCATATTCGAATCAACAGTAGAGTCAGAAATCAATTGGAATCGCATTGTAAGATGGAATAGAATCTGAAGCGTGACACAACTTTTCTAGAAACAATGTTCTCCAGCCTACATTCTGTCTTTGTAAAAGAGACAAAAATTGCAATCGTGGCACACCAATCTTGAAGAAAGTAGTGCTACTCAAGGAAGAGAACCCGCCCCTGCCAACATGGAGGTTAGGACAATTCATCAAATCCTTCCCAGAAAAGATTGAAGCGACCGGCTGCAGCGCTCCACCGCACGAGCCACGCGCCCAAGGCACAACAGCGCAGCCGCAATGGCTGAAATTCGGTCGACGCCAGACTATTTACATTAACAGTGCGCTTCCGTTTGTGACACGCGTCAACCTGGCGCACAGTCAACAAACAATCCGCACTCGCGCGTGCAAATGCAAATTCCGCGATACCCCGTCTCATGTAAATCAATTGCAATCGGTGTTGGTGCGTGTCCACGAGTCTTCAGCGTCGTAGTTGTCTCCCACAATATCACGGTCGTCTTCGTTATTCCAAGTTAGCTCTAGCAACTTACGCAAACTTTTCTGACTTCACCGAAACCCACTTAGTTGTATTGTGACTATCATCCTCTCCGAACCCCGAACTTCAGAGGTTCAGAGGTATGCACGCGTTAATACTGTTTTGTCTTTTTCAAATAGATTTAAAACCCACGCAAAGAGACCCCAAAAGCCAAGGTAACCTTGAATTCCCAAATGTCATAAACTCTTTTCTTCTTAGCGCAGAGGCTTCTAATTAATTTTTTTTCACAATTTGTTCGTGTTTATCATCTTAACTTCACGTTATGCATTGACATGTATACATTCATTTATGCAGGCTAGCTTCGATGCCCAAAAACAGCAAGAGAAGAAAAAGGAATATAAAATAATTCACAATTAGTTTATAAACTACATGAATCGTAAATCATTTATTATAATAATTATAATCTAAAAATATGACTAACAAGGTAAATCTCACTCTTCCAGTATACTCATCCACGATGAGATAGCCCAGGCCAGTGATCGCCAAACCGTCAATCGCGAGCTACTAGTGGACACATTTCGGTAGATCGCAGTCTTGCTCAAGGGTGCTAACCTGGCATTGTTCTACAGAGCACAAGAATACATAAATACTGATCAACATTTGTACAATTGTATCTGAATGGCCGTCGCGACCTACTCTCCCAACATAAACAATTGTTAATGTCAAAACAAAGTGCCCTCCTCATTAACAAGTGTGATAAAAAAATCTGTTCTTACATTTATAATATGTTACAAACTATATTTCACATTTTTTGATATGTGAAATTTAATTTTAATTTATTTTGCTTGTATACAGTTTTTAAAAATCTTTTTCGTATTTAATTAAAGTGTGTGTTTATATAATACATAAAAACTCTCTTTGTTTTTGATACGTCCATCAGATTGCAGTAAAACCTTGTCAACTTATTGTTTGCACTTGAGGGACGAATATAGGTGTAGTACGATGGGAATGTGCATATTACTATTCATATAGACACATGTTGATGATGATTTTATGTAGACTCACGAATCCTGATAAGAGCGCTTTACGCCACGGCGATCTCTACGCTGCCCGTCACACACTGAAGTACGATTATTAAGACGTCTTCATTGCGTATTCTTCCACTGCGCTTGTGAAATTTCTCTCGGGAGAGACAGCGGAAATCAGAGACGCAGAGAGAGAAACAGAGAAAGAGAGACAGTGAAGAGATACAGAGAGAGAGAGGGCAAGTCACGGAGAGAGAGGCGGAACCACACTCGTGAGAAACTCTTTCGCCTATTGAAATTTGTGCAGAGCGGAGCGTAAAACGTGATTAACAATTACGTGGCCACTTCCATGTGAAGTGTAATACATTGCAGTTGCAAAACATTGCCGGGTCCACTAGTAGTCAATATACAAATGTTAAAACATGAAAAAATCTGTCTTGGATTTTTGATAGCTCAAAGTAGGATTGAAAACGGTATTGTTGCTCGCAAGCTTCATAGATTTGATGACCACTGGTCTAGATTTTAATCGCAGTATACGACACTTTTATGCACATTATATACATTATATTCATAGAAAATTCGCTATGACTAAGTTGTTGGAGAAAGTAATCTTTTAAAATCACAATCATTACTGCAAAAATTTTCAAATTAAAACTTACTTTGATTTTCTGTCTTCTGCTACTGACTTCTTCTCCCCTACAATTGATTTTTTCTCATCACCTTTTCTGTTGAACAACAGAGAAATAAATCAAAATATAATTTTCACATCAATACAAACCCACTTATGTCTACCACGATAATTTTCATTGCATAATTTGAGGTGGCGAAAACAATATAAATGTGAAAATAGCGACCACTGAAAACCCGTTTACTCGCAACATGGGCCAAATAACCTGAATCTCATATCGGTCAAGCTCATTCATGTCAAGTGTGAAAACAAATGTTTGGGACCACGATACCCATATCAAGGTATTTCCAATGTCCAATGTGTACCTTACGAGGTACGCGGTAGGGTTATGGTAATTGAACAACTTCCATGAGAAGATTTGAACAAGAAATTAGCCGTGTAATTGAAAAAGTACGCGTTCAGTTTGGATTTACAATGTAAATCCCAATTATAATCGAGGAACTGATTCCATTACGAAAAATTTAAGAAACTCCAAAAGCTCAGTTTAAACGAGGTCACTCGTTTGAAATGTTAACCTGGCGCACCAGGTAAAACTCGTCAAGTTATGCAAACATACGTATTTCATTAACAATTTTATATATCGATAACTTATGAACACAAGAGCAAAAACTATTCTGTCTTGGTTTCAATATTTATAACTGAAAGAGATATAAAAACTGGCGTTTCGTAAACATTCTTACCAACAAAAAATGGTATATTATTTTGTTATCAATGAACAAGTACCATTTTTTTAGTTATTTGTGTTGATTATAAAGCTGAAACTAGGTGTTCTCGTGTGAACATTCCGCACTTTGTAAACAAATGTTTAACAACGAAAATATCTTCTAACTTCAAACGGCCAGCCCCTGAGGAGTGCATTAAGGCATTACGCGCCTAATATTGCCCACTATTAAACATTCTAATAATGTTAAGTGTAAAGCTAGTGTTTCTAATCATGCTAATGACATAGATGAAATCATAAAATCAATTTATTTTTATTGTTGAATATTATTACTTCAGTTAAGTTTACATCCTTGTAGATTACGTGTTACTGTTCAAATTCGATCACCCATGACACCCCGGGTTACGGGTGTCGAACATTAATACTTATGAATAATGGTGCTTCCCGAGGTGCATCAAACAGATTTAGGAGAAAAATCCACGAAGTTCGTAGATCATGGCATATTTCGATTATCAAGCGCACATGCGATCTTCAAAACACTTGCTCTTAACTCGGAAACAAGGCATCCTAGTCTTGAATCCAGGTGGTTTTGTTCATCATCTACAAAATTAAACCTTTCTGGTTTCTATTACATTTTGACTCCGTTACTCCGCAGCTAGGGTTGCTGGAAACTTTGGAAAAACATTGGAAATTGCGGTTCTAATGAGAAACAACATTCTTCTTTAAAACCATAATTTAAAGTTATTTTTTTAAAGATTGCAATGTTTTGCAAAAAATGTACTACAATCTCACATACATTTTCGCATTATTTCTAAATTTGCAATTTTCAAAACTTCGTAGAAGACCTTCTTTCAACACTTATCGTTAAAACACAGATTTCATTCAGGAAAAAAACATATTTCTTCAATTTTGTGGGAAGACGCGGGAAAAACTGCACTTTGGCAATTTTCGAAAAATCTGGGATGTTAATGAACATGAGACGTACACCATTCTCATTCTATTTCATGCTATCCGAGGACAAAGTTTAATCAAAAACCTTGGTGCCACTTTTGAGAAAATATTGACATTCTACAATATTATTAGCGATTGGAAACTAAAATATTTTCAAATTTCGAAGGAGCTTACTTTTCTGCTTCCATTTCATCCTTTACTTCAACCAATGACTTGAGCATAGACGAAATCTGCTGAAGAGTGGACTTCCTTGCAGTTATCACCGGCTTCTCCACTCTGTGTGAGACAAGGACAATATATTTTCAAAATAATGATCTGAGATATTATTTTATTATCCGCACAGACAATATGAGCTAGATGAATTTTAAAATCGTTGACAGCTTCATCACCTTATCTTTTGTGTAATGAGAAAATTGACTCAAATTTTTCCACATTTTAAAGATTGTGAATCTGAGACAGAAGCGAATAAAAGGGGGATACCAGACCAAAGTTTTAGAGAACACATTTTACTATTATTTGAAGATGCCAGTTTTTAAAGTATTTCAATTTCAGTGATAAACCATATCAATATGGAGGGGTCCAAAAATCTGATCTTCAAATTGTTGAAATAAATCTGATCTGGCGATTTCAATGCCGTATTTTTATTTTTGTTTCGAATACGGAGAATTTCGTGATCTCGTCAAATTGTTGAAAAATATATTCTGGAAGCCTCAACAGAAGTAAAAGCTTAAAATTGAGTAAAATCATCAATATTTACGAAAAATGTCTTATATTTAGAGAATATTAATGAAAAATAATAAATAGGAAAAGTTAGCAAAGTTGAAAATAACTTTTTTTGGTTCTGAGAATCTTGTCTGAGAGCATTTAATGGACCTCAATGGACTTAAACAGAACTGTAAAACTGGGTACAATTGCAAAAATTGGAGTTAATTTCATAAATGTTGTAAAACGTGGTGAACTGGGCCAAAATGTTGCAAATTTTACAAAAAATGTATATCTCAAAAATGTAAAACAAGATTTGTGTAAAAATCTTGTATGATAGCCCTCTATTGTATACTACTTAAAGCTAAACTTTTTAATTAAGATATTAAGAACAAATTATAATAATTTTTATTTTATCTTTTACAAAATACCGCATTATATATTGGATTTTCATTTAAAAAATTAAAAGTTAGATTTAATTAAACATAAGAAATTTTCTTATACTTACACCTTTTCAAAAGGTGGTTCAAAATCGTCGTCAGGTATTTCTTCCAAGCCTATAGGCAGCTTTACTAGAAATAGAAAATGATAAAAAGAAACTTTCGAAGAATGGAAGAATTGATGATATACAGTAGTGCTAAAAAACCGCATCACATAAAGAAAATGGGCGTTCTGTATATCTAATCCAATCTGCTCTCAAACATTTTAAACAATTATTGTAAAAATTGGTAATCATGTATTTTATGTACATTATATGATATTTCTCATTCCATTACCTTAATAACTCGCTCGATGATTTGCAAATCAAATGGTGTATTTTTTGGATGATATTGCAGATTACAACTGTGAGAAAGGTGATGCGGCTGTTTTGAGCACTACTGTAGAAAGATAATAGAAATAAAATTGTGATTTAGGATTATGACACTATATGTCTAGTTCAATCAATTGTACTTTATTAAATAACTTCTTATGATTAAAGAACATAATTGTTTCAACACTACACAAGTGTGAAAAAATGTTTGTTACTATGCATATTTAATATATCTCCAAGGGTTGGGATATGAGTCAACGCAACTTTTTGTTGTTTTGAGAATACAAGCACGGGTAGAAAATGTGAAATCCACACGTGAAAGGACAAGGTATAAACTAAGTGCACGAACATTTTACGGCACGCCAAAATTGTGTTTCTCATATTTATTAAGTTATTTTAAATTACAGTACTAGTTTGATGTTCCAAAGCATTTTATCATATTCGAGTTCATATCATTCCAAAAGTATTACATTCCCGTTCTAAAGGCCAGATTAGTCGATTGCCACTTGCCACATTGGCCCCGACACACAACGCGTCACGTGCGTCGCTGACGTCTGGTTGGTGCGCGTCCTGGTCGAAGTGCTCCTCTCCATGTCGAGTATGGAAGAGCATTATGCCCAAGAGCATTCACCAACTCCCTGTGACATTCTCCCATGGAGAACGATTATCTTAATTCTCGAAACGGGTTACATTCAACTCGCATGGCGGCAGTCAGATCTTGATTTCACACTGCTCTCAGGGCTAATAGTTACTCCCACAGCCAATTTTTGCGGTGAACTCACTTTAGTACCGCATTTATTTCACGAGTCAAACAAAATTGTGTAATCCGATTACATTTCTTTTAGAAAAACAATATTTGCCATGACTTCTTCCCCAACCCTCGTATTAATATGTTGAGTTTAGCCACTGTAGATCATTAAAATTTCGAATCTATTGAAAAAACTTGTTTTCAATAGCTTAATGAAAAAATATAAGTTATCAAGGAAAATACTTATTCTGCACCAAAGTAAGTATGTGTTTAAATAGTACACATAAATATGCTATTTTTGCTCTTTTCTGAGCTCCCTTCGAAAATCTAATGTTTCAATGAATTTGTTTTCATAACGGTGTCCATTGTATTACAAAGAATATTTTATCAACGCATGACTTCATTACCTCAAAAAAATACCAGTGTAATCAGATGCAGGCTAATTTAACGTTTTTAATACCAAAGAAATTCGTCAATTTAATTTCAACTCACTGGGGAATTGAAATGCATATTTTCATGAAAATTAAATTAAGAATGGAAAAACTCGAACATTTATGATTTAGCAAAAAAATAAAATTACATCTGAAGAAAATTGTTAAAGTTTCGGGAAAATAAAAATAAAGCTTTTTGATCACCAAGAAAGTTCGTATACCTGCGTTACAAAATGTCTAATAAATATAAACACTTCATTGTTAACTCATACATTTTACTTGTTCATTTTAATTTTCTCGAAGCTGAAGAGAGCCCTGCTACCTTCATATCCCTTCTAAACGTGCACGATACAGGCCGTAGAATGCGAAAATTGAACAGACAGCAGACTTCAGTAATTCTCCCTCTCCTCTCTCTCGCTCGCGCTTACACTCGCACTCACGCTTTTAATAGCATTTCCCAGTCTTGTTACGAGTACATGCCTTTTCAGTTTTTTCAAGTCGAACTTCTTCAACTTGAAAGAAAATCATGGGGAATTATTCTATTAAAAGTACGTAATCAAATGGACAGTTATAGTTAATAACCCTCCTCATTAGAGACTTTTTACTTTCAAATATATGTACGTACGGAATGTAGAAGTATGTATATACGTAGTATAGAAAAAGGTGTATAACGCTGCGGGAAATCGATTTCAAGATTTCATCAGAATATACATTTTGGGGTCCCCTGATACCGAAAAAAAATTTTTTTTTCAAAACGTCCGTTCGTCCATCTGTCTGAGAAAAACACTAGCACCTTAACTATTTGAAGAATTTTCTCCAATCGATCAGGCTCGACTAGAAGCTCCGTCATTTTGAAAAACACAGTTTAAATTTGGGAGTACATTGCATGAAGCCTCAGCGTCATTTTCAAAATGTTCTCAAAAATAGTTCCAATTTTAACTTTCTTAACTTACGAATACTTCGCTGGACTCTGGTAACAAAACGTGGATAAATCCTGTTGTTAAATTAATTAAAACATTATCTAAGACGTGGTGTAGCGAGAATACATATTATGTTGGTTCTTGCTACCGAAATATTGATTGACGGCAAAACGTCTGTTTGTTCGTGTGTGGTCAACACTAGCACCTGAAACGTTCAGCCAATTTTTTTCAAAATTGATATTCCCCAATTGATTTCAACGAACTCGTGACTTTGAGATTTTCAATAGGACATTTTGATTTTTGATGTTACTTCACATGAAGCGCATTGCACCTCCCTGAACAATGTTGCATTTTCATATATCACCATTGCTCGTATTAACGGCCGATGTTGCGAAAATGAAACATAAATTCATGATTTTTTGTTTTCAAGCAGTTTTTATTTTTGATAGACTTGTTTCATATTTGTATAACAGAAGAATGTTATGTTTCTAAAAACCGTTGGCTATTTTGTCTAGTTGTTTGAGCTTCATATTTTATTCTGTAAAATAATTTATAATTTTTCCACAAAACCATTTAGTTTAATATTGTATTTGAACGTTCAAATTTGGCAGTTGGAAAAAATGGATACATGGTAATTTGTACCTTCTTTTCGGATTGCGTGCTTCCCAATGCTTTATTTGGGGAGCAAAAACCGGCTTAGGTAAAACCGAACGCTTTCCCAGCACAAGGTACCATGAAGGCAATAACACAAAGGGTGACGGCAGCCTGGTACTCTGTGTTCCCGCAGGACTCATTTCGATTCTGAAGCTCTTGTAGTCGATTGCTTTTACCTGTTAGAGTAATAGCAGAGTTGTTCAAATTCTAAAAGTGTGCAAAATCAAAGAAACATCATAACTTTCTGATATGAGGGCGTGTGAAACTGTTGAATGTTATTCTTCACTTCCTGTTGTCATCACAGCAGTTTCCTAAAGCGGTTGGAGGTTAACATCAAGAGAAGCTAGAGCAATATAGGCATATTGGAGTTGTGAAGGTAAAGACCAATTAATAGTAATTAGTATTATTTATTTAACATTATTTTGATGAAATGTGAAACTTGTTTATCTCCATCTATTGATGTATGTGCTGAAGATCTCAAGTGACTGTTTAAATATAACAATGGACCAAATAAATTAAGTCTAAGAACTGAAGTTCACGGAATGGGCTGTCACAAAGTAATCGTGAATGCGGATCCGCACAGTCGTAGTTGCTCAAGTACAGAATAGGGATTAGTCCTTTTTGCAAGTATTTAAAAAAATAAGTCGCATCAACGATTGCCACAAAAAATAAGTCGCAAGGTTATTAGCAACTAGCGACTGCAACTATACATGATATATTATAATCAAAACAGGATTTAAATTAAATAGTGAACACACACTTTAAACAATTATTAGAACAATATTTTACAATTGGGAGTCAGGCTTATAAATCATTATACAGTTTTAGTAATTTACATAATTTTAATATTTTTTACTGAAAAACACAAGATTTCTATGTTATTACATATCAGGTGATACGTTAGGGTGACCAGGACCAGCGGTGCACGTTTATTCATCATTATCACTACCCAGCACATTTGCGGCATTAACAAGTACGGTCGATTCCCACTTTCTTAAAACTCCTTCACTTGACTTGTCACAAGGAATTTTGAAAAACATTTTTTTCAATACATATAACTTTTTTGTGGTCAAATAGTCAACTTTCAACTTCTGAAGAATGCTAGTTGTAAACACCGAAACGTACTCTTTTTCTGCCATTATATATTATGAAAATGCATGTAATAATAATAATAATAATAATAATAATAATATTGATATTATTGTAAGGCTGTCTGTAGTTACTAACTTCCCAGAACAAGGCACATGTTTCGCGGATTCCTCTGTTTACACAAACGACTCAATATATCTGAGAAAGAAATCTCTTTCAGGCAGACTCTAGCAGTGTCAATTATTTATAAATAAATTTAATAGCTGCATTTCGTCAGAATACTTCAATCTGAGGCTATTTATGTTTCTGGTATTCATAACATGACATGTCTCACAGTTGCTTTATGATGCACAATGTATCATGTTATTGACCCCCGCAGTTCGAACAGCCAGTCCGGCGGGCGTCGGGTTGCCTACGTGCTCCGGTAAACAAACTATTTTTTTAATGTAATGTGTCCTGCTTTGAAATTTCTCAGTACTATACAACATTAGTGAAGAAACACATGAGTATTTTTACCATGAATTTTAGTGTTGTCCTAATTTAAAAATTTGCGTTTTAAAAATTAAAATATATTTTAAATATTTAAATAATATGTTCACGTAATATATTCACTTAACAAAAAAGTAAATCTTTTTAATTTAAATTTAAGTGTATTTTTTCTGAAAGAAGCAGCAATTGCGCACATTAAACTTAGCAAGCGCATGGTTCTTTGAAAAAAATCGTTATGTCTGAAAAGGGTAGGATTAAAAAAAGGGGAAAAATCGTATTTATTTTCAAACCTACAACGC
Organism: Gryllus longicercus; assembly: GCA_038098605.1. Classification (NCBI taxonomy): domain Eukaryota; kingdom Metazoa; phylum Arthropoda; class Insecta; order Orthoptera; family Gryllidae; genus Gryllus; species Gryllus longicercus. The sequence goes on along the minus strand of JAZDUA010000121.1, from coordinate 2,933,656 downwards.
ATAAAAAAATTAAATTGCTAAAAAATATTGATGTTTTGTGAATGACGATTTGACGTGGAATGACTCATACTCGTCTTATTAAAGGATTCTTTTCTACTCCTATTTCTTCCTTTCTAGATGTATATGTCATTAAGCGAGTACCTCTTCTAAAATAAATAGAACAGTACACATTTAAAATAGAAAGAGACCCACTGAGCGACAATAAATATTTTTCAGGGTGTTGATATGGTTGCGGCAGCAAAAGAAATATGTCAACTCGAACAACTCCGCCCACTATAGCGAACTTCCTTAAATTTAGTTCACCAGGTAGATTGCCAGTGCATATGGTCTCTCTAAAAAGAGCATCTTCAATATCTGTAAATGAAAAAAAAATGTTATTTATAAAATGAAGTTTATGAAATGAACTGCATATTTTATGAAACTTTAATTATGTATTAATGTCTTCAACAAATGCAGTCGACTCCGGTTGTAGTGAACCCTCAGTTATAGTGAACTTATAGTCACTGGTTCAGTTTCACTTACATTACTGTACATTATAAATATACATAAGATTCAATTATAGTGAACCTGTACCTCAGTTATAGTGAACCTCGGTTATAGGAAATACGACGACCTGGAAATTAATTCCTTTCTGAAAAAGAATATATCGCGTTAGCGCCACAAATTCCAACACTAGGCAGCTTGAAAAAATATCAGCCAAAGATCATAAAAGAACTTTAGTGAACGTTGCGGACCCGGAATGAAGACATTACTGATGACCTCATGCCATTTAGTTTCAAGCTTGATGTTAGGTGATATACTTGCAGAACACAACCTACATTTTCCCCTGACTTCATATGCAATAGCTTGGTGGTTACTAAGTGTATAATGATCGCTAACCTCCCACGCCGTAATCCGTCTAGTAAGGCTATCACACGCAAATGTCAAGTGAACGATGGAGCTGCGACCATTCACGGCAAAGGTCGGACTGTTACCCGTGTTGCAGAGGTTGACGTCTAACCGGGCAATGCTGTCCAGGAGAATCATCCAACGTTGCTTCGTTATGCTATGGCCCTACTCAGTGTCCCATGCATTAAAATCCCCAGCAACAATAAAAGGCCTCCGTTCTCTTGCATCATCTAATAATATATCGAGTAACGCCTTGAACTCCTCAAGAAACGCACTGGGTGCTGTATAAACACTATAAAAATATATACCGAACTCCTTTATCCCGGTGAATCCAACCCCTGGGACTTGCATAACCTCCTGGACTGGACTATTACCACAAATCCAGACCGCAGCTCGGCTCGTCGCGTGCGATACCCATTATATATATATATATATATATATATATATATATATATATATATATATATATATATATATAATATTCGCAACGTCTATCTTGAGCTCGCACACCGTCTGGCTGAGAAAGTCTTGCGCCGCCTCGCAATGATTAAGGTTGAGCTGAAGGGCCCCCATTATCGTTCTTCCAATTCCGTTCCGCCTTTTGGTAATAGGGACACTTGTAGCTACCAATTGCATGCGTTTCTGTCTTTTCCTTCACAGAGGCAACAATTAGGGGGCTTCATGCAGATCCCAACAAAATGCTCTCCCTCAACCCATCGATGGCAATTCTTGGACCTATCAAGTCCTTTACAGTTTCGCGCCAGGGGCCCAAAAGCCCAGCACTTGTAACACTAGAGCCCAGCCAATCCGAATTTTGTTAATTCTAACCGCTTTTCTGGCTAGAAGAGCAATCACGGCCGTTTGGATGCCACCACAGGAGTGCGAATGGACTTAACTATTACTTTCCAGTCCTTGGCTCCCTCCAGCTGTCTCTCAAAGGCCTCAAGAATTCATACAGATCTTTAATCTCTAGGAGAACCTCTCATGACAATGTCTTTACCTCCGCTTTCTCTTGCAGTTGATCGGCCACTACGGTCTGAAAGTGCGCTGCCTTCGAGCAGCTCTCGGCTCCCATCTCCCGTGCCTCTCTTTCTTACTTTATTTGCATTGAGGCCCAGTTCTTCGAGCTCCGGGGATTCCTTCGTGTGCCGCAAAATCTCCGCGTACGTCGCTCCGTCCTCGACTCTCACCAAAAAGACATCACGACGCTCGGGAATGGAGGGCGATGGTTTCTTCCTCCTGGCCTCAACGGTCTTCCATTCGCTCGCAGGTTCATCACCAGACTCAGGTGGGCGACTCCTCCGCCCTTGGCAGCCCGACAATTCCAGACATCTTTTTTCCCCATAAACATTTTGGTGTCATTCTTCTTAGAGACCTCCACATTGACGGACTCTTCGGACTCCTCATTAGTGCACTGGGGATCTGGGGCAGGCGGTTCTCTTTCGTGAACCGTAACGACGTTATCAAAACATGTGCGAATTGCATGAGCCAACTTCATTTCCCCGTGCACATTGTGACGAGGTTTAAGAATCTCTAGAAGCTCAATGATGAAGCTAGATGTCGAAGCCTGAAGTACAGCTTCCAAGACTTGAGAGTAGTATGTGTGTGTGTGTGTGTGTGCGTGTGCACGTGCGTGCGCGTACGTGTGTGTGCGTGTGTGTGCGTGTAATGAGCGATTTCCGAGTTGAGTTGCAACTTGTATACTCTTTGGACAGAATACGTGAGGTAGTAGTCACGAGAGGGCGCGAGTAGTAAAGACAAGAGACAGTAGATACATTACAAATTGAAATTCATGATGTTGCGAGGTAACATTTAAATCGGTTTCTATATTTTATATATACCTTCAAGTTATAAAATAGACCATATAGTTCCAAACTATACGCTTCTTTTACTAAACCTGATCCCACATATACAGTCAAACTTCCATCACAATTGTGATGCTAATGTAGTGGCTAAGTAGTGCTAATAGAATGAATAAGCCTCTCTATCCCTGGTTCATAATATTATGTTTTGACAAATTGATTTATGGTTATAATAAAATGCTTTATCATTGCTTTTGTAGTACCTATACCTTACTTTTGTAACACTGACCTTAATATGATTTCATTTTAATATTTCACATCATACATAATTGTGTTACTTTTATCCTTTCAGAGGATACCAAATTAACACAATTTATTTTCAAGTAACAATTCAATGCTTTAACTTCCCTTACATGACTTCAGTAAATGCATAAATGCATTGATTTCTGGTCTAGTGTAGTTTTATAATCTAATACCATATGGTATTAGATTTAATGACAGCACATACCAATAAATAGAAATTTTAAAAGAGTGGGACAAACCTCTTTACGGTCAAATCTTACTTCTCCTTACATCCCACATAGACTGACAACATGCGTAGATATCGAAGGAGAAAACGACTACTTGCTTATTTAAATAAGATGTATCTGAAGAACAACTTAAAAAGAAAACGTGAAAACTTTCATTGCTTTCTCCCTAGATATGTTGTGCAATTACAATATATAATATTGTAATGAGACAATGTTTACCTTCTTCCTCAGAAAATAGAACCGAACAAGTTTTGTTCAGAGGAATACTTTTTAGCTTTTCCAATGTGCGAAAGAACTCTTTTTCTGGGCCGGCTTTTTTCGACGACCCCGATTTCCGTGAGGCTTTTGACGCTTTAGATCCTCCAGACTTTTTGGAATCTGACTCACCATCCTTAGATCCTACAAGCACAAAATTACCTTTAAGTACCCTTCACGATTGAATCTCCCAGGTATTTTCATAAATTACTATAAGCTGGATAAGAACTGACCTGATTTGGGCAGTGCCAATTGGGTCACGTCAAGGAGATTCAGTTCACCCATGAGATTTTGAATAAGTTCTTCGCGTCTTTGCCTCGCCTTTTCCTTAACATCCTCGTCTTTGTTGTCTTTGCCCTTCTTGCCTTTCCCTCCTTTCTCTTTTCCTTTCGTCTTAGCTTGCTCAGCCTCGGGAATTTGAATATTTAAGTCTGTAGCTTGAGCAATGAGAGCATTTCTAAGTTGTACTAACTTTGTAAGTCTCGTGTTCACTTGTTCTGCCTGGATTTTTATCATACGTTCTCTTTCATATTCAGAGCGCTGGGACATGTCTGGAAACGAAAAAACAATATCTCCATGTCAGATTCAACTTAACAACTTATTAAATTGATAATTTTTTAACAGTAAGATAATGAAAGTATGGAAGTAATCGAGTTTTGTAGACTATTAAGTGTCTACGTAACGTAAGAGCGAAGGATGGTCATTAACTAAATACTTTGATTTTTTTAATTAATCACCTTTTAATTTTAAGATGTGTACCGACGTAATAAACACATTCTCGAATCAAAAACCAGTCCTTAAAGGAGATTTGGAGTGAAATGTAAAATATGCAGATTCGAAAGTGATATATTTTGGGCAATGATTAAGATCCTTGTTTCGTATGTACAAAAGCGCGCCCTTGCTAGAGGCTGAAGGGACTTCAGTCCTCTGCCTCAAAAAACCGATATCACATGATCACAAATAGTTTTTACCTATTATCTACAGTAACTAACATAACTTAAATCCTTCATTAAAAAGTGATTAATTACTAAAAACCAATAAAGTTTTTAAGCATCAATAAAGATTCTTCATAAAAAAGTCAAGTAAATTTCAAGTCGACTGGACACTACACACGTAGCTCTACCACCGAAAACCGGTGTTGCGTCTCTGGGGTTACATTAATACAATACAAACATTTACTAGTGAAAATAAACTAACTTTATACTTGATAATACGTTTCTCGGTTGTTTCAAGCAGGCTGCATCAAACAATCTAACCCTTCAGTGGTTGCGCAGTTCAGAGTAACGCTGTTGATCGCGCGGAACAAAATGGTGATTAAAAAATATTTCGCATGTATTTTCTACAAATCTTCATTTTAAATCCTGATTTCTATTATTTGGATGAATGTTTCTAAATTTAAAAGGAAATAATCGCGCGTAATAAGGAGGTGTTAATCGATTTTGGGGTCAAAATGTCGACTTTTGTTCTTTTGTGTTTTTATTTTCCCTAATATTTGCGGTTTAGAATGAGACATAAATCAAGTTGCTATTACAACGGAACTATTAATTTGTGTATTAAAGTAAAACGCGGGGACGCCATTTTCTGGCACCTCCTGTGACTGGAACTTGTTGACTGCTGGTGCAAATACAAAATAGTAATATGAGCATGTTCAGTATCCCATAGATGAAATAAGACCGACCTTTATGATCTTACAGACATCAATGTTGGAAATGTCTTCATGGCCGCACACGGAAACATATTATATATATATATATATATATATATATATATATATATATATATATATATATATATATATATATATATATATATATAATGTTTATCCATATTTGGCTGAATATTCTTATGAGTGGAAGGTGCAGTGTTTATGAGAGGGTTCAAAGGTCTGCGTATGTTTGTGCGCGTGTATGTATGTATTTATTATGTAGGTATGCATGTACATTAATGTAGTATGTAAGTTTATTTATCCCGAAGTTAGTAAATAAGTATTTGGATTTGTAGTACATGTATGTAAATGTCATCCGCATGTGCTACGTAGTGACATAATAATGTTTATATTATATTATATTATATATATATATATATATATATATATATATATATATATATATTGCTTTTTGTAATTGTATTTGTTCTTTTATGTTTCTACATTCTGCCACCGGGCAACATAGGCCCAATTGTACAATAAATCTTCTAACTATCTATCTATACTGCTTCCGAGAGGCTAGCGTGTCGCATTATATAGGAGGGGTGCGTGAACCGATTGTCCATCGGCGACCAATAGAAGAATAGCAGGTGGCCCGTGATTGGCGCAGAGGGATAAAAGCCATCCCGGGAGATCAGATAATGTGAGGGGACGTAGGGCGGAAAGAGAATGTTCGAAAGGGAGTTTCGAAAACTGAACAGGTTGACATCCGGAAGACGCATCTGCGTGGTCAGGGACGGGATAAAATGCCAAAATCTATAAGATGACGTAAACGCAATGTTGACCTATTGGTTTGTTTGTTGTTGTCGTTTTTTTTCAAAAAATTACATCATCTTTTTTTGTTTTGTCTCTCAAGTCATTAATATTTACATTAGCGGCTATTTGTTTACATTAATGTATTAACGAGCACATGTGCTTTAAAAAAGTCAGATAAAATTGCTTGATAACTCAACATTTTTCTGTAAAAATGACCTCAAAACTCCGCAATTTTCAGAAACATTCAAAAGGCATTTTCTCAAAGATTTCTCCGCATTTTTCCTTAAACTTTTCCAACGGAAGACATATAATTAAATTTGCTGTTTTCTTTTATTTATTAAAAAAATACACAAATGTAATTGTTTTGAAATATCTCTGGCACCTTAACTATGCATATATTCATCAATTTGTAAAAACTATTGCATTAATGAAGGGCCTGAAATGACTTTATACGATGTCTTCGAAAACTCAATAGTTCTCTGTGAAAAGAGGTTCAAGTGTTGAATTTATAGTAACGCTTATACGCTATTTTCCTAAAAACGGCTTAAAATGTTTCTAAGAAAATTGCCATTTAGAACGAGATTTTAAGTGACAACAGTATGACGCAAGTCCAAATAGCTAGCCGAGACCAATGGAAATAGAAAACTAATACGGGAAACTCTGTGCTATTCTGAAGCACCACTAGTTTTGTATTTACTGTGTATTCTATTTACATTTGTAGACTGATGATGAAGGCAAAACCGTCGAAAGCCCGCTCCCTAAATAAATCTTTTAAATTGACGGAGATGACCTTCATTATTTCTTGATGTAATTATGTCAACAATTACACATCCGCATTCCCACAATCCAAATGTCTTACAAACTGTCATCGGCTATCAAAATACAATACCTGCAACACAATAATGTGCCTTGCATAACCACTGGAGTGTTAAACTTATTTCACGCACTGCAAAACGTCGAAAATTATTTTTCAAATGGATTTATTAGATAAAAATGATCATCAAATAATCTGGCCAATTTAAATGTACTGTTTCATTAAGGCTCTCATAGACCGGCGCGGGAGATCCGCAGCGGGTGCGGCGCGGAACGCTCCGCGCTAGACGCGGCGGCGGAATCCGAGGGACCGTCCACACCGGAGTGTCAGTTATGACTCAGCGTTCGGTGACAGTTTTCCTCATCCGATAAACAAAGTCAAGGGGAGCTCGATCCAGAGAGAAGCAAAGACTTCCGAAGGAGGGCGGACGTTCATGATACTCGAGCGGCAGCGGTCGAAGCGCGTCCTACTGCGTTCCCAAATCCGCAGGTAAGAAGACTCTGCCAATCCGCTGCCGCGCCGCTCGCCTGCCGCGCAGATCTGAACGTGCTCATAGGGCGACCCGTGACGCGAAATTTACTCTGCGGCCATTCCGCATAGGCTGCGGGTCTTCCGCGCCGGTCTGTGCGAGCCTACACTGAGATTGCTGATAAACAGATATCTATCCTTACAATATCGTTTCTTCGATGTACAACACACCTTGCTTCATATCTTCAGGAAGTGGAACAGGTATACTCGAATGACACAAGGTGCTGAAGTGATCGTAATTAACGAACAGTCCTCTCACAACGAGATCAATTTTGGTTAGGTAAGCGGGTATCATAATGGTTACTCCAATATTATCGAAAACGCATTCTTTAGCAGTCCTGTTTTAAAAACAGAATTAAAAATAACCAAAAATGAAAACAGGCAAATCCAAACCGTTAGTCGCGTCACTGCAGACGCAACGAGGCTAGATGTTGCGTCTTCTCCACATTTTCAGTGATACTGTCAAGTGTGGATAAAAAATAGCTTGTCACACATTAGAGTACTATAGGCATGTATTTTGTAGAGTATTGTTCCTTGAATTAATTAAATCTACTGAAAATCACTTTTTGTTTGAATTGACTATTAAAACAACATATATAACAATAAAAGTAAATTCATATATAATTCCATAATAAATTCCGTATATATCAATAAAAGCTGAATACAAAACCACCTTTTGGAAATAAACTCTTGAAATGCCCGAAGTATTTTAGCACATCTTTAAATGAACTTGAGTATTGTGATTTTGATAGGCAGAAACTATAAATTAGAATTCCCTACAAATTATATCCTTAATATCATGCCACGAGCTAAGAGCAATTTGCAGCTAAAATGTTCGTTCCTTATAATCCTCAGAGTATTGATTATTTCTAGTCGCGCAAATCGAACGGTACTTTTGGCAGTGATTTTGTCGAGCAACAGGCTGGCCAGTGCATTGAGGAATCTTGTACAGTAGGGGAGTTAGTAGTAGGAATATACTACCATTAGTATACTACCGCATACATTCGCATATGGATACTACCATTAGTTCATCAACACGCCATGTTATAAATATTATCTAATGACGCGCGACACATCACTCCATTAGGCCAATTCTTTCCGAAGTAGAGTTCAATCACACAGCACTTTTTATACGTTTTTTTTATTTTTTTAAATTTAGTATTAAATATTTTTTAAGAACTATTGTGGGCCCTTGGACGTTTGGGGGGCCTGGACCCGGGCCCTTCGAGCCTATGCGTTAACCTGGCCCTGGACACGGGCCTGCCTCCTTCACATTATTGTCCGATCCAATACCTTCTATTGCAGTAATTATTCTAGTAACACAAGGTATTGCCAGATCCCTACCTAGGCCTATCCCGCCTTTGACAGTTGTGTCGACTCCTTATTTTGGTGGCGATGCGAAAAACGGGTGGTGGATCTAGGTAGAGAGAGTAGACACCTAAGCTTGCCCTGAGTAGAAAAAAAAACTGCGAGTAATTCGCATGTGGAAACAATCATTGTGCAGTTATCGTCTAGTCAGAAACGTAGGGTTTTAGAAAGCAGTAATTTGAATGAACAGTTATTTAATTGTACGTTGAACTGTTCGAGTTTGTAACAGTGAAAGACGAGAAACAGGTAGCCAAGAAGTTTCGATCTAGTACTCGTATTTCGGATGAGAAGAAACCTTTGATAGAATGACTGCTCGTGAGCCACGTTCATCGCCCTTATGAGCGTACGAACTTTATTTAAATTTCACGAAATCCCAAATCGTAAATAAGTCGCTCGAGAAGAGTGTCGCTTCTAGCGTAAAAAAGGCCAAAAATGTGTTTATGGGGTTAGTGGCACCTCTAAAACCATTTTAATAACGGTTTTATTGGTACCTATCATGTTCTTGCATCAGAAACTAACTTTTTTCACTAAACCCTTGACTTCTATTTTTCGATACAGCCTATATATTCATATATGAATTAAAGAATAAATTCCATTATTCATTACTCACGGATTTGGTTCAATCATAGGCTTGGGCAATGGTAACTTTGTCCAGAGATATAACTTAAAGTTTTTGGCCATCAGGTTATAATTATATTCATTAAGTCCTTCAAGTTCCATATTATCTTCAACAAAGCGTATTAGTCTATAAGTAGCAACATCAAAATGGTGTTGTAGTTCAGAGCAAAAGTTGGTGTGCACCTGTAAATCAACATTGTTTAATCCAAAAACAATCGGAGTTAATGCATGTTCTATGTTTACCATTTTTTAATGTCACCTTTCCCATTTGGAAGAATGGGGCTAGATTTTTCAGAGAAATTTCCTGACAGTCTTGGTATGTATTAAGAATTAGAGACCAGATGTTGAGCACTAAGATATTCCAAACGTTTAGTGCAAAAATTCACTGAATATATTAAAAATATGCTCTGAAAGAGACGCAATTTGGCATGCATTTTGTCATACTTTAAAACTACACATTATATTTTATGAATAATATACCACAAAATTAAATAAATATTTAAATCATGTTCAAATTACCTAATTATAATGTTTGAAAATAAATTTTGACAACTTACTTTCTCTATTGGATACAGTTCTAAAGGAAAAAAACGTACCAATTGACATTGCAAATATACCACTTCATAAAAATTCCACAAAGCTTATCATAGATGTTTGCAGTAATTAAGAAATTGTAATTGATTGTAGAAGATTATTGTTACTTTATTCTTTAAACGTCTCATTTTTAATTTTTGACTTCTAAAAGACAACACACTTCTAAAACATAATGAAATATCTGGCGCCAGAGCAATATGCATTGTCAGAGCAAGCTATTTTTTATTCTCATAATTATATTTTTTATACATTTATAAAGACGTACATCTTTTGAAGCTCTTACACAATGATGCAACTCTTTGAAGTTCTAAAACAATGGTGCAACTTCTCGCAATCATGCTTCGTGTAAGCCTGCAGATTAGCACGTGTGGCAGAGCCTCATTCCTTGGAATTTTCCTCGCGCCACATCGATGCAACCGACTCGCTTCGCTGGAAACCCCCACCACCGCACGGCAGCAGCCGTGCAGCTGGCATTCCTAGAAAATTCCTACTTACGCCATGTGGCGCAACATTTCTTGTAAGACGCTAGCGCCCAACGACTGCGAGCGGACCCGGCCTCCCGCCGCCCCGCCCGTTATGCTTTGTATTAATTTCTCCTCCCGCCACCGGAGTGCGCCGGCTCTCGGCTCTCGCCTGACTTCGCTTGCGGCTGGAGATGCCCGCGACCGCCGCGGCGAGCGCCGCGCGCGGGCCGCCGCCGCCAGCGCCGCCCCCCCCCTTCTCCCTGGCGGTTGCCGGAGGGTGGGGGCTGGCCCCCTGCTGCTGCCTGCAAGTGGCTGCGCCCGCGCCGGCGACCCGTTTCCTTTGTATGAGTTTCCAGAACTTTCGCCATGCGGCCAAGGCTCCCCACCACCGCGCTTCAGCAAGCGCCTCGCACAGCTGCACGCGCTTGGGATTCCTGGAAAAACTTCGTTGCACACGACACGCCGGCGGCGCTACCGCTCTCGCCGTGCGGCGTTGCAACGGGGAAAAACTTCAGTTCTCGTCTGGCATTCATGTCGAACAGACGTGCTCCGCGCCGCTCCGCGGCGTGTCTATCTGTCCTCGTCCGATCGCCTAGCTGCACGGATGGGTCTCCGCGCTGCTCTGCTAGTGGCGTGAACAATTAGCATTGCTCTGTCGCTACTCATGGGCAGACATACTCCATCCTGCTCTCCTCGCAGCAATCTCTCCATGCTCGTCCGAGTTTGCAATTGTGCGAACGGGCGGCGCTGCTCTTCTGGCGTCATCACCTGGGCCCCATGCTACGGATGGCGCTACCTCAACTTGGCGGCCATTCTTGCCGTCTACACTCAACTCACGTACTGGTGACTATTGCGCCTCTACTACTTGCTACGTGCTCAATTGCACCCTTATGCTCACGATTCATGTGTTGCATATAATTAACTATTTCACAAACTATTGCTGCCACGTGTTCAGCTAACTTTGTATTCACGTTTGTGGCGCCTGTGATTTAACTATTCTGCAAACTATTACTGCCACGTGCTCAGTTAATTTATATTCAACCACGTGGCGCCTGTGCATCTATTTTACAAACTATTGCTCGCCACGTGCTTAGCCAATTTATATTCACATGCATGTGGTGCCTGTGATTAACTGTTCTGCAAGTCGTGTTGCCGACATTACGTGTCTAACTGGTGTTTCGTGCTCTCTCTGGTGCTACTTACGGCACTACAATTCCACGAACTGCATCTGCCCCTGTCGGGCCTGGCCTAGCTAAGCCGCCCGCAGACACACCAACTTCAGCAAGAACAAGAGGAGCAAGTTTTGTGCTACCGCGCTAATATTGTATTTAGATTGTGATTTGTGTGCTGCACCTCTTTGTTCCCTCTCCCCGTATAGCTTAAGATGTATTTTTATGTATTTTGTTTTTAGAATATATGTTTACATGCCTTAGACTACAACTCTTTTATGGTAACAAGCACTCTCCTTCCTTCTCCATCCTTGCAGTCCCAGATCTGCAAGAGTGGTTACAACCTGTTCTCTCTTTACAGGAATCTGGGTGGTCCTTCGAAATTAATCTAATTAATCCAATTAATGGGCTATGGTTGGAATGCGTGGGAAGAGTCGAAGTTTCATTATTTCACAAACCAGTCCACTTTGCTCGACTCCCCCATCCATTTTGATCCTCCGAGCCGGGATTTGAACTAGCAAACCTATGGATACTTACATCTATGCTTTTATGTACTGTTTTTGCTCTCCGGACCATTTTGGACCTTCGAGCTTCGGATTCTACCAGCAAATTTATGCATACTTATATATATGCCTAACTTCTATTTTTAATGCCTTCCAGGTACCAAGCTGATATTCACATCAGCACATTCTTTTTGTACTTCCATTGTCAATGTCTACCAGGCATCAAAGCTGATACTTACATCAGCATTCACTTTGTATGTGCTTTCCGAGCCATCACATTTTGTCTCTTGAGTGCTTGTTACTATATATACAAACTTGTGCTAATCGCATATCAATGTACTTGTTTTTTGTGTAACATACTTGTGCTAATTGCATATCAATGTACTTGTTTTTTGTGTAACATACTTGTGTTAATTGTATTTGCTTTGTCAATGTGCTTTTTTTTATGCAACACACTGATGCCTGACTTAAAAATGTTACATGTACTTACTGTCCTGTATCGTGTAACGAGGCTGTGTTCCTGTATCGTGTAACGTGGCTGTTTGCTCCTGTATCGTGTAACGAGGCTCTAGGCTGTACTACTGACTAATGCTGCCTGCTGCACCACTCAGCTTTCTTCAACAAATTTGTAAGTGTAATAACTTCATAGATGTGCGTCTATTCAGGGGATTAACTTGCTTGCTTGCTTGTAAAGATTACAATCACTGATTGCTACCTTAACTTCATGTGTATACGTTTGTGCATTTCCATTCGCAAGTGTTACATGTACATTGTGGACTCACATTATGTATGTGGTCCTTTTAATTTCATATGTACACTTGTATTTACACTTCACGTGTGTATCTCTTTAATTTGTACACACCACTTGTATACATTTGTGTTTTACATTTTTATGTGCTTTCTTAATTTCATGTGTTTATTGTGTCACATACATACACATTTGTGCCTTTATTGCAATTTTTAAATGTCTCATGTATACACATCAGTGTTATTACTTGCCTTTTATGTGTCACATGTACATACAGTGTGCTTTGTTTAGTGTTTATGTATTTTGGGGGAAAGTTTAGTGTCAATTGTTATTAGGTTAGGGCTCCCTTCTGATCCCTCAGCATTCCTTTCTATCCTGTGCCCATCAATTGCCGATTGAGCATCCAAGATGGCATCACAAACTCTCCCTAAGAAGGTTCTTAATTTAATGGCCAAGCTAAAGGATGGTTGTACCTCCATTTCAAATTTTCTCACAGAAAATGAGCCACTTACCGCGCTCACGTGTGAACAATTAATCTCCAGAAAGGAATTGCTCATTAGAATTTTTGACAAACTTGATAATCTGACTGACAATATTGATCCATCTGACGAGACCTCTTCTCAATTGCGTGATCTTGTCAATAGTTATCATGAGGTTCTCGCTGCAGCTAATGTGGCACTGTCTAATTATAATTCAGCTCTCGCTGACAATGATTCTGTTTCCAACAGATCAAGCCATTCTGACTGTACCTCTAGAAGTTCTAAGTGCAATATTAAATTACCTGAAATTAAATTGCCCACCTTTGATGGCAATCAAACTAATTGGCTTACATTTAAAAACATTTTCGAAGGCCTTATATGTCAAGGTGACATGCCCAATTCTAATAAATTTTATTACTTATCAGGCTCACTTGTGGGACAAGCCAAAGATTTATTGCATAACTTGCCCATTACCGATGACAACTTTACAGTTGCATGGGAATTACTGAAGCAACGGTACGACTCTCCCAGGGCTATCGTTAGCATTCACTTAAATTCGATTTTGAATCCTCCTGCATTAGCAAAGGGCTCCGCTTCTTCTTTGCAAAATTTAATTGACTACTTTAGACTACATGTGAATGCAATTAAGGGCATCAACGTTGATACTGATTTGTCAGATTTGTTGCTCGTTGCACTGATTTCCAAAAGTCTTCCCACTGACATTCTCAAGCAATGGGAACTGTCCTTGAATAGCAGTGAGCTCCCCACTTTCGATTCTTTGTTACAATATCTAGAACTACATCAACGAAGCTTAAGAGTCTTTGACAATCCTAATGTATACGCTTCAAATTCTCACGCTAATGACAAGTCTCACACCGCCAGGGCAGGCAACGTCAACAGCACGGGAAAAAGCAAGGCACTAATTTGTCCTAAATGCAATTCTGAACATTTGATTAAGGACTGTCCTTCATTTTTACAATTATTACCCAAGGCTCGCCACGAGTTCATTGTTAAGCAAGGTAGATGTTCTAGATGTTTTCACCCGAAGACCCATAGTCACTCTTGTGCTATAAAATGTGCCATTTGCAATAAAAATCACCACAAACTTTTGCATTTTGGTGACAAACCTCCTGTTAATCAACAAGCTCCATCAGCTGTTGCAACCAGTGCTGCCAAGGCAACCACTTCAACTCTCATTCCAACAGCTTTAGTAAGCTGTTCTTCTAATAATGGCAGGTCTAAGCCTTTTGTTGCTCTTCTCGACACTGGAAGTGGTATTAACTTAATTACTTGGAGCACGGTAAAATCTCTTAAGTTACCTACAACGAAAATGCCTGTGACTATTTCTGGTATTGGTCCGGAAGCTTTAACAAGCACTCACAGCGCTACTTTAACAATTAGACCTTGTAATGTTCCTAATAATTGGTCTTGTAAGATAAATTGTTCGATCGTGCATAGCATTCCTGGCACTCTTTCACATAGTTTTAATTGCGACAATTGGAATTTGCCCGCAAATCTAGTCTATGCAGATCCTAACTTTGATAATATTAAGCCCATCGATCTCTTGCTTGGTGCGGAGGTTTTCTTTGACATCTTACTGCCAGATAAGCTAACCAGATCCGATGGCGCCTATCCTGTGCTACAGCACACAAAATTAGGTTGGATTGTTGCGGGTCGCACCCCACGCTCCACTGCTCCCTCGCAAGCCCTTTGTAATCTGATTCAGACGCCCTTTGAGTTACCTGATCAGATCAAACACTTTTGGGAGGTAGAGGAGGTCTCGCCTCTGCACCCAATTTTACATGAGGAAGAAATAGCAGAATCTCACTTCGTAGCTACTCACTCGAGAGACGCCTCTGGCAGATACTCGGTCAAGCTCCCTGTTAATTCTAAATTAAATTCACTAGGCGACTCCAAACCTCAGGCGATTAAACGCTTTCTGGCAATTGAAAAGAGGCTTGAAAGGGATCCCGAATTAAAGCAAGATTACCATGAGTTTATTAACGAGTATATTCAATTAGGACATATGCAACCAGCACCCAGCTGTGACAGTCTTATCAGTTATTACATTCCTCATCATCCAGTGTTCAAACCTTCCAGCTCTACTACTAAAACTAGGGTCGTGTTTGACGCTTCGGCTAAGACCACTACTGGTGTTTCCCTCAATGATGCGCTATTAAATGGTAGCAAAATTCAAGACGATCTCTTTGATCTTTTACTTAAATTTAGAATTCACAAAATTGGCATTGCTGCCGACCTTAAAATGATGTTTCGCCAAGTTAATGTAGACCCATCTGACTGGAGCCTACAACGTGTTTTATGGAGGGACTCTCCCTCTCAACCTATTCAGGATTTTGTCTTAACTACGGTGACGTATGGTCTAAAACCAGCCACCTTTCTTGCTGTTCGCACTTTGCATCAGCTGGCTACTGACGAAGGCGCTGACTTCCCCATGGGCTCACATCTGCTAACGTCCAATTTTTATGTTGATGATTTCTTACATTCATCTCCCAACCTGCATAGTGCCAAACGAACTATCTCTGAATTAAACAGTTTGTTGGCAAAGGGTGGTTTTCTTTTACGTAAATGGGCTTCGAATGACACATCTGTTTTGTCAGATCTTTCAGATCACTTGCTAGCCAAGTCAGGCCACAAAATTTTCGAGTCCAAAGCACCCGAAGCAGTATCCACTTTGGGCATCTCCTGGAATACTGTGACTGACATGTTCACCCTAGTGCTGTCAGACAAAATTAATTTTAATGTTACAAGGTTTACTAAAAGAACCATGCTGTCTGTGATATGTTCTTTATTCGATCCACTGGGCTTACTGGCCCCCTGTATAATTGTTTGCAAACTGTTATTTCAAAGACTTTGGGATTATTCCCTCAATTGGGACCAATCACTCCCACCTGATATCGCCCTTAAATGGCAAGAAGTCTTTACGTCACTAATTGACATTCCCACAATTAATGTTCCACGATGCATTCTGCCATCTGATTACTCTTCCGTCGAATTGCATGGCTTTTCCGACAGCAGCCTGACAGCTTACGGAGCAGTGATTTATGTACGCTCTGTAATAGAGCACGGTACACATACTGTAAATTTACTCTGTGCCAAATCCAAGGTAGTGCCCTCTAATATGAAGTGCAAGGGTGACACCGCATTAACTATTCCTCGCTTAGAGCTCTGTGCTGCCGTCCTTCTGACCAAGCTTATGATTAAAGTCATTAAAATTCTTTCTCATGAACTTTCTCCCAATGCTGTCCTATTATGGACTGACTCCAGGATAGTGTTGGACTGGATTCACTCACCACCTCTCAAGGGTAACGTGTTTGCGCGTAATCGTGCACAGTTTATTAGGGAGAATGCAAACGGCTTCACTTGGCGTCACATTCAATCTTCTCTTAATCCTGCGGATTTACTCTCGCGTGGCGTCAAACCTAAAGATTTGTTAAATTTGGATATTTGGTGGCACGGTCCACAATTCTTAACTCTTGAATCAACCTCATGGCCAAAGGAGATTATTGTAACTGTCAACAACGCACCTGTGCTAGTCTGCAAGCCTTGCGATTCGTACCTGAACGAAAGAGTATGCTCTTACTACAGCTCCTTTCAAAAATCGCTTCGCGTTATGGCATATGTTCTTCACTTTATCACATGTCTTAAATCCGCCAAGTCAAAATTAGCTTCGGATTCCACTAAATCCACTAAATCTCTTTCTGCTCACCAGCTTAATCATGCAAAATTAACATGCATCAAAATCGTACAACATCTTGCCTTTCCCCATGTGTTTAAGGCACTTAACGACGGAGCCACATGTCCCTCTAGCAGTGGCCTCCTTTCGCTCAATCCTTTCATTGATAATGATGGCTGCCTGCGTGTAGGTGGCAGAATCTCAGAGGCCGAGCTGCCTTTTGACACTCTCCACCCTCTAATTTTACCTTCTAAACATCACTTTACTAGGGCACTTATTAATGATGCCCACTTAAAACTGGCTCATGCCAATGTTCAGCTTCTAACCGTCCATTTACGACAATCCTATTGGATACTTTCCATTAGGAAAACAATCAAATCTGTGATACGTAAGTGTATCACATGTTTTCGCCACGCTCCTACATCAGCACAACAGCTTATGGGAAACCTCCCAGCTATACGTGTGACCCCATCTCCCACCTTTGGCATTGTGGGGGTGGATTATACAGGGCATTTTTGGCTTAGACACGGAATTCGCGGCAAATCCCGCACCAAGGTGTATCTTGCACTTTTCGTGTGCATGGTCACCAAGGCCGTACACATCGAAATAGTCTCCTCTTTAACTACAGAAGCTTTCTTAATGGCTCTCAAGCGATTTGTATCACGTCGCGGCATTCCAACTAAGATTTTTTCGGATAACGCTACCACCTTCGTGGGAGCCAATTCACGGCTGCATGCCCTTTACAACCTCTTCAAATCTTTAGCTTTCCAAAAACAAATTATTGATTTTTGCTCTAATTCCTCCATTGATTGGACATTCATTCCACCCAGGTCCCCTCACGTTGGCGGCATCTGGGAAGCCGGCATCAAAATCCTAAAACGTCACTTGCTACGTGAAATAGGCGAAGCCGTACTCTCTTATGAAGAATTGTTAACAACTGTCACGCATGTTGAGGCGATCTTAAATTCCAGACCTCTCATACGTCCATCGGATGACGCAGCTGAGTTCAATTATCTCACGCCTGCTCATTTCTTAATTGGCAGACCTCTTACAGCCTTGCCCGATCCCAATGCACTACAGCAGCAATCTGTACGCTGTCATTGGAATCAAACACAAAATGCACTTGCCAACATTTGGACGCGCTGGACGAAGGAGTATCTGTTATCCCTTCAACAACGCTCCAAATGGACAGCTGTCTCTCCCAACATCAAATCGGGCACTCCCGTTTTGTTGATTGATGACAATCTCCCTCCTCTTGAGTGGAGGTTAGGGGTAATCACCCAAACTTTTCCCGGTCGTGATGGTCGCACTCGAACTGTACAAGTTCAAACCAAGGCAGGCTCCTTTGTGAGGCACATCCATCGCTTGTGTCCTCTACCCATTCATGATTAGTACATGTCTTTCATAGTCATTTTCTATTGGTTATTTGTAGTTAGTTGTTTATTGTTTTGTTAGCTGTAAGATTCGCTGTGTCGTATTGTAAATTTGTTAGTATTTAGGATTCTGTGTCACATTAAGATTTTGCATTGTCACACTTACGCCTCTCCGAGGTCTTACTATGCCACTTACATGCCTCACTATGTCGAGATTTCGCATTATTGCATTTGCAACCTCTCCGAGGTGCACTCCCTCACATCTCATCCGAGATATGCCTCACTAGCCTTTGCTATGGCAACATTCCTGTTTAGTGCTAGTTATTTAGAGCTATTTGTTTGCAAGATTCGCTGTATTATATTGTAAATATGTTAGTAATTAAGATTATATTAAGGTTAGTAGTTAGGATTCTGCATTAGGATTTGTGCATTGTTGCGCCCACCACCTCTCCGAGGTACACATCTCACTTGAGATATCTCATGAGTCTTGTTATGTCAAGATTTTTGTTGCATTATTGCACTTGCTACCTCCCCGAGGTGCAACCACTAACGTCTCATCCGAGATATTGCCTTATTAGCCTTGCTATGGCAACATTGCTGTTTAGTGTTAGCTATTCCGCGCTAATTCTGAGCTGAACCTTGGTAGGCATTCATTGTCATTTCTGTCACCCTTTGGGGTGCCCGATCTCATTCGAGATCACTTAATTGTTCTAAGATTTGCTATTTTCCACCACCCGCGTTTGCTTGTAATTGTTTCTTTAGACAACATCTTGCCACCTCTCCGAGGTGCTCAATCTCATTCGAGTTCGCTTAACTGTGTTCAGATTTGCTACTTACTGCACTTCCGCGTTTGCCACCTCGCAAGGCACCCGTTGCCATTTTAGTTGTCAACATCCCTTTTACCACCTTTACGAGGTGTCCAAGCTCATTCGAGATTACTTATTATTATGTAATATGTCAGATTACTTACTACATCGTGTGCCATCGCACTTGCCACCTCTTCGAGGTGCTCACTTGTTTAAGGTTTATTATACCTTCCTTACCAACGGCTACATTCACTATCCTTGCCACATATCTCCATACACCCTACCACTCCCATCTTATACCTAACTACCTAGCTTGCCCTAACATCTCTTTTGTCGAACGACCTAATCGTTCTGTGGGGGTGTATGTCAGAGCAAGCTATTTTTTATTCTCATAATTATATTTTTTATACATTTATAAAGACGTACATCTTTTGAAGCTCTTACACAATGATGCAACTCTTTGAAGTTCTAAAACAATGGTGCAACTTCTCGCAATCATGCTTCGTGTAAGCCTGCAGATTAGCACGTGTGGCAGAGCCTCATTCCTTGGAATTTTCCTCACGCCACATCGATGCAACCGACTCGCTTCGCTGGAAACCCCCACCACCGCACGGCAGCAGCCGTGCAGCTGGCATTCCTAGAAAATTCCTACTTACGCCATGTGGCGCAACATTTCTTGTAAGACGCTAGCGCCCAACGACTGCGAGCGGACCCGGCCTCCCGCCGCCCCGCCCGTTATGCTTTGTATTAATTTCTCCTCCCGCCACCGGAGTGCGCCGGCTCTCGGCTCTCGCCTGACTTCGCTTGCGGCTGGAGATGCCCGCGACCGCCGCGGCGAGCGCCGCGCGCGGGCCGCCGCCGCCAGCGCCGCCCCCCCCCTTCTCCCTGGCGGTTGCCGGAGGGTGGGGGCTGGCCCCCTGCTGCTGCCTGCAAGTGGCTGCGCCCGCGCCGGCGACCCGTTTCCTTTGTATGAGTTTCCAGAACTTTCGCCATGCGGCCAAGGCTCCCCACCACCGCGCTTCAGCAAGCGCCTCGCACAGCTGCACGCGCTTGGGATTCCTGGAAAAACTTCGTTGCACACGACACGCCGGCGGCGCTACCGCTCTCGCCGTGCGGCGTTGCAACGGGGAAAAACTTCAGTTCTCGTCTGGCATTCATGTCGAACAGACGTGCTCCGCGCCGCTCCGCGGCGTGTCTATCTGTCCTCGTCCGATCGCCTAGCTGCACGGATGGGTCTCCGCGCTGCTCTGCTAGTGGCGTGAACAATTAGCATTGCTCTGTCGCTACTCATGGGCAGACATACTCCATCCTGCTCTCCTCGCAGCAATCTCTCCATGCTCGTCCGAGTTTGCAATTGTGCGAACGGGCGGCGCTGCTCTTCTGGCGTCATCACCTGGGCCCCATGCTACGGATGGCGCTACCTCAACTTGGCGGCCATTCTTGCCGTCTACACTCAACTCACGTACTGGTGACTATTGCGCCTCTACTACTTGCTACGTGCTCAATTGCACCCTTATGCTCACGATTCATGTGTTGCATATAATTAACTATTTCACAAACTATTGCTGCCACGTGTTCAGCTAACTTTGTATTCACGTTTGTGGCGCCTGTGATTTAACTATTCTGCAAACTATTACTGCCACGTGCTCAGTTAATTTATATTCAACCACGTGGCGCCTGTGCATCTATTTTACAAACTATTGCTCGCCACGTGCTTAGCCAATTTATATTCACATGCATGTGGTGCCTGTGATTAACTGTTCTGCAAGTCGTGTTGCCGACATTACGTGTCTAACTGGTGTTTCGTGCTCTCTCTGGTGCTACTTACGGCACTACAATTCCACGAACTGCATCTGCCCCTGTCGGGCCTGGCCTAGCTAAGCCGCCCGCAGACACACCAACTTCAGCAAGAACAAGAGGAGCAAGTTTTGTGCTACCGCGCTAATATTGTATTTAGATTGTGATTTGTGTGCTGCACCTCTTTGTTCCCTCTCCCCGTATAGCTTAAGATGTATTTTTATGTATTTTGTTTTTAGAATATATGTTTACATGCCTTAGACTACAACTCTTTTATGGTAACAAGCACTCTCCTTCCTTCTCCATCCTTGCAGTCCCAGATCTGCAAGAGTGGTTACAACCTGTTCTCTCTTTACAGGAATCTGGGTGGTCCTTCGAAATTAATCTAATTAATCCAATTAATGGGCTATGGTTGGAATGCGTGGGAAGAGTCGAAGTTTCATTATTTCACAAACCAGTCCACTTTGCTCGACTCCCCCATCCATGCATACTAAATTAAAACTAACAGAGGACTTAAGAAATACAACAGAGATTCCAAGCGATTATTCCAATTATTCAGAAGAAGATGACAAGTAATTACACTATTAAGCAATATTATCACCCATTAATTATTTTCACGTGTGGTTTCTATTAATTACTCTATTATTTGTTGTAATTAATCGTCTATAGTGTCCTGTTATATTAAAAGTGAAAGCGGCGCAAATATTATTAATGATTATTAATGTAACATTAGCTACAGTTGGCCAGAGTAACTCCCTCCCCCCGCACCCCGCGCTGCGACGTCGCGCAACGAGCAGACGCCATCTTCCTAGAGGGCGCTGCTAGTAGGTCACCTACCAGACATTTGGCATTCTGCAATACGGCGAAATGCGCAAATGAAGTAAGTCTTCTATGCAAAACATCTTTGACCTACTGTGAAGCCACTTCATAATGATTTACCGGTGTGAACAAGTTCACTTTGATATAGCTTCTTCACTTCTTATATTCCCCTTCAATAGATGTTATCCAACAGAATTAAAGAAATGCGAATTAATACACGAAGTCCTACATGGACATTGGGAATTGTGTAATATCCAGAATAATATGGTAAGTTCCTATTTTGTGTATTAGAGCGGACATTTTTAATTATTTACAAAAATGTCTAAGCGAATGCTTAGCAGTAAGTCTGGCTTTGGATGAGTCTACTGATATGAAAGATAAAACATGCCTAAGCAACATTTGTTAGGTATGCGGCAAAGGGCTTCGAGGGGGACGAACTCTGAGACCTGGTTATATTGAAGGACACTACTCGTGATTCTGACGTTAAAGAAGCCCTGGATGGTCTTTTACAGAAAAACCGAATGCTATCGCTAATATTGTCAGCATTGCTACCGATGGTGCACCATCTATGACTGGCACGAAACAAGGGCTTATTGCGCTTTTAAATGCTGACACATCATTTGCTGAGTTCCTACCTGTACATTATATAATTCACAGAGAACATTTAGCAGCAAAATATTTTCAATACCCGCATATTATGTAGGTGGTCCTAAAAAGTGTGAATTGTATTCACTCAAGTGCCAAAACACATTGACCGGTTTATTACATTTTAATCACTGGACACATTTTTACATAAACGATTTTTTCTTGTTGAGCTGAAATCATTAATTTTTGAAAAATATGTTTGATAATTATATACTAAAAAATAAGGATTTATTTGTATTTACATGTTCTGTGTTACAGAATGCTAATAACAGAAATTATTTCACAATTAAAATACTGAATTTCTCATTGCAACTTTCTCTACTTCATTAGAATGACAAAAATTGTATTTTTCTATTATAGAGTATTCAATGTTGATAATTCATAATGTCACAAATAAGTTGAAGCCAATATCATTAACATGAACAGAACTTTATGTTTTCAATACATAAAATGACTTACCTCTTTCCAGTTTTCTCTTAATCTAGCATTTGCTTCTAATGGGTAGTCAATGAATTCTTCCAGAATATGTAGCAACTGAAACCAAAGCAACATCATTTTTTTCATTACAACATTTTAAATTTATTATTTCATACTCATCTATGAGATATAATTTCCAAAATACTTTTGTTATTGACATCTTCCTTTTTAAATCTAAAACTATCATTCGCATGTCATTTAAAATCTTACCGACAAAACTTCATCTGTTCTCTCTGGAATATTTTTCATCTCATATGAATCAAAATTAATGTGCCATTTATGCAGATAAGTATTCATTTCGGGAACAATTGGTGGATTTGGAAGTCTATCTTCTTTTATATATAAATTCCACTGTAAATATATACAAAATATCAACAAAACCGCAGTAGAAAGTGGTGTGGTGTTTAGGATATTCTTGTTATAGAAATTTTAAATTGAAATTGTAATAATTAATTCACTTCATTAATTATTACGATGAAACTATTCCTATACAGTATTTGAGTAACTGCAAGTGTGCGTGCGTGCGTGTGCGTGCGTGTGTGTGTGTGATCAGTTCCGTCATCCATCCGTCCATCCATCCGTCCATCAATCCGTCCGTCCGTCCATCAATCAGTCAGTCTGTGAACAGGACTAGCACCTACGTGCAATTTTTTCCAAAATGGACATTCCCCGGTCGATCTGACTCCACTCAAGGCACCGCGTTTTTGAAAAACGTTCTTTCAATGAATTATATACGAGTTTCTCACCAACTATGAGCCACGAGAAAAATTTAATGAATGACATCAAAAATAATTAATTTAATTTTAATTATAATTTCCTGCTGGAAATGTCAATATTAAGCCTAATTTTCTTTCTCGCTTTTTTTACTTTTTACTCAATGTCTATTCTCAATGTAGGGGTGTATTTCTTTCCAAGCTATACCCAAACCTTAATAGAAATTTTGCAATAATGCCGCATAGATTGAGAAGCACTTCAGTAGCACTTATTGCTTTTATTATTATTATTATTATTATTATTATTATTATTATTATTATTATTATTATTATTATTATTTAAAAGAGAAAAGAATGATCACATAAAAAACTAGAACATTTCGGAATTGAAAAAGTTTTGTCATTCTTATTGAGAAAATTGTCTTAAATTGCCTCCTTTATTTAAATTTTATTAGATTACCCAAATAAGTAACAGAACTATCAATAGAAATTACAAAACAATTTAGATTTTCATACAAACTGTATGAAGAGTGTTCAGGATATATTTTATTTTTATTTAATTAAAACTTATCTTCACAGATAATGAGGACTGAAGTTTGAAGTTAATAAAATAATATAAAGGACTGACACAGGATACGGAGGGGGAGGGTGCATGGAAGCCACACAGACATAAACATTTACTACTTAATTTATATTTAACTACAAAATACTACTTAATTTATTCATACAATTGTCGCATTGATCACTTTACATGTAAAGAAGAATTCCTATTACGGTTATTGTTTTACTTAACAATGTATGATTTTTCAATTTTAATTTTAATTATCAATATGTTTGTTTATTTTCAATTTCAAAAAAGGTTATTTGACAGGCCTATTTCAAATTTATGGAAAAGTGAGATTCAAACTGGAATCCACTCATCTCCAAAATACCTTCTATCACGAATCTATCCCTGGCAAGGGTATCACTTCAAATTACCTCTCTCAAATGTCTTGCTTGTAACTCTTCATCCAACATAAGATCTTCCAAAGCTGCAAACTTATTTAATGAGTTGTGCAGTTGAACAATTCTTGCCTCATGTTGTTTGGTATCGGATTTAATCTTTTCTTCATTTCGTTGAATTTCATATTCAATAAATTGCTTCTGTTCTTCTATAAGTTGTTCTCTAACCAAACAGAGAATGGCAACAGGAACATATTAAAAAGTAAAAAATAAATAACATAAATATTGTTTTAATGTTAGCACTGCATTTGTATACATTACATTTTCAATGGTTTTCATTAGTTATTTGCACAAAGTTAAACCATATGGATATTACATTATAGACAGAATTCTTTGCGAATAAATTGAAAAGACAGTTCTTGCTTTCTGGCAATACTATTTTAATTTTTTCTCCTGATAATATAAATAGTATGATTTGCGAAGAAAAAATTCAAGCTTTCTAACTTCCTGTTTGTTTCATTAGTTGCCTACGTAGACATTGTCTCATAAATTCACGTGGATAAATTGAAGATAAACTTCATTCTACAGGCCCGAATGATAGTATTGGATTTTAAAACACGGCGACTGTCCCAGCCGCTGAATGCACAGCTCCCTTTGAAGTTGGCGCGCGCGCTAGAGTCGCCACGCGCTCTATTTCAAAGGGTGCGAGGCAGCAGGACGCTAACTGCTTCGACAAGCAGCGAGCCGCGGGAACGAGTCTGCGACAGCGACAGGTATATAACGGGCGTCTCAGCACCCGGACGACAGAAGTGATTGAGTCCGAGCTACGACGTCAAGTGCGTGATTATGTGACAGTTACGTTGACCGCACCTCTAAGTACAGTGAATATTCCTGAATATATTGAGAATCGGCTTCGATAGGTACTTCTTCTGGCGACACTAAACTCGGCAACGAATCAGGTACTCTCTTTTGGCAAATGGAACTCGTCATTTCTTTGCATATTCTCGAGAAGAGAGTGTTTTGTAAATTGTACAACTGAATAAACTATTTTATGTGAAAATCTCACATAAACCTCACATCCACCCTTTTTCATACATTGCATTTCTTGTGGGAGGGATGTGACTGTACTTAAATCTTGTCGTGTGAAGTTTATTAATGCAAAATTGATTTCTGTAACAACTCTAAAGGAATGTGTTCAGTCTCAGTCAGGTATATCAACAGCTCTTGTATCACATAATGGGTACTAAAACTTCAAAACCTATTGTTTCCTGGGTTGGAAAGACAATACGACTGAATTTATGGAATCGAAAAAATGACTGTCACATACACACACAACTTGTGTTCACACGGTTATGAAGTTTTCCTTGATATCATCAAAATCAATGCAGCTAAAAGCCGTCAATATAAATGATATCGGCATCCACGCTTTGCTGACGAGGATTTGGGCGTGAAAGAAGCTCAAATGCAGATTAGTCATTATTCCTCCCATGACCCGGAAAGTATTAGATCAAAGTGTTCACATTATGATCAGCGTCTTGTCAAACATGAACTGACAGAATGCTTCTTTATTTAGTTTTGATTCTTTATTTAACAGAACGTAAGACATTTCAAGTTATGAAGTTTCAAAGTACGATGAAGCGAATCCAATAGCAAATAAGATAACAAGAAACTTCTTGTATAAATATGCGCTAACCCCTGTGAAAGGGAAGAGAAAAAAGACTTAATGGCCGTCCATAAATAACGTAACGCTAAAGAGCGGGGCAGGGAGTTTGAGACAGCGTTACACTGCGTTACATAGCGGTAAGGGGTCCTAGTTTAGTGTTTCAACATTTTCTGAAATAATTTCTTTCATTCTTTCTTATACTAAAATATTTTCGTATTAACAAATTAAAATTAAAATATAATACATGAAGTTATATTCCATAACTTGTTACAATACATGAAAATATTTTTCATCAATGGTATATTGATTAAATCTTTTAGATATCGAAGAAAATACTGATCAACAGTATATAGCAGTACCTCATAAATAAAACTGATATAAAGTATACTCTAGAATCCCATTAGTTGGCACAGTAGACTCTGAGCCTATGCGTCATTCACGACGGCGTGTGTACGGCTTGCCAGAAATTTTCTGGCCTACGCGTCCTTCTTTCATTAAAAAAATTGCCCCTTATAGTTATGCGCTGTCCGCACCAACTAATTCTCACATTAAGTATAATAGATTTTAATGTATAACACAAATACAATACAACTCGTTTCTGCTTTATGATTTACGTATTGGAATTGGAGGGGGGGGTCGCAAGCGTTACGTAACTATTACAGGGGGTTTAAGCGTGCGTTACAGGGGGAGAGTGGGTATTCAAAATACTCCAAATTTGCATTACGTAATTTATGGTCGGCCCCTGATGTCCTACTGGCGATAAGACGCCATGTGCCAACTATATACTTTTCTCTCTTCCTTCTCTCAATTGCATCGTTCTTGAGTTTTAAAATTCGTGACTCAAACAATAAAGACAACGTATCTGGTACCACCGATTCAACATCATTTAAAAAATTGTTTGTAGGTATCCTTTATTTGATACACCTGTGAAGGTGATTGTTTTAGCCTCTGATACGTACATCTGCGGTATTATATTTGTTTCAATATCAGACGTCATTTAATATTTTATACTCAACATGTCCAAAATATACAACAGAAGTTCTGTTCGCTGTCTGTTATCACTATGCCTTCTTTTGAGGGAGGCGCAATTACACTGTGAGCTATCGGGTCAATAATCTAACTGTATTCGCCCATCAAACCATCAAAAGGAAAGTGGCATTCATCAGAGATGCCTTCAAGGTAAGAATATACAAGTATGAACTGCATGGTCTCATCAACATTGGTGGCTAGGTAAAAATCCCTTTACTTTTTATTCTAGTTTTTGTCAGCCTGCACTATTTCTTTTGTAAGAAATGGTGGTACCATGCTTCTTGTGTGACTAAATTATTGTTGGCAAGCATGTTACTCTGTGATCCCATTCACACTAGTGGTTTTTATCCGCTTTCATTAATTATTGACGCTATTAAATCGAGTTTGTTACCAAAGCCTATTGACCTACTGTCACTCTTACCTGAACTTTCAAACGCGAATTTAACCTCAGAAAGTATTAGAACATTAGTATTTAATCGCTTTTTATTTATAATGACATTAAGAATTCAAAAATACCACATTATAGAGACCATTAGTAATTTCGGGAAACATCAGAATAAAAAAGAAAATTTGGTGAAATTTTAAAATCTCGTAGCTCTGTTACTATTTGCGAAGAAATAGTTTATCGAGCAAACTTGTTGAGCATTTTATGACCTTTAAAATGGCAAAAATATTTGCGCTAAGATTAACCATTAAAACGTCACTAGCGACACTAGCTATTTGTCACGTCTCCGTGAAATTATTTTTCTTTAGAGACCTTGTTTATAAACATTGGTTGCGTGTGAGAACCGCAAAAGGTATGTACACTAATGAAATAATATAGGAGGCGATACTAATTTCGGCAAATAGTGGTTGGTTGATTGTTAGTGATTCCGGGCGCATCAACTACCGAAGTCATTAGGCCCTTAAGTGTAGTGCATGTTTTCCTCGGAAGGTGGCAGTTGTCTTCCACCCCTAGATGGCGATATCGGCCGCGGACATACCGTTTACCATCGGGTTTCCCCCACCAGTGGGGCACCGCCCTAGCCAGGACGAGCTCTAAGCTTCCGACCGGTCTCCCGGTGTGGGTAGTAGTGTAGTGTATGTTAGTGTAAGTGTGTGTTAAGGGTGAGGATAGGGCAAGAAAGAGGAAGGAAATATCTCGTGCGGTCCATTAGTTTCTTAATACACAAGAGGAGTGGATATTTCATCATTAAGATATACATTGGCACAAGTAGCTCTATCAAATTGTTTATTCATTTCTTCTAGTAAGAGGCTAAGAGTAAGATCTAGAAAAAGTCAACATCCATCAACTTTTTAAAAACATGTTTGTGTATTTGCAAGTATACGAGATAGCTGGATTATATCAGAGCACACAGAGGGTAACGTGCAAATTGCTTCATGAAGAAACAGGAAACTCATACTCAAATCATGCGGTGGTGCAGCACATTGTGCTTTTCTATTTTTGTAGTTACGCATTGTAACACTTGTTAAGCCTTACAAGTAGTTTTACTTCTGATATCATCAGCAGTGTAATTACCAATTACACAACTTTATCTTATTTGTACTTTCTCACCCATATGAATACAAATATTTATGTGACAAATTTATTATTATTATTATTATTATTATTATTATTATTATTATTATTATTATTATTATTATTATTATTATTATTATTATTATTATTGTTGTTGTTGTTGTTGTTATTGTTATTATTATTATTATTATTATTAAATAAGTCTTGCCAATATAACTTTTTCATAGAGTTTGCCAAGTTGGTGGGTGCTAGGTCGGTAATTCCTATCATCTTGTGTATTATTATTCTAAGCAAGTGGTCTTACAATACTAATTTTTAGGGATTCTGAGAAAGTGAATACAAATAGAGATGAATTTATTAAGTAAACCAATATATTGAGAAGAGCAGGCTCACATTTTTTAAGAATTTTTTGAATACATTTCACCATTCTCCGATGAGCAACTATTTTTGAAGGAATTTATCAGTCGATTAATTTTAGGAGCATTGATATAGAAACATAGATTTTGAAGTTTCAGAGGATAATGAATTACTAGTATTACTTGTTACTGTGTCCTGCTTTGAATACAGGAAATGACAGTTAAAGGTCTGACAAATATCAGAAGGATTATCGAGAAACATGCCTTCATGTAGTAGGGTTTTTTTTTGTGAATCTGAGTTTTCCCAATGTTGATTATATTCCACAATGTTTTAGATTAGTTTGTTGAGTTGTTAACTTAATGATTCAATTGACAAGCTTTCTTATTCATAAGTTTTAGCCAGTAATGTTTTTTATACTGCTTATACTTCTCTTTATAAAAGAGGTTCTTAGTATCTCTGAACAGGTCGTAAATGTTTTTCATTTTATTTCTAAGAACAATAATTTCATAAGAAAGTTTAATTTTGGGTTTCTTTACTACATTAATTTGCCTCTTAATAATGGATCTTGCATTGTTTAAATGATGATTTAATGTACTCAAGAACAATGTCATCACAATGTCATGATCAGTTACAGTTGGTAGGTACCAATAAACAATGATTTTTTTGCACTCGATTTGTTGAATTTGACTGGGCTATAAGTTCTATATAAAATTTTCTTTTGAGAAGTATAAGTTGCATCAATTTTTTTTCTTAACAAATAGAATTGTTTGACATCATTTTCTGAGAAGAAAATCAAATTTAGAATTTTCCCATCCCTAAACAAAAATTAGGTTTCAATAATAAAGAAATAAATAGAATTACTAGAGCCCTTCCAATGAAGACCACTCCAGGACCCCCACAAAAGTTAATCCGGCCGTGAACATATGCATTTTGTATAACATCCAGACTCAAATAATTACTACGACACTTATTGTTCATCAATCTCTAATTTTATTGGACATTCTTGATCATATTTAAAACAACCACAAACTTTTTTAACTATTACATTTATTACACATTACTGTAATTCATCCATTGATTGTAAGCATAGTTGCAATAGTTTAAAAAGTATGAATTCATCTTAAATGTGGCCAAGAATGTTCTAATAATAACTGTCTAATGGCTTGAATCAGAATGACTGTTCGTATGTCATACCTTTCTTTCATCTTTTTTTCTTGCTCAGCTGCTATTTCATCCTGGGCTTTCTGAAAACAATTAATTAACATTGAATTAATGAGATTTTAAAGAAATATTGAACCCATCTGAAATTTACACACTTTGTTAGTCATAGTTTTAAGAGAGATAATAGCTTCTTACTGGATCTCAACTTGAAGACAAATTTTGGTCTGTTCATTGAATCATTCTCGGTCCATTATGACCAGCCTATTAACATGTAAAATTACTTTTTCATAATTTCTAGTTTCTGTTCACCCTGCTAAAGTACAGGTTACCAGAAATGCTAAATCTTCACTAAATTATTTGCTCTGCTTGACCCCTGCCTTGAAATATTCCCCTTGCATGTTACCTGCATGTTCACCACATGTTCCCTAGCGAATTCTCTCTTATGTTTACATGTTCCTACAAAT
Source organism: Gryllus longicercus (assembly GCA_038098605.1). Lineage (NCBI taxonomy): Eukaryota > Metazoa > Arthropoda > Insecta > Orthoptera > Gryllidae > Gryllus > Gryllus longicercus. The sequence goes on along the minus strand of JAZDUA010000121.1, from coordinate 2,902,976 downwards.
TACATATTTCTGGCATGAACCCCCACACATTCCCTTTATAATCCCCTACAAGTGTCCTCACAGGTCCATTATGATTCCCACATGTTTCCCCGAATCTTCCTCAAACGTTCACCACCTGTTCCCATACTTGTGAATCTGAAAATTAAAAAATTTAATTTAAGTTTTTTTATAACAAAAAAAATAAAAATATATTTATAAACATTGTGCCAGTGTATAGTACAATGCCTCTCCTCCTGAATGAAAACAGGAAATTCTAAATTGCTAAAATTCCCAGAAGAGCAATGTAATGTAATAGAAGGGCCCCAAAGACTTTTCACAAAAACTTGCAATCTCCAAAAACCAGAACTTTTATACAACTTCTAGAAACACTATTTTTTAAAGGAGAAAATACCTTCACACTGTAACCCAACTTACAGATTCTGGCAATACATGCTACACAGCGACAATACCATAAAAAATATGATGTCCAAAAAGATCTTGTTAAGTAGATTACTTGCAGGAGCTTGTGGTCCCTTGCAGGACCACAAAGAATGGTTTTAAGCCTCTTGAACAGCTTGTTTCTGAGTTTTGCTTGTTGCTAAAGTGTGTTCAACGTAATGCATCTTGCAATTTATTTTAACTCTTTAAATACCATTAAGAAACTGAACAATTTAAACAGTTTAATGGAAATGTTTGCAAGTACTGGGATTGCATTGGGTATTTCATAAAGTTTTGAATTAGAGATCCTTCCGATAAAAAAGAGAACATTTTCAGACACTCAAAGCATTTTTAAGAAATTACAAATTCAGATGTTTCAAATTGGTTTTGTAACAAAAAATTAGAAGGAAACAAAGGAAAAATAGTTTCAACAAACGTGTGTATTTGAAACTGGCAATCATATGTACCATTGAAAATGAGCAATATGCGATTGACTGATGATCAGCAAATAAAATTGCTAGGTCTCTTAATTCAGCCAATTCTCAAATGAAATATCAACATAAATTAATTGAACACTAAATTTCATTATGTTATGCATTCAGAACTCTCTCAAATTCAGTCAACTACCATGCAACTTGATGCATGTATTTTGCAAATGTACATTACTGCCTGAGATGGCATAATATTCAGGAGAAGCACCTCATGTAGTACCCAGACTTTTAGATTGAAGAAAAAATATGTGTGAATAATAAGCAAATGCCACCCATGTAATTTCGGCAAGCCTCTCTTCATTCAGCTCAGAATCTTACTATTGTATTGCCTGCTTATTTATAAATCTGTAGTTTCTGTCAAAACTGACATAAGGTCGGGAACATACTTTCATGCAATGCAGATCTTTTTAATTACAACACATTGTAGGAATCATGTTAATCAGGTGTCAGTATCAACTGCTCCCTACAAGAAATCCACATATAATACAAGTATGTTGCAGTATAACTCATTACCAAATGACCTTAAATAATTACAATTGATAACAATTGTAGGTGTCAAGTAAAACCTTGTTTTCTGTACAACTGTTTCTATGCAATAAGAGACTAAACTGAGTATCAAAAAGGAAATTATTATTTATTTTAACAAATTCAAGAATAACAATTCAAAAATAACTTTATTAACTTCAACATTTAGCATGTGCTTTAGAATAAACTAACTATTTTCTTCAAATTTGGAAAACAGCATTAATACTGCCACTTTTCAAAACTGTTTGAGATTTTTATTTTAATTAGATTAAATAGATTTATTACAAATTATAACATTATACCAAATAACCAATTTTGTTTCAGACAAAATCATTCAACTGTGCATCAACTTGTATGCCTAAATGATTATATTGCCACTAATTCTAAAAAGAAAAAAACATACTTTTGCATTATTCTTAGAAATAGAGAAAGCATTTGACAACTTTGGCATGATAGATTACTATACAAAATAATATAAATATATATCGCAGTCCTGTCTAACATGTAATCCACAGTATTAGATTGTGTAATGGTGAATCTTGTCTAGTACAGAAAAAATACTTGCCCCTTAAGATTCCCCTTTGGGCAAGTTTTACTGAATTATAACAAGATTTCTCTTAAACGGGAAATTTCAAGTTAAATTGAATAACACTTTTTCAACTCAATAACTTATTAAGGGTGGAGTTCCCCAGGGTTCTCCTCTCTCTCCTATTCTCTTTAACACATTCAATCCTGAGGTATATGCTACTTGGTTAACTCCTGTGTCCTAGTCAATATAGTTATTATTAGAAACATTGTAAAACAAAAGCTGTAGTGTATCATATCAGTTTGAAAAAGATAACGTCTTGTAATATCGTCTTTCCTCTTTAAATCTGTATGTATTTTATGATCATTTGATTATTAAATAGTAGTTAGAACAAAATTCAAAGAAGCACATGTAAACAATTTTATATTTTTGTGGATAGTAACAATGATACAAAATATGGGGGAAACGCAGTAAACTTCATATAACAACAATACTGGTGGACTATAATTATATTTTGTTCAAGGTCGGAAATAGTTTTATTTGCATATCTATTTATTTCTGCATTCAATTTTTGAAATATACTGTGGTAAAAATAATCAAAAATAGTCTAATTCGGTTGTGTCTTAAATTATGGGAAATTTTATTTCACTGGTTTTCTCAAATACTGCTAATTCAGATTGGTTATCAATTTGACAGCATTCTAAAAGAAATGAAAAAAAAAAAAAAATTAACTTGAATTTGAAAAGACTCACCAATAATCATTCGCATTATTACCACTCTCCTCAATATAATTTTCATTTTTCAAATTATTTCAGGAATAAAATAGTTGTCATCAACAGAAGAATACTGTTCTGATCTGTTATTAAAAAATTCTTGAATTTGTAATGTTGCAAATCACTGTGAATTTGACATCTGTATGCCTTCTAAATGTTGTATACGTCGCTAACAGCACAAACACTACTTACAAAGAAAGACATTATGATTATAATCAACAATGCCCGCAAGTACGAATATCTAATCACTTCCTGGAAAATATTAGAAATATTGCAAAAAATATAAGGACACATTGGTGTTTGTCCTGCAACCATTTTAATGATAGAATCAAAAGTGTTAATATTTTTATCTCTGACATCCCTAAACTTATTCAGACATGGCCTTATTGCAGATGATACTGAAATATTTACTGCACACTCTGATCTCACACAAAGTTGAGGTAGCTTACAAGATTTAAATACATTATGTATCTGGTTCACCAATTGAACATTAAAACCAACAAACATGCCAATGCAAAATTTTTTCATTAAAACATAGCCATCCAACTTATTCACTGATACTTAATCTTAATTGGTTCCTCAACCCCAGTTAACAATTTAGGTTTACACATAGATCCAAAATTAACATTGAAAACACATTTCTTCAATATCTAATCGTTCCTTTCAATATCAAATCACTAATATCAAAATCCTTACATTGAGTCCATTCATAAACAAAAAATCAAAACTTTCAACTGATTCGGGTATCTTAATTTATAAATAAATCATTCATCCCACAATAACATATGCTTTTTCTATATATGGGTGACATAGCAAAGAAACATAAATGCAAGTTAAAAGTTATTGAAAATAGATTTTTACGTAAAACATTAAAATTATTATAAAGGTTTATCCATAATGACCAAATTTTAAAAGAACTGGCAATCAATAAGAACGTGGATTTCAAAATTACCAAATCGCTTTTATTTTTCTCATCCATCTTGTCCAGCAACTAACACATTCAAATTAGGCAAATCACGTATTCATTCTTCTTGCATTAACTTGCTTCTTATTTATTGAACTAAGAAAATAATATACTCCAAATTTTTTCTTTAAATATATTTTAAGAATGGAGTAATATACACTTATAAAAATGGCATAGGTCCTATTTTTATGGTTAACTTTGAATTTTCGAAAATTTCAAAAGAGTGAATTTTTTTCAGTGTCTTCCTACAACTACAAAATTAAAGATAGAGCTTTTTGCTTTATATATAATTTTATTGTTCATAATTAGTTCTTTCATTAAAGTCATTTACATTTTTTTTTAACTTTTAGTAGTTTTCATGCAACATTGTAGGCAATATTTACAATTTTAAAAAAATAAACAAAAACAAGATTTTTTTCAAAAAATCTCAATTCCAAATTATTTAATTACACGTTTGGTAGGGATTGTGCTAAATGTACTCTATAAGATGACATATACGCCATATTGCTCTATTCTTTTGTTTTTCCAAAAAATACAAAAATGTAATTTTTTTTACTAGTGTCTCACGTTGTTAATATTTACATTAGCAGCAATTTGTTCACATTATTATATTTATGAGTACATGAGTTTTAAATGATGTCATATAAAGTGTCTCGAGAACTCTACTGTTTTCTGTGAAAACTCTCAAAATTCTGCATTTTCAGATACGCTCAAATGTCATTTTCTAAAAAAGGTTCCAAATTTTGCCTTCAAACAGATAGTGCTAATTGCACTCTGTAATATTATATAAAGTTAATGTCGGCGTATTTTTTTGTTTTTCAAAAATGACACAAATGTAATTTATTTGAAAGATTTCTCACGCCATTAATAGGCCCATTTCCAGCAATTTGTAAACACTATCGTATACGTGTTAAAATGCTTCAAATGACTTCTAATGAAGTTTATTGAAAACTCAAAAATTCTCTGTAAATAAGGGCTTCAAATTTCGAATTTATAGTAGGTCATACATGCCATTTTCTAAAAAACGGCTCCAAATTTTTTAAAGAACATTGCCATTTATGACAAGGTTTTACTGTATTTTGGGTGGCAATAGATGGCAGTAGGCAAGAGTATGTGACAAGTTCATATAACTAGACAAGATCAAAGGAAATAGAAAACTAATATGGGAAAGTCTGTGCCATTCTGTAGCATTACTAGTTTAACAAAAATCTATGTTCCCATTTCCCCCCCCTCCACGAAAGGAACATCTGAATCTGTCCAGCCTACAAGTTTCAGCTTCTGGACAGTTTCTATACATTTTTTCATCCAGTTTTTCTAGATTCCACAAGCAAATACTGAGATAGACCCTTGGATTATTTCTGAACGTAAATGTTCCTTCATCATAGCTTCACTATGCATATAATATTTTGAGCTCTCTGTTTACTTGTTTTTTAAGAAGGATCACTTTGGAGACAATACTTATGTAATATTACCAATAATATGTAACTACTGATCTCATTAATACTTTGATTAATGTAATACACATTACATAAGGACACTTGACCTTATTTGCTACTCTTGCTTCTTTTTCCAAATGTTTTATATTTACCTCAAATTGTTCATTCTAAAAGGTCATATTCTTTCACAAAAACTTAAATATTTTTGTTTTGTGCTCTAGATATCGCTACTTTTGGAACATTGATAAATAGATTGCAAGTGGATGCAAAGTAGGAGAAACTGTCCTAGGAACAGATGTACCTAGGGTCAAAGCAAGTTTTTCAGAGAAACGTGGGATTGTTATTTTCTGTGCATTGCTATTGTCATTTGTAATGGTTCAAGTAAACGATTTTGTAGTGTGAGCTGTTTCAATGATTTTTAATAATTTAATAGATTTTTCAAGTGAAAAGTATAAATGTCTACTTTCTTCTTTCATTGATTTTGTTATAACTATTATTATTTTACAAATATTGAAGAATACCTATACTTACTAGCATAGAATGTAGTTAATTCAAGGTGTATACTTCTTTCCTACAGGTAACCTACAATTAACAGTTGCCATGTTCATTCATAATTGCAGATTGTTGTACCTAGGGACAGTGACTGTTGAAGATTATACATTTATGTACCTAGGGATGTCTCTAGGTACATAAATGTATAATTTACGTTAATACATTCAACAAATGTTATACTACGTTACAATCATACATTCAACAAATGTTATCGTGATATTCTCTCCATAAATAAAGAACATACATTTATTTAGTTGCATATTTTTTCACTTTCCATTCAATGTCCCCAAGTACATCAAGTACAAGGGACACAATGTACACAAACAAATCAAAAAGATGAACATCAACAATTTTAGATCCAAAACAAGAGAGAGAAAAATTAAAACTCAAAAAGTGTCCCTAGGTACGACAGTCTCTTCTATAAGAGCTGGACTTGTTTCCTTGTGAGGTGACTAATACTTTGAACAATTGGGATAAATTGAAAGTTATTTTTCTTTCTTAAGTAGATTCCATTCATGTTGAACAATCAATACTGAACCAATATCAAAGCAATGTAATGAGGAAGAATGATTGATAAAGATAATCCTTATTCTTAATATTACTTGGCAATTATCTTCTTTGCTTCTCAGATAAGTTAAAATTAATGCTTTTATAATAGTTGCTGTTGAAGTTTGTGATGTCACTGCTATTTACATTGTAATGTTAAAATAGCAATGCACAAAAGAAAATTACATTATAACAAACATAATATATTGTTAATTTCCCTTTAGATTAATCACCAATGACATATAATATAAATTCAAGTTTTTCAGAAAATAAAAGTATGGAAACTTACTTTTCCTTTTTTGGGGCCCATTTTCATATAACTTGAGAAGAGTCTTTAACGAGAGACAATATTATTAGGAAGGTCAAAGAAGTACAGTATTTGACACTGATGTATTTGAGGTTATATATTGCGTATGTTTATTGTTTGTTGCCAAGGTATTTTAAGACAAATGAATATTAAATTATGATTTTTTTTTCTAAGTTTGTTTTTACATGAGATTTTATATCAACCAAATTTTATTTTAATTTTGATAGAACTATAAAAGTGTTTAGATAATCTTTGCTCTTCTACTTTCTGGATTAACTAAATTTACTAACAGAGGTACATAGAAATACAGAATTAAACAAAGCTGAAACTGCTAAACAAAGTTGAAACTGAGTTGAACAAATAAAAATAACGAAAAAGTTTTGACCTAGTGTACATGTCTAGGGCCCAGATGCAAAATGAAAAATTGTCATTTTCATTTCCAGAAGCAAAACAAGGGGCCATCTCAGCATTTGCCCAATGGATCAGGGAAACTGGACAAAAACCTGATTGAGATGGGAGTCATTGATCCGGAAGCTAAAGTACATTATTTGTTACACACATATTAAAATGCATAGCAAATATGTTAAACAATGTAGGCTAAAAATTTAGAATGGTTACCAGGGTCGCCCAGACAGAAGGTTAGATTCACGGGGCTGCTTATTTCAAACAAAATTACTTCTACCCTACCCTTCCCTTCACCTATGCACCACACCAGAAATCATCTCTCCAAGCAAAACAAATAACTTAATTTGAATTTGATGTAAATACATTTTTGTTAGGAATGAAAAATAATTTTCGGAGCCCCTTTTAAGTTAAGGCCTGGGGATAGATGGTCCAGCTGCCTCCCTCCTCTTTGCCACTGACAACTACTGGTATAACAGACATTTAAAAAATATATAAATAAAAAAAATCATTATTAAATAATTTTTTTATTTAAAAAATGTATAAAAATAGGACTTAACTTCAACAAAAGTAAGTTGGAATTAACTAATAAATAGCTCATTTTGCCACATTACTCTTAATTTATTGAATTGAGTTCTTATTTTTATGCCAAATGTCTATTTTATTGTTTCATTATTACTATTTTATTGCTTCCTTATATTACTTATTTTGATTTTATTTTTTATATCTAATAAATTATTTTATCATTGTTTTGTTTCTTGATTTGTGGAGTTTATTTTTGTTAATTACAAAATTTTAGTTTGTTAATTATGTATAACTAAATTTCTTTTTGATTACTGCTTAACAATGTAAGATTATTGCTAAGTACAGTGTTATATTAATATTATTTTATATTTTTTTGTCTTCTGTTGAAGATTTTTATTTGTTAATTATGAACTACATGCTAAATTTCAGTTGCTACGGTTCACTCTATAGATGATTGAGAGGACACTAGTCACCACTAGCATCACATTAAAAGTGAAAGACAACTCATTCCTCTCTGACAAGAGAAGGAAGTACCAGGAGTGTACTTCACATAAATTCATTAAAACTGATTTCTTGTGTTTCGGGCTTAAGGTCTTGATATTTATGTATTACTTATATTATGGTTATTATATTACAATTGTTGCTCTGGTTATCAGTAGATGATTATTAAATGGATCAGTTTAAATTTCTATATTTGTTTTTATTTTTATATTTAAAGGTAATGGTTTTGTTTGGTATTGAATACTTTACACTGTACACTGTAACTCAATATCGCAGTTTTTAGAATTAAATACAAATTAAGTCTAGCATGAAAGATAATCTGTACACTGCTGAAAATAGTAATATTAAAAAATTAAATTGTTTAAAGTTAGTAAACCACAATAATTTGATAAGGAAAAGCTGATATCTGTTTTTCAATTCAATATGCAATACATTGAATGAAATTGGGAAATATTTGTTTGAAATGTCTTGAGTGTTAACCTGAGGGTAAATTCAATATCATATTCATGCATATTATTTTTTATTTAGTATTTTTAACATTAGACTTTAAAGATTACAACACTGCAATCAATATGATAACCCCCCCCCCAAAAAAAATTCACAAATTCCAACAGAAATGTGGTGTAATTAACAAAACATCAAGCACCAGAGTAATGAAGAATATAATCCTAAAATTTTATAGCTATGTCAGTCTCCATCTGCACATATGGAAATGAATCACAGACCATTACGAAAGCTTCAAGATGCTGAAAAGCAGTTTCTGAAGAGACTGAAAGGATGCTGAAGAACATACACTAAAAAAAAACACCAACATCAGGAATAAATTCAACATATTTTTCCTTAGAGAAAAAAATAGAACAGTATAGAAAACACTGTCAAGATCATGTTGATAGAATGGAAGACAGCTGATATTCAAAAGTTATTAATAATAATTGTAGTAATAATATTTATTGAGTCACATATACAATTACAATCGTGTACAACCCGTCAATATGATGTCTTGGGTGGAGAGAGCGAAGTTACATTACTGTTCAGGAGCAAACCAAGGGGCCATCTCAGCATTTGCTCAAGGGACCAGGGAAACTGAACAAAACCTGATCGAGATTGGTTCATTGGCCTAGGGATTATACTACAATACTTGCTACAGACAGATTAGGATATTATACAGTAGATAATTATTTTTGGTAGCAGATAATTTAACATTTCAAGATGTTATTGTCATTTTAATGCTACTACATATAATATTAATAATAATAATAATATTAAAATAATACATATCAATTCTGTTACCAACTACATAAGATTTAACAATATTAGTACATTCTATATTTAAAACTTGAAATGGTGAGGAGGAGGAGGAGGAGGAGGCAAGTTTTGACTGTTTTTGTTTTTTTGTTTTTGTCAGTCATTCTCCTACTACATCACAGGATGTGATATGCCAGGTGTGTGTGTGTGTTTTTCCCCCCTTTGCTTTGCTTTGCTTCAGCTTGAAACAGTTAACATGAAACAGAAAGTCTAATGGGATAAGAAATTCTTATTTATTTATATATTTTTTAAGGTTAATTGTTGTGATTTAAATATTCCTTTATACTCTAGAACATGTTAAGCAGGAAAGCTTTCAATTTACTTTTAAGTGTATGAATTGTGTTTATGTTTTTGCCTAGTTTGTTGAATTGTTGCCGTCTATTAGTGTAGGATTTTTTGATGAAGTGTAGTTTCAGAGTGGGGAACATGTAGGTTATCCTTTTGACGAGTGTTGTAGTTGTGTACATCGGAATTTAAACTAAAAGTGTGTTTGTTTTTCATGAGAATTTTTTGTGAAGATCACTATTTGAAATATATACATGTATAGTAGAGGAAGAATCCTTAGTTTATTGATCAAGGCAAGACTCCAGCTTATGAGTGCTGGTCATTGTTCGCAATATTCTTTTTGGATAATAAATGTGCAAGTGCTCTCAGGGTCATTTCCCCAGAATATTATTCCATTTTGTATGTGTGAGTGCACATTTGCACACTACATTATTTGAAGTGTCTCAATGTTGGAGCTTGACCTGAGGGTGTAGAGGGCATAGCAAGATTTGGTGAGCTTCTTGTTAAGATTTGAGATGTGAGCATTCCATTTTAGGTTTTCTTGAATTGTTAGACCGAGGAAGGTAGTTTCATGATATCGTTACAGGGTTATTGTTTATGAGCAATTCTGTGAGTTTTTCTTTAGATCGAGGATTCATGAAATTTAGAGAGACTATCTTGCTGGTGTTTATGATGAGTTTGTTTGTCTTGAAACCATTTTACTAGTGCATTGCAAAATTTTGTGGGTTTTTGATGATTATGTTTGTGTTATCTGCAAGTAAAATTATTTTGTTATTCCTTAAAGCCAAAGGCATGTCATTTATGTATATAAGGAACAGTATTGGCCCACAGATGGATCCTTGCGGGACTCCACAATTTATCATTTGAGGGCAGGAATAGTATGAGGAGATTTTGTTTTCTTTAGTGTGCTGGAGGGTTACTCTTTGGCTATGTTTTGATAAATATGATTTGATCCATTGGCCTGCAATGCCTCGAATCCCTAGCATTTCTAGTTTTCTTTAAAGTATGTGATGGTAAATAATGTCAAAGGCTTTTGACAAATCTAAGAAAAGGCCAATGGGAATTTCCTTCTGATTTAGGGCAACAAGTATGTCATTTAAAAAGGAGAAGATGGCTGTGTCTGTAGATCTATTCTCCTGAAGCCATGTTGTGCATTTGTAAGGACATTATTTGCATTGAAAAACTGTTTGAGTCTATCATTGAAAAGCCTTTCCAGAATTTTTGAAAATCCTGATAACAGGAAGATAGGTCCTGATAACAGGAAGATAGTTCATTGGATCATAACTATTGCCCTTTTGAAACGGTTTAATTTTTTTCTCTTTTGAATATATCTGGGAATATGACTGATTTTAGAGAGTAATTGCAGATGTGAGAGAGTGGTTGCACTGTGTAATAAGAAAATCTGGAATGTTGTCCATGCCTGCTGAGAATTTATTTTCCATTTGTCCAATGATTTTAAAAATTTCAGAAGGGATGATTTCATATAAAAATATGGAATTTACAATTTGTGTAACATTAGTGTTTGGTTGGAGAGTGTTGAGAGATTAACTTATTACTAATTTGTGAAAAGTGTTCATTGAATATATATTTGAGCTATTTCTTGTGGGTCTTGTACAGTTTGGTTTTTGTAGTGGAGCTCTATATTTTTCTATTATTATTAGTTGGTGCTGTAGTCTTTTTAATAATGTCCCACATAGCTTTTGTTTTGTTGTGTGCATTTACAATGTACTTATCATTTGTCATAATTTTTGCTTGTTTGATTACTTTTTTAGGATCGAATTATATGTTTTGTAATATGAAATGAAGTTTGTTGTGTGTGAGTTACATTTGTTATTTGTTAGTATTTTATACATGTTGCATTTTCTTTCACATGACACTTTGATGCCTTTGGTAATCCACGATGGTAGTTTTCTTATTTTGGATCTTTTTGAGTTTTATATTCCGAGTGAAAGAAGAAATGTGAGAAGAACTAGAAGCTGGTAGAAAGAAACTATCAAAGGGACAATAGTATTTTTTTCTTAGGTACCAGCTTCCATGATCATGGAATTTCAGCTTGAAACAAGAGACACGAAGACTGAAATAGTAGTAGTCAAATAGCAAACATTTAGAAAGTATGTAATAGGAGTCAAATGGCAAACATTTAGTAAGATCACATGATTCATAGAATTATGAGGTGATTTAATTTTTAGAAATTTCTGTTGAACAATGATCCAATCTCATAATATTGGTCAGAAATTAGTTTAATATTCTAGCAATGCTGAAATAACGATTTTCAGTAATTTTCAATTAATGTTTAATTGAAGTTCAAGTAGAATATTTAGTGATTAATTATAACATTCATTCATCCCCCTTTTATCAATGTGAAAATATTACATAAATGTTGAGAAGAAAACGTATATATGACTAAATTGTTCAATGCCTAAGCCTCTACCGTGTCCAGTTGCTCTTACTGCTGAGCTATCAAGACGACCCATTCGGAACAAACCTTTCGAATTCGTCGTATTTGGTGTAACCATACTGGCGAGAATGTAGTAACAATGTGTTGTAATACGATGTGTTGAAATTTTGAATATACCGCATTTGAAACTTCTTTATTCTATGCCACTGTCAAGAATTATCATGCATGAGAAAATGATCTCTTATTTTTATAACCATGAATATTATATTTCCGCTTTCAAAACCGTATGAAGCTAATTAACTCTTAGATAGATATTCACATTAAAGTATAATTTATCAACACAAATAGTATATATTGACAGTGGTTCTCGAAATAGTGCTTGTTCTGAATCGTTTTGTAGATTCGTTCATGCGGAGGTCAATATGTCAATGAGAAGATTAGTTTGTGTTAAATAACAATATATGGTGATGCTCCTTATTTAAACCAGGGTTTGAAGCGTTAGAGCAGTGAATTCAATACAATGAATTAAAGTGGTGTTGTGTGCATGCAAGGATACACAATATAAACACGTAAGCGCGTAAGCATACCATACTTTTCTTTCAAATTAACTTACAACTAATGTGACAATAGCGAACATTTGAAATAAGGCGAAATTGTGACGATTGTGACTCAATTTGTTTCTCCTTTTGGCTGTTTTCCGGTGTTTGTTAAAACATAACCTATCATGTTTGAAGTTACTTTTGATATTCGTAAGCACAAGAATTGCACCTTTTAAAGAATCCCTACGTTTTTGTTTTTTGTTTTTTTCGGCTCATTTTTCACTCGCTCTACTTTTAACGTATATTTCCTGTCATTAGCAATCTCTCGCATACGTGCCACACTTTTCCTCCGCTCTCCGCACTGAGCTCAGCCTTGCTACCGGACAGTGCGGAAGGGGAATGGTTAGTTGGTGCGACTGGAGGCCACTTGTGAGCTGCGTCAGATGGAACTGTGATAGTCCGAGAACACTGGTTGCCAGAGAGTACACTGGTTGCCCGCCCGGCTGCCCGACAGCTTCTCTAACATACTTTCGCTAAATTAGAGTGATTATTGAAAAGTATTAAAATATCATTATTGGATATCGGCAATAAAATTAACTAACTTCATCGTTCCAGCTGATTGTTGTTTTGCGTGTGCCAAGATGCCAGAAGAACGAGAGATAATCAAGAAACAGAAAACAGTAAGTTTATATTTTTTAAATTAATGTCAAGAATGCAGAAGTTTCATCTGTATTAGTGATTTTTTTTAGGAATTTAATATGTTATTTACTGTTAAAATGCAATATTTAATCTTTATGAAGGCGATTTTTCTTTGTTGTTACTAGTCGTAGAATATTGTCTTTAAAAATATTGTGTTAGATTACTGAAGGGAAACAAAAAACATTTCAATGTTAGTGGTGCATGCTTAGATTTTTTCAGCGAGCATTACAACCCGTGTTTCATTGGCATGTCGTAAGATATTTACAGTTATGATAGATATTCTTAGAGTTAATCCCACGTACAAGACAAAATATACTAAAGTTTTGATACCAAATATCAGTGTGTGACGATTGATCATTTCATGAGTTTGAAATGCCGCCAGTGGATCGATTTATCTCACCGAAACTCCTTCGCTATTGAAATCATATAGTTACGACTTGTAGTTGAAATTATATTTGTTTTACATTTGGTTTAATAAATTTTTTTGGGGGGGGTAGTATACGTTTATTTACTTAATAATATTAATGAAATTTAAAGGAAATTTATTTTGGCGTACGTGAGCGTAAAAACAGGGTGATTTTCTTTAGTGTTTTAATGTTTTACGCCTACTTAATACCTATTTATTAATATGTATTATTTAGGATTCTATTATTGAAACATTTTCCTCGATGTTCAGTGAAACGGACTTGCAAAACCATACCGGTGAACGATAAAGCAACGTCACGTCAGCCGTTTGGTTTCTTTCTTAAAAGATGTTGTGCGTCTTGTAAAGTACCCTAAAAAACTGAATTTTTTTTTTTTTTTTTCAAAATCACAGAGCTTCAGCTCAGGCCAAATCGACAAGAGTTTCTTCAATTTAGAAAAAATCCTACGCAAGGTTGAGGCGCTAGTGTTTTTCTCAAACACCAAACGGACGGACGTTTTGAAAAAGGAAAAAAAAAGGGGGGTAACTTCTTTTTCGGTGTCAGGGGACCAAAAACGTATTTCCGTTGTTATCTCTACATCGATTTTCTGTAGCATTACATAACTTTCCTTACGCTACGTATATTATTCCGTATCTATACGTGAAAGGAATGATGTTTAAATAACGCCTATAATGTAAATATAAATAATGTGAGATATTTCAAAAATAGTATGTTTGTGTAATTTTTGGAAAATCAAAAGAATACATAAAAATGACGTTGATGTCATTGTTTTGGTATTTAGAATTATCCCCACGAAAGGTTGAAGCAGTTTTGAGAAAATCGTGTTTTGATGGTGTTCATATTTCACTCGAAATTGCGCGGAAACTATTCTCTTTAAAGAAAAGTGTACAGGGCATTAATTAATGAGCTACATGTGAAGAAAAAATTTATTGGAAGAAATAAACCTCTATCTTCAATATTTTTTTCGTATAGGGGAGGTCCAAAAAAATTTCAAACTTTTGGAATTTTCGAAAATCCAGAGTTAACAGTGAAAATCAGATGTATGCCATCTTTCTATTCTTACAAGAAATGTAACGAAAAAATGTAACATTTTAGAAAATTTTGAGAATGACCAAGCTTCATGTAAAATACCCCCAAAATTTAAAGAAATAAAAAAAAGACAGTTGAACAGTCAGGCGATTGGACAGATTGACTGACGCAAGGACCTTTCGATTAAAAATCTTGAAATCAATTTTCCCGAGCATTAAATAATTTTCTCTGAATTATATATATATTACTCCGCATGTGCCAGGGACGAATCCAGTCGATCTTCTTTTTTGGTGGGGGAATAGATTTGTTAAATAAAACATTTGTTATCTTATATTATTTTTATAGTGTACATAAGATACCATGCAATATTATTTTTAAATAATTACATAATTCTAACAAATATTTAAATCAATTTTGTCAGAGAAAGGACGGAAACAAACTGAAACTAGGTCTGGGGGGAGGGGCATGCCCCCCGTGGCTCCGCCACTGGCATGAACAAAAGTATACGATAAAGAATAGTCACTCCACAAGTGTAATCCCTTACATTGTTCAATCGTAATTACACGTTTCCGTGTTTGTAGGCCGTGGTTCAACGGAGACTGGTCCTGTCACGTACAATCTTATGAGAAAAACGTGTGGATTTTGGATAATCTGCGTTTGATATTTGTGCAATTTCTAACGAAAAACATTCTCAAATAGCACTCCTAATTTTTCTTCAATTTGTTTTTACTGATAGAAGAAGGCACCCTTCAAAGAATGGCGCGAGTCTTAATTTCGTTGAACACTGAATTATCAGAACTTCCAAATTTAGAAATAATGTGACAAAATCTGATTTAGTAGCACCACTACTTTCTCACTACTGTTCACGCAGTATAGAGAAAGTATTGCAATACTTGAAAACAAAACGACGAATTTTCGACACAACTCGTCATGCCGGCCCTGGTACCGAAAAAGTGGGTAAATCGAGTCCCTATATAAAGTAAATTACTACTTCTAATACGTCGTGTATTCAGAATCCATGTTTTGTAGGTCCTTGATTCCGAAAAATCGATCGACGTGCCCGTCTGCCAACGATGCTAGAGGTTGAACAGGATATTTCCCGAAATGGATTTTCCCCAATCAATCTGGTTGTTGTCGCGGCCCCTTGAATTTGAAACCGATATTTTAATTTCGGAGATACTTTACATGAACGTACTTTACGTTGAACTCTTTTACATGAATTCGTTGAAATGAACTATCGATTATAACTTTTTTACCCGAGGTAATCTCGAACCCTAATGACCATGGATACTCGCAAGTCTATATACAAAATAAGATTTGTAAAGATGTAGAATGTTCCTTTTTTTGCGCAAAATATGCAAATACGTATTGTTGATAGATCTTGAACAAAAATAGAATTACTTCTGTGCTTCCTTTGAAGCCTTTAGCTCTAAAATGGATTATTTTAGAACAAAGTCTTATATGAATTTTTCTGTAGAAGATTTTATCTACTTTAAGTCTATATAGAACCATTTTCCTGGTAGATTGATAGTTATGCAGATACATGCAAAAAATATCGAAAAGGCACCTTCAAACTGCTTCCCCGCCCCGCCCCGCCCCGGGCTTCCCCCACAATTTAGAATTTTTTGTATGTTAAGCAGTCAAACAATCATGCCATGTTTCAAAACTCCTTTTTTTCCCCTTCGATCGCCATTTTTACTTTCTATAACTTACTAACGTAAGAAGAAAAAGTATTGTAATCGTGCGCCGGGAAACTGCGAATTTTCGACACTAAAACCCTCATTGCCGGGCCCTGGTAACAAATAAGTGAACAAATCCAGTTGCTAAATATAGAAAAAATTCTCTATTATGTGGTGTAGCCAGAATTCACGTTTTGTGCGTCCTTCATACCGAAACGTTGATTGACGGTAAAACGTTCGTCCATTCGTCCGTCTGTCGTTGTGACGTCGAGTGCGAGTGAAACACAGACACGGAGTTTATATGTACAGATTTATTTACAATTTTTTCTATATAATAATTGCACTCCTGAGGAACTAGCGCTGCACTCCCAGCACTGCACATCCCTGAGGCATATCTGCCTCAGCCTGACACAGAGCTAAGCGGCTAACTTAGCACCGCTCCTGGTCTCTCGTCCCGTAGCGAACAGCCACACCTCGCAGCCGAAGCTAGCGATGACCCCTGGCGGGTGGCAAGTGCCTTCCGCACCGCGATTCGGTTCAAACTCGCCAGCGCCTCGCGAGGGATCACGTGACAGACTTTCCATGCCGGCGGCGTCCTCTCATTACCGAACCATGGGCCTGGTTGCAATTTGGAATCCAGCTGCTCAGCGGCTTTTTTCGCCAATCATCTCCCTCTGCGCCAGTTGACATCCGCGTTCCGAGACACGCCCACCCCGGCCCCTCGGGGAGGCACCCGCTTTGGTAGCCTTCCGCCTGCCGCCAAAGGACTGCCCCCGCCCCCTCGCCGGCCTCCCGACATGTGGGGTCCAGGTGGCCCATTGGCACGACGTTGCACTGTGCACAACGCTCGCTCGTAAATCGTTCAGCCGATTTTCCCCAGTCGTTCTGACTGATGCCGCGGCCCCTGGATTTTGAAGTCCATATTTTAATTTTGAAGTGTACTTTACATCAAGCCTGTTACGACCAAAACAGGCCAATTTCGTAAAGCATTTTCGAAACCAAAACAAACAATTTCGTTTTTTTTATTCATGTTTGTACAATATACCGAGAATACCATGAACAAGCGTTGTCAAAAAATTGCCAGGAGATATGCTGGGGATGTGCCAGATCAACCAAAAACCGAAGAGATGTTCCCAAAACTTTGCTGTGGTCGTGAGCAAGTAGCCAGAAGAAAAGTCCGTAAGCACTGGCCTCGTCGTCCCTCACAATCACCAAACACTAGATACTCTTCGCTGCTCGCACTACGCAGGGATAACTCGCACTGCCTGTCTGCCCGGCGGGAGCGTTTTATATACCATCCGGGCCGAAGGCTCGCCGACTGGCCAGGCCATAGGGCGATGAGCGACCTCGACGACCTCTCGTGAGTGGTGCCCGCACTTCCCGGAGGCGTCGCCGACATTTTCAAAATTTTTAAAAAAAAATGGATTTGATTAAATTTTGTTATTGTGAAGGACATTTAAGAGTATGGTGCAGATCTCATTTCCGTTGATATCCCTGATTTTTCAAAAAATAACATGTTACAACAAATAGTATTTAAAACTACAAAACTGAAGATAGAAATGTTTTCCTCAGACAAAGTATGTTGTACAAAATTATCTCTTTAAAATAGGTCATTTACATTTTTTTAGAAAATAGCTTTTGTGTAATTTACACTTGAAATTATCGCAATTTTTTCTCAAAGAACCGCTCACTTTTTTCTTTAAATTTTCTGCACTTTTGTAATAAGGAACGGTAAAAAATATGGCGCTAGTTCTATTTTAGGGCATTTCTCGGTTTTCGAATATTGCAAAAAATATTTTTAAAACTACAAAATTGAAGATGGAGATTTTTGCGCTCAAAAACTGTTTTACAAAATTGGCTCTTTAAAATAGGTCATGTACATTTTTTTCAACGTTAGTATTTTTTGCATAATTACTGTTTGAAAATAATGAAGCATTATTGGCGTCCAGATGTACATAACGAAAACATTGTTATATTGCGAGAAAGTATGTGATGTTGAAGCACCACTAGTTTGGTCGTATTTGACTGGACTATAAAGTAATTTGGTATTTTAAGCAAAATGATTACGATGTATTAAAATAGGTTCCACGGATTTTATAGACATATTTATTTTAATCATACAGGTATTATCTTATTACAACATGATTTATTCAGCTTTTCTGCAGTTTACAACGTTTCGTAGCTCATACTGCGTCTCCATCATCAGGTAAAACAATCACTGAAAGAAAAGAAAAATATAAAAACATCACGTGTCAGTTAAAATGTAAAATCTTTTTTACATTGACACATATTACAGATAGACATTACATCATTACAGTGTCAGACAAGCAGAAGGCACAATATCAGGTAGCTTACCTCAGTTTACATATACAAGCACTCATATTGATGCAAGATACAGACAACTGATGTTACGTCATAATATACATAAACATTAAAGTCCACAATTTACGTCATAAAAATCATCTCAGAAATGAGGAAGCATCAACAAATGAGTAGATCCAACATGGATCTGAAGCCATGACAGAATGTTTGAGTTTTGTGTTTTGCCAAGTTATCCACAATGAATAAAGGTTTTTTTAACCCCAAAATAGTATAGAATGGTGAAATGAAAAAAAATGTCCCAATTTGTTTTGTGATTCGATTGTATTGAATGGAGATAGTGATTGTTATCTGTTGACTCGACAAGCGGCGTGTGAGATCAGATTCTGTTATTTTACCAGCTTTCGAGTTATCTTGCTTTATTCTGGAAGTTAAGTTGAGCAAAAGTAGCACACGACAGCGTAGGGGCTTCAAGGATTCAAGGGCAAAATTGTGTTTAATAGGTTTTGTCCTACCTACTTATTCGGCTTATTATGAATTGGAAACAAAATATCATTATTAATATTTATTAATAATTAAATTTAATTAATAATTTATTTTTAATTTTAACCCGTATATTGCCAAGACTTACGACAAATATGTACATGAAAACACTCATTTAAATTAATTAGTATATCTTACGTACCTTTTAATATATTTTTATTACATTTAATATTTATTTGGTGGTTAAGTCAGCAGTATACCCAACATAATATGGGGGATTTAATTGTTTTTAATGTTCTTTGATTTATTTACATTTATTTTTTAAGTAACATTTATGAGTGTAATATATTGTTTACTTTCTCTCGTTACTACGTACGCACATATTATAAGATAAATTATAGTAATGCAGCACCAGAATTAGGCGACAACACATTTGAGTAGTTTTCGTCCAATATTGCGTGCAGTATTAAAAAATAACAAAGACGAGATTTTCTCGAAAACGGCACAATTTTTTATAAATCTTTTGTTAGGGATAGTGCTAAATGTACTTTATAAGATGAAATAGACGCCATTTTCCTATATTATTTTGTTTTTTCAGAAGTTAAAAAAATAGTTTTTTTGCAATATCCTCTCGCGTCTTTAATTTTTATATTACTGCGCTTAGTTCTGTTATTGCAGTTATGAGTACGTGTGCTTCAAATGTCTTGTTAAGTTTCTCCAAAAAAACAAAACTTTTCTTTAAAAATAAACTCAAAATTCCGCGTTTTCAGACATGTTTAAAGGCAATTTACTCAAAACGGCTTCAACGTTTTTCTTCAAACTTTCCGAACGAATAGTGTTAAATGCACTATTTAAGATGACATAAAAGTCAGTATGCGGTATTGTTTTGTTTTAAAAAAATACATGAATGTAATTTTTTTTTAAATATCTCACGTCGTTAGTATGCTCATTTCCAGCGATTTGTACACATTATTGCGTTTGTGAGTGAATGTAGTTCAAATGACTTCCAATAAAGTTGTTCGAAAACTCAAAAAGTTTTTGTGAAAGAGCTTGAAATTTCGCATTTACTCGAACGCTTAAATTATTTTCTATTAATAACGGCTCCAAATTTTTCTATAAAAATTTCCGCACAGACGTTTTACTCTTCTTTAATATTCTTAAAGTCTTAAAGTAATATTTCGATTCTACAATATGAACAATGAAAAATTGAGAAAATTTAAAAATAAATCAACTTACTATGAGCGGAGATAGATGGCAGCTGGCAAACGGATGGAGCAAAGCTGTAAAGGTAGCCCCGGCTATAGAAATTTGATTACTAACTAGTAAGATAATGTGGCATTATGTAGCTCCACTAATTCCCTTTACTAGAAGGGTGTATGTAGAAAGGAGCTAGAAATGTATGTATAAAATAAGACACTCCTCATTGTATTAAAACTTTGTTTTCCCTCTGGCTGACAAAAATTATAGATTTGTAGGTTAGCACTTATTTTCCCCTATCCCTTCATTTCTATTTTATTTAACTGCATCGATTAGATTTTTTATCGTACGTGTGTTAGTACGATCTTGGCAACAATTTCGTTCCAGGGTTTGACTTCTGTTAACATTCGTGTAGTAACTGTCGAAGGTACATTACGTAGCAAACCCTGTTCACGGTCACATTTTTTTGGCGATAGTTCATATCTGACGAGATAAATCTAAACTAACATAATTGCATGAGCATTACAGTTCTTATCCTTTGTTATTTCGCAAAGTCAGTGGATTTAGGAAGACACTTTTGAAACTAAATTGCACTTACCGTCTAAGTAATGAATTATATTAATCATATGTTCCTAACGGACGACGATATTTAAAATGTAGGTTCCATTTAGCTAGCAAGGTCACAGAAAATTTTAGTTTCCTCTGTCCATAGTGCCATTTATGATTTGCATTGTGTATTTTTATGCTTCAGTTTTTCTAAGAATACATTGAGTGAATGTATTTTTATGATGTAATAATTTTCCATTTTCAATCCTATTTTAGGGATTTAAATTGGAAAATAGAATATTGGTTCTATCTATGATTTTACTGAAGAGACTGCATCGAAGATTTATTTAAACCCATTGTAATGTACCGAACAGAGTTTAAAACAATTTTTAAAAAACTTTCAAATTTAAAACAAATTTGTGAAGGAGTTTGTCATTTGGAATTTAAAATATATCAAAAAATTTAATTTTGCGCGGATAACGTCCAAGAATTGTGAATTGGTATTAACGCAAATAATACCATGATGAAGTGGAACTCCATAGACTTTTTGTTGAAATAGTAACATAAATATTTTCGATTATGGGTGATGATTATTGGTAATCTCCACAATGATCAGGATGTGGACGAACTAAAACACGAAGGGAGTCGCTCTGAGAGTCTCGGTTAGGAAAGTGAGATGACTAATCTAAAGCTGGTTTATTTCTTGCTGTAAAATAAATAAGTAAAGGTGGTTTTCAGGAAATGTGTTTAAACTTCAGATGTAATTGTATTGTCCCGTATCAAGGGCAAATTGCTTTATACTAGATGGCGTGTTAGAGACGACGTAACATGTGTGTCTTTAGAGTAACTTGGGAAATGTTGACATAAAATCGTTCTTAACACACTTTTCTAAAAGTTTCAGTTGTTTAAAAAAGACAATTTGTGCAAAGCTGTTGATATCTGCCGAGTTCTTCGCACACTCTTTTCAGTTAACAGGGAAACGTTTTTGAATCTTATAGGATTGAACTAACGGAATATTCTCATTGTTCGTTTCGAAGTTCCATGTGTTAGTCGCTCGTATGAAATATTTTTGGTATAGATAAGGAAGAACAAAATTAAAACATTATAACAGCGATATGTTATAGAATTAGTGTAAGTGCTGTAAACCAGAAGCAAGACTCCGCTGGTCACGAGTTTTCAAATTTCTACGCTGTTCCGTTTACCGCAACCACCCCACAATTCTCTCGCTGCGATTGGCTGAATATGTGATGACGCAATTAATCTTGCCGTAAAATGTTAACACGTCATCATTAGTGTCATAAAGTGTTCTTTTATGAACGATTTCTTGCAACAGAAAAGACAGTTTGTAAGGTTGGTATACAAATAAATAATAATTATACTCTTTGTGAAATCAGGAACACAGCACATGTGTTTTTCTGCCGCAACATTTCCATTTTTCGTTGCAGCATTACAGTATTTCGTCTAATAAATATATTAATAGAATTATTACATTTTGTACTTTCTCTGTATGAAGTAGTATTCCAGAAAGTAAAAAGTTCAGATGGAGAGGGGGAGGGTGGGAAATGGTCGGAGAGTCCAGCGTTGAGGAGGCGGAGCGGGTGGAGAGGCGCGGTGCGGGGAAGAGCGTAAAGAGGCGAAACGAAGCGAGGAGTCGTGTGATGGGAATAAAATTACTTCCATTGTACACTTTAGCTATAATTCCATCATTTTTTCAATAAATCATTTTTTTAAATAAATGATTGTAATACATAAGTTCCCGTGCAACAACATGTTACTTTCGCTATTTGAAATAATCCTTGTACAGTATTTGAGTAAAATTAATTGGATTGTTGGTGATGTAGATACCTTTTCTTTATGATAAATTACTAAAGATATCGTCTGGTATCAATAATATTGATACCAGACGATATCTTTAGTAATTTATCATTTGAGTAAAACTCCGAGTGTGCGTATGTTCGGATGTTCAGATGCCGTCACTCACGGTTAGACCACCTCCCGTGCACCAGTCGAGACATGAGTTGTCATTCGACGCGTCTCGGTCTGGTGATAGGCGGCGATGGTGAACCGGTTAACGTATCGGACTGTTATACCCAAGTTCGCGGTTATAACCCGATCGAAGACATGGGTTTTTAAGGGCGAGTAAAACCCCTGTGGGTTTCGACTTCCTTCGGAGGGGAAGTAAAGCCGACTGTCTCATGTTAGTAGATTTACTCCATGTAAAAGATCAAGTCTAAATGAAGCCTCAGAACTAAATTCAAATCGCCTGTTTCGGCGCCCAAGAAATACCTCCTTTCTTCGTTAGTTGGTGAAAGGATCTTAGCGAAATTTGCGTGGTCAGACGGAAGACTGGCCTGATGGCCTGAGTCTCGCCACGTAAAATAAGGCATCAATTCAATTCCTGATGGGGAACTGATCACGTTTTCGCATCCAACCGGAAGATTCGAAGAAATATCCAAATTTTTTTTTTCGTGTTTTGGTACTGCGATCTTAGTGATAATGTCAGGAATTAAACCAACGCCTCCTAAATAGATCGATGGAGGTGGCGTTGATTAAACTCCAGTGCCCAAAGGCATTTTTCGTTCAATATACCATAATTTTCTTCACCACGTTGGCAACCCTGATGTTGACATCTTTAACAATTGAATTGCCAAGTGAATTACGCTGGAGGTTTCAATTTTGATTCGAATTATATAATTTAAAAATAAATTTGCGAAAGCCTACGTACAATATTGCTTTGGAAATTACTGAACTTGAAGAATTTCAAGTGAATACGGAGAAAACCAAACTGTGAATAATGCTAGAGAATGCATGAACGTTTAGGCTCATACATAAGTGTGCAAATAGCAATTTTTAAATGAATGTGAACTAAACTTATTCTTAATAAACTTAACTAAAACCTTATCCACATAAACATACAAAACAGTCGCCTTTTACTGTTAGATTCGCATACAAAACGATTAATAGAGCAATTGCAGAAGTAGAAGTGTATACAAATTAGACTGAGTTTGTGAAGTTTTAATCTCTTCGAAAATTAGGGGAGAAAAATATGGAAATATTAAAGAAATCCGGGGAAGAATCAAATATAGTTGTAAAAGATGTTGCGATACAATTTTCGGAACTAATTGGGAATGTTCTGTATTCTTGCATTTAGCATTTGTGCTAACGTAAATGTGCTGTGGATTTTTGTGCAAATTAGCAAAAAAGTGAAAAAATGTAGCTGTACTAAAATTTAACTATTTGCATAATCAAAACCTGCAAGTATTTGTTACGTGGATAATAATTTTGAAATTGAAATAAGATCAATTCATATCCCGTATGGAGGTAACATACAAGGTCATTGGGTGTTCGGAACTTTTGAACTGGTGTATAACATTATCAGCTACTATAATCCATTGAAAAGTCCAATGCGAGTTACTGAAAGAACATTTTTAAACAAAGCTAGGCATGAATGAAATGACGTTTGAAACAAATTTTCACAACGTGATACTATTTTTGAAACAATTTACAGCGTCGGCGACACCACATTTTACTAATTATAAATATTCGTGCTCTAGAAAGAAAAAAAAACTGTCGTTAAATTCTATAAACATTGTACCTTATAACTTTGAAAATAAAATGAAGCTGCAACACTGCCCGACATTTGAATGTAGTGCGGGAAGGTATATTCCGCTGCTATCGATAAAGAAAAAAATTCCAATCGACCTTCGTGAGCCAAACGAAGAACTGGTTTCTTTTGACATTGCTGAACGTAATCGAGTTCGCGTTGAAAAAAAAGTAATAGTCATACTGCCGAATTATTTTCCTATGCTCTTGGTGGTTAAGGCCACCTAAAGAAACCTGCCACTTCTTTACGGACCAAGATCACTTTGCAGTCTTTTTTTGGATAGATTATACGTTCTTTACTTCCTGATTTTTTGCTTAGATAAGCCTTGTTTCTGTGGGAAGGTACAAGGCTGTTTGAGATCTGTTTACGTAAGATGTCTTATTAACCTAGAAAATGTTATTTGTATTTCCTATCTATGTGTATAAAATGTGACTATGGCCGCAACCAATCCTAGAAGGCTCAAGCGACTTAAATACAGAGAATGTTTTAAACATGTGCAGATCAATATTCATCTTGAACGTATTTCATATTACTTAGATGTTCGGCTACCAATTTGAGACGAATTGAACATTAGCCCGCTACCCAAGATTTCACCTGAACCCTCAATCACTTCTGTGAGTAATCTGGGCGTTTCAAAATTGGAACTTGGAACCAAACATGTTTACCTCTTTACGTACTAAGATAAACAAGATTATTCAAAATGATCGGGTTAAAAAATCCGCATTAAGGAGTCGCCTGCCATTTTTTGCACAAAAATTCGCCAGTAGCGACTTTTAAATATATATGAATTTCGGATTTTTTTTGTTTCAGACTTACTAAGTATTAATATTTACAGATATCAAGGGCTGCACTTTTGCAATTTGGATATTTTTTCATCCGTTTAAGCATGTTAGAAGCGGAACTTGTTCCCATGATCACTTTACACTAAGGAGGCAAAAGTCATGGGATTCCTTCTTTAATATTGTGTCGGACTTCCTTTTGCCTGACGAAGGGCAACAACCCGACGTAGCTTCGACTCAATAACTCGTTCAATTCAATGATGGCTTATTTTCCGTGGCGAGGCTCAGGCCATCAAGCCGGCTATTCCGCCTGTCCTCACAAATTCTGCTGCGCTCCTTTAACAGTGTAGCAGAGAAAGGCGGCATCACTCAGGCGACGAAACAGGCGATTTGGACTTTGCTCCGAGTTTCGGAGATCCTTCTCAGTTTCGTATGAATAAAGTGGGTGAGCAATTGCTGAGTCTCTGAGCACTTGCTCCATCTCTGAACGTAATATCAACTGGGGAGCAAATGCTCAGAATTGGTATGAATAAAGTTAACTCTCTAGAGTGAGCACTTGCTCCAAAATTTCGGGGGGACCTTAGTAGCAGACTCACGTTTGAAAAGTAAGGTTAAATTGGCCGAATTTTTTACCGTGTGTTGATATGCAGTTGCAGCGGACTAAAAAAAAAATTACAAGATAAGGCGAAATTCTCGTGATGTAGACTATTAGAATCTTTGCCGATTCGAAAAGGACAATGTATGGTTGGTACGATTTTTATCGGCGTTTGCTTTCAGGCGCGTTTTCATATTGCATATCTTCTATGTTGATTGGCCATCGTTCTTTTCTACTTGGAATTTTTCGGGGTACTGTTTGTAATGTTTCGTTTCGGCCACAGCGTAGCTCCGGAAGCTGGCCCTTTTCAAAAATAATTTTATATTCGCTTAGCATTTCGGCAAAAACTAGCTGGGCCTCTGGCGCCTATTTTTCGTTACTGCAACTCATATTCGAATTTAAAGAACGAGACAACAAAACATTGTTCTTTATTCCGCACAAATGTGCGCGACGCTCGTAACGTATGTAACCTGTATTTTTAAAACTCTCAGCCTGCACTATCTCTTATTCACGACAAGCAAATACTCGCGAGACATGAGTAAGTTGTTCGGAGACATACGAAGTTTTTATTCATACGAAATGGAGCTTCTGCTCAGTGCCGCGAAGTAGACTCACTTTGCTCCGGAGCAAGTCCTCCTGAAAAAGTGATCATTTTTATTCATATGACCCATTAATTAAGCCATGCAGCCTCTACAGCCGTCCATAATTGCGAAAGTAATGACTACGCAGGATTTTGTGAACGAACTGACCTCTCGTGATCCATAAATGTTCGATACGATTCATGTCGGGCGATCTAGGTGGCTAAATCATTCGCTTGAATTGTCCAAAATGTTCTTCAAACCAATCACGAGCATTACGTCCCGATGACTTGGTGCATTGCCATCCATACAAATTCTACTGTTGTTTGTGAATATGAAGTTCATGAATGGCTGCAAGTGGTCTCCAAGTAGCTGAACATAACAATTTCCGTCAATGAGCGGTTCAATTGGACCAGAGGACTCGGTCCATTCCATGTAAAAACAGCCCACACCATTATGGAGCCACCACCGGCTTGTACAGTGCCTTGTTGACAACTTGGGTCCATGACATCGTGGGGTCTTCCCCACACTCGAACCCTGTCAGCTCTTACCAACTGAAATCGGGACTCATCTGACCAAGCCACGGTTTTCCGGTCGTCTAGGATCCAATCGATGTGGTCACGAGCCCAAGAGAAGTGCTCCAGATGTCGTGCTGTTGACAAAGGCACTGGAGTTGGACTTCTGCTGCCATACCCCATTAAAGCTAAATTTCGCCGCATTGTCTTCTCGGATGCGTTTGTCGTACGTTTCCCAATTATGCTGTTCTTTCACACAGTGTTGCTTACCTGATGGCACTGACAACTCCGCTGCTGCGTGTGCAAACACCGCTGTTCTTAGTCATTTAGTGAAGGCCGTCGGGCACTGCTTTGTCCGAGGTGAGAGGTTATGCCTCAAATTATTCTTGACACTGGATCTCGGAATAGTGAATTGCCTTGAATTCCGAAATGGAAGGTCCCATACGTGAAGCTCCTCCATTCCGCGTTTAAAGTCTGTTAATTCCAGTCGTGCGATCCTAATTACTTCAGAAACCGTTTTACATGAATCCCTTGAGTACAAATAAAAGCTCTGCCAATGCACGGCTCGTTTAGACTTTCCGTACCCGATACTTCTGTCACTTGTTTATTTCCATATTGCCAATCCGTGACGTTTGTCACCTCAGTGTTTGAAGTTGTGAAAGAACGTAACATAGTACAATACGTGACGTCATTTGATGTAGACAAAAAGATTGGAATTGTTCTTAATGAGAACGTGTAATAAAATTTCGTTACATTGGTAATTATTTATATTTGAAATAACATATTTGGCCAATTCATTCAATATAACAATATCTGTAACAAAGGATTTTTATATTTTTGCAAAATTGTGTTTAAATTTCATTTCAGAGGCACTTGTTTACATAGATTGCTCATGAAATTCCAATGTAGGCATAGACGTGTTTCAAATTGAAAGATACAAACTATCAGAGCATGTAGAGCGCTCGAAAATGATTCCCTGTTGCAAAAAACATTTTGTGAGAAAATTAAGACAAGATAATTATATGCATTTAAAATGTGATATTTACCCCTGCTTTATTGGCAACCCCGTATGCACACATGATGGGCAGGAACCTGAATATTCCTTGACTCCGTCAGAAAATGATATCCATATCTCACTATAATATCATATGAAATTTCTCACTAGATGTTAATTGGCAAAAAGTGATAATTTTCAACCATTATACATGTCCTAGAAGTTTGTAATACTTCGAGCACAACCTCTTTTTTGTTTTATTTATATAAATCTTCAATGGATTTTATTATATGGGCAACAATAATATAATTGTAGCTTTCCTCAACCCCAAAATGCCAAATGTATATGAGATACTGAATATAGATGTATGTTCGTGTATGGTTTTAAAACCCCGAATATTTTATACAATCTGCTTGTATATTATGCATTTTACTATTATCTTTCACATCATTACACACCATCTGTTGCGGAATGATTTGCAATTTCGTTCGTTGCTTGCTCGTCTCTTAGAAGTAAATTGTAGTTTCATCCTTGTAGGCAATGTTATCTGTGGCACTGCTTCCCCAGACTTTTGCAAACTTATCATGCCTGATGCACTGTTAACATCAATAGCAAAGTCATGCTGCAGGGAGAACAGAAGAGGTGCTGTCTGAGAAAGATTTAAATTGAGAGAAATACCCATCACATACTCACTTTTTCATGAAATATTTCTTGTTAACTGAGACATCATTGGTAAATTCGTAAATTTTCTCTAAAGAAGGTTTTCACTAAATTTAAATATAGCGAGTTTGTTTCGGAATAGAAATGAACCAAACAAATAGGCAGACTGGCGGGTATATAGGTAGACTGGCAGGTATATAGGCAGTTTGGCAGGTATATAGACAGATTGACAGGTATATAGGGTGACTGGTAGACGTATAGGGAGACTGCCAAACATACAGGCAAACTGACATCATACAGGTGGACGAGCGGTCGTTTTGGGTAAAAATAATTTTTTTGGTATTACGGATCCCCAAGCGTGTATTTCCATTGAAATGTCAAAATCGATTTTCCCCATCATTACATAATTTTCTCTATATTACATATATTTCCCCGTGTATACGAATGTATACGACAAAGTTTCAAGGTTTTTTCACCCCTTTTAGGGCTTGTCTATTTCCAGTGACGAAGACCTCCACCCTCTTACTTGGACATCTCTTAATCGACATCTCTGTTAATTGAAGACGGTGTGTTATCGTATTTGAAAGTCCAGCTACTCTTGAGCAAAAAATTGAAAGAAATTTGAAGCAAATTTTGGAAAGGTTTATTTCATACGGGCCTATTATGAAATGCTCAGAAAAATCAGTTGTTTCATTTTCGGAGGATTGTGAGGTAGCTCAGATCAGAGAGAACATTCTTTGAACGGTGTATGCGTTCGTGTTGTTCAGCCAGATAGGGAAAGGAATATTTCTTTATTATTTTTTTCATTTTTTGGGATCTCTAAAATGTGTATTTCCGTCAACACCGCGCCATCCATTGCTATGCATCATTACTTTCTCTGTACTACGAATACTATTCTCCCTGTTCATACAAAATGAAATCACATTTTTTTGACCAGACGTATTTGAATGGGCGATTACAGTTTTATATAAAACTATACAGCAAACGAGCGGTGCCTCTTTGTCCCCAGAGCACCGAACAAGCCCTCCCCTTGCCCCAGTTTTAGTACATAAACTGCTGTGAAGGTTAACTCCGACGGCGCCTGAATTTGTGGCATAAAAAGCATTCTGACGACAGTGCCTGCGCGCGCCGGCGAGCGAAGAGGATGAAGCGAGGCAAGAGGGGTGGTGCCGAGTGGAGGGGAACGCGAGAGAAGGAGGCGGCGGCAAGGGATAGGTGCGCTCTCAGAGGGTGGGAGTTGGTTACACAGCGGTCTATTTAAGAGCACGCGCGGGGAATTCGCCATTTTCATTTCCTAGTTCAATCATAAAGGTGGACATTCGGCATGGTGAGCAGCCAACATTTTTGACTGTTCACAAATTTGCTTTATTTCGTTTTTTTCTGCGACTTTACTTTTGCTTTACCGCATGTTGCTTTGAAAGTTTTTGACTTTTGCTGAAGTATTGTACTGCAAGAATTCGAGAAGCTACACAGTTTAGCTGAGGCTTTCCGGCGCAGAAATGATTCGCCGCAGTAACTTGTACACCAACGGAGAACACTGGAAGGTACCGTACCGCAACGAGCTTCTCAGTTCGTAAGGGTTTTATTGACATGGGAGAGACAGCTTGAAAGAGTGAGCATGATGCGCTTGGGCGTGCTTCGAAATGTTCGACTGACTGCTCTTGATATGAAAATTTAAAAAAAATTAAATAATATGCAATGTTTGATGGTTCTAGTACTCCTTGTTTTAGGCAACATAATAAAAATGTTTCGAGAATTATTTTCAGACACGATCTTAATATGATTAATGCACTTTTTATCTGAAGGAACCAAATTTAACAAATCTAGAGAGTTAGAACATGATTTCTTTAAACTTGCCTAGTTGTTTTCTCCTCAGCTTCATAAATTATCTTTACTTGTACGGTGTTAGCTGTCAAATAAGACGTACTTCGTAACTTATTCCAACATGACTTTCGACCTTGAAGTTACTCTTACATTATAATCCTTATTTTATGACTTACCTTATAAAGCCTTTATCACTGCCTATTTTATGACTCCCATGCCATTATCAGAGCATGCCCATTAAAATTGTAATGTTCAATTTTTACGATTCACGACTAAGTAATGAAATAATAGGTTGATTTATATCTTGTTCATTAAGTGTTCGTTTTCGCCTGTTTATAACCTTCCAATACGTCATACCCCAAAACTTTGACATGTATGAATTAATGCTCTGTATAAGATACAAATAAGTTATTACTTTCCTAGTAATTTACATAGTGATTATTATAATGGATTTGAAAATGGAATCTAGAAAAGTTCATTAAAGCATGTTTTATTTCAAAAGAATTTTGGAAATGTAATGACATTTATTGAAGTTATGTCTTACGTACTATTCAAGAAAACGAATAACTTGATTTACATTTGCAAAACTCTTTATATTTTTTATAACTCGTAATAAAACAAGCCCTTTCTCAAAAGGGGATTGTTTTTGAATATCTACCAGTCGTTTCGGGTATTATTTTCTTTATTTGTATGGAATTATGTGTATTTATTAAATTAATATTTTTACGTCCTTATTGACACATAAAAGGATTATGCATTTACTTCTTTTGAACTTATCAACATCATGTTGAAAATAGAATGCATACAAGTGAAATACAAGATGCATTATTTCATTTAATCTTAAGAGTTAAAAGTAATTGTTTTATTTTTCCATTTAACTTTTGACATCCAACTGTCAGGTATTATTATATCTTATCTTTGATTCATGTTCGATTTCTCTTAAAATTATTTTTTAAATGAAATGGAATGTTAATTATTGAAAGTAATATTACCATTAATATTAACTTTTATCAACAATTCTTGAATAATCTGTTGGTGACGTTTGAAGCCAACACGTACGAGATGCCCATAAACCTTATAACGTCAGAAGTGCATGTATGCCTTACAATGTCCAGAGCATCCTTGATTTGCTTCCTACGTTATTTTTGTTTCTGTTTTTCAATACATATTGTACGCCAGGTAAACAGCTTTAATAAATCATAGCATAACAATGAAGTTGTTTAATTTATTGTGGTTGATTATCGCTCGGGGGGCTAAGCTTGATGGTCATTATACCTGTCCCCTTTTGGGATTTCTACTTTGATATGTTTCCTCGTCTCCTCGTAAAGCTGCTGGCTTCTCTCTCCCCATGCTTGTGAATTCTACACTGTGCGTTTGTATTTTAATAATGTTGAAAGGTTTTTGGATGTCTCTTTCCAGGTGGAGTTTTGCGTTAGATGTTGGTCTGTCTTCTGGCTTAGGTTATTGGGCTGGGAGTTGCAGGATGTCGAGGGGGTTGTGTGGGTGAGACAGTTTTTCCGCAAGATGGTAAGGCAGTAGATGGGAATTAAAGAGCCATTATAGTGTTCGAAGCCCATTTGCACAAAAGTGCAATGAACTCTTTAAAAATGACATAGATTGTGCTCCTGGTTGAACAAAATGAGTATACTTTCCTGCTGTCTTATGATTTGATTTTTAATACCACTGTGAAGTTAAATTGTTGAATTAGTCCCCTTCAGCTATCTCATTAAGTTATGATTTTCATGTAAGAACACTGACTATTGTCTAATCTTTCGTTGACAATAGCGGTCGAAATCTATACAATTCTTGGTCACTGGATTCAGGTCGGAGCGTGTAGTCGCATTTTCTGTTTCATTTCGGTTTTTTGCGTTCGCTCTCGCTCGTGTCCGCTCGTGAAATTGATTTCTGGACTGGTATATTGGATTGTCAATTTAACAACACAAAAATAATGCAAACTATTTACACAATAATGATTTAGAAAACTGTCTCGTGCGTTCAATCTCTCCGTGCGCTGTATAAACATAACTCAGAAATGGTGAACCCTAGATCCTTAAAATAGTGTTTCGAGGCTTCTGAAGACGTCCTAATGTTTCTCATACTTACCAAAATGAGACATTTTCCCGGACCTCTTCATATATTTGGAGGTTTAAAGTTTTTCTGAGCACTTCAGTTCGTGTCCCGGATGATCGCAGGAATGCAAAATATCAATTTTTATCAAGTATTAAGCTGTCCGTTTCATATTCTGTGCTATATAATTGTGCTACTTCAAGTCTTTCTGTTCAACCGTTGAACTTGATTGTGAGAATCGGTTCACCGTAGATTTGTGTGGTTCTAAGGACGCTAAAATGGAAGAAATTTGACAGTGTGATGTTCCTGATTTGTTTTTGCGACTAAGGCTTTGCAATTTTACGTTTCTGTTGATTTTTCACCCAGCGTTTGCTTAGATCAACCAAGAAGTGTTAGTTACACCTTAGAAGCTCGAAGGAGTTTCCATTGTCTAGAAAACGCATGTTAGAATGACGCAGAGTGAAAAATATATTTTTAATATCTTTTTTTTTGTAGAGAATGTAAGTTTTTGTAATGTTTTTATGAAGGTCTATTAGTGTTGTTACATAACTTGTAAATATTGGCACAGGTAGAGAAGAGATACTATTTTGAACCCCAAAATCGATTTGTATGTGTATCTGTATGTATTTTTGGGTAGATATCTCACGGATAACTCTTTTAGACTAGAATGTTTTGAACTGAAACTTAGAGAAAACGCTAAGAGTAAGATCTAGTTGGGCGGTGACGGAGATCATTAAGATATTTTGAATTTTGGGGGTTCTATACATGAATCCATTGTGATGTTTTCAACATTTTCTGGAAAATGCCTAAAAAAAAGTTCTTGATTGTTTGCTCGAATCGAGAAAAGTGCATTTAAAAGAATGGTATAGTTCCAATTTTCATCAAAAAATTTAGAAAATTGCAAAATTATTTATATTGAAACCCCTATCGCTTTTTGTGAAGAAATAAGTTTGAACTTTCCACTCAACCAAATTTCGTGATTTTTTCTTTAAATGAAAGGTTGTGGTCCTAGATATTTTATCGTTTGCTATTATTATCCGGTTTTAGAATACAGACACTACATTTTAATATACTAAAATTAATAGAATTAACTCTTATCTACGGACGTTTGTTCATTATTTCAGTGTGTGTGTGTGTGTGATGTAAGCTATTGAAAGTGTTCTACATGTCCTTTTCAAGAAAACATATGAGTGTAAGATTGTTGTTAGAGAACTATTTATAACGAGATTTCTTTAGGTAAAAGAGTGTTCTTAAATACAAATATCATTTACTGAAGAATTGTTGAGGTGTATGTAAATGCAACTTTCAGCAATCGCCTAACACAAGTATTCTTTTACAAAAAGATTCATGATTATATTTATATGTGGAGCTTTACGTTTTTAAGGTAAGGTGAACGTAAGATTTCTTTGCATAATTCTCTACAACATACGTGTACAGATATCGTTAAATATAAAACATTTTCATTACATTTTCAAACCCATGTCACCATCTGGTTTCACAGTAAATAGTGATTGCATTGTAACAGAATGTTTAAACATCCCCCATTTCATTAGCCTCCGGTACTTCATACTGAACGACATGAAACAATGTTTTGGCGGTTTTGTTTTCCATATAGTGAATGTGTAGAACTTTTCTACCTTCAGCTATATCCCACTCATGTAATTTTCGTTGTGCATCCTTGCTGCTCGAAATTTGTTTGCGGCTTGATGTTTCCTGCATAACTTTATTCAGTTGCAGATATTTAAATGTTTTGTTTTTGGGGGTTTTGGAGCCAGGACCCCCTGTTGCCCCCTTTCCGATCGGCCACTACCATCGAGATAATAGTGTGACCTCTCCATTGCCAGTTGTATAGAAATCAATGGCGTCCGGAAGAGCTTTTGGCGTATCCTACGTACTCATTTCTTTTTGCATAAGAAATTAGAACCCAATCGTCCTTGAAATAT
This sequence comes from Gryllus longicercus, assembly GCA_038098605.1. Classification (NCBI taxonomy): domain Eukaryota; kingdom Metazoa; phylum Arthropoda; class Insecta; order Orthoptera; family Gryllidae; genus Gryllus; species Gryllus longicercus. The sequence continues at coordinate 2,868,548 of JAZDUA010000121.1, read as the reverse complement.
TTCCGGAAAGTGAGGTCAGTGGTGAAAGCATGTTTGGTATCGCGCAGCATTCCAACGGGTTTGAACGACCATAATGTGATTATTTGGACGTCAAGATTTAAGATTGTAAGATGTTTAGCAAAGAATATACCGAGAGAAAACCCGTCACATTGTTTTCTTAAACACGTACTCTTCAAATTAATTCTGAATGCTCCTCAGTGCCAATTGAAAGTCTTATAAATGAGCCTAAGGTAATTTTAATTGAGTAATTAATTCCCCGAAAGCACGACTGAAGTATCATGGTTTTATACACATTGAAAACCGAGTAAAAAGATTACAAAATGTTGAGGAATATTGTCATTCTCCATCGCGATTTAGTCTCTGTTTAAATGCAAATGTTCTCGAAAGTCTCCAGGATGTAGAAATCTAGAGTAAATGTAATGAGTGCCTACCCACCGTGAGTGCGCATTGATTATGAAACTTGTTGATTTGAAGGTTTCTGACGATGAGTCTCATTATTCTTATCTTTCTGTACAAATTTTGACCCAAATTAAACATCGTTTAAATGCGGGAGGGATGAAAGTAATTCAATTTTTTATCACTCAAGGCTCGTCTCTTAGACAAAAGGATACTTTATTATCAGACACCGACAAAAATATCGTCAGGCTCGTAAACATTACTTCGTATTTAAGGGCTAATTCTGAAAACTTGATGTATTTGACCGTGATTAAAAGGTGAGAACGAAAAGGTGACAGCATACTCTATTTAAAAATAGTCTTATTCGTTCGGTACAATTAGATTTGAAAGCCAAAACAATAAACTTGTGTGTTACAAATGGCCCAGACTTTCCCGTATTAGTTTTCTATTTCCTTTGGTCTCGGCTAACTATTCGGCCTAGCCACATACTTTAGCCAGCTGCCATCTACCCGCCGCCCAATGTTCATTTTTTTTCTTCGAAATCTTTTCGGTTTTCTAATAGTAGAACGGAAATTTTATTTTAAGATTGTTAAAAGACAGTAAAACCTCGTCCTAAATGGCAATTTTCATTGAAAAATTTGGAGCAATTTTTATGAAAATGGCGTTTAAGCTCTACTGTAAATTCGAAATTTGAAGCTTTTTTTCACAGAAAGTTTTTGGGATTTCGAAAAACGTTACTAGAAATCATTAAACGCACATTAACTCACAACTACTATAGTGTTTACAAAATGATGTAAATATGCATAATAACGGCATGAGAGATCTTCCAAAAGAATTATATTTTTATAATTTTAGAAAAAACACAAAATATCCCATAACGAACTTTACATCATATTAAACTGTGCAATTAGCAATATCCCTTTCAAAAGTTTGAAGGAAAAATTTGTGCCGTTTTTTGAGAAAATGGCGTTTGAGCGTTTGGAAGCGAAAATGGCGTTTCAGCAAAATGCGAAATTTTGAGCTTGGCAGAAAATGGTTGTTTTTTCAAGAAACGGTATATCATAGTATTTAAAGCAGATGTAAATATAATAATGTGAACAAATCGTCACTAATATAAATATTAACGACAAGAGAGACACGTCAAAAAATTACATTTTTGTAATTTTTGAAAAAACAAAAGGAAAGAGCAATAAGGCGTTTATGTCATCTCATAGAGTACATTTAGCACATCCACACCAAAAGTTTAAAGAAAACAATTGGAATCGTTTTCGAGAATATCTTGTTTTTGTAACTTTTTAAAATTGCAAATATTGCACGAAAACTACTAAAAGTTTCAAAAAACCGTAGATGATCTTAATGAGAGAAGTAATTATGGACAACCAATTAATTTGAAGGAAAAACCATTATCTTCAATTTTGTAGTTGTATGAAGACGCCGAAAAAATCATACTTTTGCAATTTTCGAAAATTCAGAGTTAACCGTGAAAATCGGACGTATGCCACTTTTATGGGTGTATGTTACAAGAAATTAATACTTACAATTAATACTTACAATTATTCTTACAAGAAATTAAAAAAAAAATGGATCCGTTTTTGAGAAAATTAGGGAAATGTGCGGAGGGCTTCATTCTTATTCTACGAGAAAACGCAAGAAAAAAATGTCGAGCAGTTTTCGAGAAAATTTTGAAAATGTCCGGTGAGCTTTATGTTAAGTACCCCTAAATTTTAAAGTATGTTTTTCAAAATCTCAAAGCTTCGAGTCGAGCCAAATGGATAGAGGTTTCTTCAATTTGGAAAAAATGCTACTCATGGTTTATGCACTAGTAGTGTTCACAGACGGACGTTTTGCCGTCAATTGGTTTTTCGGTGTCAAGGACCCACAAACCAGGAATCCTTGCTACACGACGATGTAGAGGTGTTTTCACCTTAATTTAGCTACTGGATTTATCCACTTTTTTGTTATCAGGGCCCGGTAATTGTTTTTCTGCTGAAAATCTGCCGTTTTTTCGCGCAGAGTTACAAAACTTTCTGCATACTACGTATATTACTCCGTATATACGTACGTATACTGGAAAGTAAAAAGAAATTGGATGAGTAAGGATTGAATATCTTACGTAATTTGTTCTTGACGATATAAATAAAAAGTGACCCCCAGGATTCTCGCAGAACTACTCATTAATTATGCGTTGTTGTGGTTGTAGACCGAAATTTGTTTTAACAAACGTTCATGTGGTAACCGCGCAAAGTCATATACTTTTTTTGGAGTGGAAATATACCGCGATTTGCTACGCTTTCCACGTTGTATATTGCGTCGACTTCTCCCAATGAATACGATCAATAGCTTTCGGCGAAGACATGAAAAAAAGACACCTCCCTGTCGGTCTTGACATACTTCAACTATTGGAGGGTGTCGGAAGCGGGAGAGGCCGCGCGCGCGAAACGTGTATACAGCATGATCGCGAACGTCTTGAAGGGATGGTAAAACCAGCGGTAATGGAGGAAAGCGCCCCAGCGGTCATGCAGAGTGCTGCGGGTTATGAAACGCCCCGCCAAGGCCACCACTGACTAAGCACCAAGGCCTCCTGGCTCGGCGCGCCTTGATAAGCGGCGCGGCGGCGTCCTAGTTTCTGCCTCTCGCGGGCGGGGCGGGGGCGGGGGCGGGGCGGGGCGGGAGCCGCTACGCGTCTGCCGCGTCGGCCGGCGCGGAACCACCCGGGCTGCGCGCGGGGCGAAGGGTTATCGTCGCGGCTAATTGCTTCGATTCCCCCGATAAACGGGCGTTTCGGGCGTCGGAAAGACACAAGGACGAAGCTTTTAGTTGGGACATTCTCTTGCGCAGGACAGATTAACATGTTACAAATGTACTGCTGTGAAGATTACTTAAATACAAATTGCGAGTTAAAGTTTTACTGCCTTATAAAGGGCAGGCCTATGGAGTTTCTGATAATTGCTCTATCTGCGAGTATACATTTTATCTAATCATTCGTTTTGTTATGCTAAAAATATGTAGGCAATGTCCCTCCTTGTCCTTATAGGTTAATAATTTATAATAAATCTGAATAATAATTTCAAAATGAATTAGATGTTTATATATACTATTTGATGCGGTGTTAAGATAATTGGGCGCAATAGGCTCTTTGTATAGCTGTCTCAGAAATAAGTGACAAAAGAAGTTCTTTCGAATTTTAAGTTCATATAAAATACCTCAAACAGAAAGTATACTTTGGGAGATGTCTTTGTTACTGACTGCTAGCGATCACATAGGGTGGTGTTGGCAAACGCACAAGCTCTCGCGTAGTTTTCTGTCCGATGAAGCATCGTCATTCGAACCCTTAATCCGAGGCAGAGCAGCGACCCTCATCCACTCAGCAGATGTCCTTAACATGTTTATAATCTATGGGAAATGCAGGTCGGCGCGCACTGTGATAACAAGGGACGTATTTCAATGCAATGTATTTTTCCCCTTTAGGACAATGTCGTTTAATCTAGAAATCCTTTTCTGTTACGACGAAAAAAATGACCTACTTTTATGACTTTGTGAATTTTTCGTCGATTTCGACTAATAAGTCATTTTACTGCATTTTTCGCTGATTTCATCGATTTTAACATCGCATTAATGGTACTGGCTTGAAACAATATTTTTGATGGAGGCAAGAAATGTTCACCCCACAATTCCTGAGTAACCTATTCGATTTCTTTGCTCATATATTGTAATGTCAGCATTTGTGAGTACTATGTAATCTAAGTTTCCTGTGACGTTTATCGGTGCCGTTGTCAGATCGGCCGATTTCGCGATAAATGAAGGCAGAGATTATCTTTTAAAGAACAGTCCAAACCCAAAGTTTACAAACTGAGTCCATTTAAACAAAAGGAAGAAGGCTCGATTATACCAGTAACATATCCAACAGCTTGAGTTATCCAAACTGGTTTTGATCAAATTTTTTACGTAATTGTTCTTTGCTTTTAGGGACTTTTAAAATTATTTTAAATGCATTTTATTGATCATTTTTGACGATGTTTTAGGTCGTCAAAATCCTCCCCCCCCCCCCTAGTGATAACCGCTTCCCATATCCATGCTTGGCATCGCCATGGAGTGCTTGCCGTCGCCGTACAAGCTAGGGACGCCGTCCAACTATCAATCCCAAGTTCCGTCTCGCAGTAGCGACTAATGAATTATGGAGCGCGATTACGTGGCACATGTTCTGCACCCGCTCGATGACTTAAGAGTTGCCTTAGATACTTGACTGTCCGGGAGATGCCGCATCCTAGGCACAGTTGCCAGACAATTTGGGTCTAGGACGCTGCGCCTCCTGGATAGGTAAATATCTATTTATTTCTTTGACGGAAGTCTACGCTTTCGATGGGGTTTCCCCTTTAAAGATTTATTAAGCATTAAAGTCTTACAGCGTTATTAAAACTTACAAATCTCTTTTACATTTATAATGAAAATTGCGAAATGATGAAGCAATACTACATGGCATATACAATAGTACATAAAAATAATGAATATTAAGAAGAAATAAGTGAAAGAAGCTTAACTAAACTAAACATATTTTTCAATATAGCGAACATAATTCCTCATTTTCATTGTTATTTATTTCTTACTTTAAAGTTTATTCTAGAAAATGTAACATTTTAATAGTCTAATTTACTGTTAAAAAAGAGTATTCCCTAACTACAAGTGTCGGGTCGGCTGACACCGTATATGTTTCCTCAGAAACTAGAGTGGTCGTGATGAGGGCGTTCCCAGCGGCAATGAGCAGCGGCAACTGGCTGCACTCCGGGGAATTGACTGTAACCCTCGACGCAGCCGAAGGCCAGAGGTTGAGGCAGTCGCTTCCAAAGCAACACGAGTATATGTGGTCTGGGAATTACCCGGAAGTTGCGCATTATATGGTTACGTCACTTTATTCTTCATTTTTTTTATTCTGCGAGAGAGAAATCCTCCTGCTTGGGTTTTCCTGCAGTAGTACATCGCACCTCTCGCCATGGCTCCGTGCATCAGGAGGTCGGAAATGTGAAAGATTTCGGTGTCAAATAGTTAAGTCGACTAATCATGTCTATGAAAGGTTCTGCCTGTTCAGTTAACAAGTACTTATGGAAAATAAGCAAGTCGAGTCGAGAGTCATGTTTGAGTTATTTGAGCCGGTTTTAGAGTACTCGCCATTATATGGGAAACAAAAAAAAAATTAATTACATCACAATGCAGTTAGGTATTAGCATATAACGATGTGTGTTACTTTACTGTTACGGTACTAGCGTGAATTTCACTAATTAATTCGAATGGTAGTGAGAATAGGAATTCCCTCTACGAGCTGGACGATCTGTTTACTAATCCTTGCAATCTCGAAAGGATGAATGTAGGGTATATTCTTTCATTTGGGTTTATTTAACTCCTGTTCTTCGTATTTTCTCAATCGTTTTTTATCAATATATGAATTCTTCTAAAATCTGTACCGACCTCCCGTTTCCTTTCGGAATTATCTTTCCGTATATATTATGTCATTTGAAAAAACGTTTTACAAGTGGGGCAATTGTGATAGAGTTGCATATATCTGGATGTGTTTCTTTATTTATACTAAAAAGGTTGGATTTTTTGGATGTCTATGTAGTTATACACTCCAGATGTAGATAATTATACACTCCAGTGTACATTTTTCTTATCTTATCATGAACTGAATAACCTGTGATGATGCAACTCACCATCTGCCCAGTCACCAATTGCATTTTCTTGTATTTTGCTAAATAACTCCCGTACACTCTGTGTAGAGGAAGAAGTGCAAATATTTTGACAAAAAAAAACATGTTTTGGGGTTACTGATACCAAAAAAATTTTTATATATAAAATATGTCAAAAAATTATATTATTTAATTATATAATTGGTTCACATTTTCTTTCACTTAATTATTCAGTATACTGTTATCAAAGTCGGCCCAGCATCTTAAACTATTTTCTTTAACCTAAAGTAAGTTTCCAAACTTTTGAATCATTCGAAAATTAAAGTGAAATTATAATTAAATTTAGATAAAACATTGTAATTTTATGTACATCAAATACATGAATTGTCATATATTTATATTCATGCTTATTTTACATATATTATTACCAATTGAAAATTCCATGCAAAAAAACGACATTCACGGAAAATGTCGGTAAAACGATAGTTTTATGTGGTAAACCAATGGTTTAGGCTATACCACGTAAGGTTTTAGATCCACAAAGAAACACAATGTGGCGTATTAACAAAAAAAGTAAGAAATAACAATACATATTGTCAAGACATTATCACAATGATTCGAATTCCCAGTGAAATCGTTACTAAATCCAAGATTCAAAGTAAAAGACAATTTGAGTTGTACGTCAGAATTGCAATTTAAACCACTTTCAAAACACTATTAATTTTAAGCCAAGAACTCTAGATACCACCAATGCTGACATGAATTAATTCACGTTAGAAGTACTACATTTAAAGAAAAAATAATATAACCTGTATTTGGAGATGCAAATGTTGGGAACGTTAGTCATCTAGTACGCAAAAGCTAAAAAGAAACTTTTCTTCATTATCATTCAAATTCTTATTCTCAATGTTGTAACGTAATTGATGAAACAATCATAAAGGTAAATTAAAATATCTGGCTAAAACGTAATTGCCAGTTTTATAAATATTTTAAATGCGACAGGTTCATATATGCCTAAAGACATGTGCGCAAGCAACATGTAATATAAAACTTACTTGTTTCGTTCAATATGTTCATTAAGCCATTGAAACATTATAGCAATATTGGAACAACGTATGTGTATTGACTTTCGTTTCTTGTTCGAATAGAATAAAATACACTTATAAAGGTGGTGTCGGTCCGATTTTCACGGTTTACTCTAAATTTCTGAAGATTTCTAAAGTTTGAATTTTTTCGGTGACTCCATATGATTACAAAATTAAAGATAAGGATTTTTTCTTCAAATTAAATTTTTTGGATATTCCTTCTTTAAGGTCATGTACATTTTATGAAACTTTGCGTAGTATGCGCGCAATATTGCGTGCAATTTGTGCAATTTCAAAAAATAACAAAAACAAGATTTACTCAAAAACTGCTTTTTTCGTAAACGTTTCGGTAGGTATAGTGCTAAATGCACTCTTATTAGATGACATAAACGCCATCTTGCCATATTCTTTGTTTTTTACAAAAACTACAAAAATGTAATTTTTTGACTTGTATCTCACGTCCTTAATATTTACATTAGCGGAGATTTGTTCACATTATTGGATTTATGAGTATATGTGCTTTAAATAATGTCATAACGTTTAATGTAATAACGTTTCTCAAAAACTCAACAGTTTTCTGTTAAAATGAGCTCAAAATTCCACATTTTCAGGAACGCTCTATGGCATTATCTCAAAAACTGCTCCAAATTTTTCTTCAATTCTTTCTGATGGATCGTGCTAATTGCTCTGTTAAAAATGACATAAAGTTCATTTTGCTGCATTCTCTTGTTTTTTTTTCAATAATTATACAAACTTATTTTTTGTAAATATATTTTACCCATTTAATACGCATATTTCCAGATACTTGTAAACACTGTTGCATACGTTAGTTAAAGTGCTTCAAATAACCTCTATTGACTTTTTTGAAAACTCAAAAATTTGCTGTGAAAAAAATTTCAAATTTCGCATTTACAGTCACACTTAAACGCCATTTTCTTAAAAAGGCTCCAAATTTTTCAGTGAGAATTGCCATTTATGATGAGGTTTCACTCTTCTTTAATATTCTTAAAGTAATATATTTTTCTACTGTTAAGAACTCGAAAAATTGAGAAAATGTCAAAAAATGTACTTTGGGCGGCGATAAATGGCAGCTGGCAAGAAGATAGGGAAAACTGTACATCCAGTCCTAACCACTGAAAATAAAAAACTTTACTACAAGAAATTCTGTGCGATTCTGTTGCACCACTTGATACTATTCGATGTTTGTTTTCTTTCTAAATTCTCCCTTATATAAACATCTTGGCTAAGTGACAGGAATATGTTTTAATGACGAATCTTTCCTTGATTTGTTTTGTGTTGTGTTATTAAATCATTCAATTATTTATTTATTTATTTAGCTATAATGTGAAATAAGTTAAAAAGTCTCTGTGAGTTAATTCTCGCTTGCGGACAGACAGCGCTTTTAACAGACAAGAATATTCGTTGTTGCTTTCAACTTGCTGTGATATAAAAGCACGAAAGAAAGTGCACGCTTTTATATCACTCTTAAGTAAACAGGATTACAAAATCAAGATTCTTTTGATTTAATTTTTTAAATTTTACTCTCAATCGAGAATTTGGAAACAGACTGATGTATTATTTCATCGTAATAGATACTTTATTCGCGTTAAAGAGAAAATGGGAATTAATATAGCTAAATTTGACAACAATTGACAAGTAACTTCTCCCAAAGACTGTCATGGGCCAGGTATCCAGTGACGTTACGCCAGTCCGGAGGAATTTGTACAATGTGCTTTCACATCTTCACGCGACAATTTCTCTTGACGCAGCTCTAGTAAGATTGGTACATTGCCGCAAACGTGACATGCCTATCGTAAACCATAGACTATAGTAGTTCTGACCTTCAAAAGAAGCTAGCAGAAAAGTTTCATCGGTACTAGTTCAGTACATTCAGGGATTATTCTCTTAATTAGAATAGATATAGATAACTGAAGCTGTTTTTGTTGAAGGATCGCGAAAGCAATGATGAATATTGAGGTCTTCGGAGAATTTTTTGTAATTCCGGAAATTATCTATGGTTTGAAACGAAATGTTTATTGAATTTTTAATTATCCTAGTAGAAATATCATTTCTAGCAATTTGTTTAAATATTGTAATGAAGATCAAAAAGGTTATGACATTAGGTACTATAATAATTGGAAGTTTGATGGGTTGAGAATCTTCCTGATTCTTGCAGTTCTGATAATATTGAATACCTGTTGTGTATGGATAATTGGAAATTAGAAGAATTTTCCTTGTCGGTTGCTAGTCGTTTACCTGTTAAAGGATTATAAAAACCACCCTCTTTTTTTCTCGAGTCATTCTTTAGCTGAAAACCCAAAGTGGAAGCAGGGTCCGAAGTTAAACTTGTGCCCCAAGTTGCAGATTAACGAGCAAAAGCTTTCTGTTACATTGGAAAATAAATTTGCTGCACTACACTCGAACAGTGGCGCTGACAACTTGGGTAAGGAACTGTGCAATGTAAATGCGTTTACAAAGCAGCATTATTTGAAAAAAAACAGTTTACTGAATTATATAACGGCCATCACCCGCTGCAGTGTACACAACTTATATTTGGGCAGAAACAGATGGATTCACGATTGAAAATGAAGTCATCATTCTATCGCTTGCAGATATGGCGCCAAGGGCGTCATAAGGTTGAAAAATAACATTGTCCATTTTGTTAAAATAAATCCGAGGACATCAAACTTTATTACGTGCAATGTACGTAGAATATGGCTTTCACTCTCAATGTAAAATATCAATGAAGAAACTGTCAGAAATATTTATATTTGGTAAATCTTCACTCACACATCACAATTACGTCATGCCAAAAGCAAGGGCCCATTGGAATCCAGAATTTACCTAGTGGTGCTACAGAATGACACATATTTTTCCGTATTAGTTTTCTATTTCCTTTGGTCTCGGCTAGCTATTCGAACTTGCCTCATATTTTGCGAGTATTTTTTTAAAATTGCAAAAATTGCACGCAATATTGCTAGAAAACTACTCAAATTTTCAAAGAAGTGTACATCATATTATTGAAAGAACTAAATATGGAGAAGAAATTTTATTGGAAGGAAAAGCCTCTATCTTCATTTTTATAGTTGTAGGAAGACGCTGGACAAAATTCAAACTTTTGCAATTTTTGAAAATTTAGAGTTATCCGTGAAAATCTGATTTATTCCACCTTTATAAGTGTTTTTTACTCTATTCTTACGAGAAAACGCAAGAAAAAATTTCGTGCCGTTTTCGAGAATATTTTGAAAATGTCCGGTGGGCTTTATGTTAAGTACCCCCAAATTTTAAAGAATGTTTTTCAAAATCCCAAAGCTTCGCCTCGAGCCAGTTCAACAGCTGTTTCTTCAGTTTGGAAAAAAATCCTCCGCATGATTTAGGCACTAGTGCTGTTAATGGACGTACATATGGACGGCCGGAAGGACGTTTTGAAAATAATCACTTTTTCGGTACTAGTGGACTCCAGAACGTGTGTTTCCGTTGAAATCTCGAAATCTATTTTCCGCATCATTACATAACTTCCCCTACGCTACGTATATTACCCCGTGTAGTACGTATGTATACGGGAAAGTCAAAAAATGCAATATTCTCTCCAGAGAGCAATATTTTCTCCACATTATAATTTTTCATGAAGTGACAATGATCTTTTGAAATACAAATTTCAGTATTCGATTTTTTAACCATCGACCATACTGCCTCATTTGTCAAACGCCGATGTCAGGGCTTAGTTGGCTGATGAGCCGCGCGGGCAGATTCTCGTGGTCGTTGGCGCGGGGAGGAGTCGCGGGGCGAGATTCTCGCCCTCCCCCCCCCCCGGGGCTTTCTAAGTGAAAGCACTCGCGCTACACCAAATAACGGAAGAAAGCCGCCGCGTACCTCCGGACGCGAAGGGGAACAGCTCCCGCGGGGTGGGCGGCGAAAGCGCGCGGCGCGCGGCGTTGCCTCTTGAAGATGCGTTTTCACTTGCGCTTCGCCAGCCTCTCTGCGACTTGAGGAGAAGCTGACCAGCAGTCGAATGCGTTTGTTGTGTCGTGAGTCACAAATATTATATGAGGACCAAACCTAATGAGCTAGTGGTGCAATAGAATGGCTCAAACTTTCTCGTATTAGTTACATTTTATTTTCAGTTGGGTTTGTATTTTTGATTTTACTGACTTCTCCCGCTTGACGTGTACAGTTGTATAAGGGAAGTATCATTGCTTCCCGTGGAAAATATATATCTACTTATAACACTTTTCGGTGCAACTCTTTCTCGTGGTTCTCACATATCACGCAGGAGTACCTTATCTATTTAAAGTAAAATAATATGAAGCATTTCTGAGAAAATATCGAAGATGTCATTGAGGCTTCATATAAAGCACTCCCATATATAGCCTTCTCCATTTGAAATTGGACAGCCTCAAGTTGACAGATCCATCTTGGAACGTCAATTATGAACATAAAAATCGTTACCATTTTTTAAAGAACTCTTGTTCAGAATTCCCTAACCTTCACTCAAATTCACGTTAATTCTACTAATGTATTCACGAAGATGGAGATTTCGTTTTGTAATGGGACGTTTCTTAAGAAAATAATATTATTTTTCTTGTTTGACGTACGTGCAAAGTGGAGGTCATAATATACGAATAAGTAGCAGGACGCTTTTTTTTTCTTTTTTTTTTTTTTCTTTCGTTCTCTCTTTCACTAGTGACTCTTCCAGATTTTTTGAATAGCGTTCGTGGTGTTAAGAACTAACTACGCTTAAGTTAAGAATGCTCAAAGTTAGTAAAAATTTGTCATTATTTTTGTTATTAGGTCTTCATGTAAGTAAGTAGCGTACCTAGTTTCAAAATAGAATGGACAATACCCAACGTAGACAATACTCAAGCAGATAGTCACAGACATCGCAAAAGAATTTGATAGTCTGGGTTTTCTAAAAGACGTATAGCAGAAGCAATAATGAAATCAGCAGAAGAGATGGCAAAGATAAGAAAATTGGGCCAGTTCTTCGCTGATCAATCAAGAAAAGTGTCGGAAAGGAGTGATGACTTTGCCAAGTTGATCAGGCTTTGCAATGTTTCAGTGGACATTTTTTTAAACAATTAAATAAAGCATAATTTAAAAAAACAATTTCCACTGAAACATTCATGACAAACAAAGTCCATGGCGCTCAAGACATGTTCAATGCCTCGGTGGAATTTTTGAAAAAACTTGACCTAGAACTGGAAAACTGCCGCGGTCAAAGTTACGACAAACGTTTGCAATAAGTGGAAAGTATATTGGTCAACAAACCAAAGTTAGAAAGTGTTAACAACCTCGCATCCTGGATTCCTTGTACAGCACATTCTCTAAATTTGGTTGCTAAAAATGCGTAAGAAAGCTGTTCGGGTGCTGTACATTTTTTGACTTCCTTCAAAAGCTGTTCCTCTTCTTCACTGTTTCAACACATCTGCATCGGCGTCTGAGGCTTTGAAAAATAATGACCCTATCATTAACTCTCAAACTTGTCACAACGCTTTGATGCTGCAATGTCCTTGCAAAAAGGCTCTTAAGCATGACTATCAGCAGATTAAGGAGATACTTAAACAAATTACTGATGACTGAAGAAGAAGGCTGTGTACGGAGTGAAGCAGGACTGATAACCCAGAGGAGTCACTTTTTCACTGCCTCCTGGAATAACTTATAATCAAGTAAAACATAACGCAGAAAATGATTTCAAATATGTTTCGATTTTATGGTAATAAAACTTTCAAAAAATTATAAGATAGCTACTTACAAGAAAATTTATTAAAAACACAAAGTTGTCCATGTCTTGGTATTCCGTGGAAGTATTTTAAAGTGGAAGATGTACAAACTGAATTAGAAGCGGGGTTCATTAATTTCGAAGGGGTTGATCACACGTGTGTACTCATTAAAGTATTTTCCTGAATAAGTTTAGTTGTATCGTTCCTGATAGTTTTGATGGCATATTATTTGTACTCTTCATCATCTAATCTTCGCATATTAATTGCCCACAATATGTGTAATTTCTTCATTTGTTGTTTGTATTGCCTATTTGTATTTTCTTTCTTCGCAAAATTCTTGCAATTGCTTTCACACACTTTTTGTTTCTTTTGCTGTTTTTCGGCACTGAATCTAATAATATATTATATTTCAGAGTTTTGAACATTACCAAAACAACACATTTTAATATAATGTTAATGCTCACAAGCTATTATGGACCTAAAACAATATCTATCTTTGTCTTAAAAAGGTAAACAAAGTGGAAGGAAAAATGTAAACAAAGTGATAATCATCTGGCGATAAATATCTGGCATTGGTTTAATTTGAATATATTCTTGCATAGCATTGGTTACTTACTACACGGACAGTTATGAGTGAAGTGGTCAAATATATCATGAACCAAAAATGTTAGTCCGTAGAGGTTTACTGTAGCCGGGTTTTTCTTTCCCGTATACGTATTGTGACGAACCCACCTGTCGGAATACGCCGGTGACTTGTGCGTACCGAACCTAGCGGGGTCCTACAATGTGTCGAGACACGTGAGTGTTGGACATAGTGGAGAATGTCAGGCCGTTCGCGCTAAATTTATTTAGATGTGGGCGCCAAGCGCGATACCAACTGCCTTCTGCGCCGGCTCTAGAGATCTCAAGGGGTGAGTCGCTCTGGGTCGAGACGATGCGCATGCCCTTAACTTATTAATTAAAACATTTCCAATTGGTTAAGTGTTGTCCGTCAGAATGGCGGGCACACATTTATTCAAAATGACACTTTTATGGACATTTAATGTGTAATAACGCAATGTCCTACTTTGCACACTAACGTTACAGTCTTTCAATTCTGGTCAGGGGCTTACAGTGACAAATTTTGGGTTAAAGCGCTGTAGAGAATTGCCCGTCGCCGTCCTGGATTCGCGCTCAATCGCGTGCCTGTGATGCCGCCAGAGGCGGGGCGGCGTCGCACTGGAGCAGTCCTGGGTGCGCAGCGGGCGCCGATGACTGGCTTGAAGTCCCTCGCCGTCGTACCAATGATGAAGGCCTGTGTCTTATTCTGGGTCAGGCCGTCAAACGTCACCTTTGCTCGTATTAGAATGTACGCCGCAGCAGGTTGCTCGCCGTGACCTTCTCGGACGTTCTGGCTTTCGTCCGCAGAACGGAATAAATTCCGTTGACGTGGTTAATTCGCTTCATAACGTTTCAAAATAATGCATCGGTTCCATAAAGGATGTCATCCGGAGGAGCGGAAACTTTGTAGCTTGAAAGTTGTGGTTTCAAATAGTCACAGATCTCGAAGTTTTTTTAAGAAATGTGTCTGCTCGATGAAAATCAAAACAGCCTATCTCAATGGATTTCACACCTCTCCCATCTCTGCCCTGTGCTACCATCCCTCTGTGTACGCGCCCTCTGGTCACGTGCGTGTCACCCTACGCCCCTATTAGTTCGCTTAGCAACTTCTAGGATATTCTATAGGTTGTGGATGCCTATTGGTCGGCCCAGTTCCCGCTTTGATGGCCTACATAATATGATCGTTCCAATAGGTTGTCATTGTTTAGCTACTGTTGACGGTGGGTGGCCGGGGCGGGGGGTCTGCTGGGAATCGGTGCTCTGGATGAAGAATTACATCTAGACCCAAAGGATTAGCGAGGGGGCATTTGCGAGACAAAGATAATCCGGATTTTCACGGCAACGCGGGTGTCAAGTGCATGAGACACTGATGAACGTCGAGTGGGTTCTTTGCTTTTTGGGCGGGAGTCGCAGAGGGGGAAATCTTCATACTATTTGCTGCAAGTGGGGGAGGGGGGCTTGGAAGAGCGACGCAGTCGCCCTTTTCGAGTTCTAGGCCTTCAGGTCAGCCGGCAGCTGCGAGTAGCCACTGTGACGGGGGGTGGGGGCGGACAGGGCTTCGGGGCGCGTGGGCTATGACAAGAGCGCTCGTGATATTTCGAGACATCTCAATGCGAATATACGGAGAAACATACGTGCTTAGTGTAGGGTAAGTTATGTAATGCTGTGAAAAATCGATTTCGAGATTTCAACGGAACTACACGCCTGAACAATGAGTAGGTGTTTTTCAAAATTGAAATTCCCTTACTTCTAGGCTGTCCGGGTGACGCCGCGTCGTTGGCAGATAGGCCGACGTTTCGCCTGTCATGTCGCAGGCTTCTTCAGGGTAGTGACTACCCTGAAGAAGCCTGCGACGCGGCGTCACCCGGACAGCCTAGAAGTAATGGACTCGAGCCGCGGAAGCCTACGTGTACACTTGAAATTCCCTTGTCGATTTGGCCTGAGTCGAAGCTCTACGGTTTTGAAAAACTTTATAGATTTTTGGGGGTACTTTACATGAAACCCCATGGACTTTTTCAAAATGTTCTCCAAAATGGCTCCAAATTTACTCTTTAAATTTCTTGTAATAATAGAGCGAAATACACTTATAAAGGCGGCATAGGAATGTTTTTCTGTGCTAACACTGATTTTTGGAAAACTGGAATAGTCTCTTTTTTTTGCAACTTCTTATAACTATAATATTGAAGATGGAGATTTTTCCCTTAAAAGAAATGTGTTGTCCATAATTAGTGGTTTCATTCAGGTCATCCATATTTTTTTTGAAAACTCGTATTTTTCGTGCAATATTGGTTGTAATATACGCAATTTAAAAAAATAACAAAAAGAAAGCTTTTCTCGAAAACGGCTCCAATTTTTTCTTTAAACTTTTAATAGGGAGAGTGCAAAATGTACTCTATAAGATGACATAAACACCATATTGCGCTACACTTTTGTTTTTTTCAAAAATTACAAAAATCTTATTTTTTACCTTGTCTCTCGCATCTTTAATATATACATTAATGGAGATTTGTTAAATTTATGATTTCATGTGCTTTAAATAACGTCATATAAAGTTTCTCGAAATCCCAACCGTTTTCTGTGAAAACTAGTTCAAAATTCCGCATTTTCAAAAACGCTCTAACACCTTTTTCTCAAAATCGGCTCCAAATTTTTTCTTCAGACTTATCTAACGGATAGTGCTAATTGTACTTTTTAATAGGACGTAAATTTCATTTTGGGGTATTTTTTTCTTTCAAAAATTACACACATCAAATTTGTTTTAATGATGTCTCACGCCGTTATTATGCACATTTTCAGTAATTTGTATACATTATTGTATTTGGAAGTTAATGTGCTTCACATGACTTTAAATGAATTTTGTCGAAAACCCAAAACTTTTCTGTGAAAACGAGCTTCAAATTTCGAATTTACATATCGCTTAAACGCCATTTTCTTAAAATCGTCTTCAATTTTTTTAAAAAAAAGAGTTGCCTTTTAGGTCGAGGTTTTACGGTATTCAATGTTCTTAAAATAATACTACGGTTTTACTATCAGGTAACCGAAAAATTAAGAATTGTTTTTACATGTACTTGGGCGGCGATAGATGGTAGCTGGCGCAAATATGTAGCGAGTCCAAATAGCTAGCCGAGACCAAAGGAAATAAAAATAGTACGCCAAAGTCTGTGCCTTTCTTCCGTACTACTTATCAGTATACAGTATTCGAGTAAAACTGTTGAGTGTACGGATGTGTGAGTTTCCGCCACTGGTGGGTAGACCACTTCCTGCGCACCAATCGAGACGTATGAGGTGTCATTCGACACCTGATGGGGAACTGATAATTTGTTTTTGGATCCGGCAGATTCAAATAAATGTGTTTTTTGTGTGTTCTGGCCCTCCTATCTTAGTGCTTATGCCAGGAATTAAACCAACGCATCCTAAATCTATGTGTGTGGCGTTGATTAAACACCCGTTCCCAAACAATTTTTTAGCAAAATACGCCATAATTTTCTTTCATGGCGTTGGCAACAATGATGTCGACATCTTTAAGTGAACAATTGAATTAACAAGTAAATCGCGCCGCAGATTGATTTCAATTTAGATTCGATATTACGTATTTTTGAAAATAAATTTGCGAAAACCTACGAACAGTATTGCCTCGGAACTTATTAGGCTTGAAGAATTTCAAGTGAATACGGAGAAAACAAAACTTTGAATAATGCTAGAGAATGATTGAACGTTATGTTCTACTTTTCACTTTTACGTTCTTACATAAGTGTGCAAATACCGATTTTCAAATGAATTTAATGAACACAACTTATGTTTATTAAACTTGTTTAACACCTCATTCCGATAAAATTACAAAACAATCGCCTTTTAATGTTTGATTTGCATGCAACGCTAGATTTGCATACAAAACAATTAATTTAACAATTACAGAAGTAGAAGTGAACACAAATAA
The DNA here is from genome assembly GCA_038098605.1 of Gryllus longicercus. NCBI lineage: Eukaryota > Metazoa > Arthropoda > Insecta > Orthoptera > Gryllidae > Gryllus > Gryllus longicercus. The sequence goes on along the minus strand of JAZDUA010000121.1, from coordinate 2,851,132 downwards.
GTTTGTAAAGTTTCAGTCTCTTCAAAAATATGGGGAGTAAAATATGGAAGGGTTTAGGAAATTCGGGGAAGAATCAAATGTAGTTGTAAAAAATGTTGCGATAGAATTTTCGAAACTAATTGGGAATGATCTGCATTTTTTCATTTACCATTTGTGCTAATGTAAATGTGCTGTGTGCACTTTTGTGCGTCTTAGCAGAAAAGCTTAAAATGTAGCTGTACTAAAATTCAATTATTAGCACCACGACTGCAAGTATTTGTTACAGTGATTATACATTTGAAACTGCAATACGACCAATTCCTTTCCCGTATGGAGGTAACACACAATGCCATTGGGTGTTGGGAACTTTTGAACGTATAACAGCTACTACGATTCATTGGTAAGTCTAATGCCTGATACTGAAAGAACGTATTTGAACAAAGTCGGGCAACAAAGAAATTTTCAGTACATGAATCTACTTTTAAATGGTTTACAGTATCGGCGATGCCACATTTTACTAGTATGTGGTATTGTGAAAGTGATGTTATGCAGTGGCGAAAGTTCTGATTTTTCGGCAGTGAAAGTCGGATTGTGATTTGAGATACCAAATAAACGGATAATTCTTGTTGCGTTGTGTAGTAAATTACTCACTCTAGCGTATTGTGTAATCAAAATCCACTTTTTGTGGGTCCTTCATACCGTGAAATTGGTTTACGGCACCGTCTGTGGACAACGCTAGCGGCTAAGAATGATTTTAACCGAAATTGATATTCCCAGATCAATCTGGATAATTTTCGGCCCATTTGAACTTGAAATTGTTGTAATTTGGAGGGGAGTGATTTATATGAAGCCCCAAAGGCGTTTTCAAAATGTTCTCAATAATGCCCCTAATGTTTTATTTTTTACCAAATAAAGCAAAATGCGTTTATATATATGACGCAGATCCGATTTTCATGGAGTTCTCTGAATTTTCTAAAATTGCAAACGTTAAATTTTGTTCACATTTTCCTACAACTACAATATTGAAGACAGATTTTTTTTACCATGAAATCTGTTCTTAAAGAATAGATCTTCAAATCAAATCATATTGGTTTTTCGACATATGAATACTTTTCGGTCAATTTTGGGTGAAATAAAAGCAATTTTAAAACGTGATTTTATCTAAAACAACTCATTTTATTTTCAAACTTTTTGAAAGGATGAAGCTTAAGGCATTGAATGACATCATGTTATTTTCATGTGATCTTTTAATTTTTCAAAACCTTCACAAATGTATGTTCAAGTAGTATTATATTTCGTAACCGTTACAAATAATTCGAGAAAGTACGTGCTTTTGTAGCACCAAATATTATGATAGGCATGTAATGGAGCTCCGCGTCTCGATAAACGAGGTCCCGCAGCAATCGGTTGGAGGAGCCCAGGTCAGGGCCCTGCTCTCCTCTCTAGCGCAGCCTCTGATACAAAAAGTTGATGCAGTTTTGAATTCATTTCTATTATTGATTATTCAATCAATCGAATTGATTACGCGCTATCAGTATTTTTCACTGAAATGCTAGGCAAGTTTTCGTTTTAAGCTGTTGGGTCTTTTTGTGGTATTCTTATTTCACCAGTTTTTAGTAGAGGAAAATTTGATTATTAAACACCTTGGTTCTCTTACTGTGGTCATAATGTGTTCAATAAGGTGACTTTGATAATTTACTGAGAGGTCATTATGTTCCTGAAATCTGAAATAATTGCAGATGATTTTAACATTGCTGTGTTCTTGGTCTTCTAGGATTTCTATTCATCGTCTACATCGGCGTGGGTAAGCTGTATGCACTGCATGCATTTATTAAGAAAGTTGGTTTTACCGTAGGACTTTCTAAGTAGAAGTATTGTCCTTTTTTTGTAGCAGAGAGCCTTTTTGCTGTCTACTCAGTGATTATTTTGACTTCTCGTATTTGTTTTTCCTTTGTGCCGTAGTTCTGTTTTCTATTATTTACTTGATTGAACTAAGGAGCGAGCTTGAGAAGTATAAAAGAGAAATATTACTTGTGTGAACGTCAATTATGTATAATAATCAAAAGCTTTTAAAACCTTGCCTAGATGAAATCTTGAATCTGGGTAACTTTTTTGGGCTTCAATGTTAATATCACAATGCACTTCTATTTGAGTTTCGTTTCTCACAATGTTTTAGTTTTTAATTCTGATTTGGCTTTTTTATATTCTTCGTTCTGTTTACGCCTGCGTGTGTGTGTGTGTGTGTGTGTGTGTGTGTACAAAATCTTCAATACTTTAATCTAGAAGAATTTAAGGTTTCCTTATCAGTACATGCCTAAATCAAATGAATAACCATTATGAAATATAGATACACTGAGAAATTTTCTGAACTTCGTCAATATTCCAAAAAGGGCGCTGGTAGGCAACAGTGCCAGGGATGAAACTTCTTGAGGAAGCCGTGAATTTGCAGCAAACGGATCAGTATTTGCGTATCAATATTTTGCAGTCTGACGTTTTAGAAGTAATGTCACGGGTACATTTTCACTACATACAGTTCCTTACATGCTGGTAAAAGAAGGGAAGTGCAGTGCAATTAGAACTGGGCAGACGCCGTGCTGCGCCTGCGCTGCCGCTACGTCGGTCAGTGGCGTAACGTACGGGCCCGCAAGACTCCGCAATGCGGGCGCAAAGAGGGCCTATTTTTATTGTTTAAGTTACTAACACTACTTGTGTTTGCTCTACGTTTTTATAAAGAGAGCCCGGGCAAAAGGTTTTCAGGCGGGCCGCACTCATTCCGTTACGCTACTGGTCACGGTGTAGATTTTCGTACACCGTGATTTAGATTTAAAATTTAGACGGCCGTGTCATGATTCAAGGAAAAGATAAATTTAAGTTGAACAAGTAAAAGTGAATAAAAGTACCATTTTTATCACTAGAAAAATTTTGTTCACTAGTCAGGAGTAGGTTCTCTGTGGTACTTGAAAACGTGAAATGTTTGAGATCCGCTTCGTTAGCGTGCGCTGAATTGCAGTGCTTCGCTACGCGTGTCCAACTTGAGGACGAGGCTCGGACCTTTGGCCCGAGTTAACATAAAACATGCTTGAGTCTGTCCAACGCTTAATTGCCTAATGCTAATTGCTTAATGTGAATACTCATTTTAACGAACGAATGGAATTGCAAACTGCATTGCAGCCGGGAATAGTATTTTAGTACACCTTGCCAAATGACATTAAACGATTAAATTCGATTTAAAAGTTTAAGTGCCAAGTAAAATATTTTCTGCTGCACCACTGTTTCTATTCAATTAGAGACTATACCGAGCATTCAAAAGGAAAGCGATATTAATTTTAATGACATTTAATGTATTGTATCCTATTTCGATTGTACAATTGTAAAGAACCTGTAACAAGTATTGTACTTCAACTTCTGGGTCAACGACCCTCATCTCGATCAGGTTTTCGTCCAGTTTCCCCGACCTTTGAGCAAATGCTGAGATGGCCCCCTTTTTTGCTTCTGGACGTAAAAGTAACTTCAAATTAACTTCTCCCCATAGCATGTCACTCACAGTTTTAAGTGTTTTTGACGTAAATAAATAAATATTCACACACCATTTAATCGCATTGAAACTCTTCATTCGTCGCAATTCATAAATAACTCTAGCATTCACCACACCTCTCTCGGTATACTAAGTATTAAAAAACGCGTAATTCCACGCCTCAAACAAGACAACAATAATTCCTCACACAACAGCATGAACCGTTCGAAAAACAAACACCATCACGGTGTAAGATATTTGTTACACCGTTACACCAACAATGAAACAACTATGACGTCAAGGAACCAAAGGAACCGTGCCACCTCCAACTTCCGATTTTTGTTGGACTTTACAGGAAAATCGTGAGTTGGAAAATTATCAGTTTATTACAGTAATACGGGAAATTTTGGTATGAGCCGTACAACTTTTCTTTTTGGTTTTTTGGTGTTTGTTTTTGTAATATCATATGTTATGCATAGATTGTAGTATAAAACAAACCTCTTTCCATTGTTGTTGGTGGATGTGAGTGTATAAGTGGAGTGAGTAAGTGAATACTGAATTTGAAATGGCTGAGAGAAATTATGGCGTGTGTTTAAACATTTAATTTACATTTTTTTAATCATGTTGATAGTTCTTTTTTGCTTGCTAATAATCGTATCTAATTTATCTCAAAGTTTTGTCCTTTTTTGTTTCCTTTCTGTGTTTACTTGTGTAGACTTATTGCATGTTCTTATTGGTAAAGTAAATAGCATTAGGGGGTCCTTTCAAATAAAAATTCTGACTGTAAGGATTCACGTTTGCCAAAGGGTGAACTTCTAGACTTTGATACTTCCTATGCTCATCCATTCTTGTCGTGTTGTTATTATAAGTCACGAGTCAAAAGCGCTCTTGTCTTGAGTGATGTTGTAGCAAAGGACAGATGTTACTTTTTCCTTTTTCGTAGTGACTTTTTTATCTTCACATAAATGTATAAATAAAAGGGCAAACCAAAATTTTAAATTGCCAGCTAATTAAGGCTTGAAAAATTACAAGCTTTAATATAGTATGTGCATTTGGAAACTTAATCTCATTATGTAAATCAATCTCTCATTATGTATAATGTTCGTTTGCATTGTATACAAAATGCAAATGTATATGCTGGTCCTGTAAGACTTATAATTTTTCAGAATATTGAAAAGTTTCTCATTTTCATTAAAAGTATAAGTTAGGAAATTATCTCTCAAGAGATACCAAATGCAAAACACAATGAAATGAAAAATGTCATAATAAAATACGAATATAAAGTACTTTTTTCACATAGGTGATCATTATGTTTCAGGCTCTGCAGGTGGCCACGAATGTTACTGAACAGAAACATCATGTATCCCGCGACAAGAGAGGACAAGTTCTTGGAAACCTGCGAGGCTTTCGTGGATGCACAGTCTGGTTCACAGGTGGGATATTGCTATTTGCTCTTCATGAAGATTTTGTTCCGAAATATTACTTAATGCATCTTCTTGATTAATGTCAAATTGATATTTACTTATTTTCGTCTTGATTATAATGTGCGTCCATAATGAGGTTAATGTAATTTACTCTGTAGGTTTATCTGGAGCTGGAAAAACATCAATTGCCTTTGAACTGGAAGCATATTTGGTGTCACGAGGTATCCCTGCTTATGGACTTGACGGTGATAATGTACGCACTGGATTGAACAAGAATCTAGGCTTCTCGAAAGAAGACCGTGAAGAAAATATTCGACGAGTTGCCGAAGTTGCAAAATTGTTTGCAGATAGTGGTGTTGTTGCTTTGTGCAGCTTTGTATCACCTTTTTCCGAGGTATGTTGTTAATATTTCTGAACTTCATCTTTAACTCCTCATACTTCTAGTTGTTTAATTTTATAGTTATTAAAATAATATAGAAAGAAAATGTTAGGTGAGGTATTTCGTTTCGGAAGGGAACTACTGTTGATTCTTCTTTTTTCCTCTCATTTATGTTTCGTGTGTCACCTGAGACAACTTTGCCTGTTCTTGAAAATTATGTTGTTCCTTGCCCTGACAAGATCTTCATCCATCAAATAGAGGCATCAGTAACTTCATTGCACTGGAAAGACATTGAAAAACAGTCTTTTCACACATGTTCAGCCTTATCACTCATTTGCAGATCTTTATTACAGTTTTTGTTTTTGTTAGTATACAAACGTTTCTTGCCGTACTCATTAAGTAAAATTTTAAAAAAACACTACTTTGTTTCTTTAATGCAGCATATAACTCCCTTTAAGATAAGATATTTGAGCTTAATTTTGTTGCGTTTCGATGTAATATTTTTACTTGGTAATGTTGCACCAGGAAACTTGGTAAAAATCGGGCAACATGGCCAACTTAGAATAATTTTGTTATTTTGTTAAAAAGTTCTCATTGTCCTTGTATGCAGCAGGAAGGTCAGTTTTAGTGTGTTTTAAAAGATACTGGATAATAGACTTAATTTCAAGCAATTTGGTGGAGAGAGATTTACATATCAGAGTAAAAATATTACAAGTAGGCCTACACAATTTGCGATGTAATGACAATACTATTATTATTATTATTATTATTTTATTGTGGGGGAGGGGGAATCTTTTATGGATACCAGTGAAGCTGGTGATGTCGGACTCCCAACTGGGTTACCGACAACATCCTAGCCTCGTAAGCCGTATTCTCTCCCTCGCGGGAACCGTCGTTAACACTACTTCACGTGGGAGATTGGCTGGTAGCAGATGTTCTATATCCTCAGTCTTAACTCTTCTTCATAATACTAACTATGAAGTTCTCTATTGTTTTCCATTTTTTCCTGCGAACTCAGCATCATGACTACCATATTATCTGGGTTTATATCTTGTTGGAGGTTGACAAACCTCTCGTTCCGTGACCCATGCCTTGCACTGGAATAATGTGTTCTGCATCATCTTTATGTGTATGACAGATACTACATGTGGACCTCTCTACGATCCTGAAATCGTGGAGGTATTTATTAAATCCTCCGTGTCCCGTAAGAGCCTGGGACAGGTAATAACTCACCTCCCCAAACTTCGGCTAACCCATCTCTCGATGTTAGTAATCAACCGATGAGTCCATCTGCCTTTTACATCCCCATCCCATCTTCCTTGCCATTCTTCAAGGAGGTATTCTTCTTGCCATCTTCCTTGCCTCGGCTTTGATGGTCTCAATTTGCTTGGGAGGAAGATGACTGCTTGTGCTGTCAGAGACTCTAGGTGGTCCACGTCTCTGTCATTGCAGTCGCTGGATGACGACCGCCCGGGGCGTGTTTGCCCACCCCCGACTGCCGATTCTGGGGCTCCGATCCCCTGCACCGTAACGGTTGATCCTGGGGGACCTTCCATCGCGGGTTTCTTTTCGGGTCACCTTTCCCTGGCGTTTTAACGCTACCGCCAGCGTTACCCCAGTAGTGGGGCTGCCACTTTGCTGCGCCTGGGCCTGCAGGATTTCTTTGGAATTAGCTTCGCCTGCATAAAGAGCCCCTCCTTCCCTTAAGAGGAAGTTTAAGGTGCCCGATCATTCGCCTCCTAAGCTGGTGGGACTCTTTCGCCCTCGGAGACGTTGGCCTTCCCATGTTGGCAGCTGCCACTCTAGGAGGTAAGCTCTGCTTCCTCATTATCATTATTACCTTTTTTGAGGTGGGTGAAATGCTTTATGCGCCGTGAGGTTTAGAAATCCCGTGCGAGGGACTCCCTGAGTTGGTCTACCCCCTAAAACTTCCTCCGTTCCAGCCAGAATGACTTAGCAAGGAATCGCAGCCATGGCATTTCCAGACTGGTTCGGTGATCTCAAGAATCCTTCTAATCCGGCCCTTTGAGGGCTTCTTCATAACTCTTTTCACGTAGTTATAAATTGTTGCCCAGTTTTTTGTTGTTTTTTTTCTAGCATTTTTTCTACTGTGTTGTTTGGTGAGATCTCCTTTCCAATACTAGAGTTATTTCTCTGTCTTGTTCTCCGTCATCTTCTGTTCCGCAGGTGGTACACATGTTGCCCTCTTTCTTTTCGAAACGGTATAAGTAGCTTCTGAAGTTTTCATGGCCTGTGAATGCTTGTGTCAGTTAGTAATCGGTCTCATCGTGCTTTAGTTCTACCCATTTCTTAGTATTGTGTATTAGACTAAAAGTCCATCTTCTTGTCGTTTCTTTTCTCCAACGGTCTTGCCACATCAGAAGGAGCTCCTATCTTGCTTCTTCACCCTTTCTTTCTGCTTCACCTTGTCTTTCTGACGGATGTTCTTTCCTTTATCAGAAGGTCGATAGGGAGTACGCTTGCTAGAGCAAGGGTGGCACTTTCAGAGACTGTTTGGTAGGCAGAGATGATTCTCAGTGCTACCCCTCTCTGAACCGACAGCAGCCTTCTCCTATACTTTTCTACTTTCATAACGCCCGCCCATGCCGGAGCTGCCTATAACATTTTGGCCAGGACTGACCCTGCTATCAGTCACCTTTTCTTTTCTGTCGGAACCTCAACATTCAGCATTAGTCGTGTCCGTCGTCTTCCTCCATCTTGTATTGCCTTCATCGCAACATTCTCCACATGCTGTCCCAAACTCAATCAATTGTCGATTTCTACACCTAAATAGGTAATGTGTTTCTTCCATTGTATATCATTGCCTCCCACCTCTACCCTCGGCTTCCTTCTCTTGGTAACCAGAAATGCCCCTGTTTTCTCTGTCCTCATGTCTAATTTTCGTTTATCCAACCATCTTTTTGCTCTTTGCAAGCTTTCATTCGCTTACATCTCAAGAATGTCTTCGCTTCCAGCTGCGACTACAATCAAGGCGTTGTCCGCAAATCCAATAATATTTACTTCCCTTGGGAGCGACATCTTAAAAAGTTATCGTAAACCAAGTTCAACAGCATTGGGCCTAGCCGAGATCCTCTGGGGCTCCACACGCCATTTCTTCTTTAATTCTCCAATTATTTCCTTCACATGTAACGCTTCTCTCGTTTAGGTAGTCACCTATAAGATTCTTCAGGTAGACTGGGATATTCCGTCTTTCTAATGCCACTTTTACACCTTCTCAGCCCAAGGAGTTAAATGCGTACCGAATGACTATTGCTGTAAGGGCGCAAAAGCCTTTCGTCCTGCCGCTACCTTCTCTTGCCGTTTTTGCCAGTTCGACCGCTTCCCTAAAAGCATCGATCATCGATCTGCCTTTACGGAACTCTTTATGAGCCAGGCTGCTCCGCCCTATCGTGCTTCATGATTGAAGAAACAAGCCTTCTAGCATTTTGCCCATGGTATCCAGAAGGCAGATGGGCCTATACGAGTACGATGATACACTATCCACCGGCTTATGGCAAACCCTGAATTTCTCATACACTCATTGAAGAGTTCCAACAGAAGGTCCGGATACTCTGTGATGACTACTTTCAGTACCTCGTGCGGTATCCCGTTCAGCCCAGGTGCCTTGCCTGCTTTGAGACATTTATCAAATTCTTGCAGTTCACGGGTCGTGAGGTCGCATTTCATGGGCCTCTACCGCTTTGTCATAGCTGTTCCTTTTCCTTTTTGGGGGTTTGGGATATATAGGTCTAATTATTTCTTCAACCCACGTTTTATCATTTAGAGCAGAGTTATTCCGCCTGCCATTCAACTTATAAGTTATGTAAGGCATGCCCCGCAGATCTTTTTAACATCTAATGTCAGCTTTCTCCAGCACATGTCCTTGCTTCTTCTTGTTGCGTGGTCGAGTTCCTTCTTCTTCCACTTGTAATTACTTTTCAGATGTGCATCCCCCTTCGCCGTCGCATATCTGGCTGCGACTCAGTCACTCCTTAGGAGGGCTATTTCCTGTGTCCACCAATATTGTGGTCTCCTACAATAACTGCTGTCTTTAGGGGCATCGATAGATTGCAGGCGCTCTGAATAACTGTTCGAACCCAACCTGCCGTACTGTCCATTGTTTGGGGTTGAACTCCCCACTGGCAGCATGTAGCCAGATGGCAGCCATATGGAACCCCTCGTCTTGTTGTAATCTTTAGAGCCATATTTCCTTTAAATACACGTCTGACCTCTTTTCCTTGTCTTTCTTTTTCCTCTTTTTTCTGGACTTCCCATTCCTTCTTGTCCTGCACCTCTTCTATTTCGAGCGATTTTCTTTCCTTGTTCTCATTTCCTTCACTTTCCTGTGGGTATCACTACGGCTTTCTTCTGTTGTTGTTGTTTTTTTTCTCTCTTCTGTTAGTCTCCTATGGTGAACTATGCACTTTTTTCTTGGGCATCCAGAACATTTTTCCCTCCCTGCCTTGCCTTCTCTTTTTGAAAAGGAGTTCAGTATCTCTGAGAATCCTCCCTTCTCTCCTATTGCATCGCACCATCCCCCAGAGCATCGATGTTTTCCCGTGATTTATCCAAAGCATCCTTCACGGTCACGGTTGTGCTTCAACATAAACTTTTCTAACGTCTGAAGGTTTTGGCTCAGACCCTCAATGATCTGTCTCTGGTGTTCTTCTAGCTGTTGAATGGTCTCCCATTTTTTCATCATTCTGCTCTGACTCGTAGCAATATCTGCCAGGGGTGTCGAGTGGTCCGCACCATTGACATTGCAGTCGCTGGGTGACGACGCCCGGTGGCCTGCTTGCTCACCACCGACCGCCGGAACTGGGGCTCCGATCCCCTGCACCGTAACTGTCGATCCTAACAGATTCTCCATCTTGGGTTTTTTCTTTAGGGTCACCTTCCCCTAGCGTTTTTGAGCTACTGCCAACTTAGGGAAACAGAAGTAAAAAGGGGGGTCAGAGAAGATTAGAGTTAGAATAGAAGGGTATAATGGAAACGACTCACTAGCCCTCGCAACCTAATAGCATCGGGGTGAAAACACAAAAGTTGGCCGATACTAGGCCTACAGGACAGACAGAAGTATGCCATACGAACAGAAGTATGCCACAAGTAAGTAGAAGCAACTACTAGTCGCCTTCTACGACAGGGGGAGGTCCCGTGGTGCCATTCTACTAAATACCTCCACACCACACGGGTTATCATCATCATCATTACTATTATTATTATTATTATTATTATTATTATTATTATTATTATTATTATTATTATACATAGTTGTTAAAAGGTACATGAAAGGCTGTGTCATGTTGTACAACCACTTATTTTCTTTCAAATCAAATATTTAACTTTTAATTCCACCAAATATTGAAACTAGTGATTCTACAGAATGGTACAGAATTTCTCAAAGAAGTTAATATCCTTATCAGGGCTAGATTTTCGTATTTTACCACCCTCTTCCCAGCTGCCACCTCTTGCTGCTTATTGGACATTGTTTGCTTCTTGCACTTGTGAAGTTAGAACCTATGTTTTGTGAGTCCTTGATACCCCAAAATTGATTGAGTGTAATATGTCTGTCTGTCTGTGGTCAAGCCTAGTGCCTAAACTGTTCAGCCGATTTTCTTCAAAATAGTATATTCACCAATGGATTTAAATGAAATTTGGGTCCCTTAAATGTTTTGTTTTTTATTTAAACAAATATTTTTTGAATAGCTCTCTCACATCATTAATATTTGTCGTTTTTCTGTGAAAATGAGCTGAAATTTCCATATGTTCATAATTGCTCGAACAACATTTTCTTAAAAATGGCTTCAAATTTTTTCATTAAATTTTTTCTATGGATAGAGCTGAATGCACTGAATAAAATGATATTAACTCCATTTTGATTTATTCTTTTGATTTTTCAAAAACTACACAATTAACATGAGATATTTTGAAATATATCTTGTGTTAATTATATATCTCATGTCCAAGGAAAGAATGTAAAGAAAATTTTGGAGCCTTTTGGGAAAATTCTTTTTTGTAAATATTTTTTATTATTGTTTGCATTTTATTCCAAATTGTGCAAAAACTCCTAATACTTTCAAAACAATTGACATGACATTAATTAAAGAACTAATTGCAGACAAAAATTTCTATTTGAAAAAAATCTCTATCTTTTATATTCTAGTTTTAAGATTAGGCCAAAAAAATTCAAACTTTTGTAATTTTCGAAAATTCAAAGTTAATAGTGAAAATTAGACCTATGAGTGTATTTCACTCTATTCTTAGAGGAATTAAAAATTTTTTTTTTTTTTGTAGCCACTTTTGGGAAACTTATGAAAACATCCCAGGGACTTCATATAAAGTATATCACTTATTAGTGTTTATTGAATGTCTATTTAGTTGTTATTTATTTTTTATATCTTTTAATTAGAGGCAATCATTGGATAGATTAAATCAGAAATACGTCATTTGAAAACATATATATTTGGATTCCATTAAAATATTTTTACTACTTGTACAGACAGTAGACCTCAAACATCTCTGTCATCCAACCAAAAATGTTCTTTAAACAATGTGTGTCACAAAACATATCTATCCATTAAATATGGTGTGTCTAAGTGATTAATTTTTAAAATATTGGCATGAAATGTACCTGAGGAAGCGATAAACCATATTGCGAAATGTAGTACATGTAGCAAAAGCATTTTAATGGAATCCAAATATATATGTTTTCAACTGCTGAGTTTCTGATTTAATCTATCCAATGATTGACTCTAATTAAAAGATATGAAAAATATTTTTAAAAGTTCATGTAAAGTACCCTTAAAATTGGAAGAATGTTTTTCAAAATCGCAGAGCTTTAAGTCAGCTACATCAACCAGGGAATATTCATTTTGGAAAGTCTGCTAATAGGAATTAGTGAGTAGTTTCAGTGCTAGTGTTGTTCACAGACAGACTGACCTTCTGAAAAATGTAACACTTATTTGGTATCCCCGAGTGATCCTGAACATCTATTTCCTTTGAAAAATCGAAATTGATTTTTGCAGCATTACATAACTTCTTCTATACAATATATATTATTCTTAATGTATGTATGTATGTATACAAGAAAGTAAAATATATATAAGTATTTATTTATTGCACTATATTATAATAGAAACTCAAAATTACTTAACTACTGTTATGAAATGCTGAAGATGATAAATGTTTTTGAGCTCCAATCAATGTGCCAAAATTAATTATATTATTTTTGTTTTACATGTGGTATGAGAAGTAGTAAATTTTTTCTATAAACTTCCAAATAGTTGTAATATGCAATTGTTACTGAATGTGATATTTTTTATTTAAGGATCGAGAAATGGCACGTAAAATTCACAAAGATAGTGACTTACCTTTCTTTGAGGTATTTGTTGATACTCCACTGAACGTGTGTGAACAACGTGATGTAAAAGGATTGTATAAAAAAGCACGTCAAGGAACCATTAAAGGTGACACTTTTAAAATTAATTACACTTTTAAACTAAGTTTTCTTGCGATAATATCAGAAATACTTAATGGCATGTTTTCCAATTATTCTTCTAGGTTTTACAGGTGTCGATCAACCTTATGAGAAACCAGAAACACCAGATTTAGTAGTAAAAACTATTGATTGTAGTGTAGAAGAGAGCATGCTTCAAGTAGTGGAAATTCTAGAAGAACATGTAAGTGTGATTCAAACAGTTAAATGAGGGTAGAACTCCACTTTCATTCTGTGCTTTAAGATTGTCACTTATGGAAATTTGTCAAACATTTTTTCATGGTTTCGACTACCTCTAGCTTTTGAGACAATTTTTATATATAATTTTCTTATTCTCCTATTCTCTATTGTTTTGCTTTTTGTTAATGATGATTTTAGACACTCTCATGTATTGAACACAGGTGTATACATATGAAAGAATAATTATCTACTTCTTTAAGTGATTAGTGGTGTGGTGTATATCTTGCTTCAGGGTATTATTCCAGCAGCTTTGAAAGCAACTGACCTTGTCAAAGAACTGTTTGTGCCTGAGAACCGTGTGGCAGCTGCTCGAGAGGAAGCTGCTGCCTTGTCTTCTCTAGAAATTGGAGTTGTTGACTTGCAATGGTTGCAAGTCCTTGCTGAAGGTTGGGCCACTCCCCTAACAGGTTTCATGAGAGAAGATCAATTTCTCCAGGTAAACTATATTTAGTGGAAACCAAGGAGCTAAGGGTACATTGTTTTGAGATTCCTGTTTTCTTCCTTTTTAAGGTTGAACGGAAATATTACTTTAAGAATATTTAAGCACAGTATAATTTTGCCCTATATGGAAATTTTCATTCAAAAATTGTAAGTTGTTTTTAAGAAAAAATTGTTTAAGGGTCACTAAATGCAAAATTTGAAGCCTTTTTTCACAGAAAACCTTTGAGTTAAAAAAAAAAAAACTTTATTGAAAGTCATTTAAAGTACTTCAAGACACAAATGCAATAATATTTACAAATTGCCGGAAATGGGCATATTAACAGCATGAGAAATAATTTTAAAAAATACATTAGTCTAATTTTTTAATAAACTAAATAATACAACAAAATTAATTTTATTTCATCTTAAACAGTGCTATTAGAACTATCCATTGAAAAAGTTTGAAGAAAAAATTTAGAGCAAATGTTTGAGCGTTTCTGAAATGCGGAATTCACTTTCACAGAAAACATTTGAGTTTTTGAGAAACTGCATATGACATTATTTAAAGCTCTTAAATGCAATGATGACGAATTGCCTCATGTAAATATTAACAACATGAGAGAGATATCAAGAAAATTACATTTGTGTAATTTTTGAAAAAACAAAAGAATAGAGCAATATGTCGTTTGACATCTTATAGAGTAGTATAGTTAGCACTATCCATACCTTAAGTTTAAAGAAACAATTTGGAGCACTTTTTGAGAAAATGTTGTTTTTGTTTTTTTTTAATATTGCACATTTTCCATGTAATATTGCACAAAACGACTAAAGTTTTCAAAAAAATGTGATTGGTATGAGTATTGGATAAATTGTCTGGATGTTCATGCTTAAAAGTTTGTTGGGGGCATGCCCTCTAAGATTGGTTGAACCACAAAATAATTAGTAATTGTGATTCAATTAATTTATGTTTCTTGAAGTATGTCATTGGGTATATTAAATGATGATGTTATTTGAGTTGATCCAGGAATTGATTTATGAGGAATAAAGTTTTTGTTGTCAGGGAAGTAATTGAAGTATTGGATGATTTGGCTGGTTGTTCATGCTTAAAATAAATTTATCTATCTAGAAAAATTATGTGAACTGTTACATTTGTATTTTTCGTCTATGTGTATTAATGTAAATGTTCTTATTCTTATTTAATTAATTTTGTGTTTTCCTTATAGAGTTTGCACTTCAATAATTTATTGGATACTGGTATAAATCAGTCCCTTCCTATTGTGTTGCCTGTTCAAGAGGAAGACAAAAATAGACTAGAAGGCTTATCATCTATTACATTGGCTCATCAAGGCAAAAATATTGCTATTTTACGTAAGCCAGAATTCTATGTCCACCGCAAAGAAGAACGTGTGTGCAGAACATTTGGAACAGCAAACAAAGGTCATCCTTATATAAAGGTTAGTGTATTAAATTCCTGCATGTAATTTTGTTCCCATGAATTAATATATTTTAATCATTGTTTAAAAAAATGGAGAAACTTTTATGAATTGACATTATAGATCTTAATAATCACCCCAACTTCCAGTATTTTTGTTGATTTTTTAAGATTTTATGGGATTTTATCTAGCACATTTCTTATGTGCTAAATACTGATTTATCAAAAACATTTACAAGAGTGACATGAATATGCTTTAAAATCACGGAATATCTCTTGGTGTAGATAAAAGCATGGTGATTCACATTGCAAATACACTTTAAATCAAGCATGTTCATCATACATCCTGTGAGCAGCATGCAGCCTGCAATGCCTATAATACAAAATGATACAGTAAAACCTGTTTAAGCCAAAATGATTGGGTCTAAAATGTTCTTCAGTCTTGTACAGGTTTCTGTTTTATTTAGGTTTGCCATAAATTTGTCAATTCAAAAAATGCAAGGTTGTATGAGTAGTTTATCTCCCCTAAAAACTATGTTTCAAAGAAACGATGATGTCCTAGAAGAGGCAAAGAAAATGACATACAGAAATGTAACTTTAAGTCTAATGCTTTGAATTTAAGAAATGACAGTTAAAGGTCCTACAAATATTGGAAGGATTATCAAGAAACATGCCTTCATTAGTAGGGTTATGTTTTTGTGAGTCTTGAGTTTTCCCAATTTTGATTATATTCCACAGTGTTTAAGATTTGTTTGTTGAGTTGTTAACTTAATGATTAAATTGACAAGCTTCTCTCATTCATAAGTTTTAGACCATATTGTTTTTATAATGCTTATCCTTCTCATTATAAAAGAGGTTCTTAGTATCTCTGAACAGGTCATACATGTTTTTCATTTTATTTCTAAGAACAAGAATTCCATAAATAAGCTTAATTTTGGGTTTCTTCACTACATCAATTTGCCTCATAATAATGGGACATGCAATGTTCAAATGATAATTTAATTTACTCAAGAACAAGTACCATTTCTCATTGATATTATTACTATTGAGTACTTCAGTCCATTCCTCTTTTAGGAGACTTTCATTCCAAACATGTAGATTAGTATCACTTGTGTCATGGGTGAATGCGTTTTTAGGTAGTTCAAGGCTAACATGACAATTGATTATTTTAATGATTTGTGCAGTGTGATCAGATACATTCAAATCAATATTATGAGAAGAGTATTTATACATTTTAATGTTTGTAATGATGTGGTCTATGTTGGGCCGTTGCATACTGATGTAAGTTGCCGTCCTGGTGCTAGTCGATTTTGCTGCTTTGTAAAGGAAAACTTAAATTACTAACTTTTATTAGTAGAAAAGTTTAGTTTTTTAAAATAGTATTTACTGAAGTGTTATTATAGATTTATTAAATAGAAATAGAATTTTTTTTTTAACACTCTAAATAAATATTGTTGCATTTCTTCTTATCTAGCAATACTATTAACATCTATCATTTTATTCAAGTAGTCTACTTTCATTTTTTTGCGTAAATGACAACAAAACTGATCATCTAACACTAATAAAATAATTATTTAATTACTTTGATAGGCAAGGCAGTTTGATGGGCAAGGTTCTTTTGTTATTTCCCACCATTTTTATCCAACGTTGAAAGAAACATTCAAATGGACTTAAAGACATTGAATAATTAATAAGTGTTCTTAAGGAAGCTATGTAGTTTCAATGCTCATAAATAACAATGACAGAAGTGATATTTTGTGAACAATATACTGTTTTTTTAATTAAGTGTATTGTGTTTGTAATTTTTTCCAGATGATCTATGAAAGTGGTGATTGGCTTGTAGGAGGAGATTTGGAGGTTATAGAACGAATTCGATGGGATGATGGTTTAGATTCTTATCGACTCACTCCAAATGAACTTCGTGCAAAGTTCAAGGAAATGGGAGCTGATGCAGTGTTTGCATTTCAGTTGCGCAATCCAATTCACAACGGGCATGCACTCTTAATGCAGGTAATCATTCAACACACTGGTGGATCAACGGGGGGCATTCCCCCCCCCCCCCCCCCCCCCCCAGGCTAAGAGTTTTCGTTTTCCTTCCATTATTAAGCAAAATTAATTTAAATATTTACTTATGTTTATGTATACAATCCCTGTGAAGCATCCTAAACCTGACCCCTATCCTTATTTTTTCCCAAATCTGGCCACTCTTACGCAAAAGTGCATAAGAGAGGTGAGTATGCAGAGATGCTATCTGGTGGTCCTCTTGACAACTGACTGAGATGTGACAATGTTAATTAATGGAGTATCACTCCTGCCCAATAATTAATGGAGTGTTACTCCACAAGCGCAAAATGCTCTACTCCCCCAAGGAGCTTGGAGATGTGTTGTGTCTAAGTTGAAGCAACAAATTTAAAAAATAAAAAAATATTCATGGTGACAGAATAGAGATTACTTGAATGTATTCATAATATTGTGTAGATTATGAATTATTAGATGTAACCCATTAAGGATTATTTCAGCCTTTGTTTCATTGAAATTTGTTTGATAATTTAACAGGTTATTGAAGAATGTAATAATAATGACACCAAAACATCTTATAATTACCACTCTATATTGTTCATTGTCAGATAAAAATGCCTTCATAAATTGGAGTAAGGTTGCGCACGACTGTATATTTAATTCTTTGAATATATCTAAGTTGCAAAATAATCATTACAATGTACTTTGTTTTTGAAGAAAATGTTTTTGTAATCTTCCTTGTATTTGCAAAGAAATTGTTCATATGTAGTTAAGTTCATCTGAGATCATATGGTCTCGTTATTTAGGATACCCGCCGGCGATTGTTGGAAGAAAAGGGCTTTAAAAAGCCAGTCCTACTTCTTCATCCATTGGGAGGATGGACAAAGGATGATGATGTACCTCTTCCTGTCCGCATGCAACAACATCAAGCTGTGTTGGAAGATGGAGTTTTGGATCCAAAATCAACACTTTTGGCAATCTTTCCTTCTCCTATGCATTATGCTGGACCTACAGAGGTAAATGCACCTATTATGTATATTAGATTTTGTTGTCAGGAACCTTTGTGTTTCTTTAACTTTTATTTCATTGTCTCTGAATACATTTATTTATTTTGCTTTTTTTTGTTAAGAAGAACATTTTGTTTCAAAGTTATCAAAGCATATACTTTTTTTCTGACATTTGTTAAAATGAATCAGTTCTTATATCTTTCATGTAGTAGCTCTTTCAGCAGAAGGTTCATCAACAACTGCTTTTAATGTCACCTGTGAGTATTGTATTGGATCTCATTTCAGTTATTGGCTTTTTGGAACAAATTTGATTTCTTTTAGAAAAACATCTTGTCACAATCATGCTTGGTATACTTAAAAATCAGAACTGAGACTGGTTCTAGCAAAGACTTATCCCTTCACATAAGCTAAAAGCATGAAATTTTTTCAGGACATTGTCAAACATTTCTCTTTATGCTATTAGCAGACCCATGTTGGAAATGCCATTTTGAAATGTTTTTATTATAGGCCCTACACAGCTCATAGTTGGGTATTAATTTCGTACATATTGCTATACACTGCCCTAAGTTGGACACAGCATTTTGAAACGTATCCTGACTTCCAAACAATTTAATTTGTTTTTGTAATAATTCTAGTAGATGCCTGACTCCTTAATTACTTATGTTGTTGAATGCTTATGTGAGTCCACAACCCTCTAGTACTGGCTACACTCTAAAAATGTATTCTGTCTAAATATATGATAGGTCTAATTATTAAATAAATCACCCCTTCTCTCAATAAAAAATATTCACAACATTTATTAAAAACTCAAATGTTCTTTTAATTTTAACTTTAGTATTGAATTTACACCCCCAGACCATGCGTCACTTAGTGGAGAGTTGTGAACTCATAGCCTATCGTGGGGATCGGCACATTTTTTGTCTGACACCGATGGCGGTGGAATGGATTCAGATGCTAGATGTGCCGCTCTAGGGACTAACCCTTTTTTGACTCTTCTTGGTACTGGTTTACTGTTGTGGTGTCACATTGTGATGTATTGGACTGCATTGCTGTATTATGGGAGCTGTGCGCTTGCCATGAAATAAATAAATAAATAACAAATATTTAGGGCTCATCCAATTACTTTTTTGGACATTCCATTTTATTCAAAATAACAATTTCTTTAATGTCTTAAGGCTTTCAAAATGTTCCGATAATATTTCTGTGCTAAGATTTCATCATCCAACATCCAATATTTTCCATCCTTTCAGTCTTAAACACTCATGAATCCTGAAATTCATGTTTATTTATTTATTTAAAACAGGCAATTGTCCAATTTTACATATCATTTTACAATTATTACTATTCTATGTAAAACATATACATAATAATATGATTAATAATGAATAATACTTTAGTGAATGTTATAATAAATATCTAGGAAAATCATTTAATATCATGTTTTTCACTTTGAATGTGAAGTTATTTTTGGGTATATCAAGGGAATTTGCTACTCTCTATATTCTGAGTAGGAAAGCATGAAAATAAGTATTTGTTTTGGTAATGGAATTTTAAATATGAATCTGTCTTTTAATTGTAGATTTCACACTGGTATTTTCCATTAGATTTGAGATAGAAGATGACTGTCATTATTGTTTTTCAACAATAAATCATATAAAAATAAGATATAGTTGCAATTCCTCTATGGCTTTAATGTACTAATATTTAATGTTGTGGCGATTTGACTGTAATCTTGAGATATGCGAGGTGAAGGTAATTTTAGTTTCCAAAGTGCAAATTAAAAAAAATGTATTTTATACTGTATCTAATATATTGCTATGAACATCATATAAAGGAGACCATACAGAGTTCTTGTAAAACTTGTAGTCATTCTTTTGAGGAAACCAAGCATTCTATTTGCTTTTGCTACAATGAAAT
The DNA here is from genome assembly GCA_038098605.1 of Gryllus longicercus. Classification (NCBI taxonomy): domain Eukaryota; kingdom Metazoa; phylum Arthropoda; class Insecta; order Orthoptera; family Gryllidae; genus Gryllus; species Gryllus longicercus. Next base: position 2,831,306 of record JAZDUA010000121.1, on the reverse strand, counting down.
CTATTTATTCATTGAATTTTAGTTTTGGGTCAAAAATCATGCCCAGATCTGTAATTTTCATGACAGTTTCTAATTCTTGCCCATTTATCTAATAAGAGGATATAATTATATTTCTAGACTTCTCATATCTCATGATTTTACATTTTTGAATATTCAAGACCAATTTATTATTTTTATACCATCGAAGTAATGCATTTAGGTTTTCTTGATGAATATTACAATCGTCTCTTGATTTTATTTCTAAAAATTATTTTAAATAGTTTGCAAAAAGTAAGAGAGAACAAGATAAAAGAACAATTTGGTGTTGTAACATTTGCATTTGATTTTCATCTCCACGAATGTGGCACTCATATGTTCTGTTTGTAAATGTGTAATATTACTCATAAATTTTCACCTCTAAGTTCCAATGTTGTAATAGTTATTGTTTTACTAAATTTATTTCAAATCTCCCCTGTGTTATTTGGTATATCTCAATTGATTAGAACGAATTAACCTTTTATTAATGCCTTGTTTTTTTATCCAGGTTCAGTGGCATGCAAAAGCTCGAATGTCTGCTGGTGCCAACTTCTACATAGTTGGACGTGATCCTGCTGGATTACCTCATCCTGATCCAGACCTGAAGTGTGATTTGTATGATGCTACTCACGGTGCTAGAGTATTAAAAATGGCACCTGGCCTTGCATCACTTGAAATAATTCCCTTCCGTGTTGCTGCTTATGACAAAAGTAAAGCACAGATGGCATTTTTTGAACCAGAAAGGAAGCAAGATTTTGAGTTTATTTCTGGTACGAAAATGAGAGGTATGTTATTGTAAATGATTGCTTTATTTCTTTAATGTGTGTAAGTTTTTATTTATAATGTGTTTATTATTTCTTCAATGTTTATTTATTATCATGTTTGTTATAATCATTGATTACCATAATCCTCTTCATGAACAAAAAGAACATAAGCAAGTCATCATGGACCTGTTATAAGCACCAATTTCTTTCACTAGAAACAGAAAACGTCCTAAACAAGTTATTTTGATATAAAAATTATTGAAGAAAAACCAAATGCAATTCCTGTATACATCGACAACATACATTTTACAAAATTTCATATTAAACATTTAATACCGTAAACCAGGATCACTTTTAGAAAACTATTGCCTTAAACTATGTTTTGCTGTCTCTAATATAGGCGTTGATGGATGTTATTTATTACACCAAACAAGAATAAAGTTGACGCATGTTACTGTGTGATGAGGTGTCCTCATTGCCACAGTGTCATCTTTTCTCTTGTTTATGATAAAACATTATTAAAATGAGCAAAAACCAAAAACTTTTCATAAAATTTAAGAGATATTCTATCATTATTATTAGTACTATCTTTGCTATTAGACAGGTTAGTCACTTTAAGAGTGTGAAAGTTCTCAAACTTGTGTGCATCACCACAACTATTTGTCTTGCCATTAATATTGCTTTTCTTTTCATCATCATACTGATTGAATTGTCATTACTACACTTTCACTTTTGTTGCAACCATTTTTATTAAATATTAATTCCATTAAATCATATGTAAAGTGCTTATACAAAATGTGATTTTTGCAGGTTTGGCTCGTTCAGGTCAAAATCCTCCTGATGGTTTTATGGCTCCTAAAGCATGGAGAGTTCTCTCAGACTATTATCAGTCCTTGAGAAACAAGTGATATTTACCTTCTATGTTCCTGAACATGCATTTTTATTCCTTCAGATGGGTATTTCTGGGAGGATTTTGAGCATTTTTCATCTTTTTACAACATTATTAATATTTCTGGCACTACTTACTGAGGTTTGAGATTTTGAAAATTATAGCCAGGTAGACTGTTAGTTAAGAGGATGAATATTTTATGTGGCTGTAAAATTGGTGAGAAAAGTAAGTATATATTCAAGATATTTGTTTTGCAATTGGGACAAATAATTTCAATTCTCTGTAGCAGAAACTCTATCAAGTTTTGCTAGAACAAATTGCTCATAAACAGACAGAACATTTATGACAAATAATTTCAGAGAATTGCTCAATAATATTTTCTTTATATGCAATACTGATAAACCAAGAAATCTCATGGTGTGTGTATTATTCACATTTAAATGTGAAATTTTTAGAACACACATCTCATTAATTTCTTTTCAGGAATCGTTTCTGTTCAGGAATGAATTAATTACTAATTACGAATGTAATGAATAATACATACATTCAACAGATCATCCTCCTTGCTCTCAGTTGAGATTCCAAAACACAAATAGTATATGTTACTTTTATTATCAGTGGGTTTAGTTTGTATATGTTTTGGGACTTTCATATGATATGTTTTTGCTATATTATATTTCTTAAATTTTATCTTAAGAGTGATTATTATTGTGGACATTCAGTGCAATGATGTGTTTTATGTAAATATTTTTCATCTATATCTGAATAATATAATATGTATTTTCAGAAACAGCAGGTCTGTTTGAAAATTTGTTAATGAATTTATTTTGTGACTTAAATATAAATATTGTTTTGTATTGATTACTGATGTACTGTTTTCCATACAATTTAAATTTATGCTAAATTATTAAATATTTTGTGAAATTTTGAACAGCAATTTTGATTTTGGGGGTAAGAAATTGAAGAAGAAAAAAATTTGCACATGCAGTGCTGAATCAGAAATTATTTTGTTTCCTTTGTATGAAAATCATAATATTGTGGGCATTTATTTCTACACACTTGCTTACAAATTTCAATAAAACTGGTCTGACTTTGCCTTAATTATTGGCAGATATAATTCAAATGATAAAATATAAAAATTGATCTCTGTTTATTTTATGATAAATGTTTTCAGTTGCAAGTTCATGTCATTGTTATTTGGCCTTTAATGATGATTAAATGAGCTGCTTAGGAATCTTAAAATTTTGACCGACCAGAATTGTATCGAATGAACTGTTCTTCAAGACAGTCTGAAGTTGTAAATGTGTACACATTTTCTTATCATTTAGGTCATAGTGATGTTTTCAAAGTTATGTGAACTTTACAATCACAAATAAGCTATTAGAATAGTTGTTTAGCAAATGCATATTAAACACATATAAGATTGTTGTTTTCATTTTTCTATTATTTACAAGTAATATCTATCATTTTAGGTTTTTGATCAAGTAAGAATATTCACTTTTATATGATAATGATTGATCATGATTAAAGGAACAAAAATGTTTGTTCCAAAAATTTAATAACATATTTAATGAAATGAAATTCATTAAAAATGTTCATGAATATTTCTTTTTGAACAAAAGAATTGTATGAATTAATCTTATCAAATTGTATATATGATTTTGGAGCAAGTATGTTGTACAATAATGTTCAAAATGACTGACCTCATTCCAATAAATTGTCATTAAAAATAATGTAATAATTTTCCTTCTCTAAACTCTTTACCACCTTATTTTCTTTATACTCAAAGAATGCCAAATGATATTTTCAAACTGGCAAATGGAAACAATTAAAAACTATTGTGAATCTATAAAAGAAATGCTAACAAACTAGCATGGCAGTGGCGTATTGTGAATTAAATAACAGATAAAGGAATGTTGAAAAAAATCCCTTCATTCTAAGAAAAAAGTATCAGTGTGAGTGAGATTGAAATAAATAAATGTGAGGCACAGAAAAATCAGTGAAATCAGGATAAGGGACATTTTGAGGAAAAATATTATAGCTGCATATTTGAACAGACTAGATACTAAATTCTATTTGAGAAAACATTTTTCAAGCACTACCTATTACGACTGCTGACATCTGATGTCTGAAAGTTAATAAATGTAAATAGCGTTAATTTAATTTTTGTACTCTGTTCCATTGAATTTCTCTCACTTGATCACCTCACCTGTATTACTGAACATTAATTTTACAGGAAATATTAACACATTATCGTGTACTATACTTTCCAGAACTGTCAAGTAAATATGTTGTTATTCTTTGTACTTGCTTGCCCTTACGAAGGTACTTTGTAAGAAGAGGAAGTTATGGAATCGTGCGCCGGAAAACAGCGGCGCACGGGTTTTTTGGCAGAAAAACTCTTATTGCCAGCCCCGTTAATGGTAAACTGGATCAATGCTGTTGCTACATAGAGCAAATTACATCCTCTAAGATGTGGTGTAGCCAGAAACAATGTTTTTTATTTGTTGCGTTTGGATGCACGTAACATGTCACCAAGCCCCGCACCCCCCCCGGGGGGGGGGGGGGGTTGATAGCTTTGCACTTGGAGTAATCCTCCATTAATTTGTGTTCTTAGGAGAATACTCCATTAACATTATCTGCCATTACATTGTCATTAAGTCTCGTCGCACCCCCGTTGTATTTCAGTCAGTGGTGAATCATTTAGTTTTTCTTACTGCTGTGTTTCTTCCACTGTGTTAAAATTATAAATTTTGTCTTTTCAACATTCATTATTAGTTTATTTTTACAACTTCTAATATTTGTTTATAATCGGGTAGCTTATTTATTAGCCTAAATTCACTTGCTCTCTGTGTATTTGTCACTTTTTGTACTGGTATTACAATGGAAGTTTTCAATGACTGAAAAAATCCCTTTTTCTAGAGAATTATTTATTATTTTTAATAACACTGTATGTGTTGATAATGTAGTTGTTATACTCGTATTCCAGGAAACATCATTTGTCGCTGTTTGATTCTACACGCGTCGGTGCGAATTCACCTTACCGCTCTCCCAATACTGCCAAAAACTACTTCGTAGCTTTAACAATCACTACTTTTAATATTTCATAATTTTCTTTTAACATTTCTGTCATAATGCCATCGTCTGTTCCTTTTTGGTTATCCGTAGATAATTCTACATAATTCTTCCTTTTTGATCAATGCAAATTCATTCAATTCTTCGGTACACTTTCTTCTTGCTTGTAAATGTTTTGATTCCCAACGTTGTATTTTATACTATATTTCAATGCTACTTACAAAATGGTTATTGGTGGTCCATTTCTTTTCTGCCTTCAATAAATTTAATATTTAGTTATTCTATCAGAGTTTTTACATACTGTTAATTTCTTAATTACTTTCCATAATTTTTTACTATTATTTTTGTGTCCTTGAATAGAATAGATTTAATATTATACTTTACTTTCCTTATCAAATTTAAATACATTATTTATTACCTTTTTGCATTCTTCCCACTTTTCGGTTTCTCGTGCTATTAAGCGATTTTTTCACATCGTTCGTATTTCTTCACAATGCAATTTTCTTCCATTCCAGTCAGAGTGCACCTTTAATGGTGTCAACTCGACCGAGTATTTTACTAAGATGTAGGCAAAGACCCATCGAAGGCACCGCCGCAACGCAGAGGGGTATTGGGGTACCGCATCAGAGACTCATGGAGGGGTTCCCAGCGCACGGGCGATTGTCTCTGAACAGAAAAATGCGCAGCCAAGAACGTAAGAGAAATCGTAGGCTCTTTTCGCAACTTCGACACGCGTAGCGAAGCGGCGAAATGTCAAATTGAAAGTTTGGGGCACAAAAGCGTTAGAAATGATGCGTTGGGTTGGCTCACTGAGGTGTTACGTTAATCGAAAGGCCGACCTACAAATCGGCTTGCGAGGGATTTCGTTTGCGGGTATCTCCCCCAAGCGGGAAATGCTGTCTAGGTCGCGACCGGTCACCCGTGTGGTAGTGTAGACATCTAGGTTTGAATATGTATGTGTACCAGGGGAGAGCAAAGGACAAGGAAGAGGAAGGAAAGATCGCGCGCGGGCCGTTGCCCGTTTGTTAGTGTAGCGCTCCGGCATTCGCGTGGAATTGACCACAGAAAACCACCGATCAGAGCAGCTGGCTGCTAGAGTTCTCACCCAGACAGCGGCTGAATTCGCTCTTGCCGAGACGAGTACTGTAGGTAGCATCGAAAATCCGCCAACGTCGGGTGTCGAACTCTAGTGCTTTCGGATCCTAGTCGCTGCAGATGGAGCAACGCCGGCAGTGGCGGCGAGCGGGCGGAGGCGGAGGCGCTCCGCGGCGAAGGCGGCGCCGGCCAGCGCGAGGCCCAGCGCCAGCAGCGCGAAGGCGGCGCCGAGGTGCGCGGGCGCCAGGGCGACGGGGCGCGGCGGCGGCGGCGAGGGCCCCGGCGGCGGCGCCGCCTCGCCGCGCGCCAGCGCCGCGTGCAGCTGCAGCCCCAGCCAGTGCGCCCGCAGCCCCGCCTCCAGCGCGCGACGCACCTGCGCCAAACGCTGCGCTGCGCTGCGCTGCCACGCGCTCTGCCCGAGCGGGCGAGCTCATCTAGCTTACTCCTTGCGAATGCGCGCACGAGTTGTAAGAAAACTGTGCATCGTCCCTCTTTTTGAGAGCTCTCTGTGCTTTCGCTAGATACCCACCAAGTCCGAAGAAGTACGTAAACAATTAAATTAATTCGATTTATGTCTAAGAAAATTCAAATATTTCATTGTATTATTTCGCCTTATTACTCTCATACGTACTGAATTCTAACCTACTGTGCTACCTACGACACAACTGTCATCATGCGACAAGTCTCCAAGCAAGAGGTCATCCGCCGTTAAATATTTCCCATTCACGTTCTGTGTGTTGAAACTCGTGATCTGTATTCTTTTACGTTCTCGTATACGTACGTATATGCAGAGTATTGTACGTAGAACAGGAAAAGTTTTATAAAGCTGCGAGAAATCGATTTCGAGATTTCAAAGGAAATACACGTTTTGGGGTTCCCAGATACCGAAAAAGATTTTTTTTCCCAAAAACGTCCCTCTGTCCGTCTGTGAACAACAGTAGCGCCTCAACTCTTCGTAGGATTTTTTCAAAAATTAATATCTGGCCGAACTTTAAGCTCTGTGATTTTGAAAAATATTCTTTAAATTTTGGGGTTACAATACATGAAACCCTGAGACATCTTCAAAATTTTCTCCAAAATGACTCCAATTTTTTCCTTTAAAATTCTTGTAAGAATAGAGGGAAATACCCTTAAAAAGTTATGGCATAGATCCGATCATCACGGTTCTCTCCGAATTTTCAAAAATTACCGATATTTACCTTTTTTCAGCGACAACAACAATATTAAAGAGATCTATTGTTTTCTAATGAAAATTGTTCTCCAAAATTAGCTCTTTATTAACGTCGTGTTGGATAACATTTTATTTACAATTCTAATAGTTTTTGCGCAATTATGAGTGAAATATGTGAAGTATTTAAAAAATATCAAAGGCGAGATTTTCTCTAAAAACGGCTCCAAATTTTTCTTTAAATTTCTTGTAGATATTGTGCTAAATGCACTGTATAAGATGACATAATTGCCATTATTCTGCATTCATTTGAGTTTTCAAAAAATAAACATTTTTTAAAATATCTCTCACGCGTCATTAATATTCACATTTATATAGATTGAAAGGTGAAGAATGAAGCCAGAACCGGAAGCAGTTTTAATAGCTGCCCAACATCAGGCGTTGAGAATAGGACATTATGATAAAGCGGTTCTCAAAATTTTCCAAGACGATAAATGCTGCATCTGTTAGGAACAAGTAGAAACCAGCGATCATATCGTCTCAGCTTGTTCAATTCTAGAAAAGACCGAATACTAGAAAAGACACAACATGGTGTGTAGCTATCTTCACTGGCAGATCTGTACTGCCCCTCGAAGTTCCAAACAAATGCTCCAAGTGGTACGAACACTCACCAAAACCAGTGGAGTCTTATGAACTGTGTATTTTGTAGACCAACAAATTCAAACGGAACGCAAGATAGCAGCATACAAATCGGATATTATTATCCGGGATTTGAAAAAAGAAATCGTGTCTCCTTGTAGATGTTGCTGTCCCTTGTGATCAAAACGTCGTAACCAAGGAGGCAGAGAAACGTCTTAAATACAAGAGTTTGGAAAGGCTGAAGCGATAGTCGGCCCCCACCGGAGCTCTGGGATTTGTTCCGCAAAATTTGTGTAAGAACTTGACTAAACCCTAAGGTCATTCAATAGACTGGAAAGTGCAAGAAATTGCTTCATTTGAAACAGCCCACATTTTGCACAAAGTGTTGTAGAGGCACCGACAGTCACTAGATCTGTTCCTTAGGTAGCTGGTTGCAACCTGGAGTTGTTCTCTGTATTCCTCACAACTAAAGATATTTATATTTTTATTATTGTTATGTACTTAACTCACTGGACCTTGGGATTCTTGTAACTTTCAGACCCCTTTGTACTACTTCAGTAATGGGCTACTTCAGGACTTCATACCATTTTCGAAAGTGGGAAGAAAACGGTGTGACCAGCACCAAGCTTCATCCGATTTTATAATAATATTGCAATTTTACAATAATAACAGTAATAATAATAATAATAATAATAATAATAATAATAATAATAATAATCCAATCAAAGAAAATAATACTTTATCAATATTACAAGGTTACGAATACAGAACAGCAACATTGCATCTTAAATAAATGTGTAAATTGTAAATAAAATTTACTAGTACCAGAATCAATACAACCGGAATGTACGAGTATAACAAGAAAACAATGTAAGAGCACAATATGAGACCAAAGAATCATGGAAATAGGAGAAGAGTGAGACGGGGGACCTGCAGATTAGTTGCATGTACATGCTAACGGAAGGGTGTGCCGCAATGGAGTATCACGGTTTAAGGGCTTACTGGCTACTAATTGAGAAACATGTATTGAGACCGATAACATATCACTTAAACTACGTTTTCTGAAAGATAATTTGGACTGCTTCCTGGATTACCTTGGCACCGTTAGTGACGCCTATGGCGAACGGTTCCACCAGTCTATATATGAATTGGACACGCGTTTTCAAGGCAATTGGACTAACGCAGTGTTGTTCGACTATTGCTGGACCTTACGAAGAGACATTCCTGAAGCGAAGTATCCCAGGAAATCGTAAAGGAAATATTCTTAGGTATGTTTCTTCACTTTTTTTAACACATATGTTGTATTTTTTACTGTATACGTTTGGATCTGTTGTTATTCCAGCATGTCATTTTGCCATGTACGAGTATGAAAAAATCGTGTATACTAGATGTTGCTGCGCCTTGTGAACAAAACGTCGTAACTAAGGAGGCAGAGACACGTCTTAAATACAAGTGTTTGGAAATCAAGATCAGCCAAACGTGGGGCGCAAAAGCACAGGCCGTACCGATAGTCGGTCCCTATCGGAGCTCTGGGATTTGTTCCGCAAAATTTGCGAAAGAACTTGACTAAAACACCCAGGTCATTCAATAGACTGGGAAGTGCAAGAAATTGCTTTATTTGAAACAGCTCACATTTTTCTAACACTGTCCCTCAAGCGCCCTCCAGGCCCTACTTCCCGGTGGCGCAATGTCACTGTTTTTCACGTCTTTCTCCGTCAGTCCCCTAGATGTCGCATGATCACGACAGCCTAGATGTGCTGGATACGGTCGCGATCATGCGACCTCTAGCGGCACGAACGAGGTAAAAGACGCGAAATACAGTGACAAAATGCCAACATGAAGTAGGGCTTTGAGAGGCAGACTTACAAAACTCGCAGTATACACAAACAATCATCTCGTCATGAAAACTGAGGCCGTCACAGAAATTCTGAAGTCAGATCTTTGTAGAGAAGGAAAGTATGTTCCAGAAACATGTTTTGTTCTTGTTACAGAAAAAAGTTTTTCTTTTGAGGACCAGTGTAATTAGTTTTGTTTGTTAAGATCGTCGGATATAAAATAGGATGTAAATTAATAAGATTCATTCTAATATCTATCTATCTAATATCTATTTCTATCTGGACACTTTGTGCCCTGACCCTGGAACCTTCGGGTCTAATTTAACAATCTACCCGCGGCTTCATGTGTAGCCATCGGCCATCGGCGTGATCTCATTTTCCACACGGCAGCGGCGGCGGGTTCAATATACAGGACGACGTTACGCAATCTCCCGAGCAGAGGGGGCCGAAGGTTGAAGTTGAGAGCGTTTATAAGAGTTTGACTGTTTACTGAACACTCGTTTACAACAATTTCACGTAATTCAAGAAGTAAATATTGCATTGTACACAAAATAACTGAAACAAAATATAAATATTGCATTATAAGCTTATTTAAACGTACATCGCGATACAAGTTATTTAAACTATACGCGACAATTATTGTGTACTAAATGCCTTCATTAGTAAATCGTATTTTTAAAATGTAATAAAACTGTTTTTATTATCACATTATAGTGGTAAACAACTTGTATATATCAAATTCCAGGATGTTAATTATTTACAACATTGTTGTACACAAGTTGCTTTCACTATGGAATAACCCAAGAGCTCCGACAGATATATGTAATTTTGTAAAATGGCTTTCTTTCTGAAGAGCACTTAAACAATAAATTCAGTAAATTATTTGTCCTGTTGACATTGAATATGATTAATATAATTATGAGAGAATTACTAGTTTATAACATTAGAGGAGTTCCTTTTAAGTAACCCCTTTAAATTTACTTCTTGACTAGAGCATATTTGCTCTCCTCTGATTGTTAAAAACTAGGGCTGAAGATGTTTTTAAAATAATTATATTATTTACCTCCATTGTCAATTATTGTCCATTAGTACCGAAAATTTTGGTACAAAAACGTCAACAATTACATTTTATTCTTACACCGGAGTTGCACGCTTAAGAATTCAAATGATGAAATGGAAACGTTGGGGAGCAGGAGGGAACCGCATAACGACCTATGTAGTTTTGTTTTTCTTTATCATTCTTTCAAAGAGATACCGAAGACACATCAAACATTGATCCTGTCACGAATGAGCTGTTTCCAATGAAACAGGCACAGGGGCGATAGGCTCGCTTCAATCGCACTGAATGAGGCGTTGACGCTGTAAACTGTTTTAAAAGTTTGTCAAGAGATGAAAGTGTCTAAATATCATGAATTGTTGTGTTCAAATAAGTTCTTATAGTCTCTTGCATTGGACGTGCCAATGAATTGTAGTAGCTGATAATATTATACTCTCGTTCAAAAAGCCCCAACACCTAATGACCTTGCATGTTACCGCCATTCGGGATAAGAACTGGTAATATTGCGATTTCAAAATTGTAATTGCCGTAAAAAATACTTGCAGGTATAGATGATGCGTATAGTTAGAATTTAGTACAGCTACAGTACGTAAGCCTTTTGTTAAAAAACACAAAAATGCATGCAAGATCGCCTGTAAGCTGTTCTTCAGCGTTATTCTCTAATCCTAATCTAATAAGATTGTTCTCATTAGTTCCGAAAATTCGGTCACAAAATCTTCTACAATTACATTTTATTCTTCTCAGTAGTTGCACGCTTAAGAAAGTAAATGTGAAAAGTCGAATACGCGTATTTCCGCTCTCTACCATTACTCACAGTTCTGGTTTTCTCGGTATTCACTTGGCGTTCTTCAAATTTAATAAGTTCCAATGTAATATTGTACGTATGTGTTTGCAAATTTATTATTAAAAATACTGTGACGATCCATGGGACTCTTAAATAGAGTGACATTGAGTTGCGAGTGTAAAATAAAGTGGTCGGTGAGAACCCGAAATTAGCATAAACAATTGATGGATCGCGAGCGTGGAAATATTTATGTTATTAGCTAGAGTGACAAACGAGCGAGTGGTATTCGTGACGGTACAAATAAATGACAGAGAAAGATAAAGGGACAACTAAAACAAATGGATTAAGTCTAGGAAACTGTAAGGAAATTATAATTTTTATTTTGATCGTGAGGCAAGTGAACAGAATGAACATGATGCGAGTGCGGAATTGAAAGAAAAATAGAATGAAAAGGGACATTTCGAAACATTTGTAGACTACGGTAATTCACGTAATTTATTTGCAAACAGGGAACAGTGAGATGCAAGCTAGAGGGAGAAACTTGGGGGGCGGGGGCGCAACTCCGTAGAAATCATAGAGGAGAGATACAATATATCTCTACTCTATGGTAGAAATAGGCCAGAGACAGACGAAGGTGAACGTAGGCAATTGTTTAACAAAAAGCTTTGGTATAATGAGAACCGTGACGGCAGTGTGTGTTGGAAATCGGCTGAGGACGGGTGGAGGTAAAAACGCCACCTTGAAAGTGTAATATTTGAATTCATGGATGCTGATTTTATGTTGTCTTGTGGGAGGCGAATATGGAATGAACTTAATATAGTTACTACGAAATGGAATGCAAATTAATATGAATCAAAATGGAAATGCATCAGGCAGCCCTGAAGACAACAGGGAAGTGTCAATTTTGGACTTTTTATTTCCAGATTTCAACGTTTAACATTATAAGAAAGCCAAGATATGTAATTTTTTTAATGTGAAAGAATAGTTTCAAAGCAAATATACCATTGCCATTGGAATATTTTAATTTTTCTTCTAAGGGTATGTGTATGTGGTTTTGTTTCATTTTGTGTGTTTACACTACTTAAGGAAGGCGGCAATGACGCCAATGAATTTTAACTTGGGTAAAGGAATGACGCACCGTTGTTTGGCCGCGACGATACTTGTTAAAACAATCTTTGGTGTTTTCTTAAATTGGGAAAAAGTTTCAATTAGGTGTCTATCCTTATGATTGATGGAAAATCTCTCGTTTCCTGCAAAGGAGGGGGTCCGCCCTCACGACCCTAAACAAACTTTCTAAAACAGTACAAAATTACGCATGTTGCGCTGGTTATTTGTGTTTATAAATACGAGGAAGTTAATATTTGTTTCAATTATTTAAAGAGTAAGTAGGGAAGAGAAGTGGTACCGTTTCAGTGGCTCGCATTATAATAATAATAATAATAATAATAATAATAATATAATAATAATAATAATAATTATTATTATTATTAATAATAACTATTATTATTAATATTATTAATAATAATAATATTATTTCCTGTGGATATACACTGTTGCCGGGGTTTTAGTTCACCCAAGGCAACAATGGTTTGCACGTAAAGTGGAACAAGAAAATAATGGGTTTTTGATATCCGTCTGTTCAAGCTTAAGAATTTACGGACTACATTTGCTGTTCCCTGTTTCTGAATGGTCCGTAAATACTTGTCAGTTAGTTTTAATTTCTTCTCGGTCTCTTGGTGACCAATCCATTCGCTGATACCACTACTGAAAGCACTTCCATTGGGCGCAGTCCATTCATGTCCTTCAATTCAACAGACAGGGGTTGGTTTTCCTTTTTTTTTTCTCAGCAAGTTGTTACAAGCCGCAACATCAACGACGCACGATGTTTTAGATATTTTAACAAAAAGAACGATATCTGGTCTATTTGCACTGTTCGATCAGTGATGATTACACTATCCCACAGGATTCGAGCCCAATCATTGCTGATCACTTTCTCTGGTATGCACTCATAGTAAGGTCGCTCACTCTCTACGAGGTCGTATCTCTTAGTAAGGGCTTGGTGAATTACTTTGGCGACGCAGTTGGGTTTCTTAAGGTATTCTGTTTGAGCTAATATGGGGCATCGACAGCAAATATACTGGACTGACTCGTTGGTGGATTTACAAAAGGCGATATCGGCTACCAATGTCGTGACCCATAATGAATTTTTATATACTCTGGTTTTGACATCTTGGTCTTCAATGGCGAAAAGAAATCCTTCAGTCTCACCGAAAAGGCCCCCGGTTCAAAGCCACTCCACTGAGCTTTTCTTATCAAAGTTCTCCGAAGTTAAAGTTGCAAAAAATCTACCTTGGAGTTCCTTTCTTTGCCAGATATTCAGGTGGTCTTGATGCTTCAGGTAATCAAAATATTTGCTTAGTTGTGCCAAACATAATGGGGTTATCGTTTTATCTAGATCACAGATAGCTTTGTGAACAGAGTTAATGGACAGAAAGTACCCACGTAGCTTTTCTTCTTGTGTTGGCATAGTGCCTCCAAGTTAAGAAGTTCTCTTCCTGCACTACCTCGAGGTAAGTACAGTCTGTGCACTGAACTCTGAGGGCGGTGAAGTCGATGCCTTGTAAGCATAGTTCTTATTTTCTGTAAAAAGTCTGTAAGTATGTTTCTGTCCATTTGTTTACTCTAAATGTGTAAGTTGCTATGAGAATACCCCAAGTATTAATTGCATATATTTTGCTTCTTTAATTTGTCAATGTTTTACAGACTTTATTTACTGTCGGTAGCACATTATGTACAATCGTGTTCCTAATGTCTGAATCGAAAATTCCCAACAACTGTAGCATTTCCAGTTATTTGTAGAAGTCTTCAGTGCCGAGATTTTTATTAATTGTGTTACCAGATATTTGAACATTTTGTTCTTCGTTTTGGACCAGAAATAATATATTTGAACAAAGCTGGGCATGCAAGAAAGGAAGTATGAAAGAAATTTTCAACACATGAAACTATTTTTAAAAGTTTACAGCGTCAGCGACTCCACATTTTACTATTACGGAGTATTATTCATAGTATAATCAAGTAATGCTGAGGTAAAAATTGATTTCGAGATTTCGATGGAAATACACGTTTTGAAGTTCCTTGATACCGAAAATGTCGTTTTTTCAAAAAGGCCCATCCGTCCATCTGTCTCTCCGCCCGTCTGCCTGCCCGTCCGTCTGTGAACTACACTAGCGCCAAAACCATACGTAGGATTTTTCCAAATTGAAGGAACCACTGTCTATCTGGCCCGAGTCGAGGATTTTTGATTTGAGAATTTGACGGAGTCATTTGTTTGAGATTTTGAATAACATTTTTCAAATTTGAGGGTTCTTTACATGGACCCCTGGGACATTTTCAAAATTTTCTCAAAAACGGCTCCAAACGTTTTCTTTAAATTTCCTGTAGAAATAGAGTAACCTATAACACCTAAAAAGGTAAAATAGGTCCCATTTTCAGAGTTTACTCTGAATTTCTGAAAATTTCAAAGGTTTCATTTTTTACGTCTTCCTACAACTACAAAATTGAAAATTGATTTTCTTTCAAGTAAAATGTGTTCTCCATTTTTATTTATTTCATTAAGGTCATGTAGATATTTTTGAAAATTTTGAATGTTCGCGTAATATTGCCTGCAATATGTGCAATATTTAAAAAAAATCAAGATTTCTTCGAAAACGGTTCTAAATTTTTTTGAGAAAATTTTTAAAATGTCCCAGAAGTTTCATAAAACCGAAAAATACACTTCCGGTATTAGGGAAACAAAACTTGTGTATTTTCTTTGAAATCTCGAAATCGATTTTCCACAGCATTACATAAACTTTTCCATACTACGAATACAAGTACTTACAAGCATATTACACCGCATATACAAACGTTCGTATATTACCACGCATTTCGGTAAGTTTATGCGAAAGTAAACTATAGAATCGAACAGACTTTCTCGTTCTAGATAGTTCCCTTATCTCTTCAGTCTGCTATCTTTTCGGACCTGCCCTCCCCTCTGCTACAATCTATTGGCACCTAAAATCCATTCATTCTCGTTTTCTCAATTTTTCGGAATCCTTGTTGTAGAAATGAAATATCACTTTAAGAATATTGTAGAAGTGTAAAATATCGTTCTACATGCACATTTTCATCCGGACATTTAGAGAAAATTCTATGAATAGTATAGTCAGTAGAGTTGTAAATGGACGTTCGGACGGACAGACAGGTGGGCAGGCAGGCATTCTGACAGAGGGACGGATTTTGCGATGGATGGTCTAGCGTTTAATAAAACATTCTCTCGGTATTAGGGAACCAAACAAAGTTTAAGCTAAGTTTCTGTTAATATTTGATATTTTCCGTTGCATACATAACTTTCTCTATACTATGTTTATTTCTCCATATATGCGTACGTATGCGAGAAAGTAATTAGTGGTGATTCAGAATAGCACAGACGCCATTCGTTTTCTATTTCTTTGGTCTTGGTTAGCTATTCGATGTTGCCATATACTCTTGCCAGCTGCCCCCTATCACCGCCCAAAGTAGTTTTCTTGACATTTTCTTAAAATTTCTGTTTTCTAAAAGTAGATAAAAAAACTGGTCGTATAGGTACGTAAAACGTGTCGTTTGACAGTTTACGAAAATGCGCACTTGTGAGCTAATTTTCACCGAATACTTTTGAGTTTTCGAGAAATTTGAAAAGAAATAATTTGAATCACTTCATCTCGCAAATGCAAATAATGTACAAAAACCGCCCGTCATGTGAATATTAACTCATGTATGGCGGAACTTGCGCAAGGCGGGAACCTGTCGTCGCCGGAAAAATTTCAACGTAGTATTTTCCTATTCAAAGTACACTGGATAAATTGGAAATGTGTCTAACGCGGAAACTATTAACGCGATATTAAAACTTCTGGATAAGACGGAAAACAAGTTTGTATTAGCACTGACCTCTACAAGCCCTTGTGAAAGAAAGAAGGAAATACACGAAGATTGATCCTTCTACGGTTCTTGTAATGCATGCTCTGTGTTCAGTAGTTCTAAACGTTTACTGTCGTTAGTTCGACGAGTTAGAGGTGATCGAGGTGACGAGTTGCAAGTGTTTATGTTGCCAGTCGGCAAATTGAACAAGTTAACTCTTGGTTAGACAATTAGATTAATTAAATAACAGGAACAAAACAACACTTCGATCAAGGTTTTGCTAAAGAAATTGAAAGTTGGGAAAACGCAAGTGTATATGTAGGCGAATAGCCGAAGCCTAAATCATCAGATGAATTCATCTGTTCCCACAAGCATTGGAGAAAAGAATGTACCTTTTTCTTCTTGTGAAGTTCTTTGTTTCATTAGACTTTGCGTTGGATTTCTGTACGTCATTTTCTTTGTCTCTCCCGGGACGTCTTCGCATCTCTGAAATGAATTTTTAGGTGAAATAAAGTACTCATACAACGTATTCCATCTTCGAACGATTCTGTTTTCTGAATTGATAATTTTTCTTGCTAACCTGAATAAGCGTGCGGAAGAAAATATTGGACCGAAACGATTCCAACTTAGACAGGTTTTACTGTACATAAACTAGTGGTACTATAACAGAACATACTGTTTTCTTTCTTATACGAGCTTCACAATATTATACTACTACATGAACCTGCAAAAGTGTTTCCATCGTGAATTTATTTTTCGAACCGAGACTCAAACCCAGTTCCATCGTGTTAACTCGCCGTACGCTTTACAACTACACCACACAGTCGCTTGGACGCACTCACTAGGGCCGACGCTTAAAAATCTATTTGTGTCTCCCATTGTTTCCAACATGCAATTTTCGAAAATTCACAGTTAAAGGAAAATTATACCTGCGCCTTTTTTTTAAAAGGCCTTGATTTATAACAGGAAAAAGATAAGAAAATAATTGATCGTTTTTTGAGATTCTTTTTATAAATTGCATTAATTTGAATCAGATTACATTACTCGTTTTCTTTTAAAAAACATTGTAAATTGCCAATTTGAAACAGTTTTTGAGTAAATCTTGTTTTTAATATTTATTAAGATTGGCCATATTAGAAGGAAAATTACGCGAAAACCATTAATATTTTTTAATGTATATAATTTTCAATAATGAACCTAGTATGGATAACAAATTTTATTTGAAGAAAAAATCTTTATCTTCAATATTGTAATTTTACGAATATAGGGGGGGAAATTATAGTTTCAATTTCCATTGAAAAATTGAGAAATTGTAAAAAATGGTTTTAGGTGCGAAGATACGGCAGCTGGGAAGAGGTTGGGCTAAAACCGGAAAACTTATCCAGACCAAAGAGATTAGGAAACTAAATACGACAAGGGAATCTGTGTCGTTTGTCGTACCACTAATTTTCTGTCCGTACCAAGCGAAAGGCGGAGTAAGTAGCCTAACGGGCCGAGCAGGGATCGAAGATGATGTGAATTCGTTATCCTTGGCCCCTCCATTCTTACCCAAACTTACCCTTACTCGCTCTACGTTTGGAGGCCTTTCATGAACTTAAAGCATGCCGCTGGGGTAGATGGCAGGAGGAGGAAACTCCGAAAGCCACGTGTAAGCCGCAGCGGACTTCACGTTCTGGTGGAGCGTGAACACCGCCACCTCCCGGGATATAAAATTGCAGGTGTAACGACCTGAGTGTAGTTGACGCGCCGGACCGCAAGGCAGCGGGTTACCCTTAGGAGAGCGAGCGTACGAGGGCGTCGAAGCGGGGCAGCAGCGGCGAGCGCGCGGGCGCCTCGAAGGCGACGTCGGCCGGGAAGGGGCACTCGGGCACCAGGTGCAGCGGCAGCGGCTCGCCGCCGCCCTCCGCCGCGGGGCCGCGCGCGCGCATCACGAAGAGCGCCGTGTCGCGGTCCATGAGCAGCGCGCGCTCGCTCCGCCGCGCCGCCACCTCCGACCAGTAGCTGGCGCCCGCCTCCATGCGGTCGAAGCGCCGCGCCAGCCTGCGGCACCAGTGGCACGCTCGCTCGCCCCTTCCAAACTTCGAAAAACGCCCCGTTGCCCTTCTTAATATTATCCATTCATCATTTTCCCCTTTTTTCAGCTGATGTTTTGGGAAATTGATACACATTTGCGAAAGTGTGACATACCACCAATCCACCCAAGGCGCTTAATAAAGGGAAATATGCATCGAACGTGTTTTTGTTTAGAATTGGATCCATACCAATGGTGTAGACCAAAATTCACGTCGTCAGGACAACGTGTCAACAAACTTCATGTTCCGAGCTCGAGGATCTAAACGCGATATTCTTGTGCGAAACGTGGCCCCGGGACATTATGTTGAATAAATGATAGCGTTGAATTGAGGTTCCGCAATTAGTTAAGATGTGCCAGACTCTCTCTCTCTTGGGAACAACCGAAGTGGACGCTGCTAATTTTGCAGACTGCTGGGCTATCTACGCCATCCGAACTGAAGATATCTTGAAGACCGGCATGGAAGATATTTCCGTAATTTTAACGAACAATTATATAAGAAATACTCTACGGAATTTGTGAACATACAAATTAAAGATGATTTAAATCATTAATAAGCCCAAAGACTAAAAATCAGCATAATAAATGTTAACTTTTTATTATCAAACGAAGTAAAAAGGCTGATAATTTGTAGAAGTTGCCATCCAATTTTTGATAACAGAATAATATAGAAGAACTTTCAGGAATTGCGGCTCTGTATAGAGTCGCACGTCCACATATAATAGTAAAATAAAGAGGGAAAGTATTATATATCGTACCCAGGTTCGAAAAGTTAACGTAGTATTTCAAATACCATGATTAATTTATATTGTAATAAATGCAGTATTAACCGGACAACGTAAGTATCGGTACATAGGTGAAAAAAGTAAATATTAAAAATTACATAATTTTCAAGTGAAATTTCATATAAAATTAAATATTTCCAATTTATTGCAATTGGAAATTCGCTCTCCCACTGAACAGTTTGTTTTCCACTACACCATGAAATGCGACTAAAAAGTTGAGATGAACCAGGAGGCATTGGCACATAGGTAAACTTTAGGTAAAATAGTTTCGTAATATTAAAATATTGAAATTTCTGCCATATAAAAACAGTTATAACTTGAAAAAATCTCATTCAAACCAATCGCCTCTCGTGCATATGTGCTTTTGCTTGGATTGTGTGTTACTTCATGTTAGTTCTTATAATAAATATTATGTAACCATGCACTATTAGTAATGTATTAATTCTAATGTTTTAATTTGTTTGTACTTTTTGTATCAGGAAACTGATGATGATGTCCAAGTCAGCGAAAGCTGCTCTTGTAATAAAAATGTTGGCATTGGCAAGCTTCAAATCAATTACAAATGTCTCACAGTTATTTCAATACGTGTACATCATTTGTGAACTTTGTTCAGAGCGATGCGCTTTTCGCTCCTCCGAAGAAATTTTCCATACTTTGTGTTTAATTATTGAAATTATACTCTCAGACATTCTAAAACCGGTCGAACCTCAGACCGGTCGGCGGCGCGGCGGCGCGGTCCCACGTGCCTGACCCACGTCGACCAGCGCGTTCACGGGTTGAACTGTCAGAAGGTTGTAATCTTATCGCAAAGCGACACGCTGTCAGTTCATAAAGGTCTCCTTTCTCGAAACCGCTGCAATAGTTTTGATGCAAGGTTAATATAACGAACAAAGGAAGATATAACTTTATCATCGGGTTCAAAAACACGCGTGCATTTGTTTATATTAGGATTTTTCGTAGGGTGAACGGATAATAGAGATGGTTCAGTCAGAAATGTTTATTTTATTACAGAGAGAGCGATACTGCTTTAGTTGGAGATGATCAGTAGGCCATTGATGTTTATGTAAATTAAGCTGTAAAATAATTAGGTGAAACATGCACGAACGTCGAAGTAGTAGAGATAATAGCTATGCACTTCCTGCGTCATACCTCGCGAGCTCTGAGGTTGGCCAACTTATAACCATATTACGTCTTAAGCTACCTAGCGAAGGACATCACCTCATGATGACGAACAGGAATGTAATCACTCAGACAGGTACCGAGGAATGGTGAATACGTCCACCCACCTCTGCAGCGCACCCGTACATGAGCAGCGGTTGGTCACGTGACTTCCACCAGCGTCGCATTAGCCCTGCAGCGGTCGCTGCGCGCACGCATCGCAGAGGTCGACGAGCTGTGGTCCGGAGCCGGCGGCGGCCTTCCTTCCTTCCTGAAGGTGAGTCGCAACCTTATGGGCCATTTGAACCTAATCGTTGCCGCATTCTGGAGCTCTCGACGGACGCTACCAGAATCGACACAACGTGTATCCGCGATCGACGCACGAATGTGCACGTGCTTTGTTACTTTTCATCCGTACACTGTAGTTTGGTAAGGAAAAGTATTGAAATCACCTCAACAGCACGATTGCGAATGTTCGGTCGTAAAATCAGTACATTAGAGCCGTAACTTTGCGCTCACGCCACGGTTAAAGGATTAAAACACTGTTTTACACAGGTTGAAGCTATTGCGTTTGGTGCAGATAGCGATTTTGTTCCCCAAAACCAAAATTTCTCTCTGACTGGATATATGGACATGATAAATCACGCATTATTCTGTGAGATATAATTTGAACAGTTGTGGCGTTACGTAGATCATTATAATGTTTTACTAATAATGTTAGGATACTTTACATGACTGGAGCATATCCAAAATTTTCTGGAAATGGCTGCAAATTTTTATTTTTGCGCTACTGCTTACGCAGTATAGTAGACAAAGTTATGGAATGATGCGAAAACAAACGGCCAATTTTCAACTCAAAAACTAATTGCCGCGACCTGGCAACGCAAACGTGGATGAAACCAGCTGCTAAATATAGAGAGAAAAATAAATCCTCTGACATGTAGTGTAAGCAAAATTCGTTTTTGCAGGTCCTTGGTACCGAAAAATCAATTGAATCAATGTCTTATGTCACGGCCCCCTGGATTTGAAACCGATATTTTAATTTCTTTTTCTCGAGAATTGCAAAAGTCTAAAATGTTTTTGGTGTCTTCTTACAGCTAAGATATTAAAGATAAAGAATTTTTTCTTAATGAAATGTGTTATTTAAAGACAGATGTTGAAATAAGATAGTGCACAATCTTTCGAAAATTTGAGTAATTTTCGCGTATTTGTGAGTGAAATTATAGTAGGTAATTTATAATTTTGTTTAAGCAATTTTCTCGTCAAAAAACTGTAACATTTTTTTGACTAAATATACGGCTGAGAGCGTAGTGGATTCTTTAGAGAATGGTCCGAGTCTCATGTTAGTTAAAATCGCTGATTTTTCAAAAATTGCAAAGATTCAATTTTTTTTCGCAGTCTTCCTGTAGCTTCAATTACGAAGATATTTTTTTCTGAATGAAATATGTTCATGGAAAGCATCATCAAATTAGATAATTTTCACGTTTTCCAAAATATGAGTATTTTGTACATAATATGGCGTCTAACGTAGGTAATTTTTAAAATTTTAAACTATTGATTTTTCAGAAACAGCTCCAATTTTTTTTCCTTAATTTTTTTTTGCGTGTATGTAGCAAAAAACGGTGAAGAACGTGATGCTGGCCCCATTGTCGGCGCAAGCTTTATATTTTTAAAAAGAGGGGAAGAGAATTTAAAATGGAAAATTCGAATTTCCCACGCTTTGTTTAAGGTGGTGTCAAAACATAATAAAGCCGTCGTGGCAAATAGCGTCAATATATATATAATAATCTTATTAAAACCGTTAATAAGCTTAATTAATAACCTTAATAAAATGAGTCCAATTAGGTTTTATTGAATAAAGTTACAAATTACAAAATTTCAAATAATTACAAGTATACAAAAAATTAACATTGCGAAAATACAATTCCAATTATAGTTCTTTAATTAAATGAAATCTATTCTAAAAAATCAGTTCTTTAAAAAGGTCGTGGCCATTTTCTTACATTTGTGTAGTTTGGCCTAATTTTGCAAATTCTAGTTTCCTGTGCTCCATTTGTTAGCATTCTTAACTTTTGGGGCCCGCCGTGCGGGGTGTCCCAGGTGAAAGAGAACTGAGAGGGTTTGCGAAAATGACTTTTTTAGACGACGGTTTTATTATTAAAGGTATAACCATTACTTTTGTTTCCTATACGCTTTTATAAAGGGGACCTGGATAATCGTTTCGCGGTCGGGCATTTCTTTACGCTACGGTGTACAAACAGTATTACATAACTACTGGTGAGATTACCTAATTACGTTACTATCGGCGAGAAATATGTTCTGTTTTAGTGAATAGTGTCTTTAAATTTTTTGCTGGAATAAAAGAGATGAAATTCAAAAATATGATAGAGTTCGAAGTTTAATTAAATCACTCAGATTTTGAAAAATCCAAAAGTTGAAATTTGTTTCGCATATAGTTCTACCATTTTAAAGTCAGAGATTTATTTATCCACGCAATTAATCCCTAATTTTGTATCTTTAAATGATGCCCTGGACTTTTTGAAAACTAGTGGTGCTACCAAGGCACATACTTTTTCGCAATGTTTCTAAACGCTTTGCAATATTACATTGATTTCAATATTGTATTAAACATTTGATTTAATGTAACATACGTTTTACAAATAGGACAAGAGAGTTGTAAACTTCTTTAAAATTTCAAAATAGAAAACTGAGATACAGACACTTCCAGTTTATTTAGAATCTTAATAGATTGTATATGTCAGTAGAATTACTTCAAACGATTTTTAATAAAGTTTCTGAAATTCTCAATAGTTTTGTGCGGCAACAGAGAGTTGTGACAAATAATTTCCCCCGAGTCACGCTCGAACCAGTGGACCTTTCCTCCGAAACGAGTCCGAACCCGACACGGCCACCTGGGTTATACAAAGATTTGGCACTTCTATGATAATCATAAGCGTCGAGAGATAATTGATTTTATTGGTTATACGTTTTACAAATCCCATAAAAGATGTGAAAAATTGTTTAAAAATAGAAAATTTGAAAACCGCGTACAGACACTTCCAGTTTATTTATCTTCATTAATAATGTTTGCGATTAGAATTGCTTCAAATGGTTGTCAATATTTTTTTTCGGAATTATTAATTATTTCCTGCAGCAATAGAGAATTGTCACAAGTTTCCGAGTAAGACTCGAACCAGCGAACCTCTAAATTTGTTTCTGAGATATTCCTACCATTACCAGCGAACCAGTGCCCTCTTAAAAGCTGAGGTCTTAGCCTCCCCCCCCCCCCAATATCTACCCCGGCTATCCCGTTGCGACGTGTAATGAATACTTCTAAAATAGTAGTAAGGGTATGGTGGTTTCAGTTCTAGCATTACGGATCCGAGTAATTAAGAAAATGTAAAAAAAGTTTGTTTTTCGAGCGACGAAGCAAAACTGCTGAGAAGACAGTGACGCCTATCGGAAAAGCTAATCAAGAGTAGAAAGTATAGAAAACAAACTGGGACGAGAAAGTCTGTGCCATTCTATTGCACCAACAGTTTTATTTATTTATTAAAATAGCTAATTTTGTACAACAAACTTCAAAATCTCTGCCTTCAAATATGTAGTTTTAAAATGTTTTTGCAATTTTTTTAAAAAAAGAGCAATACCCGACAATGAGACTAGCACCATATTTCTAACCGTCCCTTATTTCATATGTTGAGAAAATTAAAAGAAACAATTTGGAGCGGTTTTTGAGAAAAAAATTATTGTAAATTTCAAACCTATATTACGGAAAAATTACTCGTTTCTTCAAAAAACTGTACAGGACTTTTTCTAAAACGGTAATTATGTACAACAGTCTTTATCTGAGCCAAAATTTCTATCTATAATATTGTAATTTTAAAAATTATTTTTGCAATTTTCGAACAATCGGGGATATTACCGAGTATGTGACGTCTTAAACAACAAAATAAATATCTTAAACGTCTTAAACAATAAAATTTAATAAAAAAAATTTGGAACAATTGTTTTGAAAATATCCGTGGGGCTTTATGTACAGTACCCCCCCCCAAAAAAAAAAATTAAAATATCGGTTTTAAATTGCAGGGCACGCGACATCAGCTAGAACGATTGGGGAATATCAAGTTTTCAGAAAATCGTCCGAACGGTTTCGGACGTTTTGCCGTCAATCGACTTTTTGATATCAAAAATCATTAAAACATGGATTCTAGCTACACCACGAGTTAGAGTATTTTCTTTTCTAAATTTCGCAACAGGATTTATCCACTTTTTCGTTACAAGAACCCGGCATTAAGGTTTTTTTTCTGGCGAAATTTGGGAGTTTTCTGGCGCACGTTTACATAACTTTCTCTTCTTACGAAGAATTCGTAAGGGGAGGAAGTAAAAATACGACTCGTTGACAATCATAAGAGGAAACGTTTCGGTACGCCGCGAATTCTCTCTGGTTTGTTTTAGATTTCAATTCACAAGTAAATGTCTGTGGCGCCGTGCAAGCACGAGGAAGTCGGACGCGTGCATGTGGATGCGGTTGGCACTTTAGGGCGGATGCTAAATAGTGTTGCCTCGCTGCGTTGCTGTGTGCGAGTACGTGGGAACCATCTGTGACAGTTTCATAACATTAGTATTGTGTGCAATGTAGATGCACACTGCGACATCCTTTGTGTCGATGTAGAGTCAGCCGCTAGAGGAAGGACATTCCTTCAGCGCACTGGATGTAAATCCTCCTGCTTCCTATTACTGCTAAGATGATTATCCACTTTTGCGTCACCAGAGTCCGGTGATAAGAGTCTTTCTATAAAAAATTCGCCGATTTCCGGCGCGCGGTTATAATACTTTCTCCGTTTACGAAGTAAAGACGAGAAAGTAAAAAATGAACATATTTTTGAGAAAAATTGGAAAACGTTGAGACATCAAAAAATGACACAAACAAAGTTATTTTAACATTCAAATCTATCAACATTGCATTCAGTAATGAACAAATTCCTCAAATCACACTCTTGCTACAAAAGTGGAAGCACTCTGGCTCAAAATCTTCGTTTTTGAGTTGTTTCTATGACACAGCTGCAGAAAGGATACTTGACCAGTCAGCAAAAGTGTGTTTCAATAACTTCACAATATGGCAGGTTGTGAGCGGTTGTGGCAGTTATACAAGTTTGGAGTAGGAACGTGCTCATAACTACAAAAATGTAACATTGATAGTTGAGCAGTGAGTTCCACAGCAAACGGGTCGTCGTTAATAAATGCAAAACTGTTACAAGCGTAAAACGATTAAATAATTTGTACTATTACAGTTTTGAAGAATCAGTTAATTTGTATTATTACAGTTTTGAAGAATCAGTTAATTTGTATTATTACAGTTTTGAAGAATCAGTTTCGTCAGTTTTAATGAATAAACTGAAATGTTCCATTTCTTTGCTTTGGTCATTAAAAGTTCATAAAAACTAGGAATACAAGAAATAACTTGTTGGCAAGAACTGGAAGCATTCGTACATGGCCATTTCGAGACCTCCATGTTGTCATGGCATTGTGGACAAACTATAAACGAAACGTGATACACGTGTGGTGCTGATGAAATTATTCTTAAATAATGCCAGAGTATAATAATTTCGTGCAAAATGTTTTTCAAAGTGAAGATTTTTCCTTCTTAACAATGTGCCTCAGGAAGCAGATGTGACAAGCTCCCTTTAGTAGCATCCAAATTTTTGTAATTCGCAAGCACGGAGTAACGTTCGAGGAATCACAGAAAATGTAATATTAGCATTCCTGAACAAGGGGTCATAGGTTCCTGCAGCAAAGACTGCACCTCACAAATGCGACCTCGTAGGATGATTCATAGCGGCGCCGGGCCTACGAATGAAGCGAAGGCCGTTCCATTTGGCCACGGGAGAGCGCTTGCCTCGTGTGGCGGGCGCTGCTGCAAGAGCCAGAAGGTTTCAGTTTATATGGCAAGCAATTCGTAACTTCAGCAGATTGTATAGCGCGCGAGGTGTAATTTAGATATTCCACGTTTCAAACCCCACTTACAACACTATTAGTTAAGTCGTGTTTCCACTGCTGAAGACCACAACAGAATCAACAAACACATAGATATTCAGATGTATTCCTCTCGTTTCCCCCTGGAGATAAATCTGAGAGAGTTTTATTATTTTTAATTCCTAAACTCAATATCCTCATGTGTATGTCAAAGCTTTAATTTGACGTTTATCTTGTTTAACAGTCTTATTTATCTGCAAAATATTGGGTCACCTACTTAGTAATTATTAGGCCACAAAGTGACTGGCATTTATTGTAAGAAGGGAAGCTTTCTCCTGCGTCCGTGTTAAGCCAACAACGATGCGAAGGTGTGAGGTAGGAAGTAACGTACCGAGTGCGCGAAATCTGTGATTCGCGCACGAGTAGTCTGTCGCCCTCGCTCTAGAAAAGTCGAATGCGGGAATCACCGCGTGCACGTGTTTTGTATACTACTTTTTACATGCCGAGTGTGAAAGATGTTAAGAAATTGTTAAAATGAAGGAAAGAAAACAACATGTTTAGCTAACTTGATAAATTTTGCAACTTATTAAAATTCACAACTTATTAAAATGAAAAAAGTACACGTTTCGCGCACGGAAAACAATCGCGAGATCCGTGTTGCGCGCATAGCGTGTTTAAAAACAATATTTTTTACATTTACTACTTTCCTAAAAAAGAGAAGTTTAGGTAATGTATTATGCAATATATAATTTTCATTTATTTTTCAAATTTGAAATATTGAAATGTTTTCATCAATTACTTAGTTTAGTGTTAGTCAATAAGTGCGACCATCCCATATTCTCCTACGGGTTCACGATATTGAGATGTAATTTTCACCAAACGATTGAGAACAAAGGGGCTTCATGTAGTCTAAGAGGTTTTAAAGGTATTGGACCAATTGTTTTTTGTTTGTTTTTATGGAGCACCATTTTGCACGCGCATTACGAGAAACAAATTCAGCAAGCCTACAGACGTGTGTACTTGAGACAACCGCTTGCCACGAAATCTGGCGTCGCGCCAGGTGCTGCGGAGTTCGCGGCGGTGCAGAGCAAATCGCACAGCATCGCAGCGGCCTCGACGAGCACATCGGGCGAGAAAATATACCGAACGTTAAAACAGTCCAGGATACCGATACTCACTCTTCGTACACAAGACTAAACAGATGTGGCGAGGATCTCTGGCAGGTCCAAACAACACCTCCAAGGTATATTTGTGTGATGGAGGTACATATATTTGTGCGTTGATTAGTAGCGTGTCTTGCGAAATGCACACCAGAAGCAACATTCCGAAGCTAACCTCTGAAGTCGTTGCGCACGTTGAGTTTCTTGTCTCCGTTTTCAACATCTGAGAGCGACACGTAAGGTGTCCGACGAGCAAAATATGGTGCCTTTTCACGTCTTCTTTGTGCAAAGCGCGCTTCTGGGATAAGAGCAGAGTTCAAATGCCGTAGGTTCTTCAGCTACAGAGATGACCTCAAGTTAATTTATTTTGTAAGAAACTATCAAAGATCGTCTAGAAAGTGAAACAATTGGTGGCTGAAATGCAGTTTGCGGTATGATTCGCGCGCACGGAACCACAAAAAACTGACAGAACGAATCAAATTATTTTTAAGGTGAGTATTCGTATAAAATGCGTTGGTAATTATGCGTTGGACAGACCCAAGGATGCTTATGTCAACGCGATGGCCGAAGGCCCGAGCTTCGTTCTCAACTCCACCGAAGCGTCACAATTCCACAGAAAAGTGTGTGACGTTAGAGTGTGGCTGACCTTTTAATAATTAAACACAAGTGTGGAAAATTTCTTCGAGTAGCGAAAAGCATATCTTTCTGATCATTTACAATTCGTTATTGCATAGGAATCCGTCGTTACCGGTGAGGCAAATAGTTGAACTTGCGGCAGAATTCAGTGGAATATCCGTTTCCATCGTATTGAAAGTCAGGAAAGAGCTAACCGTCAAGTTGCAACTACGAACACCAGAGGATAAAAGAAAGCGGAAGAAACGTGTGACTGAAGCATATGGCGACCTTATAGTTAGTGCTTTTCGATCAAAAGTGCATTCCTTCTTGAGAAACGAACCTTCAACAATTGCGAAATTGTTGCAGCTTGTGAACAGTGATTCGAATTTTACGCAAAACAATTTATACGAGTTATTGACGTACGGTTTAGTGTTTCAAAGAAGAGGGAGAAGAAATCTTATTCAGGACAGGGACGACATTTTCCTTCCTGATGCAGACTGATCGTAAGTGAAGTAGTTCCACGTTGCATGACCGCTCATATTCTCTTTGAATTGGCGGGGTATGCTGCTCGCGTAATCGAAAGTAGTGCGCTAGTTGTCCAATCAGAAACGAAGTGTGACGCTAAGATTTCTTCAATTTGTTTACATCAGGTTTTTTCTTAGGGTGAACGGATAATAATATGAACAAAGTCACGTGCTAAGAATACTATTATTTGCAGAAACGATAATATAATGAATTTGCTTGACTTCCATCATGAAAAGTTTCAAACTAGTTATTATGGATTAACTAGCTTATTGTGGCATCTCCTGTGCTTTAACAGTTTTAAAAGTATTTTCAGCCGGTCTGGATGTCCGAGGTGGCTAAGAGCGCGTATCAAACCAACACTTTGGTCCGAAGGGTCACGGGTTCGAGTCATGCCTTGAGCATGGCTGTTTGTCCCTTGTGTCTCATGTATGAGTTATCTCGGTGTTCGCGTTCTGCTGACACTAGATGGGAGGAACCCGCAAGTGAGTTAGTGTCTAGTATATGGACGAATATGTGTTCGGGAACAAAAGGGTAACCGACAGCCAGATGGAAAAAGTTATAGAAAAAATATGAATTATCATATTTATTAATTCGGGGTGTAATTAGAGTAAACGGTTACGAAAGACGCGGACAATTTCCCAGTCAGCTGATCGAATGACACATCAATAAACGGGAGACCGGAAGGGGTATAACCACAGAGATATAGAACTACACATCTTCTATATGGACTATGTATTTGATATATGTCACTATATATCTGAGAGTATAGCCTTGAATTAAAGACGGGCGGACACACGCAGGTTACCCAGCAAGTTCGAAGAATAGGTTTATTGACAGTTGAAAGGTCAAAAGTGTCACGATAGATATGTTGCTATGCACTTTTGCAGTTGTTAAATGTTAAATTTTCATTAAAATGTTTCTATTGTGGGAGTACACGTCCTTGAATCAGCACAAGTTACTCCTCTACATATCAAGTTTGGAATTTTTGATTCAAGAGTTAAAATGAAATCTCTCCAAATACATGCTTGCGGCTAAAGTTGGTCACGGAAGGTGTGTCCAAATAGTTACTCTGTGTTGCAAACACTGTTAAATTTGTATGTGGGTATAAGGAATAAGTAGTTATATGTTACGTATCAGGAATTGAGGGGAAGAGGACCACCCCTGTTGCCTGCCGAGTCCTACCTTAGGGATTGGCCAGATAAAACCGCATCGTCAAGAAGGAGGAAGACAAAATGAATCGGGTGTTAACCTTAAAGTTTTCACGTTAGTTATCAGTCTTAATTTCAGATACAAAACAATTTTTAAACAAAAAAAAATGCTGAATTGACCCTTAGCGACCTCAGTTCAAAGAGACTTTGGTTTTCTCTGTTTCCCAAAGAAAACGGCGGAAACCATTTTTCAGTTTTTCGGTTCATTTTTTTTTCAATGACTGAACAATACTTTTCCGTGCTTCAACCGATCAGCACCTAATGCCGGAACGGTACCCAAACAAATGGAACACGGATCGCGTGCGGTCGTCGATTCCTCATCCTTGTTCCCTCTTCTCCCGTCACACACATGCACACACTTACTGGCACTATATTACCACCCAGGTCGAGACCAATCGAACAATCGCGAGTCTCGATCCTCACGCGGGTTGGGGTGGTGCCCGCTGGGGGAGACCCCTGGATGGGAAATGGCGAAGCCAACTGGTTTGTCGGCGCCACGAACACCGCTACCTCCCGGGACATAGCACGCCGTGCCCTTAGGAGGCTAATGGCACACCTGCTGAGCGCTGAGTCGCCGCCGTCGCTGAGGCGCAGCTTCTCGAAGCCGGGCGGCACGAAGACGCGCAGGCCCGCTGCGTCCAGCTGCGCCAGCGAGTCCATGTCCGGCAGGTGCTTCACCAGGGCGAAGTGGCTGGCCAGCGACCCCTGCGCGAGCCACGCACCGCGCGCATCCACTTACCAATAACATAACACTTAAGTAGTAAGATGCTTTATCTCTGCGAAAATTCCCTTTGAGGTGAAATTTTGCTGACATTTGTCTTGACGTTTCATGAAAGAAGTGTTACGTTCGAATCTATATCTGCGTTCCAGACTATTAGAGGCCAATAGGTCACTAAAACAGTTATACACAAATATCTCTCTTCTAATGTAAATTATGTTTAGTAACCATATTACAATATTTGAAGAGGATAAAATGGGTCACAAAATTGAATGTAAACATTTTGTCTACAACTAACGATTTTCGAGTTATTTAAGAGTCCAATAAATCGTTATTTTAACATAGCGATACGATTTCTATACGTTGTACGAGAAATGGGATTCTCGTCAAACTTGCAGGAAATAAAATTGCCATTTAAACTGATTATTCATTGTTTTTCATTGGACTAACCGCAGGCGATGGGACGCAGAGAAGTGTGACGGTTAATTTGTAGGATTTGAAGGATTGGTTTACAGAGCGGATATAAGCATATAACATATTTTATAACATTCAATCAATACAGATATGATAGTAGTAATATAAAAGTGTGCAAAATATTTGTTTATGAATGAACTGTCTGAACTACGTAATTTTGAATCAAACTGCACGGAAATTATTTATACGAGTAGATTCATATTATATGTGCAATTCAAGTTAAGAAAAAAGTGATACTGAAAAAGAATCTTCTATACTTTCATTTGGAGTAATATTTTATTTTTTCAAAAATTACACAAATGTAATTTTTTGACAAAATTTCTCACGCTGTTAATATGCACACTTCCAGTAATTTGGAAGCACTATTGTATTTGTGAGTTAATGTACTTCAAAATCTCAAAAATGTTCTGTGAGAATGAACTTCAAATTTCAAATTCACAGTAGCGTTTAAATGCCATTTTCTTAAAAAAAAGGCTCCAAATTTTCAAAGAAAATTGCCTTTTAAGACGAGGTTTTACTGTTCTTTAATATTCTTAAAATACTATTTCTGTATTACTATTAGAAAATCGAAAAATTAAGAAAAAATCAAAAGCACTTGGGCGGTGATAGATGGCAGCGGGCAAGAGTATGTGGCAAGTCCGAATAGCTAGCCGAGACCAAAGGAAATGGAAAACTAATACGGGAATGTCTGTGCTAATCTGTGGCCACTAGTTCTGTATGTGCTGCAAACACTAATAGTTAAATTTATACATGTTTGTTTCATTTGTTAAAATTAGAAATGACACTGTCATGTTCCTGACAAAGGTGCTTTGTTTGAATTGGAATTTTTCAAGTTATAGCTGAGATTTTAGTATGACAGATATTGTTTCATTATTTCGTAACTATTTCCGATAACGTGAGAAAGAATGTGCAGTTCAGTACCTTTAGTAATTTTTAGATGTTATTAGAAGTACATATGGTATTTTCAAATTTTGGAATAGAGCAAATGATCCAGATCCACTTATTACAGCAGTTACAATACGTTTCCAGTACTATGTGGTTGTATAAGAGAAAGTAAAAATTATCGCAAAGAGAATTAAGTAAAACGAGTAAAATTCATAATATTGAGTTGTCCTTTTAAAAAACAAAACAGTTATCTATGATGGATAAAGCTAGTTAGAAGTCATCATCTTATATTCGCAGACGCCAAAAGAAGGTCAGGTCGTCAGTTGCAACTACCATTCGCTCTAAGAGGAAAATGAGCTATAATGATAAAAGCCTGAGAACCCTGAGAAAAATGTGTTCCGTAATAAATTCAGCTCATGCCAATATGAATGGCCGGAAGCGTTTGTAAGAAAGCCAGTTTCTCTCCTCTAAGAACAGTCGCCATCGCGTTGCCAAATTCTTTGCCATAATCTTTGTGACAAAGGAACGCGTTTCCTTTTGCGTTCGTTGTCGTTGAGTAAATTTAGAGAAGCCGAACCTCGTTTGGTTCACACGAGCGAACGACGAAAAGTAGGAAAATTAGTATAACGATCTTTTCAACCACTATTCAACAAAGTTTGTTTTTTAATAACTGTGCATGAGTCACCAAATGGGACAGACAGTGTTATTGTTTATAGGGGGTATCAGTACTAACTTTGAGGTTGCGGAAGAATTATTTGATGTCATTTGCCTGTACAGAGGAAGAAATTTTCAAAGTACTCAAATCTGTAACTAAGCACAATCTCAATTTGTCTCAACTGAAATGTGTCCCAGTCGATGGAGGGAGGAATTTAAGTGGCACAAAAATTTAATAAAGTTAATGCAGAATGTGAAACCAGGAGAATGAGTAAACCCAAGGCAATACATTGTGTTCATCATCAAACTGTATGTGGAAAATCAGTGGATTTATCTTGTGTAATGACACCTGTGATTTCTATTGTCAATTTTATCCGCTCACACGGACTACGACACCGCCAGTTTTAGTCTTTTGTTTACGAAACAGACTCACACTCCTGTAAGGGGGCTGAGTTGTGGCAAAGTCCTGAGTAGTTTCGTTTCTTTGCGTACAGAAATTGAAATATTCCTGGCAGAGAAGGAAGAGCCAAATAAAGTATTAGCTCACAAAGAGTGGTTTTAGAAACGGGCTCTCATTTTAGATCTTTATCTACATTAAATTAGTAAAAAATGGAAGAGGGAAATAATCTCATATGTGACTTAGACACTCTTATTACAGCATTTGAGCAGAAATTATTTCTAGAAAAAGAGATTGCTACTAAATCGTCTGCCCTCGAAGGAATTTCCCAAGAGGATTATTTTATAATAATAATAACAACAATAATAATAATAAAAGTTAATTGAAATTGAGATACAAACTACTCCATGGACAATATATAAAAAGAATAGATAAGTTGCACATCAATCATTTATGTGTCTTAAAAGGGAAAGAATGGAGCCAGAATCGGAAGCAGTTTTAATAGCTGCCCAAGATCAATTGTTGAGAACACGACATTTTGATAAAGCGGTTCTCAAAATTTCCCAAGATGTAACTGTATCTGCCAGGAATAAGTAGCAACCATTGAACATATTATATCAGCTAGTCCAATTCGAGCAAAGTCCGAATACTTGAAAAGACACGATGGGGTGTTTAGTTACCTCCACTAGCTGATCTGCAACGCCCTTGGAATTCCAAACACATTCTCCAAGTCGTAAGAACGCTCACCAAAGCCGGTGTAGTCTGTTGGACTGTGTACAATATTGTACCAATGTGTGTGTGTGTGTGTGTGTGTGGATAGAACAAGGATGAGGAAGGAAAGATCGTACGCAGCTCGTCGTCTGTTTGTTAGGGTATTGCTATGGTGTTAGTCCGGTATTGATCGGAAAAACTATGGGAAACTCGCGACCAGAGCAGCCGGCAGCTGGAGTTCTTCGTCAGACAGCGGCTGGATTCCACCTAGCTACTCGTGTATACGCATTATACGCGCACGTTTTCTTGAGCCCCGGCGTACCTCCCCCACTCTTTATCTCACATTAGTTGAATCCAGAATAAATGATAGCCGCAAGTTTTGTTGACAAACTCTGATAACCAGAAATGTTTCCTCCCGTCCAATAGAAAATAGTTTACGCTACAGATTTCATACAATTGTCCTGTCAATAAAATAATCACCCCCACTCCCCTCACATCTAGCGCAATGAAAGGTCAAGAAAACGTGCGGTGATAATAGCTAAAGTTGAAAATCCGCCCCTGTCAGGGCTCGAAGCCTAAGAGACGCGCGTGAATCGCCGCAGGGGCAAGTAAATGCTGGCGGTGAGTGACCTGGAAGGCGCCGGTGACGACGAGGCTGAAGAGCACCCAGGCGATGAAGAAGAGGCGCGCGTGGGCGGCGGCGGGCGGCTGCGGCACGCCCACGCCCACGAAGGCGGCGAGCGCGAGGGCGGCGGCGCGGGCGGGCGGCCCCGGGGCGACGCCCAGCCACGCCCACGCGGCGGCGCCCAGCAGCAGCGCCGCGCCCACCTGCGCACCCCACACCCCAGCCCCGCGCTCAGCCCCGCGCTCAGGCCCGCGCTCAGCCCCGCGCTCAGCCCCGCGCTCAGCCCCGCGCTCAGCCCCGCGCTCAGCCCCGCGCTCAGCCCCGCGCTCAGCCCCGCGCTCAGCCCCGCGCTCAGCCCCGCGCTCAGCCCCGCGCTCAGCCCCGCGCTCAGCCCCGCGCTCAGCCCCGCGCTCAGCCCCGCGCTCAGCCCCGCGCTCAGCCCCGCGCTCAGCCCCGCGCTCAGCCCCGCGCTCAGCCCCGCGCTCAGCCCCGCGCTCAGCCCCGCGCTCAGCCCCGCGCTCAGCCCCGCGCTCAGCCCCGCGCTCAGCCCCGCGCTCAGCCCCGCGCTCAGCCCCGCGCTCAGCCCCGCGCTCAGCCCCGCGCTCAGCCCCGCGCTCAGCCCCGCGCTCAGCCCCGCGCTCAGCCCCGCGCTCAGCCCCGCGCTCAGCCCCGCGCTCAGCCCCGCGCTCAGCCCCGCGCTCAGCCCCGCGCTCAGCCCCGCGCTCAGCCCCGCGCTCAGCCCCGCGCTCAGCCCCGCGCTCAGCCCCGCGCTCAGCCCCGCGCTCAGCCCCGCGCTCAGCACCGCGCTCAGCCCCGCGCTCAGCCCCGCGCTCAGCCCCGCGCTCAGCACCGCGCTCAGCCCCGCGAGTCTGTACCGCGGTCGCGGTCGTTGGCTGTCGTCGCTGTAGTAATAAATAAGGCGCGGGCGTTTATGGAATATCATATTTTTAATTATTAGCTTTATAATATGCTAATTAACAAATGTCCACAATAGACAATCAAAGGAAAAGAAATTGGGCGAATTTATTTAGATTATTAGTACATATTTAGTGCATTGTGGGTTAGTGCGTCATATTTCCATTAACGTTAAGTTATTATTCATATTTTATTGCTTTTTGTTCTTAATGTGGCATATTTCAGCGTACGGAGAAAATGAGACATTTCGAACATCGTGAGAAAATGAGATATTTTGAACACTGAGGCTTCGTACAACTTAATCATTCTCCATATAGTCCAGATCGCTGTGATTACTTTTTGCTTCGAAACATGAATAAATTATACGGGGGCGCCGATTTCCTGACGATGAAGAAGTTAAGAAAGTTGTAACGGGGTATCTGGACAGTCAAAATGTTTCCTTCCTTTCTGGGAATATTCGATCACCAAAGACAAAATAGACCAAGCGCGTTGAAGTCAATGGGGATTGCACTGAAATGTAATGAGGTGAATTTCAATATGAAATTTCTCATTCGCGCCCAGGTAGATAACTTGTTGAACGCCCTCCGTAGATGGCCCGGACACCCTGTACTGCAAAGCGGCAGTAACTGCGCTCACCGCAGCCCAAGTGCGCGGCCGGAAGGGCAGGAAGAGCTGCCGGTAGGGCGGGACGCGCGGCGCCTTGGCCACCACCACGCACAGCGGGTTGCGCGCGTGCGGGTAGGTGAAGGCCACCAGGTCGCTCCACGCGGGCTTCACGAAGCGCGACACGCCCACGAGGTCCGCGCGCCCGTGCACCACGTCGCCGGTGATGCCGGTGATGTTGTCGCCGCGCCGCACGCCGAACACGTCGCGCTGCGCGTTGGTGAAGAAGTGGCGCGAGGCGTTCATGGCGCGGAACACCGCCTTCACCATCTCCGCGTCCGCGCCCGTGTAGTCCGCGCTCTGCAGACGGAGCACCACCCAACTCAGTCAGTAGGCACTTATTCTTTACAGGAGCGTCAACTACTCAAGTCATTAGTGCGTGTAGCGAATGTTATAGGTATAGTCCGCGCTCTGCAGCAGGAGCACCACCCAACTCAGTCAGTAGGCACTTATTCTTTACGGGAGCGTCAACTACTCAAGTCATTAGTGCCTGTAGCGAATATTATAGGTGTAGTCCGCGCTCTGCAGGCGGAGCACCACCCAACTCAGTCAGTAGGCACTTATTCTTTACGGGAGCGTCAACTACTCAAGTCGTTAGTGCGTGTAGCGAATGTTATAGGTGTAGTCCGCGCTCTGCAGCGGGAGCACCACCCAACTCAGTCAGTAGGCACTTATTCTTTACGGGAGCGTCAACTACTCAAGTCGTTAGTGCGTGTAGCGAATGTTATAGGTGTAGTCCGCGCTCTGCAGGCGGAGCACCACCCAACTCAGTCAGTAGGCACTTATTCTTTACGGGAGCGTCAACTACTCAAGTCGTTAGTGCGTGTAGCGAATGTTATAGGTGTAGTCCGCGCTCTGCAGGCGGAGCACCACCCAACTCAGTCAGTAGGCACTTATTCTTTACGGGAGCGTCAACTACTCAAGTCGTTAGTGCGTGTAGCGAATGTTATAGGTGTAGTCCGCGCTCTGCAGCGGGAGCACCACCCAACTCAGTCAGTAGGCACTTATTCTTTACGGGAGCGTCAACTACTCAAGTCGTTAGTGCGTGTAGCGAATGTTATAGGTGTAGTCCGCGCTCTGCAGGCGGAGC
Source organism: Gryllus longicercus (assembly GCA_038098605.1). Classification (NCBI taxonomy): domain Eukaryota; kingdom Metazoa; phylum Arthropoda; class Insecta; order Orthoptera; family Gryllidae; genus Gryllus; species Gryllus longicercus. The sequence continues at coordinate 2,794,420 of JAZDUA010000121.1, read as the reverse complement.
ACCACCCAACTCAGTCAGTAGGCACTTATTCTTTACGGGAGCGTCAACTACTCAAGTCGTTAGTGCGTGTAGCGAATGTTATAGGTGTAGTCCGCGCTCTGCAGCGGGAGCACCACCCAACTCAGTCAGTAGGCACTTATTCTTTACGGGAGCGTCAACTACTCAAGTCGTTAGTGCGTGTAGCGAATGTTATAGGTGTAGTCCGCGCTCTGCAGCGGGAGCACCACCCAACTCAGTCAGTAGGCACTTATTCTTTACGGGAGCGTCAACTACTCAAGTCGTTAGTGCGTGTAGCGAATGTTATAGGTGTAGTCCGCGCTCTGCAGCGGGAGCACCACCCAACTCAGTCAGTAGGCACTTATTCTTTACGGGAGCGTCAACTACTCAAGTCGTTAGTGCGTGTAGCGAATGTTATAGGTGTAGTCCGCGCTCTGCAGGCGGAGCACCACCCAACTCAGTCAGTAGGCACTTATTCTTTACGGGAGCGTCAACTACTCAAGTCGTTAGTGCGTGTAGCGAATGTTATAGGTGTAGTCCGCGCTCTGCAGGCGGAGCACCACCCAACTCAGTCAGTAGGCACTTATTCTTTACGGGAGCGTCAACTACTCAAGTCGTTAGTGCGTGTAGCGAATGTTATAGGTGTAGTCCGCGCTCTGCAGGCGGAGCACCACCCAACTCAGTCAGTAGGCACTTATTCTTTACGGGAGCGTCAACTACTCAAGTCGTTAGTGCGTGTAGCGAATGTTATAGGTGTAGTCCGCGCTCTGCAGGCGGAGCACCACCCAACTCAGTCAGTAGGCACTTATTCTTTACGGGAGCGTCAACTACTCAAGTCGTTAGTGCGTGTAGCGAATGTTATAGGTGTAGTCCGCGCTCTGCAGGCAGAGCACCACCCAACTCAGTCAGTAGGCACTTATTCTTTACGGGAGCGTCAACTACTCAAGTCGTTAGTGCGTGTAGCGAATGTTATAGGTGTAGTCCGCGCTCTGCAGGCGGAGCACCACCCAACTCAGTCAGTAGGCACTTATTCTTTACGGGAGCGTCAACTACTCAAGTCGTTAGTGCGTGTAGCGAATGTTATAGGTGTAGTCCGCGCTCTGCAGGCGGAGCACCACCCAACTCAGTCAGTAGGCACTTATTCTTTACGGGAGCGTCAACTACTCAAGTCGTTAGTGCGTGTAGCGAATGTTATAGGTGTAGTCCGCGCTCTGCAGGCGGAGCACCACCCAACTCAGTCAGTAGGCACTTATTCTTTACGGGAGCGTCAACTACTCAAGTCGTTAGTGCGTGTAGCGAATGTTATAGGTGTAGTCCGCGCTCTGCAGGCGGAGCACCACCCAACTCAGTCAGTAGGCACTTATTCTTTACGGGAGCGTCAACTACTCAAGTCGTTAGTGCGTGTAGCGAATGTTATAGGTGTAGTCCGCGCTCTGCAGGCGGAGCACCACCCAACTCAGTCAGTAGGCACTTATTCTTTACGGGAGCGTCAACTACTCAAGTCGTTAGTACGTGTAGCGAATGTTATAGGTGTAGTCCGCGCTCTGCAGGCGGAGCACCACCCAACTCAGTCAGTAGGCACTTATTCTTTACGGGAGCGTCAACTACTCAAGTCGTTAGTGCGTGTAGCGAATGTTATAGGTGTAGTCCGCGCTCTGCAGGCGGAGCACCACCCAACTCAGTCAGTAGGCACTTATTCTTTACGGGAGCGTCAACTACTCAAGTCGTTAGTGCGTGTAGCGAATGTTATAGGTGTAGTCCGCGCTCTGCAGGCGGAGCACCACCCAACTCAGTCAGTAGGCACTTATTCTTTACGGGAGCGTCAACTACTCAAGTCGTTAGTGCGTGTAGCGAATGTTATAGGTGTAGTCCGCGCTCTGCAGGCGGAGCACCACCCAACTCAGTCAGTAGGCACTTATTCTTTACGGGAGCGTCAACTACTCAAGTCGTTAGTGCGTGTAGCGAATGTTATAGGTGTAGTCCGCGCTCTGCAGGCGGAGCACCACCCAACTCAGTCAGTAGGCACTTATTCTTTACGGGAGCGTCAACTACTCAAGTCGTTAGTGCGTGTAGCGAATGTTATAGGTGTAGTCCGCGCTCTGCAGCGGGAGCACCACCCAACTCAGTCAGTAGGCACTTATTCTTTACGGGAGCGTCAACTACTCAAGTCGTTAGTGCGTGTAGCGAATGTTATAGGTGTAGTCCGCGCTCTGCAGCGGGAGCACCACCCAACTCAGTCAGTAGGCACTTATTCTTTACGGGAGCGTCAACTACTCAAGTCGTTAGTGCGTGTAGCGAATGTTATAGGTGTAGTCCGCGCTCTGCAGCGGGAGCACCACCCAACTCAGTCAGTAGGCACTTATTCTTTACGGGAGCGTCAACTACTCAAGTCGTTAGTGCGTGTAGCGAATGTTATAGGTGTAGTCCGCGCTCTGCAGGCGGAGCACCACCCAACTCAGTCAGTAGGCACTTATTCTTTACGGGAGCGTCAACTACTCAAGTCGTTAGTGCGTGTAGCGAATGTTATAGGTGTAGTCCGCGCTCTGCAGCGGGAGCACCACCCAACTCAGTCAGTAGGCACTTATTCTTTACGGGAGCGTCAACTACTCAAGTCGTTAGTGCGTGTAGCGAATGTTATAGGTGTAGTCCGCGCTCTGCAGGCGGAGCACCACCCAACTCAGTCAGTAGGCACTTATTCTTTACGGGAGCGTCAACTACTCAAGTCGTTAGTGCGTGTAGCGAATGTTATAGGTGTAGTCCGCGCTCTGCAGCGGGAGCACCACCCAACTCAGTCAGTAGGCACTTATTCTTTACGGGAGCGTCAACTACTCAAGTCGTTAGTGCGTGTAGCGAATGTTATAGGTGTAGTCCGCGCTCTGCAGCGGGAGCACCACCCAACTCAGTCAGTAGGCACTTATTCTTTACGGGAGCGTCAACTACTCAAGTCGTTAGTGCGTGTAGCGAATGTTATAGGTGTAGTCCGCGCTCTGCAGCGGGAGCACCACCCAACTCAGTCAGTAGGCACTTATTCTTTACGGGAGCGTCAACTACTCAAGTCGTTAGTGCGTGTAGCGAATGTTATAGGTGTAGTCCGCGCTCTGCAGGCGGAGCACCACCCAACTCAGTCAGTAGGCACTTATTCTTTACGGGAGCGTCAACTACTCAAGTCGTTAGTGCGTGTAGCGAATGTTATAGGTGTAGTCCGCGCTCTGCAGGCGGAGCACCACCCAACTCAGTCAGTAGGCACTTATTCTTTACGGGAGCGTCAACTACTCAAGTCGTTAGTGCGTGTAGCGAATGTTATAGGTGTAGTCCGCGCTCTGCAGGCGGAGCACCACCCAACTCAGTCAGTAGGCACTTATTCTTTACGGGAGCGTCAACTACTCAAGTCGTTAGTGCGTGTAGCGAATGTTATAGGTGTAGTCCGCGCTCTGCAGGCGGAGCACCACCCAACTCAGTCAGTAGGCACTTATTCTTTACGGGAGCGTCAACTACTCAAGTCGTTAGTGCGTGTAGCGAATGTTATAGGTGTAGTCCGCGCTCTGCAGGCGGAGCACCACCCAACTCAGTCAGTAGGCACTTATTCTTTACGGGAGCGTCAACTACTCAAGTCGTTAGTGCGTGTAGCGAATGTTATAGGTGTAGTCCGCGCTCTGCAGGCGGAGCACCACCCAACTCAGTCAGTAGGCACTTATTCTTTACGGGAGCGTCAACTACTCAAGTCGTTAGTACGTGTAGCGAATGTTATAGGTGTAGTCCGCGCTCTGCAGGCGGAGCACCACCCAACTCAGTCAGTAGGCACTTATTCTTTACGGGAGCGTCAACTACTCAAGTCGTTAGTGCGTGTAGCGAATGTTATAGGTGTAGTCCGCGCTCTGCAGGCGGAGCACCACCCAACTCAGTCAGTAGGCACTTATTCTTTACGGGAGCGTCAACTACTCAAGTCGTTAGTGCGTGTAGCGAATGTTATAGGTGTAGTCCGCGCTCTGCAGGCGGAGCACCACCCAACTCAGTTAGTAGGCACTTATTCTTTACGGGAGCGTCAACTACTCAAGTCGTTAGTACGTGTAGCGAATGTTATAGGTGTAGTCCGCGCTCTGCAGGCGGAGCACCACCCAACTCAGTCAGTAGGCACTTATTCTTTACGGGAGCGTCAACTACTCAAGTCGTTAGTGCGTGTAGCAAATGTTATAGGTGTAGTCCGCGCTCTGCAGGCGGAGCACCACCCAACTCAGTCAGTAGGCACTTATTCTTTACGGGAGCGTCAACTACTCAAGTCGTTAGTGCGTGTAGCGAATGTTATAGGTGTAGTCCGCGCTCTGCAGGCGGAGCACCACCCAACTCAGGCAGAAGGTACTTATTGATTACGGGAGCGTCAACTACTCAAGTCAGATAGGATTCAAGTCAGGCCTCTGTGCAGGCTAGTCCATTACAGAGATGTTATTGTCGTGTACCCACTCCGCCACAGGCCGTGCTGTATGAACAGGTGCTCGATCGTGTTGAAACATGCAATAGCCATTCCGGAATTGCTCTTCAACAGTGGGAAGCAAGAAGGTGTTTAAAACATTAACGTAGGTCTGTGCCGTGATAGTGCCATACGAAACAACAAGGGGTGCAATCCCCCTCCATGAAAAACACGACCACACTATAACACCATTTTGGACGTGGCCGGATACTAGTGATCACGAAGTCTAGGTAGAATCTCTCGGACAAAGATGTTGAAGAGGCAACGGCGTTGTCTGTCACTGAACTATCGCAACGGATATCAAAACTTAATCTATCTTTTTGCCGGCCACATATTTTGATCGTAATATTTTGCCTGTGTAGTATACCTGTATAGTAGTGTAGTACAAACTTACAAATCCCTCCTCTCTCCCAAAAAATAATGTAATGATCGTCGGAACAGCACAACTAGACCTTACTCGTCACGTATTTATCAAGTTTCAGCTCAAACTGTTCTAATCTGACAGAGATATGCGTGACAAATCCGTCCATCCACATTCCTATTTTTGGGTACAAAATAGCCTTATGTACTCGCCACTTGCATCTATCATAACCATCTTTGTAACATCACTATTAAACTTTAACCCCGACGTGTGTTTGAAGTTGATAGTTTTGAAGTTAATAGTTCAAAGTTTGAAGCCGATAATAATTTTTAAGACCGGAAATTCGAAATAGTATTATTAAGATGATTTCAAAACTTTTCCTCCAAATACTATAGTACAGAGAGGAAAAGGAATAATTAATTTTTTGAAAAGAAATCGCAAGAGTTGGGTTGAAAATTGAAGGAAGAATCTTTGATAATAGTTCGGTTTGATGGAACGTTTTTATGCGCATATATTTAAATTTTCTTTTAATATGGTAAACCAGTGCTGTTTAGTTATTAACAAAATAAAAATGTCACGCAACATGTTGTCTCTCATTTCAGTATTAGTGCTCTTACAAAGGAATGCCCGCAAATTAACCTTTGGGTAGTGACTCAAGCGAGTAAGAATTTAAAAGTCTCCTTTGCAGGAGACAGAAGAAAATACTGTCTGATCATGCAAGTTCGATTCTCCCCTTCCTCGGGCCGTGTTTCAGTGATTATTTCTTTGTAATGTATTTTCTTTCTCCTAAATTATCAGAATTTGGGCCTTTGAACCAAGGCATTCGGACGATCAAGCAATGTGTGAAAAGATTCCATGCTTCTTCGTACCTCATTCTTGTCCTGTGGAAGAGACACCGGCACCGAGTTGAACAGCAGCGGGACGAAGCTTGCGCGCAAGCGGTAGCCGTGCAGGTCCTTGGTTTTGTCACGATAGCCCCGGCGAAGGTCCCCAGTTACGTCTTCCAAAACGTTTAAAAACGGATTGTAGGAGCGCATCTAAGAACAAACAATTACATCATATTAAGATTTACCATTGTGTTGAAGATTAAGCGTTGCGAATATTCGAGACGCTGAAGAAAAGAGTGAAATGTTACCACGTTTTAATAACATAATCTGAAACTTTTTGTTTGAAACACAATGGAAAGAAATTCAAATTCTTTAAACAATGATGATAACATCGGGTAGAAAATTAACATTTCCACTAAGTACTTCTTCCATGAGGGAAACAGACTTTATTAAAATTGATTAAAAAAGATATTCCCAATGTGAATAATTAAATCAAAACATGAACACAAATTTTCTTCATACCATTTATAAATTAATAGTTTACTTTACTTTACTTTACGAGTTGGTAAAATAGGCCATTATATTCGAGTTAATTGTAAACATGCTGTAAACAACTAACAATGAACGTTTTATTTTATCCGATTACCTTTTTAAGATTTTGAGATACTTCTTTTAGCAGAGTCTCTATATCAATGTTTCTATATGATTAATGACATTGATTTAACAGCGATTAATGATATGAATATTGACTTCGGCGATAGCAATCGCGTGGTAGTTAATTTGTGTTGAGAGGAATTTCTAAGTAGGAAGTGGACAATGCGCAATGGAGACGATTGAAGAAATTCACAAAAGTATTAAACTTGAAGGCGATCAGGCTGTGGAGGGAGAAGAAGGAGAAAGAGGACAAGAAGACCAGGAGAAAGGAAGAAGAAGAAAAAATATAATAAAGAGAAGAAAAGAAGAAAGAGATGGTAGGAAAGGGAAGAAGAGGAGAAAGAAGAAGAGGAGGAAGAAGAGGAAGAAAAAGATATGGAAAGAAAAGGAAGAGAGGAAGAAAAAGAAGTAGAAGAAGAAGAAGAAGAAGAAGAAGAAGAAGAAGAAGAAGAAGAAGAAGAAGAAGAAAGAGGAGGAGAAGAAAGTAATTCAATATTGAGTTTTATATTTCTTCGTTTGTGAGTAAAGCAATATATTGTACCATTCTTATAGTTTACCAGCTATCCTTTACTATATCTGACATTAGTAATGAGTCATTTTCCCTACTCCGAACACCGCCAGGGTGATGACTTGGGTTGCCGAGTGGCGGATGCGACTTTGTTGTCTCGGCTCGGCTGAAAGGTCACGGGTTCGACTTCCGTCTCGGGCATGTTTGCCTGTGCGCCGTGGCATGGTGGGACCTCCCAAGCTCCTTTCACTCCTCGCCTCCGAGGCGCAGAACCATAGGGCAGTTGCGCCCAAGTACGCGTTGCGCCCGGCGTGGAATCCGAACCCCGCATGAGGCACGGTATTGTGAGTTCTGACAAAGTGGAACTCGAAGCCGTAGTGGATCTTCCTTATCCATTTTCCACCCACTCCATAGCTGCCATCAGAGAGCAGGGGCTTGGGGCAAGGCGCCCAAATACGCGTTGCGTTCGGGTTGTGGACACACGCACAAGACACGAACGTTGTATGTTGTGACATGGTAGGACGGGCACAACCGGCAGGAATCTTGCTCCAAACCCATTTCCTACTCACTTCCAAATTTTGATAACATTCACAAAACCAGATGTCGCCGAGGTGGAAGTACGGAGCCCGAGTAATATTGCGGAAGTCTCCCATCTAGGACTCCTCGGTAACATTACGCGCGAACACGTCTGACGGCGAAGGCATTAAGTGCGAACACGTCAACGGGTCACCTCCGACAGCCGAGGGGGTGGACGATCTCACCCCGAAATACAGAGACAGAGGAAACAGAGTGACAGAATTGTGATGTGGTGGGATGGGCGGGTTGTTGAGAGAGCCGTAATGGCGAAAGCGTTCTACTCCAAAAAATACCTACTCCAAACGCGTAAGTAAACTTCATGTAAAGGCGATCAAATAATATAACATATTATTGTCTAAAATTGTGCATACAAAAAGAAGCAATTCTGCGTACTCTACACTTGCCTGAATTTTTTTTATTAAAAGATTTGAAAATCATCAGATAGAATAGCAGTACCAAAACTACATTTTCTCTAAGAAGTTTTCGTGCAAAATAGTAATTTACGTCACAACGAGGAGAATGTTATATTTCGAGTGAGATGTTTGCAGCCGAGGCGACGGTAGGAGTCGAGGCGGGAATTTCTAACAGATAATGTGACATTTCCGCTCATGTGTGGTAAAACGTTTTATTTCTTAGTAAGTCGCATTTTCTTGCTTTTATTTTAATTTCGTATTGCAATATTTCGCGTTGCACGAGTGCCAATAAACAATTGCCCAAACCGCAATTGCCCCCTGTAATCTTGATGTATACAAAGCAATTGAAGAGATTTGAACCCTTCAGTTGCTCTTTAAAATGGAATTGAAAGAAAAAGAGTCGCTTCCAAAAGCGATAATTGATAAATCCAAAGAATCACTTGAAGAATTAATACCTCAGAAATCGAAAGAAAGGTATAACAAAGAATATGAACAATTATTTTGTTCTTGGAATAATATTAACATGGTTAATGAGGATGTAACGTTGAATTACTTATCAGACTTGGTGGGTGGCTTCTGCTACTGCTACAAAATATTGTAATGTATTTTGCAACGAATAATACTACTTTTGTTACAGTCCAAGAAAGTGAATTCCGCTTCCTCATTGTCAAAATATTTCATGATTAAATCCATGTTATTCGTTCATTGTAATATAGTAGAAGTTTTATAAATTGATGCACTTTAAGAAAACGTCGGTTGGCTATCAGCCGACACAATCGAAAACACTAACACGAGGCGAAGTAAATCGATTTATGAGAGAGAACCTTAATGCTTTGTATCTTTTGACAAAGTTTATTGCCACGATTGGAATTGCCAGTGGTCGTCAGTGAGAGGAATTGTATTCCGGGTCAATCAGTGATGTAGAAGATGCAAGTATATAGTTAATTGTGACCACACGACAATGAAAAACAAACAGAAAAAGAATGTTTCGTGTCATCGATGAGGAAACTGCGATTGCCTTTTTAGATTTCTATAGGAAATACAGGTCTGAGGCCTAAAAACTGTTCTGGAGAAATGATTTTATTTGGATATAGAAATGGGAAAGTGAATTTCATAGAGAGTTAGCATGTATACAATTGGATAAATGCCAATGAAAATCGCAATTTTTTAAAGTTTACCTGATCCTGAGTAAGACGGGTCGCTCAGAGAATATATTGGTATTCCCGAATTGGCTAAAGCGTACGGAATTTCCTTCCGCAGAACATCTACCACGTTATTGATAAATGTAGGAGCTGATGTTTCCGTTTTGAAGAGACACTGAGGGTGAAAAGCACATCTGTTGCTGAGGACTATTTTGAAGAATATATTGAAAAAAGAGGTCCGTATGATTAATTTTATAGAAGCTTTGGGCGATGAAGGCAAAATAGTGAATTGGTCATCGTCATCGCAGAGGGGTATAGTTCCCTCTGTACGTATTCCAAGGCAATACTGACTGTACAATTAATATTTCAATAAATATTTTACGACACACGGACGAAATGGTACACGTTAGAAATTCCAGCCTTGGCTGGAATCCTCGGCTGGAAACATCTCACTCGGAGGGGTGATGAATCTTTGAGGATTGGATGTAATTGATGGGTTTGAAGGAATGTTCGACGGGTAATCTGAGTTAAACGGTGTAGGGTATTTATTTTTCTATCGTCTCTAACACCCAAGATTCTCTTAAGACAGCGTTTGCCAACTAGCGGAGAAATGACGTCGGAGCTGCGTTCCCCTCCGCGAGCAGGCGATAAGGGAAGCAGTGCGAGCAAAGGGGGAGTGAGAGGGGGGAGACGGGGTTTATTCGCGATTTTAAAAAACTGGAGGATGGTAGCGCAATTCTGTCTTCACATTCGGATTCAGCACGTTGACATACATAGGGAAACATATGTCAAGGCTTGGGTCTGACAACGTTTTAATTATGTGTGCCTGTGTTATTGGTAGGGGACGAACTAAAATTGTTATATTGCATAACCTTGTATTAAAAACATTGTATTAGAATGTTAAAACAGTATTCTCCAAAAATGTTATGTGTTAGAAGAATGGAAGTGGAATTACAGTACTAGTTAGGTAGAGTCGGATATTACTTTGTTCTATGAAATAATTTACGTTCTTTTTTTATTTTTCATTTTTTATTGAATTGTAAACATTTAAAAACGTAATTATCGAGCGAACCTTTTCCCCCCACTTCCGTACCATCATTGGAAGACTGTAGGCCCGGCGCCCCGTCGGGCACTACCTTTGCTCGGCCGCTCGGTTCGGAGCACGAGAGCGGATTTTTGTGACGTCACAGAGCAATGAGTTGGCAAGCACTGTGCTAGGGTGTTGCAAGGGAGCCAAGTGATTCTTTTTTCTTAATATGTGAAGGGAGGTGGACAATTTGGTAGGCGGAGTGTGAAAATTTGGGCTTGGCTTTCTTTGGATGAATTTAAATGTGCCAATTTTAGGCCTAATTGGAGTGCTGAGAGAGGTGATGTTGAAGGTCTGCTTGAAATGCATCTTTATCGCAGTGAAATATATTGCAGTACCGTCAGCGAACATTGGAATAGATGTACTCGTGTATCAGGAGAATGATATATCGGCCGTATAAATATCAATAGTGAGGAAAAGAAAGGATCCCTGAGGTACCTCTGCTTTTAGTTAATAACGGAAGCGCCCAGGGAGATGGATAGAGAAAGAGCTATCTAGGAGGTAGATTTCAATAATACATGTAAGATAGTGGGGAGTTCCGAGAAGAGAAGTAAGTGTTAATTACTCACGGGGCCCGCCAACCCGGACCACACGTGTGGCTCGCGCACTGCTTGCAGCGGAACTGAATTGGCGATTTAATGACGAAAGTATTGTCAGATCGCCAGCTCTCGTGCGCTCAGGGGGAGGGGATGGCAATGGCCTATCACAATTAGCCATTCAAATTTGTCGATGGAACGTTCTGGAGGGTTCCGTCCGTTGCGAGCTGTTAACGGGCGGGGGGAAGGGATGCTCGCACGTGTGTTTCTGGGAAGGCCGTGGGCTGCATCCGGTGGCGTGGTCTATTCGACGCAACGGTCGGGCGCTGTGCCAACCCACCTGCAACCCCCCGGGGCAGCCGGGCTGGGCCCAGTAGAGCAGGACGGCGCTGAGGGCGCCCTCGCCGGCCGCGGCGCGGAGGGCGGGCCGCGCGTCGAAGCGGCAGGGCACCGGCGCCAGCAGCACCAGCAGGAGGCGCGCGTGGGGGTTCCAGGCGGGCGCGGGCGCGGGCGCGCACCGCAGCTGCGCCAGGGCCCCGCGCACCGCCCCCGCCCCCGCCAGCAGCAGCACGTAGGCGTCGGGGCGCGCTCGCCGCACCGCCGGGCCCCGCCCCCACGCCCACCGGCAGCCACTCGCCGGCTAGCGAGGCGACACCCACAACAAAACAGCCATGTTAAAAATACACAACAAGGGAACTTGTTACAATATCATTTACACTTACATTTATCAATTCGCCAAATAAGGATATAATAAGGTGTCGACTCTACGCCCACAGCGTATTTTTTGGCCATACCTCAATGTGCGAAATGAATATGAAGAGAAAATACAATGGCTGAGAGGTCATCTCGGGCGAGAGAGTTTGGTCGTTGTAAGTGGTGAAGCAGAATTCCTTTGGTTCAAATGCATGAATTACAGTGTTACTATCAGTTATTATTTCATATTTTAACTTTAACACAATTGTGGTCATGGGAATTTTTCATTCAAGAACAAAACTTCGGGAAAGAAAAAAACATCGATCACGAAACATCGATGTTAATAAAACATCGGTGTTAATACATCGTTGTTTTGAAAACATCGATGTCGCATTCCTCGCGCCTGCAAGTGCGAACACGTGCACTTCACTGTCCGAAACGGTATGATGGAGTCGCGAGTGTTATTATTTCAAAACTGCATGTGTTCGGTTTTAAAATAAAGCTTTATCATTATCGCCTGAAATAATTATGCTGGTCATTCCACACTCATTGTCCACGGGCGCGGGCGCACAGCGGTTTTCTTGGAGCTACTCGTGTCGGCCTTCATCTGTTTGCGACTACAGTCGGCTCCGGTTAGAGTGAACGTAAAGTCACTGGTCCCGTTTCACTTGAATTACAAATAAGCATAAAAAGGTTCGATTATAGTGAACCTCAACCTTGGTTACAGTTACAACGTGGTGTTCCCACGGTGCAAGAGGCATTAAATGGGGTCGAGACTACTTTACGATGCTTAGACACAGAAGAGAATGCAGAATCAAGTATGGAGAGAGCACAACTCTGGAGAAGGATCTGGAGAAATTACTAATGAAAAGTACGAAGCAGTTGAGAATTATTGATTTTTAAGGACAAATAATGATATTGAAATTTTCAGATCGTCCTGTTAATCTTGTATTTTGTTGTATCTGCTTATTAACAAAATCAATCGTTATGGAGAATTTCTATTTAATTTTAACATAATCAGTTATAACGAACCTCCAATTTAGTGAACCAAAAATGTTAGTCCCTAAAAATACACTATAAACGGCGTCGACTGTACCTGTAAGTGACCCATGCACTTCACTGCCCAACGGAAAGGAGTCTGAAGTGTGAAATGAAACTCAGAAGCAATTGTAATTTAAAAATTAAAATGTTCAATTTTGAAACCGAACCTGAATCTATTAACACCCGAATTATTTTTTCTCCAAGTCACGCTAACTGTGGTTAAATCCGAGCGCATACGCTATTTCGTTACATGTGGTTGCAAGTACTCGCGCGCAAGTGCAGCCATTCATTTCACTATCGGCCGGAAAGGACACTAAAGTGTGCGATGAAACTTGCAAGTTTTGTTATTTTAAAGCGGAAAATGTTCAATTCTAAAACCGAAGTGTAATCCATTTCTTCCGCATTGATTTTGCTGCGTGTCACGCCTGTTCATTTTTGTCGCTCCAATACGCACAGGAGAAATTGTTGAATGTATCTGGTAGCAACTGGTTGCAGCTATTTGCCAGCAAGAGCAGCACACCACCCTGCCCCTGAGAGAGACCTGAAGTGTGTGTTAAAATTCAAAAGTACATTTATTTTACACCAAAAAATGTTCCATTTTAAAATTGAACATGAATCGAGTAGCACACGAACTAATTTTGCTGCATGTCGCGCCCGAGCGAGCAGGGCAATGGAGCGCTCTGGCAGAAACTGTTTGCAATTGCTAGCCTGCGAGGTCCTGCCCTTCACTGTTCCCGGAAAGAGTCCGGTTGCGGCAGATGAAACAGTAGTTTGAGTCTGAAAAGAATGCATTTTAAAACAGAGCATTTTAAACATTAAAACTGGAAGTCCCTATAATCATTTTAAACCTGTAAATACATACAAGTATTACTGACGTTCAGTAAATTGTTGGTGTTTATACTTGTTTTTAAGTAGTTTCTAATTTTTCGGCTGTGGAAAAAAAACTCAAGAAGAATCACAAAAAAAATTAAATATATAACACAACAAAGTCTAATTGACTCTTTACACATAGGTTCTGGCTATCGGTATTACTCCCTAAAATGAAAGAAATTCAATGAAATGATGTTCTTGATTTGTTTTCCACAATCAGGGTGCCTATTACGTCGTTATACTCCCCATTATTTTGCCCATGTTTGCTCCGGGCGGCCAGCTAGTGTTCTGTACGCCCTGGAAGGCTCCAGAGAAACATTAGAAATCGCTTGAATGAATCGCCGCGGAGTTATGTTGACCCTGCCGGGAACCTATCCTGGGACAGACGATGTCGGGATAATCTACCCACGATCGGTCGATCGTGACGAACTACCGAGCTAGGAATCAAATTGTATTCTTGACCTTTCGATAAATCCAGTCGGATCCCGCGATTATTATGCAACATGCATGAATTTCTCACAAATAAAAAATACGAAAACACGACCAGAAAAAGTTTGTCAGTACGCATTTGGCATTTTAAGGTTGGATTAATCCAACTTTACCTGCTAGCGGCGTTCCCAGACTTGGGCCGTTTTTCAATACCTGGGAGTTAAGAGAGAGTGGCGAGCTCGACGTAATCCTATCGCCATATCTAGCTTACTTGGCATTCCTGAGCTTCTCTTTCGTTTAGAAACTGAAATGATTGTAATGGATAGCTATTTCTACTTTTGCTGCGACCGGGAATCGAACATTTGATCGCTCCAAGGAAAGCTAGCGCGCTGTCCAAGTCACTGGTGGGGCTCAGAAAACGCAAACCATTTTTAATGGACCGAGCTACGCAACAAATTTCGAAGTCGGAAAGCTGCAGTGAGGTTAAATTTGTCTTTCGTGGATACATTTTTTCTGCAGCAGATAAGGCTTCACTTTGGGGGTTGCTAGTTATATAATTTTCTCATAGATTTAATTTTCAATTCTTTAAAGTTGTTGTTTTTTTGTCATTCTCACTCGCATTCACACTTAGACTACGTTTACAAGCACATTCATTCACTCATTCATTCATTCAAACGCACAGCACTTTACTACACTTTACACTCACTATATACATATTATTATATTATATATATATATATATATATGTATATATTATTAAATATTATATATATATATATATATATATATATATATATATATATATATATTTAATTTGATGTATGTGTGAGAATGACCAAAAAAGAAGAAGACGTAGAAGAAGAAGAATGAAGTGCATCGAGAAGAGGTCCCGCAGAGGCCTTTACGTGCGAGTGGTGGGGCGGCGGGGCGAGGCGCGTGAGGAGCAGCGGGGCGGCGGCGCGCCCGTGGGCGGCGCGCAGCAGGCGCGCGGGCAGCGGCCCCGTGGCGCCGGGCGGCAGCGCCGCGTGCAGCGCGCGCTCCCAGCGCGTGCCCGCCAGCGCGCCCGCCGCCGCCTCCGCCGCCGCCTCCTCCGCCGCCGCCGCCGCCGACGCAGGCAGGAGGGGCGGGGCGGGCGCGCCGCCGGCCGCCGCCAGCAGCAGCAACGCGCAGCACCACAGCCCCTTCTTGTCCATCGGGCGGGACAAAAATCATGATTTCAAATAGTACTACACGAGTTTCTAAGATCTCCCAAGAATGATTTTTGTGTCATTTTCACCACGCATTTGTTCAACATGGAATGTATATGTACTGTCAAAATATTCCTACTAGAGAGAACGCATTCGTCATTCGAGGGGCGACGTTCCATTCTGTGACTTACGAGTCCATTGATCGATTGGTCTTTCCAATTGCACATGTACCTATCAGATGAAAGGGGCTGTCTCAGAAATCCATTTTCCTGCACTTATTTTTTCCTTGCCAATCTCCAATCCAAATCTCACACAAAAACATAGTATACAAATGCACGCCAAGGCAAAAAAAAAAAAAAAAAAAAAAGAAAAAAAACGCGTGTGAGATAAATATGAATGAAGTAAGCTTAATTGAATAAATTCATTTTTCTACACACGAAAACTTAATGAAACGCAGCATTAAATGAATGATTGCGAAATATTGTAAGGGTAGATTTGCATAAAATGTCATTCCTTAATGTTCCAAAAGTACGACACGGCTTGAAAGATAACCTATCTGGCCACGAAGCTTGATTACTGTCTAAAAACTTACATTTCTCAAAAAATATTATGTAACGCAGGAATATATAGTACCCTAGGGGTAACCCGTCAAAAATGTCGGGTCGAAATCAAACTACCATGTAAATGATTCATTGGAATGAATAGTAGAACACAATTAAATATCTTTAACACTAATTTAAGGTTTATACAATTTCAAACTTTCCTTTGTAATTGATTGCGGTCGCGGTCCTCTATGGGACCGCGGAGCAATTCAAGGGACAACCTGAAAGGACCTGCGGGTGAAATTCTGTGCTCTTTGCGATTGTTGCCAGCAGTTGCCATGAAGGAATCGAATTTACTTCGTCCGATATTTGTTATAGTTACTTAGCTCCAATGCGCTCTCGGAATCCACCAGCGTGAGTATAAAAGATTACGTTAACTGCGATCTAAATGGCACGTACGTGTCGCTACCCTCCCGCACGGGCATGTCTGTCCTCTGTCTCAGAAACAGATCACAAGAAAAAACAAATACGTGTAGAAAAAATGGATTGACCATTTGCAAAGAATGAACGACGAGAGATTGTCCAAACAAGCTAGAGAAATAGGAAGACCAAAGAAGAGATGGTCTTCTCTACACAACTTTGCTCACATATGTCGTTTAATGTCATCTCATCCCTAAAACAATTTACAGTGTATTGAAGAAAAGGAAAACTCTATAGTAACTATTATCTTACGACGAAAGGCAACTCAGGAGGGAGCAGCCAGAAGTTTCGTAATAATTTTGATGCAAATCGCATATATTCTAATTCCTGTATTGATATTATTTCCCAGGCGAATGCACATAGTTTTGACAACGCTGCACCAGCAACAATGCGTTGCTCTTTTCTTCATACTTTGCTGCGAATACTGTATCAGTTAAATGTATTCCTGTTTGTTTCACTTGTAAAAGTAAGAAGTGATTGCTGCTCCTGGCTATCGAAAGGAATACAGATATGCATCACAGGCGCTTTGTTTGAATTGGCTACAATCAATTAATTGTAGCTGAAGTTTTAGTAGCGCACAAAATGCACTACTTCACGATCACGTAGCTGTTTACAATAATGCGAGAAAGTATGCGCTGTTGTAGCATCACTAATTTACTTTCCCGTATACGTACGAATATGCGGAGTAATATATGTAGTACAGAGAAAGTTATGTGATGCTGCGGAAAATCGTTTTCGAGATTTCAATGGAAATAGACTTTTTGGGGTCCCCTGATACCGAAAAAGTGTTTTTTCGAAACGTCCTTCTGTCCGTCCGTGTGTGAACGCCACTCGCACCTAAACCATTCATAGGATTGTTCCCAAATTGAAGAAACCTTTGTCCATCTAGCTCGAGTTGAAGCTTTGAGATTTTGAAAAAAATCTTTAAAATTTGGGTGTATGACGCCCCACGGTCATTTTCAATTTTTTTTTTAACGCATTGAAAACTAAATATTTTCAAGCAAATATCAACACAAATTTGACTTCCTATTCATACAGGTAAATCATGTCCCAACAATAAGATTTAATTCACAGACAATAGCTCCATTTCCTTACAATTCCTTCCTAACCTTAGAAATCAAATTCTCCCTGCTCTCACAAACTTAATGCTTCAATCTTTGACATCGTACTATCCACACAGAAATGTCTAATAGTAGTCCCCACCACCATTTGCGTATAATATCGTGGAAAGCAAAGGGGTTACGACCTAACATTCATTCACTAGCACACTTTCTACGTAGCAATAAAGTCCATGTTGCGTTAAAGGAAAACACCTGAGTCCCTCGATGAAGATTTACATTCCAGGTTACGAATTACTTCGCTATGACCGCCCTCGGAATAAAATGCAGTGGAGGAGTGGCTATATTAGTTAAAAATAGTATATTACACCACGTTCAATCAATAAACCACATCAAATCCTGCAGCAGAACACATATCCTGCACTCAAAATAATATCGATTTACAAACCACCAAATATCCCGAATATGCCAGGCGATATTGACACGCAACTTCCTCCCAACGAACCAACCCTCATTGTGGGTGACTGGAATGCAAAACGTATAGTTTGGGGCAGCAGACTGAATTCTTCGGCTGGAATATCTCTTCTAAACATATACAAAGACTAAACCTAACTGTTCATGCACCAGAAACCCTAACTTATTAATCCTTATTGTCCCACAGTTCAGGCCGACGTTCTTGACTTCGGCGTCTCAAAAGACAAGTTGTAATATTCATGTTGAAATTCACATAGCTCTTCAATCAGATCACCGCCCAATCATATTTTCTCTCGAAACATCACCCCTCGAAGTTCGCCCCACCCACCCTTATAATTAACAAAAGGTAAACTGGCCATATTATCGAATCCTTGTCACCTACCTACTACCACCACTACTCTCTCTCCAAACCACATACGAAATAGACCAAGCAATCAATGTACTTACACCTTTTTAGATACATTAGATTTAACCGCCTCCTCAACAATACCATACTCTCCATTCGAATCCATACCGCCCTCGAAGATTAGAAACGGAAGAACAGTTCTCTTGGCGGATGATGTGAATATTCTTTGCACTAAAGAAACCGTAAATAGTACAGTATCAGATATTTCAAATTGGTTCCATAATAACAAATTAACAGTAAAAGAAAAGAAAATGGTTTCAATGCAGTTTTCCATTTCAAGTAAACAGCTCTGTACTTCATTAAAAATGAACGATATGCCATTGTCTGATGTTAAGGTAACGAAATTTTTAGGTTTTTCAATTCAGTCAAAACTTTAATGGAACGTCCATTTAAATGAATTGAATACTAAATTAAGTTCTTTATGCTATGTTTTATGTTTAATAATTATGCTTTAAAAATAACTATTATTATTTTTCGATCTATGCATTTGTTTGCCAACGGAATCACTTTCTCTCATACTGCTTACGCAGAATACTTAATAGTTTAAAAAATTCATCGGATATGTTCGTAAGTACACTGCACACCGTGTGCAATGAATTCAATGTCAGAAATATATTTTCATTTAAAGTTTTGAATAAAAAATATAATGCTTGAAACTATTTAATTATCGCACCAAATGTTCTACGATTTCAAATGAGTTTTACAAAAAAATGATGACTGAGATGTGTCAATTCGAAGAGAAATAGTTGTATAAATAGTATTACATAATCATTACTAAGGTTGAGAAAGTACATGTTGCTTTAGCACAACTTTTCTAAAGTATTAAGCAACTGGATTTATCCACTTTTTCACTATCAGGTCCCTAAAATTAGCATTTTTGTGTCGAAAATTCGCCATTTTTCCTGCAGCATTACATAACATTATCTATACTGCGAAAGCTGTGGCGGGAAAGTAAAAATGTGTATAACCAAAGAGCTGGAAATGAAGCATATTTTCAAATCACAGACACTTCAGTTTTATTAATATATGTTACAATAATCAATAATCATATTTCTAAAAGGCACAGATTCTAGTGCTAGTTAGTTTCCTAATTTCTTTGGTCTAGGATTGATTTTCGGTTTTGCCTTATCCTCTTGCACGCTGCCATTAAACGCCGCCCTAACTAAATTTGTTTAATTCTCACTTTTTCGGATTTTTAATGGTAGAACCGAAATATTACTTTAAGAAGAGTAAAACTTCGTCCTGTATGGAAATTTTCGTTAAGAAATTTGGAGCCGTTTATAAGAAAATGTTGTTTCAGAGTTAGTGTACTGCTAAATTAGAAGCTGTTTAGCAGAAAACTTTTGAATTTTCGAAAAAACTTCATTTCAAGCACTTCTAATCACAAATGCATTAATGTATACAAATTGAAGGAAATGGGTATATTAACGACGTGAAAGAGATTTCAATAAACAAACAAACAAAAAGAAAGTATTTTTTGAAAAAAACAACAACAAAAGAATATAGCAAAATGACCTGTGCCATCTTAAACAGCGCGTTTAGTATTATCTGAGAGAATGACGTTAGTGTTCTTGAAAATGCGGAAATTTGAGCTAATTTTCACGGAAAAATATTGAGTTTTCGATTGATTGATTGATTGATTGCGATTCCGGGCGCGTCGCCTACAAGGGCCGTTGGTCCCGTAAGTGTAGCATGTGTTTTCGCTCGGGAGGTGACTGTCTTCCTCCCCGATGTCTGGCGAGATCCCACGCCGACTTTCCGTCGGCTACCGGGGGTTTCCCTAACCAGGAATCTCCCACCTGCGGGGCAGCGCCCCAGCCGGGACAAGCTGTAAGCTCCCCGGCATGTATGGAAGCGTGGTGCACGTGAGTGTGTGTGTGTGTGTGTGTGTGTGTGTGTAAGGGGAGATGATATTCCAGTGAAGAGGAAGAAAAGCGATCGCGGGGACTTCCATTCCCCTTGGAACTTCGCTTGGCACTCTATAAAACGTGCTGCCGTCCTGTGGCCACCCATGCCGCGGCAACGAGGTGGACCACAGCGCAGAGATATAAGGATACACTTGAGCTAATACAGTCCAAAGGTCTACGGCTCATAGCACGCCCTCCGTTACGGAAACGGAAGTCCTGAGGAAGGGACTTTCATCAAGTCCTTAACTCAATGCTTGAGACGGATTTCGTTGAACGAAGCCTATCAAGCCTTTCAACCCAACGAAGCTTCGGCAACGCTAAAACGATTATCTTGACACATCCTCACTACAAGACAAAGAAGACAAGCACTCCCTCTTAGATATTCTGAGGGCGTTTGCAATCCAATCCAAAAGCCGGTTTGATTCTGACTACGGTCCGACGCGAACCCACACCAGCCACTATTTTCGGGGGCTTCCCTCACCGCTTCTGTAGTGGCAAATTTCTTGGCCTCTGCGATTCGTCGCCCTCCCCCAGCGAGGAGAAGCAACTCGTCACTGTCATTGCAATCGCCACCGTCCTTTTCGGATTCAGAGGAAATGTCACGTAAAGAAACAAGAATTTTGTGCACTTCTTCGTCCACGATCATGTCTCTTTTCATATATTTCACTTCTTCCATTAATGCGGGCAATATTCAGAAAATAATGTTCGGCATACATTTTCTTTAATTTGCAGAGGGGTACCGCTGCTCTTTAGCAACACGATTCTTAATGGAACCCCAAACTAATCCCATGGGATTGAGATCGGAATGGGAAGAAGGGAGCTTGTTGTTGAGGCCACAATAACTGCGAACGGTTGTCTTAGAAACAAACCCAATTTTACGCCTGTAAACTTCACTTGAAATTAGACGTACGCGAAGACACACCATTCTGTACAACACTTAAAGACGAAAGGAATAGGACTGAGGGCCTGGGGCGATGCAACCTATACACGTGTTTCTTTTACCTTAATATGTTAAGAGTGAGCGTTTGTGCATAGATAGCTGAAATTGTTTTGATTTGGGTGGCTGACTACTGCGCGTTCAGCTACACCAGCCTGTGCCTTCCCTTCCCCCGACCTCACCCCTCGCCGGTTGGCGCGCAGTGCGAGAGAGCGATATTTTCAGAAGTTGGTAGTGGAGTCACCTCCTCGCGCATGCGCAGTCGAAGGGAGATTTCTAACTTGTTCTGCTATAGTTGACAAGCTAGTGTCGAAAATCCTGCCACCGTCGGCACTCGAACCTAGGACCTCCCGGACTACAGTGATATCAGTTAATGCCCTGAGACACCTCTCCCAGATTGAGTTTTCCAGAAACTTTATTAGACATCATATGAAGCACATTTACTCATAAATGCAATAATGTGAACAAATCACCGCTAGTGGAAATATTAACGATGTGACAAGTACAAGAAATTCATTATTTGCAATTTTTGGAAAAACAATAGAGCAAAGTGGTGTTTATGTCACCTGATGCAGTACATTTAGCACTAGAAGAAATTGAAGCCATTTTTGAGAGTTTTGTTATTTTTTCCTCGCTACTTCTTGCTCAGGGAGTGCGCTTGTCCAGGGAGGAAACATCTAAACTTAGAAAATAAACTCTTAGATAGTTTTAAGCAAATTATGTCTAAGGTACTTCTTAAAGTTGCCACCTCCTCGGGTTTCACCCGGAGACTTCGGGTTTCGTGACCAATCTCCGGGCTCCGGGTTTACTACTTCCATCTCCAGGTCATGCACAATATTGAATGTACTACGCGTTCAAATGTTTCTGATTCTTAGATTTCAAGAATTTGCACGCATTTTCTGTATTTTCTAGATATAGAAAAATGGTACAATTACGATCACAGTCCCTTTCAGTATTTTAATATTCTCAATTTGAAGAAAGGTGAAGAGATTAGCTTTGACAAATTTGTACAAGTTGCGGGAATAGTAAATGCAAATATTAACGAATATAATTTGTACGATGAAAAACGTACGTATCAAAAACGTATCAAAACGTATCAAAAACTCTTTCCAAAAGAGAAATACAAGACATTATATGGGTCAAAATTTTTTCTGCAACCGATTATTTTAAAGAACTACCCAAAATTGTTAGCAGGGTTTTGTCCATTCCCGTAAGTAATGCTTACGTAGAACGGATTTTTTCAATTATGGGAAATATTTGGTCCGATTTGAGAAACAGGATGAGGGTCGAATTAGTCAAAGCAGAACTCTTTACAAAACTAAACTATGATATGTCTTGCGCCGAATTTCACAAATTCATATACAATAAGAAGCAAGTATGCTTACTAAAGAAAGCCGTTTCAAATGAGAAATATACTTGGAAGAAAAGTTAGTTTTTAAAAATAAATATTACAGAAAAGTAATGTAGAGATTCTATTTTTAATTTAATAATTTATTTTATAGATTGTTGACTATGGAAATGTAATTTATTTGATTGTTTCTAAACTAATAAATTAAAATTATGATTGTACAATTAAAGAAATATGTGTAAACGTTAAATAAAACATCCCCCCCCCCCCCCCCCGCTCATGGAAATCTTTGGTTGAGTATGTGCCAATAGGTGGCAACTCTATGGCTGAGCCACAATAAACACTCAAAAGTTGGTTTGATAATATACTTCCAATGAAAAAATTTGCATTGCTGATAAACACTCCCAAAACCTGCAGGGTTATGCCAAATTTTTAAATTTAGTTTTTATTCATTTCGTCATAATATTTTATAAATAAGTATTTAAATACACAAAATATATTAGGACTTCATCTACTAAATACATACGTATTTAAAATACTTCAAATACTCAAAATACTGTAAGTATATAATAATTTTTAATTGTATTTTTTATTGGCACAGTATATTGTAATTATCAATTACACTTAATTAGCAATTGACAGTAACACAAATTTCTGAACAATAGCTATTGTAATGTATTTTAACAATATATATAAACATTTTCAAATAAAAAATATCAAAAATATGTCAAACCAAATAAACGGAATTTCCTTTTAAAAGACTAATATTTCAAACAAATCATCAGGCAATATACCCTTAGTTGGGAAAAGTAGAAAATCTGCAAAGGAAAGCAGTATTTCAGCTGGCATGTATGAACATAAACTAGTGTTATGTCTAGGGGGCGGATTTTAATTAAATGTCATTTTTTTTTCTTTCACTTTAAAACAATGTCGGTTAGTATAGAAATTCATTGTATATTATGACAAAACGAAATTTTTATATGTCATTCTTTTGCATTTTTCGTCGATTTCGGTTAATAAATAATTTCATTCATGTAAAGTAACCCCGCAAATTAAAATATCGGTTTCAAATACAAGGTGGCGCGACATCAATCTGATCGATTGGAAAATATCAATTCTGAAGATAATCGGCTGAGTATTTGAGTTTAAAAATTAATGAGTGTTTTTCACAATCGCAGAGCTTTGAGTTAGGCCAAATCGACAGGGTGCTATTTAATTTGGAAACAATCCTTTACATAATTTAGGTGGTAGTGTTGTTCCCATCCGACAGACATGACGAACAAACGGACAGACGACGGAGGGAAGAATATAAAAAAAACACTTTTTTGGTATCAGGGGTTCCCAAAACGTGTATTTTCGTTGAAATCTCGAAATCTGTTTTCCCGAGCATTTTTTAACTTTCTCTGTACCAAGTATTCTACTCCGTAAATAGTACGTATATGAGAAAGGAAAACAAATGAACAAATCTTTACTTTATATTCAATACTTTATTACCTCGACTATACGTGGAAAAAAGAGGGCACAGTGATGAGAAAGCGCAAAGCAACAGTCTCATGTCCTACGTCAGTAATTCCAATTCGTGCCTGAAGAGGACACTTTGTTGAAAACAACAACTATGGAGGGTTCAATATTTTAAGTGTTGCCCGTGTATTGCGCATGAATGTGCTGAGGGACGAAATATATACGAATACTATTTTTGAAGTAGTTTTAATTGGGACAAATATTTGTACGTGACCGAAGTTGTAAATGTAAGTTTTCTCGAAAGAGATGGTAGACATAATCTTGAATCTCAGTTCAGCCTTGAACCTGCCCGTCATTCACAACCACATTATTTAACCTGTGGCCTTAGCAATTATTGTGTTATTTTCTTTTAGTAGTGGCGTGATCGTGGAGTATTTTTGCAGAAAATCACTATATTGTGGTCGTGAACAATTTACATATTTCCTGCTGTGTAAAACTGATTTATTTTTATTTGATTTTGTGAAGTGTGTTGATAACTTATTTTACTGACCTACACAGTATATACTATAACAAGACAACAGCTTTCTGCTGTTCAAAGGTTGTATCACTTGTCTATGATAAGACTGGAATATTGAAGTGCTTTGAACAGTTATTAAGAAACGACATGTGTGTAACGATTTAGTGGAGAGGAAGTGTGTAGTCTCTTAGATTATTTGTTGTATTGTGTCAGGTACTTGATATTGGCAAAATTATTATTTCATTAATTAATGTGTAAAGTATATTAAAATTATTTTTTTAAACTGTGTATTTTGAAATTTTATTTGTCACAAAATTTATTTTTTTTCGTTATGTTATTATTTATTATATATTATTATTATTATTATTTGCGTTTTAGTATGAGGAATTTAGAGAAAATGGGAGTTGTTCATTCTTTCATTGCTATTATTGGTAACATTTCAATACAATTATTGAAAGTCATCTGATTTGAGTAACAGAATGGGAATTGTTGTGGATAGTTTTATTTGGTAATATCTTTGTTCATGTTATTTGTTTATGTGAGTTTATGAAACCATTTGCAGGGTTGGATTAGGTTAATCTTGTTACAGATTAGGTTTTGATGATATTACAATATATTTAGTTATGAAACTCGTGTAAAAGTGTTGATTTTTGCTTGTCTTACAAGAGTAAACTGGATTTCTTTGTGGGCATTAATTGTCAGGCCCATGAAAGTTTATATTTTAGTTATTAACTGCAGATAAATGGAAATAATTGATTAACTGAGATTTTAAAAATTGTATTATGAATTTTATTTTCAGATACATTCTAAATGGAGGGTCTTGTGACTCAAATTAAGCGATCACCTGTTTCTCGTCTTATGCTTGCTATAACCTTTCTTGTGTCCGGTGTCATTATCAACTTGGTACAGTGTATTCTATATTTTGGTGTCCGGCCATTCAGCAAATTCCTTTTCCGGAAGATCAATTATTATTTAGCATATTCACTATATTGCCGTAAGTATACCTTTTTCTGTGTTTTTTATTATTAATTTTATTATTATTATTTTTCATCGAAAATATTCACAAACAAAAATTATTTAATTAAAGGAACCAGAGAAATTTAATAATTGCATCCCACAGTAATTAACCAATTTTAAAAGTTTTTATTTGAATTTGTTTGCAGAATGATTTCTTCAAATGTAATTCTTGAATACTTACAGAGTTGGTGTTCTTAGCAGAGTGGTGGGGAGATACTGATTTATTATTATATATTGATAAAGATGATTTTGAAAAATATTATGGGAAAGAACATGGTTACCTTATTATGAATCACAGGTATGAAACAGATTGGCTGGTTGGATGGCTCTTGTGTGAACGTGTAAAGCTACTAGGGGTAAGCTTTTCTTTATTACTTGAATGTTTTGTAATTATATATTTATTTTAAAATGAAGAGACCAAGAAACATAATTTTTCTTAACTTTCAGAATTGCAAAACATACGCAAAAAAGTCTATTCAATATGTACCTACCATGGGGTGGGCGTGGCGACTTGGTGAAAGTGTATTTTTGGAACGTAGCTGGGAGAAAGATAAAGAGACTATAGGAAGACAAATTCGGGAATTAGTAGAATATCCTGACAGTATGTGGGTAAGCTTATTGGATTCTTTCTGCATGTAATTCATTCTTTATGAAATTTCCAATTTTTTGTAATGAACAGCATGTTTGTTAGTTGTCTTTCTTTGTATATCACAGTCATGTTGTGAGCATTTGTTGTGTTAAAAATTACTTCTGGAAAGCATGAAGAAACATTGCATAAACCTGTCTGTAAAGCTGATGTTACCTGGATTTGTGGATAAAAGTGCATCATTAAGCTGAATCTTTTGCACATTTCTTATATAGAAAAATGTGGGCTGGTATGTGATGGAACAAAAAGTATTTTGTAATTTTTTTGGTAGATTTTTGCATTCAATATTTACCATAATTACCTGATTGAATTGAAGACAAATCAAAAAAATATAAAAAATATGCTGGACATAGTGCTATAAAGGGATAAAATATGGATGGATTTGTGCAGTAGTGCAGAATGACTTCATTTAAGAGTGAAATTACTTCGAAATATTTGTGATCTGTCAGAGGTCAATGATTAGTAATACAGTAGAGATGAAATTATTGAGTACGGTCGTAGTTATTGGTTTAGTCGTACAATATGACATTTTCAGTTATTTCCTTCAAGCTTATTTGAAATTCAAACTACATGAAAGCAAAATTGTGAAGGGCTCAGTGAGAGATAATCATTTAATGTTTGGTGAACACCTGCAAATCAATAATGGACTGGGACAATAAGTAAAAACATGAAGCTTGAAAAAAGTGAAAAAGGTCAGCTTGTAAAATTTTGTATTGTGACTCTCTCTCAGTGATCAATGTCTACAACAGATCTTCAGACTTGAGTAATATAATTTACTACAACGAAGTAAGATAAGGATCAGATTGTACAGTGAGATAGGTTGTAAAGAAAATTTGTATTTGGAAGTATTATCTACAACATTAATTTACTGCAAATGCATTTGTGATAGAAATGATAAATCAATTGTAATTTGGTTTAAAGTAGGGTACACGGTACATCCTCAGGGAAGTGTGGTGGCGAGGGGTCTCCTTAGCCTTCCCTCAAATTACCCTACACGCTCTGATAGAAATGAATAAAACTTACGGATAGACAATTTTCATGGCTCATCCTCCATACGCTTTGTCCCCTCCGCATTGTAATGCTAATTTACTTTCAACGGCAAGTTTTCTCGCTTCGCTCGCCTGGATCCAAGTCACGGCGAGGCTCAGGCCTTCGGTCCTCGCGTTCACTATAAACATCCTTGAGTATATCCACCACATAATAACCAATTCATCTTTATAAGAAAGCACTTTCAAGAAAGCCTCCAGAATTCAAGCTGTGCTGGGGCAGCGTGAAGTGCCGGTTTAAACGACTTCTGAAGTTGTACCGAGTACTAGACTTCAGCCGTAATTTGAAATCAAGAATGCAGTTGAATGAGACTTATTTATAAATAAGGAGTAGGATATGTTTGTTGCACTTTCTTTTTTCTTCTTCTTCTTCTTCACTCTTTCTAAGAAATGTTTCTTCTGATAGCTTGTGAAATGTATCATCCTCCATTTTCTCAGAGCTATTTTGTCTTACATTTTCTCAATTGTGTATGATACTTCTGAGGAAGAGACATTAATTAATTAATTTTTTAAATATATTTTTGCAGCTTCTTTTGATGGCAGAAGGTACACGTTTCACCCAAGAAAAGCATACTGCAAGCCAGCATTTCGCACAAGAAAAGGGCTTGCCTGATTTAAAGCATCACCTGACTCCTCGAACGAGAGGATTTACCTACAGCTTACCATATTTGAGAGGAAAAGTTGGTGCTGTCTATGATGTTCAGCTGAACTTCAAAAAGTAATTTTTCTTCACTGATTTACATGACTTTACTTCTACAGAAAGATTGATTGTTAATTTTAAATTATTCCCAAATCGGAGTCAACTTTTGGGGGCTAATTTACAATGGAAGATAATTCTTTTGTAACTAACCATTTACGACATACCCAAAAATGAGTTGTTTTTCCTTACTATCTCAAAAAATGCAGGATTGCCTTACATTTGTAGATTAAACCTAGTCTGTTGCGATCTATGTTTTCATATTGCCTTTCAGTGTCAAGAAGCTCAAATATTGGCAAGGAAGTTCTAGGGTTGAGTCCTATTGGTGGCTAGTTATATAGATAGATCGAATTCAGCTGAAGTCTGGAGGAGAATTCTAGTGGATGGGTGCTTTGATCGAAATCCAAACAAACGGACCACATGGGATCTTTTCTTCCTTTTCCTTGGCCTTTCCTCTCCCATTGTTCACACCCCCTTACACTTACATGCAGTACACTTCCTCATGTCAGAAGCTGAGAGCTTTTCCCAGCTGGGGTTGTGTTCTGCGGCAGGAGATTGGAGTAGGAAATCTCGAGCAAGTCAACATCTCAGTATCCAGGAAGTAGGAAATGAACACAACTCCCTCCTGGGATAAAAACAGTCACTACACTAATGGCAGTGATGACCACAACCTTCGATGTGGCTGAAAACATCAATCAGATGCTGGTGTAACAATGAGCTGCAAAAGTGACGAAACAATGTATTACTATTACTCTATATTAATATTTACCTTACAATAATATTCATGAATGTAATGTCATCAACCTCTGATTTGCTGGGAAACTAAAACATACTTTGTTGTTATTTAAATTTCTTGTAAGAAAAGAGTAAAATACACTTATGAAGGTGACGTAGGTCCAATTTTCATGCTTGACTCTAAATTTTCAAAAATTTCAAAAGAATGAATTTTTTTTCAGTGTCTTCCTATAACTACAAAATTAAACATAAAGATTTTCCCTTCAAATACAGTTTGTTCTGTATAGTGAGTTCTTTCATTAAGGTCATGTACACTTTTTTTGAAGATTTTAGTAGTTTTTGTGCAATATTGCATGCAATTTTAAAATATTACAAAAATAAGATTTTCTTAAAAACAGCTCCAAATTTTTTCTTTGCACTTTTGGTAGGGGTAGTTAATTACTCTATAAGATGTTACTTACTCTAGGGGATAGGGATTAGGGATGTTAATTACTCTAAACACCAAAATGTATTTCAAAAATTACAAAAATGTATTTTATTTTACTTGTCTCTCATATTATTAATATTTACATTAGTGGCAATTTGTTTATATTATTATATTTATGTGTACATGTGCTTTAAATAATGTCCCATATGGTTTCTTGAAAACTCGATCATTTCCTGTGAAAACTAGTTCAAATTTCCGCATTTTCAGAAACACTCAAAGACTATTTTCTCACAAACGGCTCCAAATTTTTTTCTTCAAACTTTTCAAAAGGATAGTGTTAATTGCACCCTTTAATATGACCTAAAGTTGATTTCGGTGTATATTTTTTGTTTTTTAAAAAATTATTCAAATGTAAATTTTTTGAAAGATTCCTCACATTCTTCATACGTAAATTTCCAGCAATTTGTAAACACTATTGTGTATGTGAGTTAACATGTTTCGAATGACTTCTAATGAAGTTTTTCAAAAACTCTAAAATTTTCTGTGAAAAAGAGATAAAAATCTTGAATTTACAGAAGGGCTTAAATGCCATTTTCTAAAAACCGGCTCCAAATTTTACAAAGAAACTTTGCCAATAATGATAAGATTCTTTAATATTCTTAAAAATTTTCCCTTCTACTATTAGGGAACCGAAAAATTAAGAAAATGTCAAAAAAAAAATTTACTTTGGGTGGTGATAGATGGTATCTGGCCGGAATATGTGGCAAGTGCATATAGCTGAAAAAAAAGGAAACAGTAAACTAATACAGGAAAGTCTGTGCAATTGTGTAGCATCACTAGTTTTTTTTATGAATCTGTGTGTTTTATTTGTATTTTTTCCCTTTGTTACAGCTCAATATTTTAGACAGACATTTAAATTATTATATTACCAGGTTAACAATCGCATAACTTCATTTGCGACATTTCAGGGGAACGTTGTGACCCCATCTTTTGGTATAAACTGTAATACATAAAAATGAAACTTAAAATAATTAAAAGATAAGACAGTACAATATTAGATTTTTTAAATTTACAATAATAATAAACAAATTTTGTGATAAATTAAATTAAGTTGAATGACATCTTGTTATGGAGGGCACAAACTCGTCATTCATTAATAAGAATAAAACTCCCAACTCACAATTCATATCCACTGTAAAATGTACAACTTAATATCTTTTAACTTAAATGTGTCGTATTACAGTACTTAACTATATCTAGCAGGAAGAGAACTAGTGAGGCACTGAGGGGAAAATAATGTGTTTTTAGAGTTGAAAAAACAGGGTTTTTTATTTTTTCAGATGTTGCAAAATACTATTATATATATTAGTAAAGGCATTCGATTCTTTTACAAAAGTTTTTATGTAAAACGCTTCTAAAATTAGTCTGGAATATTTACAAAGTTCTACGGCAAGAATGTTGAGATTATCAAAGTTTATTTTATGATTACTGTAGATTCTGTGATGCTTTGAACTTTTTCTTTCAGTAATTTCCTTATTATTTCTTTTCAATCTTCAATCTTATTGTTTCTTTTCAATTTCTTCACAATCCATGTCTTTCAATCTACATTTTGTTTGTCCTTCATACAATTGATAACAATTTAAATATTTCATCTTGTTAATTACATTTTGTTGGTGTAATTTGTGAACATTATATTTATTCTTAAATACAGTCGGTAGTTCTTTATTTTTGTCAGGTAAGGCAGACTTAATCTATTGATCTTGTCATAGAAGAAATAATAGTGGTCTCAGGATTTGTATCTTTATTAACCATATAGTATAGACATTATGTGCAATGAAATGAATTTGAGGGGATATTTGTTGTGTAGTAATAAGTTAATATTTCTTTTTTTTTATATTTTTTGAATAAAATATCAGGTCTGAGAGATTAATCATTCTGTTTACTAATCCATGCACTACATTTGTCTTCATTTGTATAAGATGTTTCGAAAGATAATTCAGTAAAATACCAGCATGAACAGGTTTGTGATACCAGTCAGTAATAACACATTTGTTTAGACAAAAAAGTTCAACGTCAGGAAAGTTTAGATGACCATTTTCTTATTTTTGATCATTAACTGAATGTTGGAATCATAAGAGTTGAATTTTTTAAAAACCTATTAAATTATGTCTTTTTTGACTATTAAGATAGTGTCATCAAAATATCTACCATTAAATTTCATTGCACTCGAGGTTTTTCGTCATGAGTTCTGAACAGACAATGCTGAGACACACTCGTATTGGTATACAGCACTAAGAATGACATAGTCACATATACAGTAACAATCATGTATTACGAGTCAATATGTCTTGGGTGGAGAGAGCGAAGTAACATTACTGTTGAGGAGTCAAACAAGGGACTATCTCTGCATTTGCTCAAGGGGCCACGGCAACTGAACAAAAACCTGATCGAGATGGGCTAATTGGCCTAGGAATTATACTACAATACTTGCTACAGATAGATTAGGATGTTATACAGTAGATAATTATTTTTAGTAGTTCAAGATTTGTACAGTTTCAGGTTTAAAGTAAAAGTAAAATTTACTTCTTATTAATATTAATAATAAGAATATTAAAACAATACATGATATCAGTTCTGGTAGCAACTACATAAAATTTAACAATATTAGTAAATTCTATGTTTAAAACTTGAAATGGGGGGAAGGAGGAACAGGGGGCAGGTTTTGACCAGTTTTTTTCTTTCTATTTGTACACCTAGTCCTACTGCAGCACCTATTGCATCTAGCGAATCCAGAGAGAAACAGAAATTTTTGTCAGGCATTCTCCTTCTACGTCGCAGGACACGATATGCCAGTTCTTTTCTCTTTGCTTCAGCTTGAAACAGTCAACATCAAGCACAAAGTCAAATGGGATAAGAAATTTTTATTTATTTATATTTTTTAAGGGAAATATTGTTGTGATTTGAATATTCCTTCACACTGTAGAACATGTTGTTAAGCAGGAAAGCTTTCAATTTACTTTTAAATGTATGATTTGCGTTCATGTCTTTAATATCATTGCCTAGTTCCTTGTTAAGTGCAATGCCCTGTATTAGGGTACTTTTTTGATAAAGTGTAGTTTCAGAGTGGAGAACATGTAGGTTATCCTTTTGACGAGTGTTGTAGTTGTGAACATCGGAATTTAGAGTAAAAGTGTCGTTGTTTTCTATGAGAATCTTCTTTTTTAGTTCAGAGAATCTTCTTCAGTTCATTAAATGATATAGTTTCCTATTAAATATATAATAGTTATTTTCCATAATGAATTTTTTTTACATTTAATGGTTAATAGTTGGAATGTGAGAGTCAACCTGTCCTAAAGCAAACCTTTTTTCCATCGATTTATAAACAAGTCTATATGGATTTGATGGAAACGTGGTAATGTCAAGGGATATCCTTACTCAAAAATACATTGGTTAATTTCCTTTCTAAATCTGTACTACGTTTTACTTTCTATTTGTAACCTAAAACGTAAATGAATTTATGTTATTGTTAATCTGGTAATATAACAATTTGCATGACTGTGTAAAGTATTGAGATGTAACAAGAGAAAAATAATATATAAAATAGAGAGACTCGTAAAGTCAAAAACAAAATATAAGTGCACAAACCTCAAGAATTGCGAGATAATATAATACATGTTCATACATTTTTGAATGAAGTGTGTACAATATAGCATTGTTATAACTTTTGCTTTCAATTTAAAAGTGAAGTGGCGCTTGCTACTAAACCATATCTTTGCTGTACTGTTTGGATACTTTCAATGATGTGATATTTTGATATTGGGTATCATAAATCCGTGGCAGAAGCCCTTTGCTGATACTATATTCTATCTTTTTCATTTTACTTTCTCACCCTTATGTACTTCAGAAGAAACTGTATTGTAATCATGCGCCAGAAAACTGAATTTTTGCACAAAAGCTCTTTATTGGTGAGGCCAGGTAACAAAAAGGTGGATAAATCTTGCTCCTGTATTTAGTAAATTACTTCATCTATTACGTTGTTTAGTCAGAATCCAGGTTTTGTGGGTCCTTAACACTGCAAAATTGATGGACAATCAAACATCTGTCGGTTTGTCAGTCCGGACGTCCAACAAATTACGTAATGGTGCTGTAATTAGATGATACGTTTGGAATGAACCGAGCATAAGTGTCTAGTCTCCACAACGTCTTCACTTCTCCAATTGTTTTCGATCTTCTCATTTCAGTGACAGCTGTAGTCTTCTGGGGTGATTTCGATATTTTGTTGAAATCATATGCCCTAGAAATTTGATACGTTCTTTGAAAACTGCACACTTATGATAATTGAGATGTAAGTTGTACCTCCAAAGTTGATTTAAACAGGCAATAAGATTCACTTTGCACTCTTCTTTTGTCTTTCTGTGGACTATGCTGTCATCAAAGTACTTCTTTGTCTTTGGCACATGTCATATGATTTGGTCGATCATTCTGCTGAACTCAGCATGCACTGTTTTGAAACCGAAAGATAGTCGCTTCATTCAATAAGTTCCTCAGTGAGTCAAAATTATTTGTATTTCATTTCATTGCTCTTCTATGGTACATGCAAATAAGCTTTAAATAAGCCCAAATGGTAGAAAAAACTGGAATTGTTGCAGCTATTGAGTATTTCATCAATTTTTCGGATCGGATAATGTACATCTGTGGGTCTCTCATTTACCCTGACCTTATAATTGACACACAGGCAAACCCCTCCATTAGCTTTTGGTAATACTAGAAGAGGATATTCCCAGTTGCCGATTTCAATTTTGGTGATGATTCCAGCGTCTTCCAATGCGTTTAGTTCCTTTCAACTTGACCATAAAGGGCATTGGAATTACGAATGAGTCCAATCTTTTCTTCAAAAATATCTAGAAATTGATAATCTCATCTACTTCTTTAACACTCAGATTTGATGGAAATATGTTTGAATGTCGTTGATCCACTTCTTGTAAATAAATCTTCTATCGTCATATGTTGCTCTGGGGGGAAAAAAAAAAGATTGATAATAGGCCCGCACACTGGATTAATTCCTCAGCGGAATAATAATGTACATACTTGTATTATATTATTTGTATTTCACAGTCTGTTAATAAATAAATAAATAAATATTCATCTTCTTCCCAAAAGGGCTGTGTAATCTTCTGGTACAACATAGGTGTCGTCCTGAATTGAATGTCCATTATACTCCACATAGACTCGAATTTCCCAATCTGGAACAAATACATTCATTATTTACGATCTAAAACTTATCGGTACGGGTTCCAATGGTGCGTCTAATTTTATGTCAGTAAACTTATTTCAAGGGGGTGCTGGAAAGTGATCGATTTTTCCATATAACGCTTGTAAATATTCACAAATTTCTACAGCCTTCTGGCTACGTAACCAGTGGTCAAGCACATTTCATAGATTCACCTATATTTAGCTATCATGCCTGGCATTTTTGTACTATTTTTATAACAAAAAATGGAAAGTGGTGGAGATTACCATTAATTTTATCTTCCTGTGATAGGGTCGCATTGTCAGATTACTTCAAATAATGACATCTAGAGGCGCTTATCTTATAGGGGGATTACTATCTGTTTCGGGTAACAAGTGGTAATAATGAATATCTCTTAATGAAACTACAAATGTTTTATTCTTCTGTTTTAGATTATTCCAATGGTTTGCTAACTTGTGCTTCCTATCTGTT
Source organism: Gryllus longicercus (assembly GCA_038098605.1). NCBI lineage: Eukaryota > Metazoa > Arthropoda > Insecta > Orthoptera > Gryllidae > Gryllus > Gryllus longicercus. The sequence goes on along the minus strand of JAZDUA010000121.1, from coordinate 2,760,214 downwards.
GGAATCCGTTTAGGACTCTTGGAGCTCTCCGCATAAGCGAATCTGATTTAAAGTCATTTGCTAACTTTTTTGTCCAATGGTCCTCCAGTAAAGTTTCTACAGTACACGAATTGCAGTTTGCTTGTTTAATTTGATAAGGTTTGTGAGTTTCTCAACTTAAAGAGTGATTGACAATCCACAACTCCATTTGTACCCAGTGCCCTCATTGTAATTAGATGATCTTTGTGTGTCTTTTACTATATGGCAAATGATCAGCTTGGTCTATTTACAGTTTACAATATCTATGACATAACTTTATGTATGTGTTCCAATAACTGTGCATAAATTAACAAGAAATAGAAGGTGAGAGAATAGCACCTGTCTTGTGTATATAGTTTAAAATGTTTAATATTTTATTTATATTTTAAATTGTATATAGTAATTGAGGACGTAGAAACAATAACAGCATCTATTTACATACATGAACCCCTTTTTTGAAATTCCTGGGATCTCTGTTAACAGAAAGCTTATTCTTAGTTTCATACAATGCTCCTAGCACCCATAAAACTCTAAGAGCTCAAGTACTTTCCAAATCCTTTATTTTCGCATGGACAACCTTACGTTGATTTCTCAAGAGTGGAAAGCAAACATATTTTGTGACTCTCAAACGAAGGCAAAAAGCTAGCTGTCATGGAAGATTGTCTAATTACTTCAAATGTTGTTTCTAAGGAAATGTGAATTGTTCTAAAAATATCATCTTACTATAATACTGAGTACATCTGTATTCAAAATTTGTTTCAAACATAAATATCTTTTTTTTTTATTTGATATTCTAAAAGTACTTTGAAAATTACCTTTATACATTTTTTGTACAAATAAACATGTTACATTAACAACTCTTCCTCTTAATATAGAAATAGGGAAGAGGGTGGAGTTCCATATGCGAGTGTTCTCGCATAGGTGTGCTAGTAATAAAATATTTTAATGAATAATTTGTGATGAATAACTTCACTAATTTCTCACAATTTGTATATTTCATTATTACAAACAAATCTTAATATTTTTCAGTTAAACATGGTTATCGGTTGTTTAATTTTAAAACTTTGATTTCAAATATCTCCCAAAAGCTTAACTCTACTTAAGGTGTTATTGTAAGTAGGCCCTCGGTTTTAAATATCAATCTTTTAACTGATATCTTTCATCTGTAACATTGTTTTATCTCTTATTAAATTCCCTACTCTGTACCTGAAGATGAGGTCAAATGTGACCTCATAATGTGTCACTTCAAAATGTAAAATAAACCAAGTGAAGGATTTCTAACAAGAACCATACTAGTCCAAATTTGCGATTTTGCAGGTGGCACCAAAAACTTCATGGATAGACGTGCATAGTAATGAATGTATAATTTTCCATCTGCATTATATATTTTAATGTATTTGCCACTTGCAAATGGAAATGCCCCTGCAGATGATGCCAGTTGTAGGGAATAACTTGGGTGAAATAAGCGTGAAATATCTCAAAATATGAAACAATCACACTCTTTTGGTTTTTGTTAGAAATCTCTCGATAATATTACAAATAAAGTTTGACCATTATTGGTTTCTGACTTTATTGTTTGATTCTTAGTGTTCAAATTAAAAATCAATCTGCACAAAGTTTTGTGTAATTGAATATTGGCATATTTCATGTACAAGTTAAAGATTTTATCGTATATTTTATAACACTTCTACAATATAAAATTATCTCTTTACTAATGAATTGTGTAAAGTAGTTGTGGTGGTTGTTGATTTTAATTAAATGTTCTTGTTTTTCATATACAAATATATTTATAGTCCCAAACCCTACCTATGTAACTTCAATTAAATTTTGTACTAAAAATAATTAAAAAGTATTTAACATTGTCAAAAAATTATTGCCATTTATTTTCAGACACAAAATTTATCAGGGACAAATTTATTAATTATGAAAACTCTTTAAAATTATCACCAATTTTAATTGTGTTTATTTTGTAATTTTTAGGTATGAAAATATGTTATGGAAATCATTTGGATTAGAATCCACTTGAAGATTGGGATTAAATTTAGGAGAACTGGATTTCATTAATGTTTACAGATATACTTAATAAGTATTTTTTTTTCTTTATATAGTTCCTCTATGATGTACTCATTTTAATTATTTCTCTTTTTTCTTACCCCCTCACCTTTCTTTTTAGAGACATAGGTCCTACTATCATGGATTACTTATTAGGAAAGAAAATTGAAGGCCATATGTTTATGGAACGAATCCCTCTCACTGAAGTTCCAGAAGATGAAGAAAAAGCTGCTGAGTGGCTTCATCAGTTGTATCAGAGAAAGGTACATGAAATTATTAATTTTGTTTGAAACTACATTGATTATGAATTGAAATCCACATTGAAGGAAATAATGTCGAGGAACCAGTCAAGGAATTTTTTTCAATGAAAACTTGTCACAGCATTATAATGTTTAAAGGCAAATTGTCTTACATTATTTCCGTCAAGTATGACTAGTAGCTCGGTTTTTAGGGTTTTATAAATGTCATTTTATGCTTTTTGAAAATTCACTTTAGCCCATTTTTGTTTTTTATAATTTTTTCACATAATGTTAGTTCAAGGCTGAAAATTTATTGCAATAAATTGTATATTTGTCATTTTATTCAATGTTTTTTCTTCAGAACTTTAGCAAAGGTCTTCTTAATACACACGTAAATTAAAGATCCATTTTTCAACTTCTTAAACATTCCTTTGAAAATTAACATCCAAAACAAAAGTTAAGGCATGCTCCTTCAAAGCGTGAAGTATTTGATGCAATAATATCACAGCAAAGAATTCATACATTGTCTTTGATACCTCTTTCCAAACAGTTGCCCCCAATGTAAAACAATTGGAAGATTTTTGTCTTTTGAGTCTCTTATGTTTAATGAAGGCAACAGTTTACCATCCCAACAAACAGTAAGAATTTCAGATATATTACTCTTAAAAGCAGATTTAATGGATTCTTAATGTTCTCTTCTCTTTTTGTGTCTGATTCGAACAATTGAAGATTTATTTATAGAGTTCTTCGGGTATTGTGCCAAGTGCCTCTACTGTCACCTATAGGGTGTAGTATACAGAATGTCTTACATATAGCTGGCATCTATCTAAAGCAGCCATTAGTTTAGGAGAAATGACATTTTTGGTGCTATGCATTGCAGTATTCTGTATTAATGTACTCTTGAAAGTCTCCCCTAAACATTCACCATCGTTGATTTCTTCGTCTTTCATTTTTCACTTAGAAGTTTGTTATCTGAATCTTCAGATGACGAAGGAGGGCCATCAGCCGTGTGCGATCTTTCCTTCCTCTTCCTTGCCCTTTCCTCACCCCTTACACATACACACACACACGCTCGCGCACACACGCACTTCCACGCACGTGCACCACACTTCCATACATGCCGGGAGACCAGTCGAGAGCTTAGAGCTTGTTCAGGCTGGGGTGGTGCCATGCTGGTGAGAGATATGTGTGGGGGAAAATCCCTGCAAGCTGATGTAGGTCTGCAGCGGATCACCCCCCCCCCCCCGCCAGCAAAGGAAGATAACAGCCACCTACCGCGATAAAACATGCACTACACTTACGGGAATACCGACCTTAACCATTGACATGCCTGGAATCACTAATCAATCAACTAAGCTATCATGGAGCAGAAAACAATAATAATATTAATGATATGCACACTCTTGAGTAGTGCGGGATTCTCACCCATTAAAACCGTATACTCTTTTTCTTTTCTCGCTACGGAATAGAGAAAAGGTTATGTAATGCTGCGTGAAAAAACGGAGAATTTTCAGCAGAAAAACTCTTTATTACTGGGCACTGGTAACGAAAAAGGAGATAAATCCAGTTTCTAAATTTAGAAATAAATCCTGTAACATGTGGTGTAGCCAGAATCCATGTCTTGTGTATCCTTCGTACCGAAAAGTTGATTGATGGCAAAACGTTTGTCTGTTTGTCCATCTGTGCACAACTCTAGCGCGTTAACTGTTCAGCCAATTTCTCCAAAATTGATATTCCCCAATCGTTCTAGCTTGGAATTTGAAACCGAAATTTTAATTTTGGGGGGGGCTTGACATAAAGCCCATTTTCAAAAAAATTACTCCAATTTTTTTGATTAAATTTTGTTGTTGAATAGGCCAAAGGACGTTTAAGAGGATGGTGCAGTTTAATTTTTGTTGGCATCACCGATTTTTCGAAAATTGAGAGGGGGGGGAACCAAACTTCAAAATTTGAGATGGATATTAGCTCTTTAATAAAGGGCATGAACAATTTTTATCAAAAACGTAATTATTGCGTTATTTGTGATTGAAATTATGTTGTTGTTTTTTCCTCAAAAACTGCACCAAATTTTTTCTATAAATTTTCTTTACTTATGTAATTAGAGACGATAAAAAAATATTGTCCTAGTTTCGTGTATTGTGTGGCATTTTGAAGATTTCAAAAAAAAAAAATCAATACTACAAAATTGAGATTTTTGCCTCAGACCAAGTCCTCCAATTGAGAGTTTTGCTTCAGAAAAGTACACTTAAAGGGTGGCTTAGATCCGATTTTCACTGATAAAGCTGCATTTTCGTACATTGCAAAAGTTTGAATTTTTTTCGGCTTCCTATAGCTACAACATTGTAGGTACATATTTTTCCTTCAAGTATTTTTTCTTTATAATTACTTCTTTCATTAAGGCCATGTTCATTTTTTTTGAAATTTTAAGTTGTTTTCACGCAATATTGCGTGCAATATTTCTAATTATGAAAATTTACGAAATTACGAATTTACGAAACAAAAATTACGAAAAATTACGATTATGAAAAAATAAGATTTTCTCAAAAACAGCTCCAATTTTTTTCTTTGATCTTTTGATAGGGATAGTGTTAAATGTAGTCTGAGATGACGTATCCACCATTTTTATTTATTCTTTTGTTTTTTCAAAATTACAAAGATGTATTTTTTTACTTTTCTCTCATGTCATCAGTATATACATAAGTGGCAATTTGTTCACATTATTATATTTATGAGAACATGTGATTTAAATGATGGCATATACAGTTTATTGGAAACTCAGCCATTTTGTTTGAAAAATAGCCCAAAATTCCGCATTTTTAGAAATATGCAAGCGCCATTTTCTCAAAAATGGCTCCATAGTGTTTATTTTAACTTTTCGAAAGGATAGTGCTAATTGAACTCCTTAATATGATGTTAAGTTCCATTTTGTTATTGTTTTTGTTGTTTTTTTTCCTTCAAAAATTACTCAAATGTAATTTTTATGAAAGATCTTTCATGCTGTACATTTCCAGCAATTTGTATACACTACTCTTTTTGTGAGTTACAGTTCTTTAAATGACTTCTAATAAAGATTTTGAAAACTCAAAACTTTTCTGTGAAAAGGGGCTTCAAATTGCGAATTTACAGTAGCACTAAACGCCTTATTCTTTTAAAAAATGTTCCAAATTTTTCAAAGAAAATAGCCGTTTACATCGAAATTTTACTGTTCTGTAATATTCTTAAAATAATATTTCCGATCTACTATTAGGAAACCAAAAAATTTAGTAAGTGGCAAAAAAATATACTTTGGGCCGCAATAGATGGCAGTTGGCAAGAGTATGTGGCAAGTCTGAATTGCTAGCCAAGACCAAAGGAAATTGAAAACTAATACTGGAGAGTCTGTGGCATTCCATGGAATCACTAGTTTCTTAATCAAGTATGTTCATCAAAACATCTTCAAATAAGGTCATGTTCAGTTTCAAAAACATGAGCATTTTTGTGCGAAATTTTGTTTTAAACATATGCAATTTCTTTCTTTAAACAATTTTTTTTCTGCCCTTAAAAAATGCACAACTTTTTTTTATTAAATTGAGACCTTAGATAGCATAAAGGATGCTTCAGAGGGTGGTGCAGGTGTTGTTTTCGTGAAATGCCTGATTTTGCAAAAATGTTTAAAAATATCAGCCTCTTCCTACAACTACAATTGTGAAGATTCAATTTTTTTTCTTAATAGCAATTTTCATTACAAAATATGGAGCCATAATTAAGAAAATTGCATTTTAGTGGTACTGAAAATTTGAAATTTTAACCTCTTTTCACAGAAAACTATTGAGTTTTTGAAAAACTTCATATAACGTCATTTCAAGCACTTCCTGTCACAGATGCAATAGTGTTTACAATTAGCTGGAAATGTGCATATTAAAGATATGACAAATCTTTCAAAACAATTACATTTGTGTAATAAAAAAACAAACAAATGAATACAGCAAAATTAATTCTATGTCACCTTAAACAGTGCAATTAGCACTATCTGTTGCAAAACTTTGAAGAAAAAATTTGGAGCCGTTCCGGAAATTGCTTTCTTGGGAAACTTTTCCTCACATTATTTAAAGCATATTGCAACTAATGTGACTACATGAGAGACAAGTCATTAAAATTCTATTTGTGTATTTTTTTTAACATAAAAATAGAGCAATATGTCATTTATGACATTGATAGAGTGCATTTAGCATTATCCTTACCAAGAGTTTAAAGAACAAATTTGCGGCTGTTTTTGAGAAATCTTGCTTTGTGATTTTTTTAACATTGCACGCAATATTGCCCGAAAACTAAAATGTTAAAAAAAAATGTACATGACCTCAATGAAAGCACTCACAATGGAGAACAAATTTTATTTGAAGGAAAAATCTCTTGTCTTCAATTTTGTAGTTGTAGGAAGACATCAAAACAAATTTATAGTTTTGAAATTTTCGAAAATTCAGTTGACCGACAAAATTAGACCTGTGCCGCGATTATGAGTGTATGTTACTCTATTCTTACAAAAAAATATGAAAATATTTGGAGCCATTTTTGAGAGCATTTTGAAAATGTCTGGTCGGCTTCATGTAAAGTACCCCCAAACTTTACAGAAATTTTAAGAATTTTTTTTTTTCAAACTCTCTAAGCTTCGACTTGAGCCGAATGGATTTGGAAAAAATTCTACATATGATTTAGGTGCTAGTAGTTTTCACAGACTAGCAGACTGACGTTTTGAAAACACTTTTTTTGTATATGTATGTTATTTTGTATATACATATGTATACATGAAAGTAAAAGTTGATTGACAGCAAAACTGGCCATCTGTCTGTTTGTCTGTGCCCAACGCTGGCGCATAAATCATTCAGGTTTTTTCCAAAATTGATATTTCACGATCGTTCTAGCTGATGTCACGGATGCTGGAATTGGAGTTTGGCACCTGGAATTTGAAACCGATATTTTAATTTTCAGGAGTTCTTTACATGAAGCCCTGTGGTATTTTCAAAAAAATGGCTCCAAATGTTTTGATTAACTTTTGTTGTTGAAAGGATGTTTAAGAGAATGGTGCAGGTCTCATTATTGTTTTCATCCCCAATTTTTCGAAGATTGAAGAGGGAAAAATTTAACTTCAAAATTGGAGATAGAGATATTTGTCTCACTCAATCTGCAGTCTGTTGTAAAAAATTAGCTCTTTCAAAAAGTTCAGGTAGAAGTTTTTGAAAAAGACATGTATTTTATGATTGAAATTTACAAAAAAAATTCTCAAAAACTGCTCAAAGTTTTTTCTTTAAATTTTTTCACTTATGTAATAAGAGACGATAAAAATGTGGTGGTAGTCATATTTTGGGGTATTGCTTGGATTTTTTAAAATTAAAGAAAAAAAAATTAATACTACAAAATTGAACATAGAAATTTTTGCCTCAGACAAAGTCTATTGTTAAAATTTTATAAAAAAACGCTCCGAATTTTTTCTTCAAATTTTCTCCCTCTATGTAATAAGGAATGGTAAAAAATATGACACTAATCTCATTTTCGGTATTGCTCGTTTTCTTCGATAATTGAAAAAAAATCTTTTCAATACTACAAATTTGAGATCTCTCAGACAAATCTGTTGTACAAAATAAGCTCTTCAAAAATGTTATGTACAATTTTTTTGAAAAAAACAACAAAAAGTAGTCTCTTGTAATTTCTGCTTGAGTTTACGCCAACTATGGACCACCTTCTTTTTATGGCAAAAATGGCGCTTTTAGGAAGAATTGATAAAAAAAAGTCATTATTGGCAGTGCCCATCGCTACATGTATGCTTTGTTGTCGGTGGTCATCGAATGAAATGTGTTATTATATACAAAAATGCGGTACACTTATTACATAACCAGTACCAAGGGGCAAGAAAGTAGTGTTTTAACACTACTAGTTAAATGTAGCAATTGTTTGATTTTCACTGTTAACTATGTGTTTTCGAAAATTACAAAAGTTCACATTTTTGTCGTCATCTTCAACAACTACAATATTGTCAATAGGTAGTTTTTGTTTCTTTTGTTTCTCTCCCTCCTCACAAGAAGGTTCTCCACAGCCTGCATGGATTATAAACATAGCTCTGTGCTCTTGTATGGATTGCCCAACTTGCAGTTCAATGCCTTCTTGGTGGTTGTGTACTCAATTACAGATTATATGGAACAAGAAAATAAAATGTCAGTAGAAAGAATCATAAATTAAAGAGAAGTTAAAAAAGTACAGACTGATATTGTAGGAATGAAATATATTCGTGTGTATAATAGGGTGGAAGAGTATTCATTCATTGCTATATAATGAAAATGTGTTTCTATTCATTGATGTACTTTTCTCTTGCTTTCAGGATCGCTTGACGGATAGCTTTTTCCGCACAGGTGATTTTTTTGCAGAAAGTGGAGTTAGACGCATTGTACCATTCCGTTTGCGTCGCCGTTATTTCAGTCTACTAAATACTGCTTGTTGGGCTATAGCAGTGTTGGTACCAATGATGTACTGTTTGATATGCCTTCTTACTTCTGGGTCAACGTTATACTTTTCTACTGGTGCTGGAATTATTGCTATATGTAAGTTCTGTTTTTTTCAAATACTTTGAAGCTAAGCATAAATAAATACTCAATAAAATTTGTTTAATTTGAAATGCTCTTGTGAAAAAAATTGTTATTAGTGTTCTTTCACTTTCAAAAACTGAAAAAAATTATCAGTAGAGTTTTGGTAAATCGTTTTTGAATCAATGAGACTTATTCGCCCTTTACTTATTTATAACCTACTGTATGTGTATATTTTTTTAGTTTTTTTGCTCCTGTACAAGATGATTGGTATGACAAAAATCAGCAAGGCATCTTCATATGGCAAAACTGCTTCAACACCTACTACTGACAATGGGAATACTCTTAAGAAGACTGATTGAGGAAAATTCCACCTGTTATTGAATGCCAATGAGTACTGTTTTTGTTGTGTTAGCAACCAGTCAACTGCCAATATTTACTGTTATTGGGTATTGTGGTTTATGTGTGGATGTGTCTAAATGTGTCTTTTGAGTATGTTATCTCATGAATAGAGTGAAATGTTACTGTAATTATGACCATAAATGCAATTTATCTATCAATATATCTCCTCTGCAATAAAATGTGAGTGCTGTATTACAATATGTAATTTTTTTATTTTTTTTATTTTTTATTTTTTATTTTTTTTTTTGCCAGAAGTTTGTGATTGTTGTTCACTATTCTTTCCAAGCCTAATAGGAAATATTGAATATATACAAAGAAAATATCGTGGCATTGAGATAATTTTCATTTTTTCATTCACTAAAATTCATGGATGGATGTATTTTGAAATTGTAAGCATTTTTAAACAAATTATATGATTCGTTATTTTTATATTTAGGTATGAACAGTACAGTTTTCAAAACTTCCTTTACAGGTTAGACAGGCATTGTATTAGCCAGAGTGTTCTTGTTCAATTTATTGCTAATATTTGGTAATAATTATAAGAAAAAAAACATCATACATAATCTGATTGATTTCTCTTCATAATACTATTTCTTTGTTAAATTTGACTTGTATGAAAGAATCCGCTCATAGACAAGCAGAGGGGAAACGGAGAAAATACAGAAGTTACAAAAAAGGATATTAATGGTTAATATCATGTCCCTTCATATTGGTCTATTTGTTATATTCTGTTCTTGTAGCTTTTCTGTTGTTTTTATTTTTTTCAGTAAAATAGAGAAGAATTTTTTGTCCTTTTTGTTTTTGGGAAAATACTCATTGAAGTAAAATGATCTTATATTAATTTGTTTCTCCTCTTTAATTTCTTTATATTTTGAGGTACTCGAAATGTAATTTTATGGACCAATTTTAAAAGCTTTCTTGTTTGTTTGCCTCCACTATGTCTTTTTAATTGACAAGAATTATAATTATTTTCCTAACACTCTTATATATTTTTGTTTTGTGTTCATAGCTGTGTGTCTAATCAATCTGATTTAGAAAGGTCCAAAAACATGTTGAATGCTTAACAGCCACATTGTATTTAGGATCCAGGTATTTAGAATGCAGGAAAGTGATTCATAACATGAATGTATTTATAATGATGCTTAGTATCTGCTCTCACATATTTTCAGTATAATATTTGGCACATTTGGTGTCTTCAAATCAAGAATCAATGTGACTAATATATTTTGCTACAGTCAATACATCTTATGATCAAATAATTTCATTATCATCAACTCTTGAACTCTGTGAATGTAATTATAAAAGATTCTACCAAAACTAAATTGTTCTTTGGTTTTAATGTTTCTAGACCGGGTGCGGGTATAACTTTTTGGTTGTAGAAAATGTAAATTGCTAGAGTATAAAAACACATGTAAATGATTAATTATGTTATTTAGTTATTTTCTGTATTTTTATATAAAATATAAGGGTTCAGGAATATAAAAATTTGCACCAACACTTGGTTAATTTACCATTTTTTTGGGTGGTTTATCTATCTTAAATTGGTATTCTGGGAAAAATATATGGACATCATATGTATTTACATAATGTTTAACAAACATGAGGTTCATGGAGATAGCAATGCAATGACGAAAAAGACCTGTTGCCAAAGTGATAATTGAGGTTTAATAGTAACTTGCCATTACACTGGTTCTGTTCAATATTCTGACGAGGCTAAGTGTTTAAGCACTTGAAGTTATGTTGCTTCTGTGAAAAACTTCTTTGCAAGTCTTCTGTTTTAATATCAAGGAAAGAATAATCCTACCTCTATTTACTTACACAGCTATTTATGAAATGTAAACTGTGTAACCGAATAAAAAAAATCATCTGTACTTTCTATAGAGTTATAATTTTAAATGTGCTTCTGATGGCCAAATGATGAAATGTGGCTAAAAATGCTAACTTCATGAAATGAAGTGTTTGTTATTAAATTCTTGGGTTACTTTGTATTATTTACTAGCCTGCTTGGTTTCATTGGAAGGTGATGCTTGTTGAAGACATACTGAAATATCTTTAATTTAAAAATTATCTTGGGAGACCACAATTTTGATAAGTTAAATATTCACTGAATATTATGAAAACAGTCATTGAAAATAACAACAAAATTTATTACTACTGTGTTCAGAATAAAAGATAAATTGTGATTTTAACAAGATCACAGGAATTATTTCATCAGAATTGAACATAGGTTTTGAAAGAAAAAGAAGGGAACTAAAAAATGTGATGAACATCCTGGAATTGAATTTATTGCATTTATCATCTTTTTAACCATGAAAGAAAGAATTGATATGATAACCTAAACGATTCATTGCTACCTGAACAAACTGTTATTACAAAAACAGTGTATTATGTTAAATATAATAAACAGAAAAATATATTATGTCTCAAAGCAACATTTATGGTAAACTTTGTACTGAAATGAAAAGTTTAATTATTTATATTGTCTAATACAAAGGATTTTTGTTTTGATATACATGGAAAATATTTCTTTTGCATATGTAACAGAAGTGCCAAATACTTTTCTTGCCATTCACAAATGAATATGTTATTCATAAAATTTTCACATTTTATGTCTTTAATTTGTTTAAACAAAATAATTGAGTTATAATTTGAAAAAGTCAAATTCATATTTTAGTTTTTGCCAGTGACATTTATTTTGTGTATTTATCTTGTAGGGAAATAACGTCTAGATTAAGGTTGTCAGGAATTGACATTCAAGCAGGTTTGAGGATAAAATGATCCTGTTTTTTGTTCTTGTTATCCTTCTAATTTATTAAGTATTCATTTATGAATGAATATCAAAAATGTAAAATATTTAAAAAAAAGTGTGTGAATCTCTGGTGGAAGAATTTTATTGTTAACGATATTAATGTAAGTTCATGTTGTAAATTAATTTTGTTTAGCAGGTGTGTACTTAACTGTACATTTGTGTGAAATGTGTAGTTCATTATGCAAGTGATATTAATCTTGTTAATAGTACCAACCCAAATTGAAAACCTGCCTATCAAATTTTACACTTGAATATTTTGTTGTAAAATTGCATGGAATAATAAAATGCTGTTAAAAATAATTCAGGTTGTTACCGGAGATTGCTAGTTATACACATTAGTAGTGTAAAAATATCAATGAAAATTTGTTTGCATTTGTTTCAATCTGTATTGCATTTCTAAAATTTAAAACATGGATTAAAAGATGAACACAAATATTTTGTTTTTGGTAAGCATGCAAATGAGATGCTGTTTATTCAAATGTTGATTTATGTTTTCAGTGTATTGTAATTAATATGTTACAATAACAGTAATGTAATTTGTTATAGGTACAGAACGATTTTAGAATGATATTTAGACATTAATGACATTAGTTTCATAATTCTTTCTGCTTTATTCATATTCTTTGCATTCTCTGAAAGCGTGAACATGTTTTGAAAATTCTTGACTGTAAATAGTACAAAATTGCCGTGATAAATATCCAGAACTTTTCTTTCATATTGCTCATAAAATTGATCTTAATTGAACAATGTAAGTACTGATAAAATACACATGTCAGATCAAAGCAGTAGCAATCCAGTTGACACAAAATATGAAGATGATTAAATTTTCCAGTACACTAATGTTAAGTATGTTCTTGTTCATTTTGTCTTATTTAAAATGTTTTCTTGTAAGCTACTGCAAATATTTTTGTATATGTATATAAAACAGATAAATCTATTTTTCATATTTAGCTCAGCAATGTCAATAAATGATGTAATAATATAACAATATTAATTTTTCATGGATATTATCTCCTTGGTACTTTTTTATGTCCTCTTAAGAGCACAAAGAAGTTTGTATTGAGAAGGATCTTGGTCTTCATTTTCACTGGAATTGGATGTATTGGAATAGGAATTGGTAGTTGTTTCAAATTCTTATCTAAGTATGTATAATTTAACCTTTTTTCATCTGAACTGAATTGAAATCACATGGCTTAATTACGAGAACCATTGAAAATCCATTTTCGTTTTAACATTTAAAAACACTTAGCGTAGGCATTAAAAAGGCATGCCAAGATACAACATAGTCAACAAAGCACATGTAAGGTACCGTTTTAATTGCTATCAGATATTCATTTCATTCAGTGAGTATATGTTTTAAGTCTACTTTCTAATTTCTCAAATTTAAATTGAAGTTTGATTAGACATGTTTTACAAGATTTTGTGTGTCAACATTTTTGTGATATGATTTTTCAAAATTTTAAATTAATTGACAGAAACACACCAATTTACAATGACATGTAATATTTTCATTAAAAAAATTAAGGTTGATCTCTATTTATAATAGTTATTACTAGGCCACAGTTAATAATTGTATGAAATGTGTATCTTGATGTTTCTGTCTTCTGTAGAGATGGCCTTTGCTGTTTTCTGACATTTTGTAAATATGTTGAGTGTAAGGAGTCTTCACCACGCAAAATAAGTAAATGCAATATGCCATTTTGAGCTTGTGTGTATAATTGTTTTTTTAATAGGAATGCACAGAATGATAACTGTTTATGATGCATGCAATCATTGTTAACTTGACAATAGGATATTAGTATTTCCAGAAGCAAAGAGTATTTTTGTTTTTTTGTTAAATTCCATGGGCACAATGAGTCAGCACAGAATTTCAATGTAAATTTGGTGTTCATGAAGTGGGAGTATTTGCATTTGAAACATTGCTTAAATTATAAAAATTTCTGTTATCTGCAATGAAAAGTTTTGAAAGTTTAGTAGTAACCTTAAAAGAATTTACAATCATAAATATTCTTTGGACAAATATGTATTTTTGCTATGTAACAGAGTGCACATATTTCAAGATGGAATTGTTGTGTGTTCATGTAATGTAATAGCACAATTTCATATTTTAAAAGCCTCTTTCTCCTACAAAAGATTTATTCTGTAATTTGTTGCACTTAATATTGTGTTGTCTTCAACGATAAAATATATATAAAGCTATGTTATTAAAATATTTTGTAAAAATTCATAACACAAATTTGTGAATTTATTGAAACTTTTTTTTTTTTTTTTTTGTATTGAACTATTGATTCAGGTCATCTTATTTGTTCCTATTGAACTAGATGGGTCTTGTTAGGTGCAGTATATTAAAGAGAAACTATGATCTCTTAGAAGAGAGATGATCTGAAGTTTTTTATTTGGATGGAAAAGCAAAAAGTTTATTTTTTTTATTTCAGGGTAATTCAGCATTGAAGAATGTGATGAAATAAAATTTTTAAATGTTGAAAAGTATGAATTATTTCTCACATTAATTTTTAATATTTTAAAAATATCATGTTCTCAATTTATGAAATCCTATTTTGGCTTTTCTGTCAGTTAAGTTTGCAGAAGTAAAAATTAATTCACAGTGTTCTTGGTTCTGAACAATTATTAATGGCTTTAACACCCTTGCACTGGAAATATTCCATTATTGTTTGAATGTCCGTCATAAGTGTTATTGTATTATTTTTTTAGTTGAAAGTATCTGTTGCAAGACCAGCACATGCAATATTTTTGTTTCTCTTGTAAGTGTGTTAGTATCTGTAGGTGTGCATGTAAGTGTAAAACGTGTTCCTGAAAACTGTGTTTTTATTTGTATGTACATTTTTAATGTCCTATTGTATAAGAAAAATTGTAATTATGTGAAATATTGATAGTATGGAATCAGAGAGCACTTAAGCACAACTTTTTTTTTCTGAATGATCACATTGAAGTTTAAAGGAGCAGGAATTAGTTATCATGAACTTGTTTATGCATTAATCTTTTCTTTCTTTCCTGTCCTTATTTTTCCTGTTTACTGTAGTGGTATTATTTTTCTATAGATATAAATTTATAATTTTTTGGAGAAGAGATCCACCTTAATGGGAGGAAGAAAAGAACTCAAGAGATATGCTCTCTCTTGAAATGAAATAGCAAGCTTGATAGAACAGTATATTTTTTCCCCATCATTTAATGTATATCTTTTTTAATGTCAAACATCAATATCAACAGTAATATAGTATATAGTTCATGATTACAGTTTAAGTTCATCATTCCGACATTACTTTTGCTTCCAAGTGGTCCCAAAAGTGCCTTCTGTTTTCTCTTTGTGTTTCAAATTTTAATCTGGACTACAAATGCAATGTGCTGCATGATCTTAGCATCTCATTGATAAAGAATTCAGTTTTTAATGGACCAAATGTCTAATTTCCCTGGCAGTTTTTTATGTTAAATGGTAAAAGATAAAATATGAATATGAAATAATTAAGTAAATGAAGAATAATTTTGATTGAAAAGTCATTAAAGACTAAAATTATTGAAGTTGGGCACATAGTGTTGCATTGAAACTGCATTAGTATTTATGTCATTTCTTGTTGAATAAAGCTTATGTCCATTATTGGACATGCTTTCTTTGGTTGTATGTTACTAGTGTACTGAGAAAAGTATATTGTTATAAAAAATAAAGGCCTGTATCAGTACACTGATATCGTTATTTACTTTCCTTTGTCCTATCCATTTCATTTAATGCATACAGGAAGATCGGAATTAGTAATGTTTTAATTATTTTGTATGAAGTATGAGTACTATGTCAAGCATTGTAATTGAGAATCATTGCAATTATGAAGAAACAGAGTATCATGAAAGAGAGAGAGAGAAAATTCATTGAACATATTCATGAATAACTTAGCACACGCGTCTTTTTCAGTAGCTGAAATACTGTTTCGACAACTTTGAAAGAAATATTTTTATATTTCTTTTTAGCCGCTGGCGTGGCGTTATCTTCAACAAGTTGAAATAAATCAGCATAGAACTGTAAAAGAAAGAAATGTTTATTATTAAATAAGAATATTAAATGGTAAGCGGTCAATATTGAAATCTCTTTTACCTTCATGCCGGGTAAACCTTCCTCTGTAAACGATTGTGAAACTTCAGTACAATCAACTAGAAGTGCTCGCTGGGGAGATGAAAATAAAGTACTATGATTGTCCTGCAAAATAAAAAATATTTTGGTCCAGATTTTCTGCAAATTCATTTCACTAAAATATTAATATGGTATTCTAGCTGAGGTATGGTGCGTTTCTCGGGTATTTATTAATAACAATCACCTATTAGACGAAATAGTGGATTCTATGTATGGTGAATCCCCGCCCTGCCCTATTGCGCCTTCCTTCCCCTGTTTCTTCCATCCGCCCACCTCCACCCTCTCCTTTCTACACCGCCCCACTTTCCGATTCACCCTGCCTTGCCTTACCTGACCTGCTTCTCCGCCCTACCCTCTTCTCAGCGATCATCGTTGCTATGGGCAGTTGTAAATGCATTGTCGCATGCTCCCGGCTACGTCCCATCACTCTGAGCGTAATTTGATTGATTCCCTTTCGACAATTTACTTACTACTTTCGATATATTTGCGCACATTTGAGTTTTACTCTAGGGGTTAGGAAAGGGGGGTAGGAGTAATTTTAATTTTCCTCCAGCTTCGAAGGTCATCTGTGCAAAGTTCCATTAATACGAAGAAGCTGTAGATTTTTATACACAAACCAATGGCGGCTGGTTCCAGCTCAGTCCAATGGCGGTCTTGGAATTTAGGCAAATTTAAGTCTCTTATAATAGAAGTGCGAAATAATGGTAGTTGCAAATTGTTTTATATGGCTTCCAGAAGCGACTTCTTTTTTCCAACTTTCTACTATGTGTTTCTACTAAATCTTTAAATAATAGAAATAATTCGCTAGGCTATTCTTTATGTTTTGAACCCGATCATGTACCTGTACCTCCAAACAATTGCTTGAGAAAACAAAACAGAACTGTAACCAAATGTATTTGCTATGAAAAATCATTTTAGAATTTTCGATCAAAAGTTGTATTTTATGATTGTACATTTTAATAAAAGTTTGAAGACAAAGTTGTCTTTCAAAACTCAATATCTATTTTTCTTCCGTAGGGCATGAATCCATATTTATGTATTATACCAATACATTATTGAAAGTATTGATATAATACATAAAACTCCACAAAAAGAATATAAGAAAGTCTACAAGTATTTCATTTTGTACTTAAGATTTTTTAATTGTTTTTAGTTATAAAGTGAGGGATGTTTGGAAGCTGCAACTTCCAATAAGAAAAATGTAAACTTTTTTAGTGGGAAAGTGCTCGAGGTAGACGGGAAATTTCCGAATGAGGGGCAAGACAAGTCAGGGCTAGCTGGGCGGGGCAGGGTGGAGCAGGGTTAGGCCCCACCGCAAGGCATGAATACATAGAATGCATCTTCTGGGCTAATAACGTACTGTAATAAATGCCAGGGCAACGCCGGGTACTTCAGCTAGTGGCTAGATAAATTTACCACGTATCACGAACCCTCCATCCTGTTCTCAAACAAAAATATTCACGCTCAACCATATAAAAATCGATCCATGGCTCAAAATCTTTTTAATACGCAAAAAAAACAACATAATATTCTATTTTATATAAACGAGAGGTTAAATAAACACATTTATTTTGTCAACTACTGAGAGAAATCTTGATATACTTACAAGATTTTTGCGATCTAAATATTCTCTCATCTGCAAAACCATTTTTCTCCTTCCAGCTAACAAATTCCAACGACTCCAAGTGAAATTATGAGAAGTGCTGAAAAGGGCCATGCAATGATACAAATGGTCTTCAGCAACACG
Source organism: Gryllus longicercus (assembly GCA_038098605.1). Classification (NCBI taxonomy): domain Eukaryota; kingdom Metazoa; phylum Arthropoda; class Insecta; order Orthoptera; family Gryllidae; genus Gryllus; species Gryllus longicercus. The sequence goes on along the minus strand of JAZDUA010000121.1, from coordinate 2,742,258 downwards.
ATGTTTAGAAGCACTTCCTTCGACGTAACAGTATGCATCGCGATCAGGAAAAATATCCACACCACCTCTCTGCATAATCTGAAAATAATATTCGTGAAAGTGAAAGTGATCAGTGTGAGTAGAGGATTTAACTGAATCACTAAGAAACAATCAATAATTTTCGATTGTGTGTTTAATTGTGGTGCCAGGAAGTTAGTACATCTGGAATAATACGAGGGTTGCCTTTTATATTTCAGGATTAGAGAACAAGAACAAATATTAATCATCGGAAATCACTTTATTGCTTTTCAAAATATTCCCCATGAAGTTCTATACACTTTTGCATACGTTTGAACCAATTATCGAAGCACTTTTACCACTCTGATTGAGGTATCTCCAAAACATGCATTCTGAATGCAGCAACCGCTTCTTCAGGTGTCGACAAACGTTGACCTCTCTGTTTGTTTTTACGTACGGGAATAAAAAGAAGTCATTTTGTGCCAAGTCAGAACTATACGGCGGATGACTCATCAAATCGATGTTTTGGTTGCTCAAAAATGCACTTGTTTGAGCCGATGTGTGAGAGCTCGCATTGTCGTGGTGAAGAGTGACCCGTCTTCGGCGGTTGGTTTTCCTGATTTCTTGGAAGACAGCTGGCAAACAAATCGTTGTGTACCACTCAGAATTGACTGTTCTGCGTTGTTCTAGTGGTACGGTTGCGACATGTCCAGTTTTTCCGAAAAAACAGGCGACCATCTGTTTGGAAGTGCTTCGTGCGCGAACAACTTTTGTTGGATTTTGCTCATCTTGAAACACCCATACAGTCGACTGCTGTTTACTTTCGGGCTCATACGCGTAAATCCACGATTCATGGCCTGTCACAATGTCATAGAGGTGTTTCGAAGCACCGCGATCGTATTTTTGAGCATTTCTTTCGACCAATCGACACGAGCCTTTTTTTGAGCGATTTACAAATTGTGATGTTCATGCAATATTGAATTATCCTGGTCCCACTAATGCCTAAGGTTGTCTCAATCTCATGATAGGTCACATGACGATCTTGCAATATCAGTTCACGTACAGTATCAATGGTTTTCGGAACAACAACTGATTTTGGACGACCTTCGCGAAATTCGTCTTGGAGTGAACTATGACCACGATTGAATTCACCATACCATCGATAAACACTGGTCCATGATGGAGCTTCATCGCCAAAAACTGAATTAAGTTCATCCATGCACTGTTGCTGAGTTAATCCACATCGAAAGTTGTAAAAAATAATCGCACGAAAATGTTCACGATTTAATTCCAGTTTTTGGGCCAAGATGAATCTTTTAAGTTACTGTAAACAACACAAATAGCGCTCGTATGTCAAAACGTTCTGAGTACGTATAACATCAAAACATCCAACTTTACGATAGAGCTGTCAGTTGCCAGATTGCAACACCGGGGTTGCCAAATCCCGAAACATAAAAGGCAACCTTCGTAGATACAATATATCTTACCCTTTGCAAAACATGGGGCTTATAATATATTCCCACTATTTCCTGGAGAGCAGCTGTAGCTCCATTTTGGAGCTGACTAAGACAAACTAAATCATCCTGGAACATCAAATATTTGTTCATAATTAAAATGGTAAATGTAAAGCATTTTGTTACCAATTCAGTAGTGAATAAATAAAAGATTGATTAAGTGCAGTAATATACCAAAGTCCGCCATTGGTTGTCGATTGTCAAAAAGGTTTGATCTCATATGGAGCCCGCTTGGCGTGCCCCTACTTGAGAAAGCACTTCTAGTCAGTGGTCGAACTCGGGGGTAACCTAACCGGCAGACGGCTCTGTCAAATGGCAATGATAGTGGCAGGCTACCACTCAGGCAGTCCGGGAGGGGGGCGGTCGCTCGGGGCCTGTTCCGTGGCAAGGGGATCCATCGACCCTGTGCACGTTTTCTGAACCTGCAGCGTGGAGTGATACGGGATGTGGCCTGTCTGGACACATTACTCACGCCGAACCCTACCATTCTCCTTACAGTATCTTGCTACGTGGCCTGGTTTTTGACAATTTTAGCAGACAGTTTATTTTCTGACTCGGCTAGCCACATCAATCGAACGAACTTGTTAGGTGCAAGCTGGAACAGCCATATAAGCACACCGGAATTAAACATGTCAAATGATTTATTGATATTTAATTGCTTGGATTAATTGCTTTAATTTGGAATTAATTGCCACGTATTTTCGTGGCAAAAACGCGTGTGAGCTGAGTGTCAGCACACACATAAGTTAAATCGTGGTAATAGCACTATGGAAACTCTCAAATGATTTGTTGTTTATTAATTGCTAATTAATTGCCACGTTGGAATTATTGGAACAGAACGTTTGTTTTTGACCGAACGTCCGTTTGATTTTGACACTGTCTCAACCACAAGAGCAACGCATACAAACCAACACAACGTCCCTTATACGGCATTAAATGGGTGGAGACTGTGCCAATCCGTTGGTGGCTCAGTGGTTCAGGAGGAGGCCGACAGTTGGCACCACGCCCTGTGCGTTTGAAGAGAGTATTGATAGAGCATCAAATGACTAAGCGCTCGTTCAAATGAATTATTATAAAGAACAATATTTTGAAGAAACAATATTTTATACACACATTTGTGGTGACAGTTTTCTTTTCCTTCCTTCTTGTCGGTGGAGGCATGGCACACTGGCACTATCCTACAAGCCGCGAATGCTCTACAGTGATGTCAGGCGCGCACAGACTCGTGGATCTCACTTCGAACACGTCTAACAAACAAATGACAGCGGTGAACGTTCATTTCGGTTTCCAATAGAGTGCACTTCTACACACACCTATCTGCGTTACCACCTTCCGTGTCATATTCCTTGTGTAATCTGTTTCGTTTTCTTTTGACTGACCGTTATACAATATCTGTCATTCACTAAAGACACTAAATATATTGTTTTTTTTCCTTTGCACACATGCACTAAACAAAAAACAACAACAAAAATATTCTATTATCTTTTAGAAGCAGTTTATGCGTACCTTCACAGTAAATTCCACAATGACTATGTTCGCTGTGATGTTAAGTAAAACTCCTTTGCTTTTCAAATCAGGTTTGAGTTCCCATGTCTGGTACGGGAGGTTACAATACCTGTAGGCTGCCAGAGCCAAAGGGCCAAATCTCCCCAATCGAAAGGTGAGAATCTGGAGAACAGTAGTTCATTAACAGTGAATATATTTTAACAATACCACACAACACTGACACAAGGTTCTGATAAGTATACCAACCTGTTTATCTTCATTAAATTTGAAATCATGACAATCAGCAGTAGACCAATAGCCAGTATCATTCCATATTACTACAGTGGGAGGTTCAAACCAAAGTACGTTTTCAGGAAGCCTATGAAATATAAAATACAAATTGAAGTACACATTACACTGGTCAGCAATTTGTTTTTTTCATAATTTCAGTTGCATGCGACTTTTTACTGTATCTAAATAATTTTGATCTGCTGATTCCAAATGTGAAAACCGTTTTGTTCTTCATGCTCTAGTTTTCTTCTAATTTGAACTTATAATATTTTTATTAAAGAAATACGTATTTCGACTTTTGAGTTTTGAACATAATTCTACAATTATATAAAAATATAAAAAATCAAAAATATAAAAAATAAAAAAATATAAAAAATAAAAAAATATAAAAATTCAAACAATATAAATTTTGATATTTTTCGATTGTTTATATTTTTCGAATTTTTATATTTAGCAAATTTTTATATTTTTCGAATTTTTATATTTTTCAATTTTTTATTTTTCGATTTTTTTTATTTTTCGAATTTTTTTTTTTGGTTTTTATATTTTTTAATTATTAATCGTCTATTGTCGTTCGTCTTTGTCCGTCTTTTCCCTCTGGCCTCTCGAGTCTCGTCGCTCGTTGTTCGCCTTGCATCGTTCGTCGTTCATATTTCGTCGCACGTCTCTCACCGCTCTGTGCTCATCACGGGGCGCTTGTCGAATGTCGCCAAACGCTTGTTGCACGTTACTCGTTTCTCGTGGACCGTCATTTGTCGCTGTTCACTCGTCGTTTATAATTTTAATATTTTTAAAATGTTTATATTTTTCGATATTTTATATTTTTGATTTTTTATATTTTTCGAATTTTTATATTTTTCGAATTTTTATATATTTCAAATTTATATATTTTTTGATTTTTTAAATTTTTCGAATTTTTATATTTTTCATTAATAATCGTGTATTGTCGTTTGTCTTCGTCTTTTGCCTTTCACCACTCGAGTCTCGTCGTTCGTGGTTCACCTTCCGTTGTTCGTCGTTTAACGTTTGTCTTGCACTTTTCGCTTTCTGTATTGCCTCATTTTGCATTTTTTGTTTTTCATTTTTTCAAATTTTTAAATTTTTCATTTTTTAATTTAAAAAATATATATTTCTAATTTTTATATAATTCAAATTTTTATATTTTCAAATTATTATATTTTTCAAATTTTTTATTTTTCGATTTTTTATATTTTTCGAATTTTGATATTTTTCGATTTTTTACATTTTTATAGTTCCTGAATTTAGTCTTCTATTTTCGTGTTGACTCTTTCGTCTTTTGACTCTTGTCGCTCGTCTTTCGTACCTCTTCGTTGGTGTTTAAACGCTAGTGTCTCGTCATTCGTCTTTCCCCTTTCGTGTCGTCTTTCGTGTGTAGTCATATTTTCGTCCTTCATCTTTCGTGTTTCATCGATCTTCTTTTGCCTTTCGTCCCTCGTCGCTCTTCGTTTAATTTTGTAAAATTTTGAAATTAAATTTTTCAAAAAAAATATTTTTTGAATTTGTATATTTTTTGATTTTTATATTTTTGATTTTTTATATTTTTTGTATATATTTCGAAATTTATATTTTTTGAATTTTTATATTTTTTGATTTTTTATATTTTTTGATTTTTTATATTTTTCGAAATTTATATTTATCGAATTTTTATATTTTTTTATTTTTAAAATTTTTTGATTTTTTAAATTTTTATAATTTTTAGACGAGACGAGACGAGACGAGGCGAGGCGAGACGAAACGGGTAGGGGCGGGACGTGACGAGACGAGACGGGACGGGACGGGACGTGACGAGACGTGACGTGACGAGACGAGACGAGGCGAGGCGAGGCGAGGCGAGGCTTGACAAGACGACACGAGACGGGACTTTTTATATTTTTTATATTTTATATTTTTTGATTTTTTATATTTTTTGATTTTTTAATTTTTTATGATTTTTAGACGAGACGAGGCGAGGCGACACGAGACGGGACGGGACGAGACGTGACGAGACGAGACGCGACGGGACGGGACGAGACGGGACGAGACGAGGCGAGACGAGACTTTTTATATTTTTTATTTTTTATATTTTTTGATTTCATATATTTTTTGATTTGTTATATTTTTTGATTTTTTATATTTTTTGATTTTGTTATATTTTTGATTTATTATATTTTTCAAATTTATATTTTTCAAATTTTTATATTTTTTGATTTTTAATATTTTTTGATTTTTTAAATTTTGTTAATTTTTAGACGAGACGAGGCGAGACGGGACGGGACGAGACGTGACGAGACGAAACGAGACGAGACAGGACGAGACGAGGCGAAACAAGGCGAGACGCGACGCGACGAGACGAGACTTTTTATATTTTTTGATTTTTTATATTTTTTTGATTTTATATATTTTTTGATTTCTTATATTTTTTGATTTTTTATATTTTTCGAAATTTATATTTTTCAAATTTTTATATTTTTTTATTTTTAATATTTTTTGATTTTTAAAATTTTTATAATTTTTAGACAAGACGAGACGGGACGAGGCGAGGCGAGACGACACGGGACGGGACGAGACGTGACGTGACGTGACTTGACGTGACGAGACAAGACTTTTTATATTTTTTGATTTTATATATTTTTTTGATTTTTAATATTTTTTGATTCTTTATATTTTTTGATTTTTTATATTTTTTGATTTTTTATATTTTTTTGATTTTTTATATTTTTTGATTTTTTATATTTTTTAATTTTTTATATTTTTCAAAATTTATATGTTTCGAATTTTTATATTTTTTGATTTTTAATATTTTTTGATTTTTTAAATTTTTATAATTTTTAGAGGAGACGAGACGAGACGAGGCGAGGCGAGACGAGACGGGACGAGACGTGACGTGACGTGACCTAACGTGACGTGACGTGACTGGACGTGACGGGACGAGACGAGACAAGACGCGACGGGACGAGACGAGACGTCACGTGACGCGACCTAACGTGACGTGACGTGAAGTGACGTGACGAGACGAGACTTTTTATATTTTTTGATTTTATATTATTTTTTATTTTTATATTTTTTATATTTTTGATTTTTTTTATATTTTTTGATTTTATATTATTTTTTTATTTTTATATTTTTTATATTTTTGATTTTTTATATTTTTTGATTTTTTAAATTTTTATAATTTTTAGAACAGACGAGACAAGGTGAGACGAGACGTGACGAGACGAGACGTGACGTGACGACACGAGACGAGACGCGACGAGATAAGACGAGACGTGACGTGACGTGACGTTACTTGACGTGACGTGACGTGACGAGACTTTATATTTTTTGATTTTATATATTTTTTGATTTTTTATATTTTCTGATTTTTTATATTTTTTGATTTTTTACATTTTTGATTTTTTTAATGTTTATAATTTTTAGACGAGACGAGAAGAAACGGCACGAGACGACACGTGACGAGACGAGACGTGATGATACGTGACGTGACGAGACGAGACCTGACGTCACGAGACGAGACGTGACGTGACGTGAAGAGGCGAGACGTGACGTGACGTGAGGAGCCGAGACGAGACTTTTTATATTTTTTGAATTTATATATTTTTTTGATTTTTTCTATTTTTGATTATATTCTTCGATTTTTTATATTTTTTGATTTTTTATATTTTTTGATTTTTTATATCTTTTGATTTTTATATTTTTGAGTTTTTATATTTTTGATTTTTTATATTTTTTGATTTTTTATATTTTTTGATTTTTATATTTTTATAATTTTTAGACGAGACGAGAGGGCACGAGACGAGACGTGACGTGACGAGAGGAGACGCGATGAGACGTGACGTGACGAGACGAGACAAGACTTTTTATATTTTTTGATTTTATATATTTTTTTGATTTTTATATTTTTTTGATTTTTTATATTTTTTGATTTTCTATATTTTTTGATTTTTCATATTTTTGATTTTTTATATTTTTTATATTTTTTGATTTTTTTATATTTTTGATTTTTTCAATTTTTTGATTTTTTATATTTTTTGATTTTTTATATTTTTTAATTTTTTATACTTTTCAGAATTTATGTTTCGAATTTTTATATTTTTTGATTTTTAATATTTTTTGATTTTTTAAATTTTTATAATTTTTAGAGGAGACGAGACGAGACGAGGCGAGGCGAGACGAGACGGGACGAGACGTGACGTGACGTGACCTAACGTGACGTGACGTGACTGGACGTGACGGGACGAGACGAGACAAGACGCGACGGGACGAGACGAGACGTCACGTGACGCGACCTAACGTGACGTGACGTGAAGTGACGTGACGAGACGAGACTTTTTATATTTTTTGATTTTATATTATTTTTTATTTTTATATTTTTTATATTTTTGATTTTTTTTATATTTTTTGATTTTATATTATTTTTTTATTTTTATATTTTTTATATTTTTGATTTTTTATATTTTTTGATTTTTTAAATTTTTATAATTTTTAGAACAGACGAGACAAGGTGAGACGAGACGTGACGAGACGAGACGTGACGTGACGACACGAGACGAGACGCGACGAGATAAGACGAGACGTGACGTGACGTGACGTTACTTGACGTGACGTGACGTGACGAGACTTTATATTTTTTGATTTTATATATTTTTTGATTTTTTATATTTTCTGATTTTTTATATTTTTTGATTTTTTACATTTTTGATTTTTTTAATGTTTATAATTTTTAGACGAGACGAGAAGAAACGGCACGAGACGACACGTGACGAGACGAGACGTGATGATACGTGACGTGACGAGACGAGACCTGACGTCACGAGACGAGACGTGACGTGACGTGAAGAGGCGAGACGTGACGTGACGTGAGGAGCCGAGACGAGACTTTTTATATTTTTTGAATTTATATATTTTTTTGATTTTTTCTATTTTTGATTATATTCTTCGATTTTTTATATTTCTTGATTTTTTATATTTTTTGATTTTTTATATCTTTTGATTTTTATATTTTTGAGTTTTTATATTTTTGATTTTTTATATTTTTTGATTTTTTATATTTTTTGATTTTTATATTTTTATAATTTTTAGACGAGACGAGAGGGCACGAGACGAGACGTGACGTGACGAGAGGAGACGCGATGAGACGTGACGTGACGAGACGAGACAAGACTTTTTATATTTTTTGATTTTATATATTTTTTTGATTTTTATATTTTTTTGATTTTTTATATTTTTTGATTTTCTATATTTTTTGATTTTTCATATTTTTGATTTTTTATATTTTTTATATTTTTTGATTTTTTTATATTTTTGATTTTTTCAATTTTTTGATTTTTTATATTTTTTGATTTTTTATATTTTTTAATTTTTTATACTTTTCAGAATTTATGTTTCGAATTTTTATATTTTTTGATTTTTAATATTTTTTGATTTTTTAAATTTTTATAATTTTTAGAGGAGACGAGACGAGGCGAGGCGAGACGAGACGGGACGAGACGTGACGTGACCTATCGTGACGTGACTGGACGTGACGTGAAGTGAGGAGACAAGGCGCGACGAGACGAGATGAGACGTCACGTGACGTGACCTAACGTTACGTGACGTGTCGTGACGAGACTTTTTATATTTTTTGATTTTATATATTTTTTGATTTTTTATATTTTTTATTTTTTATATTTTTTGATTTTTTATATTTTTTGATATTTTACATTTTTCGAAATTTATATTTTTCGAAATTTTATATTTTTTGATTTTTAATATTTTTTGATTTTTTAAATTTTTAGACCAGACGAGACAAGGCGAGACGTGACGTGACGAGACAAGACGTGACTTGACGTGACGAGACGTGACGTGACGAGAGGAGACGCGACGAGACGTGACGTGACTTGACGTGACAAGACAAGACTTTATAATTTTTGATTTTATATATTTTTTGATTTTTTATATTTTTTGATTTTTTATATTTTTTGGTTTTTTAAATTTTTGATTTTTTATAATTTTTTATTTTTTATATTTTTTGATTTTTTATATTTTTTGATTTTTTATATTTTTTATTTTTTATATTTTTTGATTTTTTATATTTTTGATTTTTTATATTTTTTGATTTTTTATATATTTTGATTTTTTTAATTTTTATAATTTTTAGACGAGACGAGAAGAAACGGCACGAGACGACACGTGACGAGACGAGACGTGATACGTGACGTGACGTGACGAGACGAGACCTGACGTGACGAGACGTGACGTGACGTGGCGTGACGCGACGTGACGAGGCGAGACGTGACGAGCCGAGACTTTATATTTTTTGAATTCATATATATTTTTTGATTTTTTCTATTTTTTGATTATATTCTTTGATTTTAAATATTTTTTTATATTTTTTTGATTTTTTATATATTTTGATTTTTAGTATTTTTTATTTTTTAAATTTTTATAGTTTTATAGACGAGTCGAGAAGAGGCGAGGCGGGACGAGGCGAGACGAGACGGGACGAGATAAGACGAGACGTGACGTGACGTGACGGGACGAGACGAGAGGTGACGTGACGTGGCGTGACACTACGTGGGGTGACGTGACGTGACATGACGAGACGAAACGTGACGTTACGTGACGTGACGAGACGACACGAGACAAGACGTGACGTAACGTGACATGACGTGACGAGACGTGACGTAAAGTGTCGTGACGTGACGTGACGAGACTTTTTATATTTTTTGATTTTTTATATTTTTATTTTTATATTTTTGGATTTTTAATATTTTTGATTTTTTAAATTTTTATAATTTTTAGAGACGAGACGAGATGAGACGTGACGTGACGTGACCTAACGTGACGTGACGTGACTGGACGTGACGTGACGAGACGAGGCAAGACGCGACGCGACGAGACGAGACGTGACGCAACGTTACGTGACGTGACGTCACTTGACGTGACGTGACGAGACTTTTTATATTATTTTAATTTAAATATTTTTTGATTTTTTATATTTTTTGTTTTTTATATTTTTCGATTTTTTATATATATTTTTAATTTTTTATATTTTATTATTTTTTATATTTTTTGATTTTTTATATTTCTTGGATTTTTTATATTTCTTGGATTTTAAATATTTTTAGAATTTAAAATTTTCATAATTTTTAGACCAGACGAGGCGAGACGAGACGAGACAAGACGTGACGTGACGAGACGCGACGAGATGAGACGAGACGCGACGAGATGAGACGAGACGTGACTTGACGAGACTTTTTTCATTTTTTGATTTTATATATTTTTTGATTTTTTATATTTTTTGACTTTTTATATTTTTATAATTGTTAGACGAGACGGGACGGCACGAGACGAGACAAGACGTGACGAGACGAGACTTGATTTGACGAGACGAGACGTGGATTGACGTGACGAGACGAGGCGAGAAGAGACGAGGAGAGACGAGACGTGACGTGACTTGACGTGACGAGCCGAGACGAGACTTTTTATATTTTTTTGAATTTAAATATATTTTTTGTTTTTTTCTATTTTATGATTATTAATATTTTTTTATATTTTTTGATTTTTTATATTTTTATAATTGTTAGACGAGACGGGACGGCACGAGACGAGACGAGACAAGACGTGACGTGACGAGACTTGATTTGACGAGACGAGACGTGGATTGACGTGACGAGACGAGGCGAGAAGAGACGAGGCGAGACGAGACGTGACGTGACTTGACGTGACGAGCCGAGACGAGACTTTTTATATTTTTTGAATTTAAATATATTTTTGTTTTTTTCTATTTTTTGATTATAATATTTTTTAAATTTTTTGATTTTTTATATTTTTGATTTTTTATATTTTTCAAAATTTATATTTTCGAATTTTTATATATTTTGATTTTTAATATTTTTTAATTTTTTAAATTTTTATAATTTTTAAAAGAGACGAGGGGTGAGACGAGACGAGACGGGACGAGATGAGACAAGACGTGACGTGACTGACGAGACGAGACAAGACGAGACGTGACGTGAAGAGACGAGACGTGACGTGATGTGACATGAAGAGACGTGGCGAGACGTGACGTGACGCGACGTGACGAGACGACACGAGACGAGACAAGACGTGGCGTGACGTGACGTGACGTAACGTGACGCTACGTGAGGTGACGTGACGAGACGAGACGTGACGTTACGTTACGTGACGAGACGAGACGAGACAAGATGTGACGTGACGTAACGTGACATGACGTGACGAGACGTGACGTAACGTGTCGTGACGCGACGAGAATTTCTATATTTTTTGATTTTTTATTTTTTTGAATTTTATATTTTTTGATTTTTTATATTATTGATTTTTAATATTTCTTGATTTTTATTTTTTGATTTTTTATATTTTTTGACTTTTTATATTTTTCGAAATTTATATTTTTCGTATTTTTATATTTTTCTATTTTTAATATTTTTTATTTTTTAAATTTTTATAATTTTTAGAGGAGACGAGGCGAGACGAGACGAGACGGGACCTAACGTGACGTGACGTGACTGGACGTGACGTGACGCGACGAGACAAGACGCGACGAGACGTGACGTGACGTTACGTGACTTGACGTGACGTGAAAAGACTTTTTATATTTTTTAATTTAAATATTTTTTATTTTTTATATTTTTTGTTTTTTATATTTTTTGATTTTTTATATTTTTTATTTTTTATATTTTTTGATTTTTTATATTTTTTGATATTATACATTTTTCGAAATTTATATTTTTCGAAATTTTACATTTTTTGATTTTTAATATTTTTAGATTTTTAAATTTTTAAAATTTTTAGACCAGAAGAGGCGAGACGAGACGTCACGTGACGAGACAAGACGATACGAGATGAAACGAGACGCGACGAGATGAGACGAGAAGAGACGAGACGACTTGACGTGACGAGATTTTTTAATTTTTGATTTTATATATTTTTTGATTTTTATATTTTTATAATTTTTAGACGAGACGAGAGGGCACGAGACGAGACGAGACGTGACAAAACGAGACGAGACAAGACGTGACGTGACGTGGCGAGATGAGACGTGATGTGACGAGACAAGACGCCACGTGGCGTGACGTGACGTGACGCGACGTGACGTGACGAGGCGCGACGTGACGTGTCGTGGCATGACGAGCCGAGATGAGACTTTTTATTTTTTTAATTTATATATATTTTTTTAATTTTTTCTATTTTATGATTATTTATAACCTTTGATTTTTTATATTTTTTGATTTTTTATATTTTTTTGATTTTTTATGTTTTTTGATATCTTTTATCTTTTGATACTTTATATTTATGATTTTTTCAATTTTTTGATTTGTTACATTTTTTTTATATTTTTTGACTTTTTATATTTTTCGAAATTTATAATTTTCGAATTTTTATATTTTTTGATTTTTAATATTTTTGATTTTTTAAATTTTTATAATTTTTAGAGGAGACGAGGCGAGGCGAGACGAGACGGGACGAGACGTGACCTAACGTGACGTGACGTGACTGGACGTGACATGACATGACTTGACGTGACGCGACGAGACTTTTAATATTTTTTAATTTAAATATTTTTTGATTTTTTATATTTTTGTTTTTTATATTTTTTGATTTTTTATATTTTTTTTATATTTTTTATTTTTTATATTTTTTGATTTTTTATATCTTTTGATTTTTTATATTTTTGATTTTTTATATTTTTTGATTTTTATATTTTTTGATTTCTTATATTTTTTGATTTTTTGATTTTTCGAAATTTATATTTTTCGAATTTTTATATTTTTCATTTTTAATTTTTTTTGATTTTTTAAATTTTTATAATTTTTAGACGAGACGAGACGAGGCGAGGCGGGACGAGGCGTTACGAGACGGGACGGGACGAGACGTGACATGAGGAGACGTGACGAGACGTGAGGTGACGTGACGTGGCGTGACACTACGTGAGGTGACGTGACGTGACATGACGAGACGAGATGTGACGTTACGTGACGAGACGACACGTGACGAGACAAGACGTGACGTGACGTGACGTAACGTGACGAGGCGAGACGAGACCTGACGTGACGAGACGAGACGTGACGTGGCGTGATGCCACGTGACGTGACAAGGCGAGACGTGACGAGACGTGACGAGCCGAGACGAGACTTTTTACTATATTTTTTGAATTTATATATATTTTTTGTTTTTTTCTATTTTTTGATTATATTCTTTGATTTTTATATTTTTGGATTTTTTATATTTTTTTGATTTTTTATATCTTTTGATTTTTTATATTTTTGATTTTTTATATTTTTTGATTTCTTAAATTTTTGATTTTTTATATTTTTCGAAATTAATATTTTTCGAAATTTTATATTTTTTTGATTTTTAATATTTTTTATTTTTAAAATTTTTATACTTTTTAGACGAGGCGAGGCGAGACAAGAAGAGACGGGACTAGACGAGACGAGACGTGACTGGACGTGACGTGACGCGACGAGACGAGACAAGACGCGACGAGACGTTACGTGACGTGACGTGAATTTTTATAGTTTTTAGACGAGTCGCAAAGAGGGGAGGCGGGACGAGGCGAGACGAGACGGGACGAGATAAGACGAGCCGTGACTTGACGTGACGGGACGTGACGAGACGAGGTTACGGGGCGTGACGTGACACTACGTGAGGTGACGTGACGTTACATGACGAGACGAGACGTGACGTTACGTGACGTGACGAGACGAAACGAGACAAGACATGACGTGACAAGACGAGACTTGACGTAAAGTGTCGTGACGTAACGTGACGAGACTCTATATTTTTTTATATTCTTTGATTTTTATATTTTTTGATTTTTAATATTTTTTGATTTTTTTAAATTTTTATAATTTTTAGAGAAGACGAGACGAGACGAAACGTGACGTGACCTAACGTGTCGTGACGTGACTGGACATGACGTGACGAGACGAGACAAGACGCGACGAGACGAGACGTGATGTTACGTGACGTGACGTGACTTGACGAGACGTGACGAGACTTTTTATATTTTTTAATTTAAATATTTTTTGATTTTTTATATTTTTTGTTTTTTATATTTTTTGATTTTTTATTTTTTATTTTTTATAATTTTTGATTTTTCATATCTTTTGATTTTTTATATTTTTGATTTTTTATATTTTACGAAATTTATATTTTTCGAAATTTTATATTTTTGATTTTTAATATTTTTTGATTTTTAAATTTTTATAATTTTTAGACGAGACGAGACGAGGCGAGGCGGGACGAGGCGATACGAGATGAGACGGGACGAGATGAGACGTGACGGGACGGGACGAGACGTGAGGTGACGTGGCGTGACGTGACGTGACTTTACGTGAGGTGACGTGACGTGACGTGACATGACGAGACGAGATGTGACGTTAGGTGACGAGACGACACGAGACGAGGCAAGACGTGACGTGACGTAACGTGACATGACGTGACGTGACGAGACGTGACGAGACGAGTCGAGACGTGACGTAACGTGTCGTGACGTGACGACACATTTATATTTTTTTGATTTTTTATATTTTTTTTATTTTTATATTTTTTAAATTTTTATGTCTTTTGATTTTTTACATTTTTGATTTTTTATATTTTTTGATTTTTTATATATTTAAAAATTTATATTTTTCGATTTTTATATATTTTTATTTTCAATATTTTTTGATTTTTTTATATTTTAATAATTTTTAAACGAAACGAGGAGAGGCGAGACCAGACGAGACGAAAGGGGACGAAAAGAGACAAGACGTGACGTGACGTAACGTCACGTGGCGTGACGAGACGAGACCAGACGAGACGTGACGAGACGTGGCGTGACGTGAAGACACGAGACGAGACGTGACGTGAAGTGACATGACGAGACGTGGCGTGGCGAGACGTGACGTGACGCGACGTGACGACACGACACGAGACAAGACGTGACGTTGCGTGACATGACGTGACGTGACGAGACGTAACGTAACGTGACGTGACGAAACTTTTTATATTTTTTGATTTTTTATAATTTTTGATGTTTTATATTTTTTATTTTTTTATTTTTTATTTTTTATATTTTATGATTTTATGTTTTGATTTTTTATATTTTTCGAAATTCGTATTTTTCGAATTTTTATATTTTTGATTTTTAATATTTTTTATATTTTAATTTTTTATAATTTTTAGACGAGACGAGGCGAGACGAGAAAGGACGAGACGAGACGTGACCTGACGTGACTGGACGTGACGTGACGAACAGACAAGACGCAACGAGACGTGACGTTACGTGACATGACTTGACGTGACGTGGCGAGACGTGATGTGACGAGACAAGAAGCCACGTGGCGTGACGTGACGTGACGCGACGTGACAAGGCGAGACGTGACGTAACGTGACGAGCCGAGACTTTTTATTTTTTGAATTTATATATTTTTTGATTTTTATATTTTTTAATTTTTATATTTTTTAATTTTTTATATTTTTTGATTTTTCATATTTTTTGATTTTTTATATTTTTTTATTTTTTATATTTTTTATTTTTTATATTTTTTTATTTTTTATATTTTTTATTTTTTATATTTTTTTATTTTTTATATTTTTTAATTTTTTATTTTTTTTATTTTTTATATTTTTTGATATTTTACATTTATCGAAATTTATATTTTTCGAAATTTTATTTTTTTTATTTTTAATATTTTTTGATTTTTTAAATTTTTATAATTTTTAGACCAGACGAGACAAGGCGAGACGAGACGAGTCGTGACGTGACGAGACGAGCCACGACGAGATGAGACGAGACGAGACGTGACGTTACTTGACGTGACGTGACGAGACTTTTTATATTTTTTTAATTTAAATATTATATTTTTTGATTTTTTATATATTTTTTTATATTTTTTGATTTTTTATATATTTTTTATATTTTTTGATTTTTTATATATTTTTTATATTTTTTGATTTTTTATAATTTTTTTATATTTTTTGATTTTTTATATTTTTTATTTTTTATATTTTTTGATTTTTTATATTTTTTTGATATTTTATGTTTTCGAAATTTATATTTTTTGAAATTTTATATTTTTTGATTTTTATAATTTTTAGATTTTTAGATTTTTATAATTTTTAGACCAGACGAGGCGAGACGAGACGAGACGTGACGAGACGATACGAGATGAGACGAGACGAGACGCGACGCGACGAGATGAGACGAGAAGAGACGAGACGAGACGTGACTTGACGTGACGGGACTTTTTTAATTTTTGATTTTATATATTTTTGATTTTTTATAATTTTTGATTTTTATATTTTTATAATTTTTAGACGAGACGAGAGGGCACGAGATGAGACGAGACGGGACAATACGAGACGAGACAAGACGTGACGTGACGTGGCGAGACGTGATGTGACGAGACGAGACAAGACACCACGTGGCGTGACGTGACGTGACGCGACGAGACGAGACGTGACGTGACGTGACGAGCCGAGACGAGACTTTTTATTTTTTGAATTTACATACATTTTTTGATTTTTTCTATTTTTTGATTATTTATATTCTTTGATTTTTTATATTTTTTGATTTTTTATATTTTTTGATTTTTTATATTTTTTTAATTTTTTATATTTTTGATTTTTTAATTTTTTGACTTTTTATATTTTTCGAAATTTATATTTTTCGATTTTTTATATTTTTTGATTTTTAATGTTTTTTGATTTTTT
Organism: Gryllus longicercus; assembly: GCA_038098605.1. NCBI lineage: Eukaryota > Metazoa > Arthropoda > Insecta > Orthoptera > Gryllidae > Gryllus > Gryllus longicercus. The sequence goes on along the minus strand of JAZDUA010000121.1, from coordinate 2,725,270 downwards.
ACATTTTTATAATTTTTAGAGTAGACGAGGCGAGGCGTAGCGAGACGAGACGGGACGGGACGAGACGCGACGTGACGTGACCAAACATGACGTGACGTGGCTGGACGTGACGTGACGAGACGAGACAAGACTCGACAGGACGTAACGTGACGTGACGTTACGTGACGTGACTTGACGTGACGTGACAAGTCTTTTTATATTTTTTAATTTAAATACTTTTTGATTTTTTATATTTTTTGTTTTTTATATATTTTAATTTTTTTATTTTTTATATTTTTTATTTTTTATATTTTTTTATTTTTTATATTTTTCGAAATTTATTATTTTCGAATTTTTATATTTTTATAATTTTTAGACGAGACGAGACGAGGCGAGGCGAGACGAGACGAAACAGGACGAGACGAGACGACACAGGACGAGACGAGACGAGGTGAAACGAGACGAGACGAGGTAAACGAGACATGACGAGGTGAAACGAGACGAGACTAGACGCGACGAGACTTTTTATATTTTTTGAATTTTAAATATTTTTTACATTTTTTGATTTTTTATATTTTTTGATTTCTTATATTTTTTAATTTTTTAATATTTTTCGAAATTTTTATTTTTCGAAATTTTATATTTTTGATTTTTAATATTTTTAGATTTTTTAAATTTTTGTAATTTTTAGACGAGACGAGGCGAGGCGGGACGAGGCGAGACGGGACGAGATGAGACGAAACGTGACGAGACGGGACGTGACGAGACGAGAAGTGAGGTGACATGACGTGGCGTGACGTGACACTACGTGAGGTGAATTGACGTGACATCACGAGACGCGATGTGACGTTACGTGACGTGACGAGACGACACGAGACAAGACGTGACGTGACGTAACGTGACATGACGTGACGTGACGAGACGTGACATGACGTAACGTGTCGTGACGTGACGAGACGTGACATGACGTAACGTGTCGTGACGTGACGTGACGAGACAATTATATTTTTTTATTTTTTATATTTTGTAATTTTTATTTTTTTGATATATTATATTTTTTGATTTTTTATATTTTTTGATTTTTATATTTTTTGATTTTTTATATTTTTTATTTTTTTATTTTTTGATTTCTTATATATTTTGATTTTTTATATTTTTCGAAATTTATAATTTTCGAAATTTTATATTTTTTGATTTTTAATATTATTTGATTTTTTAATTTTTATAATTTTTAGGCGAGACGAGACGAGGCGAGGCGGGACGAAGCGAGACGAGACGGGACGAGATGAGACGAGACGTGACAGGACGTGAGGTGACGTAGCGTGGCGTGACGTGACGTTACGTGAGGTGCCGTGACGTGACGTGACGAGACATTTTATATTTTTTTGATTCCCGTCTCGTCTCGCCTCGTCTCTAAAAATTATAAAAATTTAAAAAACAAAAAAATATTAAAAATAAAAAAATAAAAATTCGAAACATAAAAATTTTGAAAAATATAAAAAGACAAAAAATATAAAAAATAAAAAAATATAAAAATCAAAAATTACAAATATCCAAAAATATAAAAATCAAAAAATATAAAAATTAAAAAATATAAAAAATCAAAACATAAAAAATCAAAAAATATAAAAAGTCTCGTCACGTCACGTCACGTTACGTCACGTCTCGTCAAGTCACGTCTTGTCTCGTCTCGTCACGTCTCGTCAAGTCACGTCTTGTCTCGTCTCGTCACGTCACGTCACGTCACATCACCTCACGTAGCGTCACGTCACGCCACGCCACGTCACGTCACGTCACCTCACGTCTCGTCTAGTCTCGTCCCGTCCCGTCACGTCTCGTCACGTCACGTCACGTCTCGTCTCGCCTCGTCCCGCCTCGCCTCGTCTCGTCTAAAAATTATAAAACTTTAAAAAATCAAAAAATATTAAAAATCAAAAAATATAAAATTTCGAAAAATATAAATTTCGAAAAATAGAAAAAATCAAAAATATAAAAAAATATAAAAAATCAAAAATAAAAAAAATATCAAAAATATAAAAAATCAAAAAAATAAAAAATCAAAAATATAAAAAATCAAAGAATATAAATAATAAAAAAATAGAAAAAATCAAAAAATATATATAAATTCAAAAAATATAGTCTCGGCTCGGCTCGTCAAGTCAGGTCACGTCACGTCTCGTCACGTCACGTCTCGTCGCGTCACGTCTCGTCTCGTCACGTCTCGTCTTGTCTCGTCACGTCACATCACGTCTCGTCTCGTCTCGCCACGTCTCGTGTCGTCCCTTCTCGTCTCGTCTAAAAATTATAAAAATTAAAAAATCAAAAAATCAAAATATTAAAAAAATATATAAAATCAAAAAATATAAAAAGTCTCGTCTCGTCTCATCTCGTCGCGTCTCGTCAAGTCACGTCACGTCTCGTCTCGCCTTGTCTCGTCTGGTCTAAAAATTATAAAAATTTAAAAAATCAAAAATATAAAAAATAAAAAAATTATAAAATTTAGAAAAATATAAATTTCGAAAAACGTAAAATATCAAAAAATATAAAAAATCAAAAATATAAAAAATCAAAAGATATAAAAAATAAAAAAATATATAAAATCAAAAATATAAAGTCTCGTCTCGTCTCGTCACGTCACGTTACGTCACGCCACGTCACGTCGTCACGTCACGTCACGTGACGTTACGTCTCGTCTCGTCTCGTCGCGTTTTGTCTCGTCACGTCACGTCCATTCACGTCACGTTAGGTCACGTCAGGTCACGTCTCGTCTCGTCCCGTCTCGTCTCGTCTCCTCTAAAAATTATAAAAATTTAAAAATCAAAAAATATTAAAAATCAAAAAACATAAAAATTCGCAACATATAAATTATGGAAAATATAAAAAATTAAAAATCTAAAAAACAAAAATATAAAAAAACAAAAAATATAAAAAATCAAAAAATATAAAAATCAAAAAATATAAAAAATCAAAAAATATAAAAAATCAAAAAATATAAAAAATCAAAAATATAAAAAAACAAAAAAATATAAAAAATCAAAAATATAGAAAATCTAAAATTATAAAAAAATCAAAAAATATATAAAATCAAAAAATATTAAGTCTCGTCACGTCACGTCACGTCTCGTTTCGTCCCGTCTCGTCTAAAAATTATAAAAATTTAAGAAATCAAAAAATATAAAAAATTAAATATTTTTAAAAAATAGAAAAAATAGAAAAAATCAAAAAATATAAAAATCAAACAATATATATGAATTCAAAAAATATAAAAAGGCTCGTCTCGGCTCGTCACGTCACGCCACGTCACGTCAATTTACGACACGTAACGTCATGTCTCGTCCCGTCATATCACGTCACGTCCGTCTCGTCTTGTGTCGACCCGTCCTGTCTCGTCTAAAAATATGAAAATTAAAAAATTTCAAAAAATATAATAAAATCAAAAAATATAAAAAACAAAAAATATAAAAATCAAAAATATAAAAAATCAAAAAATATAAAGTCTCGTCACGTCTCGTCACGTCACGTCACGTCTCATCTCGTCTCGTCACGTCAATTTACGACACGTCACGTCACGTCTCGTCTCGTCACGTCTCGTCCCGTCATATCTCGTCACGTCTCGTCACGTCTCGTCTTGTCTCGTCCCGTCCCGTCTCGTCTAAAAATATGAAAATTAAAAAATAACAAAAAATATAATAAAATAAAAAATATAAAAAACAAAAAATATAAAAAATCAAAAAATATAAAAAATCAAAAAATATAAAAAATATAAAAATCAAAAAATATGTAAAATAGAAAAATATAAAATGTCTCGTCTCGTCACGTCAAGTCACATCTCGTCACGTCTCGTCTCGTCCCGTCCCGCCTCGTCTCGTCTCGCCTCACCTCGTCTAGTCTAAAAATTATAAAAATTTAAAAAATAAAAAAAATATTAAAAATCAAAAAATATAAAACATCAAAAAATATAAAACATCAAAAAATATAAAACATCAAAAAATATAAAACATCAAAAAATATAAAAAATCAAAAAATATAAAAAATCAAAAAATATAAAAAGTCTCGTCTCGTCACGTCACGTCACGTCAAGTCACGTCACGTCTTATCTCGTCGCGTCTCGTTTTGTCTCGTCTCGTCACGTCACGTCGCGACACGTCACGTCTCGTCTCATCTCGTCTGGTCTAAAAATTATAAAAATTTAAAAAATCAAAAAATATTAAAAATCAAAAAATAAAATTTCGAAAAATATAAATTTCGAAAAATATAAAAAATCAAAAAATATAAAAAATCAAAAAATATAAAAAATCAATAAATATAAAAAATCAAAAAATATAAAAAATCAAAAAATATAAAAATCAAAAATTATATAAAATCAAATAAAAAAGTCTGGTCTCGTCTCGTCACGTCACATCTTTTCACGTCACGTCAAGTCACGTCACGTAACGTCTCGTCTCGTCGCGTCTTGTCTCGTCTCGTCGCGTCACGTCACGTCCAGTCACGTCACGTCTCGTCTCGTCTAGTCCCGTCTCTTCTTGTCTCGCCTCGCCTCGTCTAAAAAGTATAAAAATTTTAAAAATCAAAAAATATTAAAAATAAAAAATATAAAAATTCGAAAAATATAAAAAATCAAAAAATATAAAAAATCAAAAATATAAAAAATCAAAAAATATAAAAATCAAAAAATATAAAAATAAAAAAATATAAAAATAAAAAATATAAAAAATTAAAAAAATAAAAAGTAAAAAATCAAAAAATATAAAGAGTCTCGTCACGTCACGTCACGTCTCGTTTCGTCTTGTCGCGTCACGTACCGTCACGTCATGTCACGTCACGTCTTGTCTCGTCACGTCTCGTCTCACGTCTCGTCACGTCATGTCAGGTCACGTAGCGTCAAGTCACGTCACTTCACGTTACGTCACGCCACGCCACGTCTCGTCATGTCCCTTCACGTCACGTCTCGTCTCGTCACGTCACGCCACGTCTCGTCACGTCTCGTTTCGTCTCGTTTCGTCTCGTCTCGACACGTGACGTCACGTCTTGTCTCATCTCGTCTCATCTCGTCCCGTCCCGTCTCGTATCGCCTCGCCTTGCCTCGTCTCGTCTAAAAATTATAAAAATTTAAAAAACCAAAAAATATTAAAAATTAAAAAATATAAAAATTAAAAATATAAATTCGGAAAATAATAAAAAATTAAAAAATATCAAAAATCAAAAAATATAAAAAATAAACAAATATAAAATATCAAAAAATAAAAAAAATAGAAAATAGAAAAATATATAAAATCAAAAAATTATAAAAATCACAAAATATAAAAATTCGAAAAATATAATTTTCGAAAAATATAAAAAATCAAAAAATATAAATAATCAAGAAATAGAAAAAAATCAAAAAATATATTTAAATTCAAAAAATATAAAAAGTCTCGTCTCGGCTCGTCACGTCACGTCACGTCTCGTCTCGCTTCGTCGCGTCACGCCACGTCATGTCACGTCTCGCCTCGTCACGTCACGTCTCGTCTCGTCAAGTCTCTTCTCGTGCCGTCCTGTCCGTCTAAAAATTATAAAAATAGAAAAATCAAAAATAGAAAAAATCAAAAATATAAAAAATCAAAAAATATATCAAATCAAAAAATATAAAAAGTCTCGTCGCGTCACGTCACGTCTCTCTCGTCTCATCTCGTCGCGTCTCGTCCCGTCTTATCTCGTCGCGTCTCGTCACGTCACGTCACGTCACGTTTCGTTTCGTCTCGTCTCGCCTCGTCTCGTCTGGTCTAAAAATTATAACAATTTAAAAATCAAAAATTATAAAAATCAAAAAATGTAATATTTCGAAAAATATAAAATTCGAAAAATGTAAAATATCAAAAAATATAAAATAAATCAAAAAATATAAAAAATCAAAAAATATAAAAAATCAAAAAATATAAAAAAATATAAAAAATAAAAAATATATAAAATCAAAAATATAAAGTCTCGTTTCGTCACGTCACGTCACGTCAAGTCACGTCACGTAACGTCCCGTTACGTCTCGTCTCGTCGCATCTTCTCTCGTCCCGTCTCGTCTCGTCACGTCACGTCTCGTGTCGCCACGTCACGTCAAGTCACGTCACGTCTCGTCACGTCACGTCTCGTCACGTAGCGTCACGTCTCGTCTCCTGTCGTCTCGCCTCGTCTGGTCTCGTCTCATCTCATCTCGTTCCGCCTAGTCTCGCCTCGTCTCGTCTCGCCTCGTCTCGTCTCGCCTCGCCTCGTCTCGTCTAAAAATTATAATAATTTAAAAAATTTAAATATATTAAAACCCAAAAAATATTAAAATTCGAAAAATATAAAAAATCAAAAAATATAAAAAATCAAAAAATATAAAAAATCAAAAAATATAAAAATCAAAAATAAAAATAATCAAAAAAATTAAAAAATCAAAAAACTGAATTAAATTCAAAAAATATAAAAAGTCTCGTCTCGGCTCGTCACGTCACGTTAAGTCACGCCACGTCGCGTCTCGTTTCGTCTCGTCACGTCTCGTCACGTCACGTCACGCCTCGTCACGTCACCTGACGTCACGTCTCGTCTCGTCTCGTCACGTCTCGTCCCTTCTCGTCACGTCACGTCATATCACGTCTCGTCTCGGCTCGCCTCGCCTCGTCTCGCTTTCCCTAATAAATTATAAAATTTTAAAAAATCAAAAAATATTAAAAATAAAAAAATAAAAATTCGAAACATAAATTTTGAAAAATATAAAAATTTTAAAAAATATAAAAAATCAAAAAATAAAAAATATAAAAACTCAAAAAATATAAAAAATCAAAAATATAAAAAATCAAAAATATAAAAAATCAAAAAATAAAAAATCTAAAAATATATCAAATCAAAAAATATAAAATGTCACGTCACGTCACGTCAAGTCACGTCTCGTCACGTCACGTCTCGCCTTTTTTCGTCTCGTCTCGTCCCGTCCCGTCCCGCCTCGTCTCGGCTCGCCTAGTCTCGTCTCGCTCGTCTAAAAATTATAAAAATTTAAAAAATCAAAAATTATTAAAAATCAAAAAATATAAATAATCAAAAAATATAAAACATCAAAAAATATAAAAATCAAAAAACATAAAAAATAAAAAAAATATAAAAAGTCTCGTCTCGTCACGACATGTCAAGTCACGTCACGTCTCGTCGCGTCTTCTCTCGTTTCGTCTCGTCTTGTCCCGTCCCGTCACGTCTCGTCTTGTCTCTTTCCCGTCTTGTCTCGTCTCGCCTCGTCTACAAAGTATAAAAATTTTTAAAATCAAAAAATTATAAAAATAAAAAAATATAAAAATTCGAAAAATATAAATTCGTAAAATATAACATATCAAAAAATATAAAAAATAAAAAATATAAAAAATAAAAAAAATATAAAAAATAAAAAAATATAAAAAATCAAAAAATATAAAAAGTCTCGTCACGTCACGTGTCGTCTCGTCTCGTCCCGTCTCATCTAAAAATTATAAAAATTAAAAACATCAAAAAATATAAAAAATCAAAAAATATAAAAAATAAAAAAAATATAAAACATCAAAAAATATAAAAAATCAAAAATATAAAAAATCAAAAAATATAAAAAACTCGTCTCGTCACGTCACGTCACGTAACGTCTCGTCTCGTCACGTCTCGTCTAAAAATTATAAAAATTAAAAAATCAAAAAATATAAAAACAAAAAATATATAAAATAAAAAATATATAAAATTTAAATATATAAAAATTCTCGTCACGTCACGTCAAGTCACATCACGTCTCGTCTTGTCTCATCTCGTCTTATCTCGTCGCGTCTCGTTTCGTCTTGTCTCGTCACGTCACGTCACGTCTCGTCTCGCTTCGTCTCGTCTGGTCTAAAAATTATAAACATTTAAAATATCAAAAAATATTAAAAATCAAAAACTATAAAATTTCGAAAAATATAAATTTCGAAAAATATAAAAAATCAAAAAATATAAAAAACAAAAAAATATAAGAAATCAAAAAATATATAAAATCAAAAAATATAAAGAGTCTCGTCACGTCACGTCACGTAACGTCACGTCTCGTCGCGTCTTGTCTCGTCTCGTCACGTCACGTCTCGTCTTGTCTCGTCCCGTCTTGTCTCGCCTCGCCTCGTCTCGTCTACAAAGTATAAAAATTTTTAAAATCAAAAAATTATATAAATTAAAAAATATAAAAATTCGAAAAATATAAATTCGTAAAATATAAAAAATCAAAAATATAAAAAATCAAAAAATATAAAAAACAAAAAAATATAAAAAATAAAAAAATAAAAAATATAAAATATCAAAAAAATATAAAATGTCTCGTCTCGTCACGTCACGTTACGTCACGTCTCGTCATGTCACGTCACGTCTTGTCTCGTCTAAAAATTATAATAATTTAAAAAATTTAAATATATTAAAACCCAAAAAATATTAAAATTCGAAAAATATAAAAAATCAAAAAATATAAAAAATCAAAAAATATAAAAAATCAAAAAATATAAAAATCAAAAATAAAAATAATCAAAAAAATTAAAAAATCAAAAAACTGAATTAAATTCAAAAAATATAAAAAGTCTCGTCTCGGCTCGTCACGTCACGTTAAGTCACGCCACGTCGCGTCTCGTTTCGTCTCGTCACGTCTCGTCACGTCACGTCACGCCTCGTCACGTCACCTGACGTCACGTCTCGTCTCGTCTCGTCACGTCTCGTCCCTTCTCGTCACGTCACGTCATATCACGTCTCGTCTCGGCTCGCCTCGCCTCGTCTCGCTTTCCCTAATAAATTATAAAATTTTAAAAAATCAAAAAATATTAAAAATAAAAAAATAAAAATTCGAAACATAAATTTTGAAAAATATAAAAATTTTAAAAAATATAAAAAATCAAAAAATAAAAAATATAAAAACTCAAAAAATATAAAAAATCAAAAATATAAAAAATCAAAAATATAAAAAATCAAAAAATAAAAAATCTAAAAATATATCAAATCAAAAAATATAAAATGTCACGTCACGTCACGTCAAGTCACGTCTCGTCACGTCACGTCTCGCCTTTTTTCGTCTCGTCTCGTCCCGTCCCGTCCCGCCTCGTCTCGGCTCGCCTAGTCTCGTCTCGCTCGTCTAAAAATTATAAAAATTTAAAAAATCAAAAATTATTAAAAATCAAAAAATATAAATAATCAAAAAATATAAAACATCAAAAAATATAAAAATCAAAAAACATAAAAAATAAAAAAAATATAAAAAGTCTCGTCTCGTCACGACATGTCAAGTCACGTCACGTCTCGTCGCGTCTTCTCTCGTTTCGTCTCGTCTTGTCCCGTCCCGTCACGTCTCGTCTTGTCTCTTTCCCGTCTTGTCTCGTCTCGCCTCGTCTACAAAGTATAAAAATTTTTAAAATCAAAAAATTATAAAAATAAAAAAATATAAAAATTCGAAAAATATAAATTCGTAAAATATAACATATCAAAAAATATAAAAAATAAAAAATATAAAAAATAAAAAAAATATAAAAAATAAAAAAATATAAAAAATCAAAAAATATAAAAAGTCTCGTCACGTCACGTGTCGTCTCGTCTCGTCCCGTCTCATCTAAAAATTATAAAAATTAAAAACATCAAAAAATATAAAAAATCAAAAAATATAAAAAATAAAAAAAATATAAAACATCAAAAAATATAAAAAATCAAAAATATAAAAAATCAAAAAATATAAAAAACTCGTCTCGTCACGTCACGTCACGTAACGTCTCGTCTCGTCACGTCTCGTCTAAAAATTATAAAAATTAAAAAATCAAAAAATATAAAAACAAAAAATATATAAAATAAAAAATATATAAAATTTAAATATATAAAAATTCTCGTCACGTCACGTCAAGTCACATCACGTCTCGTCTTGTCTCATCTCGTCTTATCTCGTCGCGTCTCGTTTCGTCTTGTCTCGTCACGTCACGTCACGTCTCGTCTCGCTTCGTCTCGTCTGGTCTAAAAATTATAAACATTTAAAATATCAAAAAATATTAAAAATCAAAAACTATAAAATTTCGAAAAATATAAATTTCGAAAAATATAAAAAATCAAAAAATATAAAAAACAAAAAAATATAAGAAATCAAAAAATATATAAAATCAAAAAATATAAAGAGTCTCGTCACGTCACGTCACGTAACGTCACGTCTCGTCGCGTCTTGTCTCGTCTCGTCACGTCACGTCTCGTCTTGTCTCGTCCCGTCTTGTCTCGCCTCGCCTCGTCTCGTCTACAAAGTATAAAAATTTTTAAAATCAAAAAATTATATAAATTAAAAAATATAAAAATTCGAAAAATATAAATTCGTAAAATATAAAAAATCAAAAATATAAAAAATCAAAAAATATAAAAAACAAAAAAATATAAAAAATAAAAAAATAAAAAATATAAAATATCAAAAAAATATAAAATGTCTCGTCTCGTCACGTCACGTTACGTCACGTCTCGTCATGTCACGTCACGTCTTGTCTCGTCTCGTGTAGTCTCGTCACGTCACGTCTCGTCTCGTCACGTCTCGTCCCGTCAGGTCACGTCACGAACGTCACGTCGCGTCACGTTACGTCACGCCACGTCTCGTCATGTCACTTCACATCACGTCACGTCTCGTCACGCCACGCCACGTCTCGTCACGTCTCGTAACGTCTCGTTTCGTCTCGTCACGACACGTCACGTGATGTCACGTCACGTCACGTGACGTGACGTCATGTCTTCTCTCATCTCGTTCCGTCTCGTCTCGTCTAAAAATTATAAAAATTTAAAAAATCAAAAAATATAAAAAATCAAAAATATAAAAAATCAAAAAATATAAAAAACTCATCTCGTCACGTCACGTCGAGACACGTCACGTAACGTCTCGTTTCGTCTCGTCCCATCCCGTCTCGTCTAAAAATTATAAAAATTAAAAAAATCAAAAAATTAAAGACAAAAAATATATAAAATAAAAAAATATATAAAAATTAAAAAAATAAAAAGTCTCGTCACGTCACGTCAAGTCACGTCTTGTCTTGTCTCGTCTTATCTCGTCGCGTCTCGTTTCGTCTCGTCACGTCACGTCTCGCCTCGTCTGGTCTAAAAATTATAAAAATTTAAAAAATCAAAAAAATATTAAAAATAAAAAACTATAAAATTTCGAAAAGTATAAATTTCGAAAAATATAAAAAATCAAAAAATATAAAAAATCAAAAATATATAAAATCAAAAAATTTAAAGAGTCTCGTCACGTGACGTCTCGTCTCGTCCCGTCTTGTCTCGTCTCGTCTCGTCTACAAAGTATAAAATTTTTAAAAATAAAAAAATATTAAAAATAAAAAAATAAAAAAAATCGAAAAATTTTAATTCGTAAAATATAAAAAATCAAAAAATATAAAAAATCAAAAAATATAAAAAATAAAAAAAATATAAAAAGTCTCGTCTCGTCACGTTACGTCTCGTCTCGTCACGTCATGTCTCGTCTCGTGTCGCCACGTCTCGTCACGTCACGTTACGTCACGTCACGTCACGTCTCGTCACGTCACGTCACGTCTTGTCTCGTCTCGTGTCGTCTCGTCACGTCTCGTCTCGTCTCGGCCTGTCAGGTCACGTCACGTCACGTCGCGTCACGTTACGTCACGCCACGTCTTGTCATGTCACTTCACGTCACGTCTCGTCTCGTCACGTCACGCCACGCCTCGTCACGTCACGTAACGTAACGTCTCGTTTCGTCTCGTAACGACACGTCACGTGACGTGACGTCACGTCTTCTCTCATCTCGTCCCGTCTCGTCTCGTCTCGCCTAGCCTCGTCTCGTCTCGTCTAAAAATTATAAAAATTTAAAAAAAAAATTAAAAATAAAAAAATATAAAAATTCGAAAAATATAAATTTCGAAAAATATAAAAAATAAAAAAATTAAAAAATAAAAAATCAAAAAAATAAAAAATAAAAAAATAAAAAATATAAAAGCTCTCGTCTCGTCAATTCACGTCGCGTCACGTCACATCACGTCACGTGTCGTCACGTCCCGTCACGTCAGGTCACGTCACGTCTCGTCTTGTCTCGTCTCGTTACGTCACGTCACGTAGCGTCACGTCACGTCACGTCTCGTCTCTTCCCGTCCAGTCTCGTTTCGTGTTGCCTCGCCTCGTCTCAACTCGTCTAAAAATTATAAAAATTTAAACAATCAAAAAATAATAGAAATCAAAAAATATTAAAAACGAACAATATAAATTTCAAAAAATATAAAAAATCAAAAACATAAAAAATCAAAAAATATAGAAAATCAAAAATATAAAAATATAAAAAATCAAAAAGTAAAAAAAATATAAAAAATCAAAAAATATACAAAATCGAAAAATGTAAAAAATGAAAAAAATAAAAATCAAAAAATATAAAAAGTCTCGTCTCGTCACGTCACGTAACGTCCCGTCTAGTCTCGCCTCGTCTCGACTTGTCTCGTCACGTCACGTCTCGTTTCGTCTCGTTCGCCTCGTCTCGTCTGGTCTAAAAATCATAAAAATTTAAAAAATCAAAAAATATTAAAAATAAAAAACATGAAAATTCGAAAAATAATAATTTCGAAAAATATAAAAAATAAAAAATAAAAAAATCAAAACAAAAAATCAAAAAATATAAAAAATAAAAAATAAAAAAATAAAAATTAAAAAATAAAAAATATAAAAAGTCTCGTCTCGTCAATTCGCGTCACGTCACGTCACGTGACATCACGTCTTGTCAGAACACGTCACGCCACGTCTCGTCTCGTCTAGTCTCGTCCCGTCTCGTTTCGTCTCGTCTCGTCTCGTTTTGCCTCGCCTCGTCTCAGCTCGTCTAAAAATTATAAAAATTTAAAAAATAAAAAAAATAATAAAAATCAAAAAATTTTCAAAACGAAAAATTAATTTCGAAAAATAAAAAAAAATCAAAAATCAAAAATTTAGAAAATCAAAAAAAATAAAAAATAAAAAATATAAAATATCAAAAAATATAAAAAATCAAAAAATATAAAAATCAAAAAATATAAAAAGTCTCGTCTCGTCACGTCACGTCACGTAATGTCACGACACGTCACGTCAAGTTACGTAACGTCACGTCTCGTCTAGTCTCGCCACGTCTCGTCTCGTCTTGTATCGTCACGTCACGTCACGTCTCGTCTCGCCCCGTCTAAAAAATACAAAAATTTAAAAATTAAAAAAATATTAAAAATAAAAAATTATAAAAAATCAAAAAATGTAAAAACAAAAAATATAAAAAACAAAAAATATACAAAATCAAAAAATATAAAAAATCAAAAAAAATAAGAAATCTAAAAATATAAAGAATCAAAAAATATAGAAAGTCTCGTCTCGTCACGTCACGTCACATAACGTCATGTCACGTCACGTCTCGACTCGTCTCGTCTCGTCACGTCACGTTACGTCAGATCACGTCACGTCACGTCTCGTCACGTCACATCACGTCACGTAGTCACGTCGCGTCCTGTCTCGTTTCATCTCGTCTCGTCTCGCCTCGTCCCGTCTCGTCCTGTCTCGTCTTGTCTCGCCTTGCCTCGCCTCGTCTCGTCTCGTCTAAAAATTATAAAAATTTAAAAAAACAAAAATATAAAAAATTTAAAAAATTAAAAATCTCGCCTCGTCACGTCACGTCACGTCACGTCATGTCACTTCACGAGACGTCACGTCACGTCACGTCTCGTCTCGTACCGCCTCGCCTCGTCCTGTCTCGTCTCGTCTAAAAATTATAAAAATTTAAAAAATAAAAAATATTAAAAATCAAAAAATATAAGAATTCGAAAAATATACATTTCGAAAAATATAAAAAATGAAAAAATATAAAAAACAAAAAATATAAATAATCAAAAAATATGAAAAATCAAAAAATATAAAATCAAAAATAAAAAGTCTCGTCTCGTCTCTTTACGTCACGTCACGTCACATCACATCACGTTACATCACGTCACGTCACATCTCGTCACGTCACGTAACGTCACATCACGTCATGTCACGACTCGTCTTGTCTCGCCTCGTCCCGTCTCGTCACGTTACGTAACGTCACGTCACGTCACGTCTCGTCTCTTTGCGTCTCGTCACGTCACGTGACATCACGTCGCGTCACGTTGCGTCACGTCACGTCACGTCTCGTCATGTCTCGTATCGTCCCGTCCCGTCTCGTTTCGTCTCGTTTTGCCTCGCCTCGTCTCAGCTCGTCTAAAAATTATAAAAATTTAAAAAATCAAAAAATAATAAAAATCAAAAAAATTTCAAAACGAAAAATTAATTTCGAAAAATAAAAAAATATAAAAAATCAAAAATATAGAAAATAAAAAAATAAAAAATAAAAAAATATAAAATATCAAAAAATATAAAAAATCAAAAAATATAAAAATCAAAAAATATAAAAAGTCTCGTCTCGTCATGTCACGTAACGTAATGTCACGTCACGTCACGACACGTCACGTCAAGTCACGTAACGTCACGTCTCGTCTAGTCTCGCCACGTCTCGTCTCGTCTTGTCTCGTCACGTCACGTCTCGTCTCGTCTCGCCTCGTCTCGCACCGACTAAAAAATATAAAAATTTAAAAATTAAAAAATATTAAAAATAAAAAAATATAAAAATTCGAAAAATATAAATTTCGAAAAATATAAAATATCAAAAATATAAAAAACAAAAAATATACAAAATCAAAAAAATAAAAAAATCAAAAAATATAAGAAATCTAAAAATATATAGAATCAAAAAATATAGAAAGTGTCGTCTCGTCACGTCACGTAACGTCATGTCACGTCACGTCAAGTCACGACTCGACTCGTCTCGTCGCGTCTCGTCGCGTCTCGTCACGTCACTTCACGTCACGTCAGATCACGTCACGTCACGTCTCGTCACGTCACATTACGTCACGTCACGTAGAGTCACGTCACGTCCTGTCTCGTCTTGTCTCGTTTCATCTCGTCTCGTCTCGCCTCGTCCCGTCTCGTCTTGTCTCGCCTTGCCTCGTCTCGTCTAAAAATTATAAAAATTAAAAAAACAAAAAATATAAAAAATTTAAAAAATTAAAAATCTCGCCTCGTCACGTCACGACACGTCACGTCACGTCATGTCACGTCACGAGACGTCACGAGACGTCACGTCACGTCACGTCTCGTCTCGTACCGCCTCGCCTCGTCCTGTCTCGTCTCGTCTAAAAATTATAAAAATTTAAAAAATAAAAAATATTAAAAATCCAAAAATTAAAAAATTCGAAAAATATAAATTTCGAAAAATATAAAAAATGAAAAAATATAAAAAACAAAAAATATAAATAATCAAAAAATATGAAAAATCAAAAAATATAAAATCAAAAATAAAAAGTCTCGTCTCGTCTCTTTACGTCACGTCACATCACATCACGTTACATCACGTCACGTCACATCTCGTCACGTCACGTAACGTCACATCACGTCATGTCACGTCTCGTCTTGTCTCGCCTCGTCCTGTCTCGTCACGTTACGTAACGTCACGTCACGTCTCGTCTCTTTGCGTCTCGTCACGTCACGTCACGTGACATCACGTCGCGTCACGTTGCGTCACGTCACGTCACGTCACGTCACGTCTCGTCTCGTCTTGTCTCGTATCGTCCCGTCCCGTCTCGTTTCGTCTCGTCTCGCCTCGTCTCAGCTCGTCTTAAAGTTATAAAAATTTAAAAAATAAAAAAATAAAAATAAAAAATATAAAAATTCGAGAAATATAAATTTCGAAAAATATAAAAAATCAAAAATATAAAAAAACAAAAAATATAAAAATGAAAAATAATAAAAAATCTAAAAATTTAAAAAATCAAAAAATATAAAAAATCAAAAAATATATTTTTTGAAAAAATGAATTTCAAATTTTAGAAAATAAACAAACTAAGAACGACGAGGGACGAACGGCAAAACAACGTCGAACAAAGATCGATGAAACACGAAAGATGAAGGACGAAAGATGACAACACAGGAAAGACACGAAAGGGAAAGACGAATGACGAGACACGAGCCACCAACGAAGAGGTACGAAAGACCAACGAAGATGTACGAAAGACGAGCGACAAGAGTCTAAGACGAAAGAGTCAACACGAAAATAGAAGACTAAATAAAAAAACTATAAAAATTCGAAAAATATAAAAATTTGAAAAATCAAAAAATCAAAAAATATAAAAATTCGAAAAATGTAAATTTCAAAATATATAAAAAAATCAAAAAATATAAAAAATAAAAAATATAAAAATCAAAAAATATAAAAAACCAAAAAGTATAAAAATTCAAAAAATATATTTTTTGAAAAAATGAATTTCAAATTTTAGAAAATAAACGAACGAAGAACGACGAGGGACGAACGGCAAAACAACGTCGAACAAAGATCGATGAAACACGAAAGATGAAGGACGAAAGATGACAACACAGGAAAGACACGAAAGGGAAAGACGAATGACGAGACACGAGCCACCAACGAAGAGGTACGAAAGACCAACGAAGATGTACGAAAGACGAGCGACAAGAGTCTAAGACGAAAGAGTCAACACGAAAATAGAAGACTAAATAAAAAAAACTATAAAAATTCGAAAAATATAAAAATTTGAAAAATCAAAAAATCAAAAAATATAAAAATTCGAAAAATGTAAATTTCAAAATATATAAAAAAATCAAAAAATATAAAAAATAAAAAATATAAAAATCAAAAAATATAAAAAACCAAAAAGTATAAAAATTCAAAAAATATATTTTTTGAAAAAATGAATTTCAAATTTTAGAAAATAAACGAACGAAGAACGACGAGGGACGAACGGCAAAACAACGTCGAACAAAGATCGATGAAACACGAAAGATGAAGGACGAAAGATGACAACACAGGAAAGACACGAAAGGGAAAGACGAATGACGAGACACGAGCCACCAACGAAGAGGTACGAAAGACCAACGAAGATTAACGAAAGACGAGCGACAAGAGTCTAAGACGAAAGAGTCAACACGAAAATAGAAGACTAAATAAAAAAAACTATAAAAATTCGAAAAATATAAAAATTTGAAAAATCAAAAAATCAAAAAATATAAAAATTCGAAAAATGTAAATTTCAAAATATATAAAAAATCAAAAAATATAAAAAATAAAAAATATAAAAATCAAAAAATATAAAAAACCAAAAAGTATAAAAATTCAAAAAATATACTTTTTGAAAAAATGAATTTCAAAATTTTAGAAAATAAACGAACGAAGAACGACGAGGGACGAACGGCAAAACAACATCGAACAAAGATCGATAAAACACAAAAGATTGACGAAAAGATGACAACACAGGAAAGACGACACGAAAGAGGAAAGACGAATGACGAGACACGGGCGTTTAAACACGAAAGAAGAGGTACGAAAGACGAGCGACAAGAGTCTAAGACGAAAGAGTCAACACGAAAATAGAATAAAAAAACTATAAAAATTCGAAAAATATAAAAATTTGAAAAATCAAAAAATCAAAAAATATAAAATTTCGAAAAATGTAAATTTCAAAATATATAAAAAATCAAAAAATATAAAAAATAAAAAATATAAAAAATCAAAAAATATAAAAAACCAAAAAGTATAAAAATTCAAAAAATATATTTTTTGAAAAAATGAATTTCAAAATTTTAGAAAATAAACGAACGAAGAACGACGAGGGACGAACGGCAAAACAACGTCGAACAAAGATCGATGAAACACGAAAGATGAAGGACGAAAAGATGACAACACAGGAAAGGCGACACGAAAGGGGAAAGACGAATGACGAGACACGAGCGTTTAAACACGAAAGAAGAGGTTCGAAAGATAAGCGACGAGAGTCGGCAGACAAAAGACGGAAGAGTCAACACGAAAACTTAGACTAAATTCGAAAACGAAAAAATTATAAAAATATAAAAAATCGAAAAATATAAAAAATAGAACAATATAAAAAATAAAAAATATTAAAAGTCAAAAAATATAAAATTTCAAAAGCTATAAATTTCGAAAAGTATAAAAATTCATTAAATATAAAAAATAAAAAAATATAAAAAATCTAAAAACAAAAAATAAAAAAATATAAAAATTGAAAAAATATAAATTTTGAAATAAAGCATTTCAAAAGTTTACAAATTTTGACGAACGAAGAACGACGAGTTACGAACGGCAAAAGAACGTCGAACAAAGATCGATGAAGCACGAAATATGAAGGACGAAAAGATGACAACACACGAAAGACGACACGAAAGGTGAAAGACGTATGAGGAGACACGAGCGTTTAAACACGAACGAAGAGGTACGAAAGACGAGCGACGATAGTCGAAAGACAAAAGACGAAAGAGTCAACACGAAAAAAGAAGGCTAAATTCGAAAAATTAAAAATATATCTAATGTACGCAAAATAAGGGAATTAAAATATGTTAGTTTAATCCATTGTAATATTATTTTCATTTATAGTTTTAGAAAAAGAAAACAACAGTGTACAAGCGATCATGAAATACCGCCGGTTTATTATGTTTTTTTGAATTTTGAAATATAATTAATGTCGATTTTTTTCTTTGCAACAAACGATTTTGCCGAATGATGAACGAAAAGAGATAGTTTTCAAACTCTGAGAGTACGTTTCAGCCACAGATTTGGTGAAGATCATCTGTTGATTCTGCAATCTGACGTGCAAATGTTCAAATAAAACATCAAATCTAACTTGCCCAATGTTCACAAGTGGTAATTTTTCAAGCTGTTCTTCCTGTTTCTTGAGCTCTGCCTCTATTTCTTCTGGCAAACGCCTTTGTCCAGGTTCTGGAGGGGGTGGGGGAGTGTATTTGACGTGAAAAGGAACTCGTTCTAAATCGCGAGGGACATTCACTGAAACAAAACAATAAATAGTTATCAAGTAATTAACTAACTTCTTGTGAATTAGCATTAGAAATGATATAAGTATATGAGATACTTATTATCGTACAATTCACTTGAAAACAATGTAGTCTGCAATGAAAGACAGTGACAATTATTTGCCTGTTTGTTAAATCACGTCCTTTTTGTGTACAGACTTAATCAACTGAAAATTAAGTAACTTACGTGCACTAGATTTTTACAATATATCTAAATAAAAATTGTTAACAAATGAAACAATTTTCAAATTATTTGAGCATGAGATGCATGAGATGGTCCACTAATTGAGATAATGGTCTGTGCAGAAAATAAGTGTATAAATTGTTACCTTCAAAATGAGACCAAATGCAACGAAAATGAAACCTGCGCAATTTTGTAAGAGTTCCTTCGTGTACCAGGGGGGAAATTAAACAAAAACTAGTGGTGCTACCAGGTACTACTTTCTCGCAATGTTTCTAAATGCTCCGCAATATTCTATTTGATTTGAATATTATATTGAACAATTGATTTGATGTGACATACGTTTTACAAATAGGACAAGAGAGTTGTAAACTTGTTTAAAATTTCAAAATACGAAAGTGACATCCAGACACTTCCAGTTCATTTAGAATCTTAATATATTATATATGTGAATAGAATTGCTCCAAAAGATTTTCAATAAAGTTTCTGAAACTCTCAATTCTGCGGCAACAGAGAGTTGTAATAAATAATCACCCTCCAACCACGATCGAGCCAGCAGCCCTTTCCTCTAAAACCCGACATTTAACCATTTAGGCCACCCGGGTTGTGAATAGAATTGGAACTTTTATAATAGTCATAAGTGCTGAAAGGCAACAATTTGATGGTTCATCCGTTCTATCCGATAAGAGATGTGAAAAAATGTTTAGAAGTTGAAAATTCGAAAATCACATGCAGACCCTTTCAGTTTATTTATCTTGATTAATAGTATTTGCAATTAGAATTGCTTCAAATGGTTCAATAAAGTTTCTAGAATTATCAATTATTTCCTGCGACAATACAGAATTGTCACAAATAATAGTCCCCAACTAAAACTCAAACCAGCCAACCTGTCCTCCGAAGACCGTAGGCCTCACCTCCAAATTAGCTACTCGGCTATCCAGTTACGTCGTAATAAATACTTCTATAATAGTAATAAGTGGTGGTTTCAGTTCTAGCATTACGGAGACCAGTAATTAAGATAATGTAAAAAAATGTTTGTTATTTGGGTGACAAAAGAAAACAGGCAAGAAGAAAATGACGCCTATCGGAAAAGCTGGGCGAGAGTAGAAATAATAGAAAACTAACTAGGGAGAGAAAGTCTGTACCATTCTATAGCACCACTAGTTTTTTTATTTATTTATTTAAATAGCTAATTTTGTACATCACACTTTATCTGATGCAAAAATCTCTATCTTCTTCTGGCAAGTTTTGAAATGCTTATGAAATTTAAAAAAAAAAAAGAGCGATACCTGAAAATAGGACTAGCACCATATTCCGTACCGTCCCTTATTACATACGCGGAAAAAATTTAAAGAAAAATTTGGTGCGGGTTTTGGCAACATTTTTTGGTAAACTTCAAGTCCACATTACGCTAAAACTATTCGTTTTTTTTTAAAAAAATGTACATGATCTTTTCTAAAGAGGTAATTTTGTACAACAGTATTTGTCTGAGCCAAATATCTCTATCTTTAATTTTGTACTTTTAAAAATTATTTTTGCAATTTTCAAAACATCAGGTATATCACCGAATATATCTGCCACCATTCTCTTAAACGTCTTTCGCACTATTAAACAGCAAAATTTAATCAGAAATATTGGTGCCTTTTTTCGAAAATTTTGAAAAAGGCCGTGGAGCTTCATTTAAAAATTTAAAATATCGCTTTCAAATTCCAGGGGCCGCGACATCAGCGAGATCGATTGGGGAACATCAAGTTGGAGGATCGATTGGAGAAAATCGGCTGAACGGTGTAGCCGCTAGCGTTGACCACAGACGGACAGACGTTTTGCCAAAAAACAAAACAATAAAACTTAATTCAGACCACAAGTTCATCCAGATCAAATGAAATATATCATTTTTGAAGAAAATCGGCTAAACGGTTTAGGCGCCAGCATTAACCACGGACGGACAGGAAGATAGAAAGACAGACGGACAGAGGGACGTTTTGTCATCTATCAATTTTTCGGTGTCAAAAACCCAATTTTAAAAGAAATATTCCTTAACCCCGACCTCAGAACGTAGTCTACGCATCTGAAAGACGTTTTTGCATGAGAAGCGATTCGTGATTTGGGCGGCATTCTTTCAATGGCAATACTTTTTGCTAACCGCGGCAAGCGATTAGTTTCATCGGCATTTTTTTCACATTTATCAGTAAATGAACCTTCATTTAATTTTCCTGTGAAAGTCACGAGAACTAGGGTCATCGAACCCTTTCAAAACTCAACTTGCCCCTGAGAGAAAATGTCAATTGGCACTGTTGTGCTTCTTGAGACAACCTTTCGACATAATGAACTTGGCAATATATCAAGTGCAATATATCCTTGCAATATGCAAGTAAAAGGCGACTTGCAACAACTTTGAATCTCCAAAGTAAAAATTAAGCAGGTATTTTTGCAACTATATTGCATAAATAAATGCAGAAATTGTTTTTTTCACGACTTTTTCTTACATCTAAAAAAGTTTGAATTATTTTTCGTTTTTGGTATTCAGTTTCCATTCCGTAATTATTAGAGTACGGTAATCGATCGAATGTCATTTGTATGATGATTTCATCTTCCGGAATCGTACAATTTTGGCAACAGTATTCAAGGCTTATCGTGTCAATAGATCATATTCCAGCGAATATAAAAACAGTACCATGTCGTCACATCATTATAAGTGCTAAATACAATACAAGCGAAAAGATTAGATAAGAAAAAAAGTTTTATCTGGACGGACTTGAACTTGCATTGCTATCAGGTTTTCATTATCAAATGGCTTTACAGGATTGATATTGACCGATTCTTACTGAATAAGAAGGGAGGGTTAATAACAATTGATCGGAACAGTGCGTGTGCAGTAATCACGCGTGCCTTGCGTGCGCTTCGCCTCACAGAGAGAAACGATTCGGTCGCAAAATATTTCCACAGACTTTAGCAACAACGTAGAAAAGCATCTCTCTGCATTGTCCTTCGTCTTGAGAGCTTCACTTGTATAAATGACATTATACCGAAGCATTTTTCAATAGTCACTTCCCGGTGAGTGTATAGTGTGTCATCAATACTTACAATCAAGGGCGAAACCTAAGACGAATTTTGGGATGTGTTTTTTTTTCTTTTCAAAACGTTTTGATAAAATGTGTCATATCACAGATTATGTAGAATGACGTAGGCTAAAATCAGCTCATGTTGCGACACATTTTTTTTTTTTCGTTTTAATGTTTATACGAAAATAGTTTTGCTTCGAAGTTTCGTGACAAGTTAAAATTAATAGTAACTGAATGATTTTAAGAGGGGAAATGTCCCTCATTTCCCTCCCCGTGGTTCCGCGCCTGCTACAATTAAAATCATCGGTCTACCCTTATTTGTTACAAGAAAACAATTTTCCTATTGTAATATTTTTTTGAAGAGGTAATGAAATAGAATAACCGCGATAACAAATTTTCGCACAATATATTTTGTTGAAACCCATTTTCTTTCACCTACCAAAAGTATTAAAGAAGCTAATTACTCCTACAGTAACTTTATTTCGCTATCAAAAATCAGCGTTAGGGGCAAAAAGCATACTACCTAAACACAGCAAGCCATTTATTAAGATGAACAATTCACATTTTTTTACGTCAACAGCGCCGCTTTGTCAACACTGACAAAGAAACGTCGAAAAATTAGTTGTTTACGTAACTAGAACAAAAAATGAGTATTTGACGAACAAATAAAATGTTGAATTGCATGTTGAAATTAAAATGTCAAATACACTTTCGAACGAGTTGCATGTTGTTGTTTTTTTCTCTTTTTCGTAGGAATTCATGGAAACTTTTCAGTAAATAGTCTTGGAATCATTCTCAATAAGCAAGACAACAGCTATGTTAAATCCTGTTGGCCCATTGTTTTCTTTACTTTGCAGTACTCAGTTCTGCATGGCCACGACTTCTTTGTGGAACACGTACGGCAAATAAGTCTTAGCAGGGCCGTTGAGTAACACTTTCCAAACAATAAAGACTCGTAAGCACGCATGAGAACTGAGAGGGAAATGTAAACGATTACAATACACCCTCGTTAATAAGAATTCCAAGAGTCGGAAACAATCGAAATAAAAGTTCGTGCTGTAAAAATTCGTGTCATCCGATTATTATAAATATCTTTATTATTATATTTCAGTCGCAATTTTTGTTGTTGTTGTTACGGCGAAATTCGTGTTAAACGAGTTCGTGCAAATAAGTAATTATTTTTAAAATTTTATTTGGACCTGCATCAAATGAATCAAATGGGTGTTTCAAACACAAATAATTATTTTAGACATTTATCTTAAAAATATATCATGTGAATATATACGTAGACAAAATAAATTACTTGGTAGCTTCTACAACCTAAATAAATACATTTTTTTTAAAACTTTTAATTTCATATAATTTAAATAATGAAATGTATCAATAAATTCACAATTCAGACATACTATTCCTATTTTATCTACAGTCTAAAGGTTGCCTATGAATAATTTATTTTTAATTTAGGATCTGCAAATCAATGTTTCTACACAATCTCACCTGAAGCTCCTGATCATACAGATAAGATTAAAATGTTTGATACATCAAAGCCATTGTGAGTGTAAGCACTATTCTACTAGCAGATAAAACTTTCAGAACCAAATGTTAGTCACAGAAAAGACTTAAAAGAAGCACATTAATTCCAAAGCAAGAATTTAGATATTTATTGCAATGTTGGAAATTATGTTTTCTTGAAGACAGAAGATGAAAAATGAATTCAAAACAAGACGGTGTGTATTATGTTTATAAATATTTGTTTAAGAATAGTATAAGGAATGTCACATTTCTAATAATTATTAATATTTGTGTAACTTTTAAGGATAATTATGAGCTATTTACATATCAGTAATATGTAAATAGAAAAAAGAAAATATAAAGGAACTGTCAATATATGAATTTACTAATACTAAATTTACTCCAACATTAGATGCTGTGAGAGGATATCCAGAAAAAGGCAGTGGAAATTTGTTCAGAAGTTCTTTCATTTATAATGACTTTCTTTGAATTTGTCTCACTAAATGTGTGGATGATCGTAGCAATTCCAATATGCTTAAATAGTGTTGTAATTGTTTCCACAAGTCCGTGTGGAATAGACATCGTTCAACCTGATACAGAGAGGCCATCATGGTTCGATGAAAAGGGATTACTAAAATTTCATAGTGATGATAACTATCCAAATGAATGTGAACCATGTCCTGAAGTGGCCAAAGGAAATACAGAAGCAAGTGAAGTATGTTACAAATCTGGTAAGTAAACATATGTTCATTGCATCACATTCTAAGTTTAAGTGAATTTCTCTAGCTGGACTAAATTGCAATGAAGTTTAGGCCTGAATGTATAGGAGTGAGCTTATTTTCTCTTAGCTGTTAAACATGAATATTTTTAAATATGAAATATGAGTGAAAACCAGAATGGTATAAGTGACATTTTATAAATCCTGAGAAAAATATTTATTTTGGACTATATTTCAGAGGCAATGCATTTTTGTGGTTTTAATGAACAATTGAAATGCTGTAGTTTTAATGATCATATAAAGCACCATGACTTTACAGTGAAATTGAAATAAAAAAACAGATTTCTCAGAATTTATTAAATGTCACTTGTTCCGTTCTGGTTTTCACTCATTCATATATTTGTATTTCACTCCTTCAGAATTCAAATTAGATTAATATTTTGCAATAGATAAGCTTTTATATATAATTTTATACTAAAATAACAAGAATTAGTGTTTTGATGAAAAATTAATTATTTCTAAAAGTATTGAGACTTTTACATGAAGTAAACACTGAGAAAATCAATTGAGAATAATGAAATAGCATCCTAAATAAATTATTAAATAAAAAAGGAATAAAGCAGAAAAATAAATTCATCTTTAAGTTATGTACAAAACCTAACAGAATAACTACAAAAATAAAAATGCTAAGAAATACACCCCATGACAAATTTGACATGAACAGAAGAAACAGAACATTGTATATTAAGAATTTAAAAATCATTAAAAAGAATCTGGAGATTGAACAAAAAATAAATAACATGAATAGGTGGATAAACATTTTCATTTAAATCCTGTACAATCCAAAAGTTCTTTTATAGAATTGAAAACACGTGTTGTCAAGGGAATATGAAAATAATGAGTGTCACACTTTATTACTTCGCTTTGGTAGGGTAGGTGACTTCAAAATTCTCCCCTCTTCTGTGCACATGACAACATTGGTAGTTTGCTAATGTTTCCTATGGAATGGATGATGATAGAAATGAATGATTAAGGATGAAATGATAAATCAAACACGGAGGCCTTCTCTGTGTATTTGGATAATCCTAAAAAATTTTTAGTGGTACCAAATACTTGGGTATTACTAAAATATTGAATAATCAAACTATTACCTTTTTCTTAAAGTAAGTGTACTCCCTGGAGGATAATGTTCCAAATGTATTCATTGCTTTGAGAATTATTCTCGCACTACCAGTAGCTGTGACAAGCATTCAACATAGATTTCTGAGGCTCAAACTTCTAATATTTTAAGTATACCCTACAGTGTTAAACAGATCTATCAATCATGCCAAAGCATCGGTGCTTGATCTACGGAAATTAGAAAAAATCATGTAACAATATGCATACATTTTCTTTAAAAATATTTCCATTACTACCTAAAATAAAGAGTTTCTAAAAGTATTGTTCTTATTATATTTGTGGTTTGTCTTGCAGTAACAGTAAATTAAATTAAATTTTATATTATTTTGTGTATTGTATTTAAAAAATTAATGTATTATAAAATCAATATCAGAGGTTGAGCATATAAATATGTTGTGCATTTTGCAAAATAATCTGCCACAAACTGTGGTGTACCTGGGATTCAAATTACTTAATGGGTACTACTAAGTTATATCAATGTCAGTAGTAGCTGATGACATTATACAAAAGAATTGATTTCTTGTTTGCATTCACAGTTTTATCTAAACATTTGAGGATTGTCTCACTTTTAGTACTAGTGTTAAAAATTGAATTTTTTCTAAGTTGAAATTGAACTTAATTAAATTTATAGTATGGTGTGCCTGCCCTAAAAGTTGTGGATTTTATTAGAGGCTGTCTAAAAAAGCTTTAGTGCCCATCTTTTATTGCATAATAGTGCATAAAAATGAAAGTGTGATCACTCCAACAAATCCCATTGAATTTGGCATAGCCCTTTGAGCTTAATATTCATTGTTCAGCTACTAAGGCATGGTGTTCACTAATTCCTTAGAAATTCGATGTTAATTGAAAAAAAAATGCATCTTTGTGGCTTTTTATTAGTGAAGCTGAAAGAGTGGTTCAATTTTATTATTTATGTGGTGTCATGTTTGTGATTCAGTTGAGCTAATTTTTTAGAACAGACTTTAAAGCAAAAACCGCTATCATTAATTTTTTAGTTGCAATTTTCGAAAATACAGAGTTCACTGTTAATGGGAGAAGCGCTATATTTGTATCGCCCCTTGATATATACGAGGAGAAAACCTAAAGAAAAAATTTGGAGCGTTTTTTGAGAAAAAAAGTTTTAAATTGCCTACAATTCGCGCAAAATTACCCGAAAACAACTCTTATTTTCGAAAAAAATTAACAGGACCTTACTTCAAGATCTGTCTTTAAAGAACAGATTTAATTGAGGAAAAATGAGTTGTAGGAAGACACCCCTAAAAATTGAACTTCTTAAAAAACCTTGGATTTGAACGAACATGAGGCTTGCACTTAAGCTTAGTTTCAAATAAGCTGCTATTAAGCATCCTTTACGCTACCCCAGAACAAGGTTTAATAAAAAAAACGATGAGCCATTTTTGAAAAAAAAAATTGAAAGGTCTTCGGGGCTTCATGCAAAGTAGCCGCAAAAACTATTCGGTTAAATCTCCCAAACCCTTCAGTTTGATCGCAGAATATCAATTTTGGAGAAAATCAGCTGAACAATTTACGTGCTAGCATTGACCATAGACGGACGGACGGAAAGCCAGACAAGCCTTTTGCCGCAATCGATTTTTCGATATTAAGGCCCCACAAAAATGGATCCTGGCTAAACCACATGTTAGATAAAGTAATTTGCTGTGTATAGCAAAAGAATTTATTTCGTTACCAGGGCCCGGCAATAAGAGTTTGACTGCCGGAAATTCGCCGTTTTCCACCCCATGATTACATAACTTCTTACGAAGTGAGCCCGGGAGAGTAAAAAACGGTGTTAATTTATTT
This sequence comes from Gryllus longicercus, assembly GCA_038098605.1. NCBI lineage: Eukaryota > Metazoa > Arthropoda > Insecta > Orthoptera > Gryllidae > Gryllus > Gryllus longicercus. Next base: position 2,697,978 of record JAZDUA010000121.1, on the reverse strand, counting down.
CTTCTATGATTTTATAAAACAGTGACTTATTATTTTGTTTTGAATTTGGGGTTTAGCACGGGGCCCTCGGAGATGGTCTTGTCAGTCCCTATGGAACTTTTGCCACTGTCAAATCTGCAGGAGTAGTGGGGTTCAATAAAGAACAAGTCACTAAATTCTCTGAACTTATGGACTAATACTAGTTCAGCCGTGTAGAACCTTCAATGCTGACGAAACAGGTGTTTATGCGTTCACGACAATTAGGTAAAGGTCATGTAAAAAAAAACAAGTGATGATAAAACAGCACGCGAAAGAGACTTACCCCAAACTGTATCGTCGCTCTCCCCCAAACCCACGGTCTTGAAAGTGAAAACTTACTGCATCTAATTGGAACCCCTCCGCCGACCCGAATCCTTGTTATCGTCATTCAACTCACTTCGCGCGTACGTGACAACGCTGCCCTCGGGAGGTCTGCTTTGCTTCCGAGAAGCGATTTACCATCGACAAGTTGGCCAAAACTACCACGAGCTTAAAGTCGTCTACCGTTGAACCAACCGAGTGCGCTGCCTTGCTTTCGACAAGCATCCACCGAACGCTTTGGAAATGGCGGTGAGCTGCATTGCGACGTGGGCAGTGAGGATTCGCGTCTTCAGGCGCCTGCGGAAGCGCACGTTCGCGAGCACGCTTCTTCTGCCTGGTGCCGACCGAAAGCGCGTGGGCCAGTTCCTTACTAAGCTATGCCGTGTGACAATTAAAGTGTGGTACATTGCCAAAACTATGAACGTTATCAGTGGCATGCATTCAACCCCAGCATTGCTGGGATAAGCAAAAATGAGAATTTGAAGAATTTTGAGAATTAAAATTACAATGAACCGATGTCACATGATCGAAAATATCGCACTCACTGTGCACCCACTGCGATCTGTGTGGTGACCTACTGCTTCTGCAATGCTCTGGGTGTAGCGCGCGCATCTGCTTCACTGGGCCAAAGGCCGATGAACCCTGCCGCTGGGCATGGAAGGCGTTTCGCCCCTCAGGCTACTTACTCATAAGCCAGTGCTACCACAATGCAAAATTATTTCAAATGGAACGTCCCGTTTGTCGACAAGTTTATAACTTATAAAATGATTATGGGACACATACTTCTCTCCCAATCTAATGGGAGTGAACCAGAATGCTCAGTAGACTTTTTATTAATTTTTCTCAAGAAGGCAGTTCTGACTCGCATGTGATCAGATCGCTACAAACCTCGAATTTGTGAGGCACAGCGCATACTTTTCAGAGCATCAACGTGCGTGTCAGGGCAGTGCGTTATGCAGAGGGGATTCATCGTAGTGTTTGTGGTGTGTTGTCGTATTTAATCGTTATTTCGTGAGCATTTGTAGTATCTTTGCAATGTAGTAAAAATGCTTTGTCTAACGAGTATCGGGAATAATTCTGTGTAGTATATTTCCAGTGCGTGTATAATTCATATTTTCAGGAGACTATTTTCAACGAGATTGTTCCACGGTTCAGGCAATTGTAAATGGTAAGTCAACACCAGTATTGGCACAATTACAACAGATAACAAAAAAATTGGAATGGGGGGGGGGGAGCTGGTTGGCCGCTAGCAGCTGGAGTATACATAGTAATCACCAGAACTTTGTCTTCAATTGTGACGAATTCTATTGTATAATTATTATTCTTCGGGCACAACAGTCCATAAGTGAACTTAGACCTCCTTCAGGGTTTCGTTTCATGTATCTATTTCCTCCTCCAATTTTTTACTCCTATGCTTTTCAGGTCTTCCTCAACACCTTCCGATCAACTTCGTGGTGGTTTTCCAAATCTGCGGGCGCTTAAAGGTCGCGTAAAAGTCAATTCTTTACTTACAGTCGATTCCAGCAAGCGACAGATATGGCTAAGCCACCTTAGTCAAGCCGGATAAATTTCTTTAACAATATTGTTGCTATTGTATAAATCTGTTGGGTCGGATTCTCCCTTTGCCGCGTCCTGCACTAGCCCAAAAATTCTTCTCAAGATTTTTCTCTCAAATACTCCCAGTATATTTATATCATTTTTATTTAAGACTAGACATTCTGTTCCATACGTCACTATAGGTTTCTGCAGTCCTACATAATTTTAGCTTGTATTTATGTCGTAGGGACCGCGAGCCAAAAGCGTTTGCCGTAATTGCTTTCTTGCCTTAATTTCAGCTCTTGAAGAATTATCATGCGCCAGAAGTGTTCCAAAGTATTTAAAAGAGTTTACCCTTTCAAAGGAATATTCCCCTATTTCGATTGATTTCGCGTTTTCTTTCTTGGTTAATTTCATATATTTGGTTTTTTTACTATTGCCACTTAGTCCAATCTCTTTTGCCGCATCAATCAAGCTTGATGGTTGTATAATTGTAACAAATGTAAATTCCTCTTTTATTCAACTATTAATCATTTTATTATAATCGCGTTTTTATTTTGTATCATTCATGTTTTATCACTTTTTCAAGTAATGTATAAGACTGTACATCATAAATAGTATGTGCAGTGTTATTCATTATAATTACAGCATGTTGCCAAAATACGATTCCTTCTCTAACCAGTGCCATCCCCCCCCACACACACACACACACACACAGGCACCGCACGGCCCGGAGCGGCTTAATTCCTTTGTACTGAGGAGGGAGCTCCGCTGCCGCCACCCCTCGCCTCCGCGGGCATTCGCCGGCCCGCCCGCTTCGTAAGATTTCATGCCACTCGCCCAGACCCTCTGCTAACTCCAGGAGACCCGAAAACGGCATTTTCTTCTGACGTTTTCTTCTCTACAAGTCTTCAACTTCAAAGTATTTAATTCAATTTTAAAGAGGATAACATTTCCCTTAACTTTTGAATGACACTTTTTTCGAAATCAATTGTGAAATTGATTGGTTCCAACTTTTCAAAAAGTGTAGGCAAAAATTTACGTGTTTTTGACACTGTAATCAACTTATAATAAATATAATTATTAATACATATACCACTAATACTTAACTCACTGTCGGTGTTGACATTGCCTCGCAAATGTACTACCCAATGCAAACAATTTTAATTTAAAAAAATGATTGATGTATATGTGAGTGTTCAAGTCCCACGAATAACGAATAATACAAAATACGATATAACGAAATAATTAAAGAATTGCATGCGCTATTTTTTTGCATAACAGCATTATAAATTTATAAGAGAATCAAACATAATTTTGTGAGAGATCTTTGTGTCGTCTCGGGCATTTGACATGTGTGAGAAAATGGTGGTTGGCTGTTCTGTTTACCTTTACCTCACCACGATCCTCTCGCTGCGATTGGCTGAACGTGTAAAATGCTAACACGGCATAATTTGTGCCGTAAAATGCGGGAAAGATTTCTTCCAACAGAAAAGGTCGTTTATAACGCTGGTATACAATAAACATTTTTTTATTGAAGGTGTAGAGGAATTAGTTGAAAGAATTCCCAGAAGTGATATTTAGGAGATCTTCTGAAGCATTAGACGTATCTCTCCACAAATTTAATGAAGCATTTGATAATTAAATAAGCCAGATTGGAATGGGAATGAAAATGCGAAGGGGTCTGATAGAATAAGTGGGAGGTAATTAGAAGATTTTGGTCAGTGCAGGGCGTAAAGTTAATTTTATAGTAAGAGAATCATTAAGAGGTAAAGTAATGCCAAACCAATTAAAGAAACAATTGTTGCTCCTGTTCCCAAGGTTAGAAGTAATGTGAAATACGAGAATCTGAGGCCAATCATTTGCATTGCCAATACATCGTCAATAGTTGAAAAGATTATCGAAGAAAGTGTACACATGACTTATATAATTATATTAAGCGGAATAACTAGTTGACAGTGTCAATCACAATTTCGAGCCAGTATAGAAACTGCTGTTCAGCTGGCATTGGAGAACCGGTTGAGAATAATGGATAGAGGTGAAGTCGCACTTGCTGTATTTCAGAATTACAAGAGAGCTTTTGAAACGACAAATAGAAACCTATTGTCGAAATCAAAAAAATATGAATACGTAATATATTGAGTGATGTCTATGAGTTGACGCGTTATTTAGCAGACATATACCAGAAAATTTGTTTTAATAGTTCTCAGTCCAATGAAAGAAAAGATAACAAGATAGGGTCCTTGCTTTTCATGCTGTGTATTAATGATTTAGCACAAATTCTTGATACTGCAAAATATGTACAAAGATGTCCACTAATCATATTCTACATTGGAATTTTATACTGATTTTGCCCCGCCATTTCCTTAGTACGAGAATTTTGTAAGCTTTTGAATGCTGTGCTTGAATTTGTTTGCAGTAATCCTGAAAATGAGATGTCACAAAAAACGAATATCTTAAATATGATTCTATGAAATTCCTAAAAAGTGTCATGTTTTATAATGTTTCAAATAGAAGATTATGCCTGCAAACGATATGTTAATTTATTATTATGGGAAACACATGGAAGTTGTAAATATTTAAACGAGTTAAAATTGGCCAGTGAATGATTGGATTTTGCAAACTTCAAATAGACTAGTTCAGTCAACTCCGGTTGTAGTGAACTTGAGTCACCGGTCCCGTTTCACTTCAAGAAACGGCATAAGAAGATGCGGTTGCAGTGAACATGAACCTCGGCTATAGTGAACCTTGATTATAGGAAATACAACGACATGGAATTTAATTCCCTCCTGGAAAATAATATATCGCCTCAGTGCCACAACTTCTAATACGGCAGCTTAAAAAACTATCGGCCAAAGGTCATAATCGAAGAATTATCCCCTGAGATGAACGTAGCATACCCGGAATGGGGACCACACTGATCTCCTCATGCCACTCAGTTTCAAGCTTGTTACATAATATTCAGCGGGTCAAATCGCTTTGTATTGTACATATGCGACAGCGCATGGGCACATAGGCACGCGACTGCCACAGCCCCACAGCCTCCAGCCGCGCCGCGCGGAAAAGCGATCAGTTTCATTAGCCGCTTGCGCCTCGCCGCTACCGAAAGCATCTCCTATGTTGTTAGGCGAGTACAAGGGCCATCGGAGATTGGGGCTTCCAACGGTGCACGAGGCATTGAAGGTGCCAAGACTGCATTACAATCTTAGAAACATTGTCCACTAATGCAGAATCAAGTATGGCGAGAGCACGAACTCTGGAGGAGGGTCTAGAGAAATTAGTAATGAAAAATGTACGAAGCAAACAATTGAAAATTATTGATATTTTAGGACAAATAAAGATATTGAAACTTTCAGTTCTTGCTGTTAATGAATTTTCTGTTTATCTACATATATTAATAAAATTAATCATTGTAAATAAATTCTATTTAATTTTGGCATCCTTGGATATACTGAACCTCTGATATAGTAAACCAAAAAAGTTAGTCTCCAGAAGTCCACCATAACAGGAATCAACTGTACATATATGGTATGAGTTCGCGGGGGAGATTTGAGGAAACTTGAAAGGAATTACGAAATTGCTACGAATGTTTGAATTTTGGAATGGGAAAACTAGTGCTGCTACAGAATGGCACAGACTTTCTCGAACTACTTAGTTTTATGATTTCTTTGGTTTGGGCAAGTTTTTCAGTTTTGCCTCACCCTCTTCTCCGCTGCCATTTTTGGCATCAATGAGCAGACGGTCGGACAGACAGAGATGTATGGACGTTTTGAAGAAAATAAACAACAACTTTCTGTTTCGGGGATCCTAAAAACGAGTATTTCCGTTTAAATCAATTTCCCGCGGTATTATACAACTTTCTTTACACTACGTATATCACTCCGTATGGAAGGTCACCAGTTGTTGATGTAATCATTCTTCTCATTAATTAATTCTGAATATGTTTTTGGTTTAGATGAAAAAAATATTTTGAATGTATTATGAAGCAATTTTCCACTACTAATGAAAACTGAATGCATTTCTGAATGTTACAGATCATTGGTCAGATAGAAGAGATGAAAGTCTCTGCACCATTTGGTCTGAAAATAGGTCAGATCATGCTGTAGAGGCCTACAGTATCAGAAAGTTCCCTAATATAACAGGACTAAAAGTTCTGTCAGTTACAAAGTATAAAATAGAAAAATGGGTAAACATTGATGAAACTTTTGTAGGTTTAACAAATTTAGAATATCTTTATCTGGAAAGCAATCATATTACTGGTTGGAACACATCTGGTATGTATTTTTACCATTTGTTTATTTATAAATGAAAATCAAATCTAAAATATTATTATGAGTAACTTGGTAATTTCCATTCTTATTCCAACAGAATCACAAGAGCCATTAACAAATTTAAAAGTGCTAAGTTTAGCAAATAATCCAATTGCCAATCTATCATCAAATTCTTTTTCATGGTTGGAAGGTTCAAAACTAGAATATCTCAATATGAAGGGATGTTCAAACATTAAGGTTATAGATAGCGCTGTTTTTAATCCTTTGGCAAATACTAACCATTTATGGTTAGACTTATCATACACCATTCTTGAGCCAGAACATCTTTCAAACCTCACTGCTGGATTTGGAATGCGGAGAAATGAAGTTAATGAAGGCCTCACAGCATTAAGTTTAGCGCACACAGGCCTCTACAGGATTCCTACAGAAGCTTTGGAAAATATTGCACATTCTTTAGAAAGACTTTCTTTGCAAGGCAATTATTTCAGCAATTGTTGGTAAGAAATGTTTCTTCATAAAAACAACATAATAAGGCAATACTTAAAAGACATTCATAATAATTCTAAAAGTATTTCTTTGTGTAATTTCAACAAATTAAGTAATTTCAGATTATTGAAATTTAAATACATAATTTTCCTGTAAATGTATTACTAACATTCTGTCTTGTTTCCAAGGAGTACAACAAGTAACGACAATGGAAATGATGCAGGTGACTGTGTATTTCCAACAATGACCTATCTGAAGCATATTAATTTAAAAGATAGTGGTATAACAGACTTTCCTTTTAAAGCTGTTGTACAGGCCACTCCAAACCTTCAAACATTGTATCTTGATGACAATCCTCTGGTAGAAATGTCCTGTAATGAGCCATCTAATGTAACGTATATTTCACTGAGGAACATCAGAAGGAACAAAAGTTTTTTACTTTGTGCCAATGGAACCAAATGCATATTTGATGAACTCAAATACTTGGACTTGAGTGATACTCAATTGAATATTACTCTATCAGATTTTTCAAGTTTATCAAATTTAGAATTTCTTTCCTTGTGCAATTCACTCTCAGAAAGTTTTAACGGTTTACTTAAACAACTCAGCAAACTTAGAATGTTGGATCTTAGTCACAATAATTTAAGAGAGCATTTAGGCAACGAATCTTTTGAAGGGCTGAATAACTTACAAGAACTGAGAATGCAATCGTCTTCTATTGAAACTATACCTTCCGAGTCATTCAAGCATATTAAAAACCTGACTCTCTTGGACATGAGCAATAATTACATAAGGATACTAAATAGTGATTCCTTTGCCAGCCTTCAGAAACTTCAGGCTTTAATTTTGCAAGAAAACAGAATTGGTCCTTGGAAGCAACCTATTTTCCAAAATTTGCAACTTTTAAAAACCTTGGACTTACGAAGCAACTGGCTCAGTGATATTACAATTGACATGGAATCTGATTTCAAAAGATTTGAAGAAATTGATATTTCATTCAATCCTCTTTCTTGTGATAGTTGTCCAATGATTGAGTTCTTTGATAGTTGCATTAACAACATACAGAATTTTACAGGTGTATGTGATAATCAGGTTGGTATTAATCAATTGAACCTGCTATAAATATTACCTCATTTTATATTCTTTCTTATACTGTATTGTTACTCTGCAGGATTTTAATACCACTCTGCGTAATTGGAATGAATCATATGTGTGTAGAACAGACAATAATACACAAAAAAAACTTCCAGAAGTAATAAAAGAGAATTCTTGCAGAAAAAGTTCTCCAAGTACAACCTCCTCTAGCAGCACCACTGAGATCTCACTTCCATATGAAAGTACATCCACCTCTCAAGACAAGAAAACATATATGAATTACTTATATTTAATCATAGGTATCATTCCAGTAGCTGGTGTACTATGTTACTGGAAGCGCTGGAATATGATAATGTTTGTGCGAATATTCAGAAGAAATATGGTGTTATCACTGCTAAAAGACAGTAAAACAAAAGAAGGAAAAAAGGAAAGTTATCAATATGATGTTTTTTTGTCATATAGTGATCGTGATCGGGAATGGATTCTTCAACAACTGATACCAAATGTTGAACAACGAGGTCATATCAAGGTAGATATTTGTACTCCAATTACTTCTTCTCTCTGCCTCAGATACATTCATCCCCATTAATATGTGATTCCAAAGTATTTTTTTAACCCTTCTGACCTACAATTTTCAGATGCACATTTTCTTTATTTTTTAATTTTGTTCAATGACTATAATTCTGTACCTTCAGCGTCATCTAGGGCATTGGTTTTACAAAAGGACCAGTTCATAGAATTTTACAAGTTGTACAGTATGATTCTTAGCATGTGAATGAAATTATCTTAATGTTGTTTTTTTTTCTTTAGGTGTGCCTCCATGAACGAGATTTTCAAGCTGGTCTTCCAGTCCTTGAAAACATTATTGCTTGCATGGACCACAGCAGATGTGTATTACTTGTATTGTCTGAAGCATTCCTTGGCAGCCATTGGTGTCAATTTGAACTTAATTTAGCACAACATAGACTGCTAGAAATGCAGCATGATCGATTGATTTTGGTGTTGCTACAAAATATTCCTCGTGACAAATGCTCAAAAATGTTGCGTTATCTAATGCTGACCAAAACATACCTTTTATGGCCAGAAAAAGGAGATGTGGAAGAGAAACTATTATTTTGGCGCAAACTGAAGAAAGCGATAGGTCCAGTACATGACACAGTTAATGTTTCATTTGCTTAGTAGAATTCAAAAATATCAGTAAAATGAATTACATTTTAAAACTATACTGAAATTTAATGTTTTGTCTACATATACATTGACAACAAATTTTGTTGAAACAGGACTGAAAAATATTTGCTACAATAAATATGAACTAAATAATTGGAACTTAATACACCCTTACTTTACTATAATTTCTTCTGATTGTATGGAGATTATCACTACTGACAACAGAATTAGTCATTAATTTCAAATACTGGATACTATAACCCAGTATTAAATTGAATCTCAATGTATAAAAATTGATATTAAATATTTTGTACAAAAAATAAGTTTAAGTAAGATATTATTTAGAAGATTTGAGAAATTCACATCATCAGTATACAAGTGAAACCCAAATAGACCAAAAACCTTATTTCAAGATAAATGAAGTTGAAGTTAATTCAGTTAAATTTATCTTCTCAATGACAATCTTCTCTTGCCTATTGGTTGATAGGAGATAAAACACGGGTTCTTTTACATATGTTTTAACATGTAATATTCTTTTAAATAAACAAAACCAAAAACCTTGTTCAAACATGAATTTTTTCTCTACATTTTCACTGTTCCGTGACTTAGTTAAAAGTGAAATCATTGATAATTTAATACACCCAAAATTCAGCAGTTCAGCAATTTCACTTAACAAAATAAAATAAATGTGATGTAAAGGACTCAAAAACTTAAAACTTGGCTTAATGAGTTTTACTTGTATACCAATGATATCACAATTCTCTGTTAGAAATACTTACATACAGTAATTACAAATTTTGAAGGTAGTTCATATGGCTGAGGCAATTGTTTCAATAGATCAAGATGAAGGACTCCCCCCAAAATTATGTACTTGCGTAAATTCAATTCATCTGGCTTGCAAGAATACATCAAATAGATCTTCATTTTGGCTTCCATTTCATCTGCAAGAAACATAATTTGTCATAAGTTTTATTATATTTGATCATAACTAGAGGCAGGATTTCCATGTAAATACATGTTTTTATTTAAGCTTTCAGACTTTTTAAATATATGTTTCATGAAAAACTCGTTTAAGAAATGCATCCTTTTCGTTAATGTTTGCATGTTTTGGTAGGTTTTCTTTTTTTTTTTTGAGAAATTTATGCAAAATGCATATTTGGATGTTTTTTAAATTAATACTAAATATTTAGAGTTTTATCTTTACTATTTTATCTATATGCATACTCTTTCTAAACATTTTTTCAAGTTTTAGAATTTTACCTCTATTATTTTTAATGTTATTGGGGGGGAAATGTAAATCGTGGAGTATTTGATTTTATTTTTTTTTAATCTCATTTGAAGTACTAATAGCATCGCTGTGTCTGTAGAAATTATAATTTCATCAACAAGAGAAAGTAGAACGGCGAAACATGTACGTACTAAACCTGATTTGTACTACCAAATCTCAAATTCGAGCCAATATAATTTCTGCCCCCAGATGGTTTGAACCTGAACATTTGGCTAAATAAATTTGAGTAAAGTGCTCTTCTGTTAAATAAAATCTGATTTCGATTTGCTTCAAAATTTGTTTGAAAACAGGGTAATTTGTAGCACAATTCTAATACTCTTCTTAAGAAATATGAAGCTCTATATAATTTGAATTTATTTATGCAGATTAACTGTTCTAAAAAGTTTTAAGTATGCCAGCACCTTGCATCTACTTCTCAAAGTGACAAAGATAGAGAAAGCAAAACAACATCACACTTAATGCAAACATTTGTTACTGAGGCAACACTGAAGTCTGTAACAAATCCATTTTGATGGAAATGTGTGATGTTTTAGTTGGGGCAAATATACCGTTCGGAAAGGAGCAATTCCAACATTTACCCTGCATCATGCATATTTAGCTATTTGATAGTGCATGTTGGCATGCATATTTTAGCATTTGATAGTGCATGGACATCCCGTCTCTAATCATAACAATAAAACAAATTTAACAAAAATCTTACAAATCATACAAAGATAATTATCATATTTATCAAAATGTGATTATGATTTCCTGTTTTATTCCTCTAAAAATTGAGGGTTAATCTATCTTTGCACATGAAGAAAAATGTACCAGTACAATTCCATATTCAGCATGATTCTGAAGAATCAAACACTTGGAAATGAAATAGAGGATCCCAAAAGATTTCATTTTGTAGATTCAGGCACACAGAGTATAAATTTGGTCCTGAGAAACAGGTTTTACAGCTCTAGAATGTACCATACTCACAAGAAGGATGTATTCTGCAGATTAAATTTGCAACTCCCATATGTTACTTTAGCAAATCGTTAATATTTACAAGGTGAAAGAGAAATTTAACACCACTCTATTAAGTTATTTTTCTTATGACTCATTTGTTAAAATTGATTCGGCGTGAAGCTACCAAAACAGATATATACTACAAAAGTGTTAATGACAATGATAATTCAGAAGACTTGTTGATGACAAAGAAGTTCATATATTTAAATGTGTCACTTGCTCTGACTTTTAGGCAATACCAAATGCACAAATGTTCGGCACGCATATGGAATCTTGAAACGTATCCTGTCGAATCATTATTTTTCCTACCATTCTCTTATGGTTGTTTCTTTCTTGGTTATCATTCCTGTAATCATTTGTGTGATTGTATCCCGTTTGTCTTTTAATAGTTCTTGTATTAAGTTGTCTGGTGTGAACTCTTTGCCTATGACAGTAGACAGCATATCTCTCCAACAGGGCTTGTGTTAGGTAGAAATCTATCTCTGCATGATTTCTCTCTGTCCTGTCCCCTAGGTCATTTGTGTGTGTGGATCCACCTGCCAGGCACATCTTCGTTCCATAGGTATTCCTTGTATCACAGCATTGCATTCCTTGCTTCTTTCTGCATCGATTCCTGCTTCTTTGTGGGTTTATATTTTTAGGTCTATTGTAGACATTTGACTGTCATCTGACTAAGAAGTCTATTGGTGGCATGTTGGCTAAGGGCCGCACTTTATGACACTGTTCTATATGCTGAGATGGTCCTCAGTGCTATCACTCTCTCCACTGTCAACAGTTTTCTCCAAAGCCTTTCGATGCCCATAATCCCCACCCATACCTGAACAACATAAAGGACAATTGCAATAAGAGCACATGAGCCTTTCTACTTGCCCCTGTGGCCTCTTGCGTCTTGCTGTGTCGTTAACATATTGAAAGCACCCAATAAAAGGTCTGACTTCTATGACCACATTCAATTTTTTTCTGTATATTGATGGTCAAAAAAGGATGGAAAAAAAATTCATGCCAAAATAACGAAATTGAAGATTTTTGCATTAAACAAAATCTGTTCTAAAAAAATTGCTCTTTACAAAAAAATTCATGTACAATTTTTTAAATTCGTGAGTAGTTTTTGTTTGAAGATTATGAAATTTATAAATATTTGCTCTACAACCGCTCAAATTTTTTTCTAAATTTTCTCCTTGTGTGTATCAAATGTCACTCAAATTCAACAAAATCTCTTATAAATAATCAGCTCTTTAAAAAAGTATGAAAATTGTTTTTTGAAAAAAAAAAAGTAGTTTTCCTGTAGTTTCTGGTTGAAATTAATGCAAATTATAACTAGTGGTGCTACAGGATGGCACAGACTTTCCTGTATAATTTTTTATTTCCTTTGGTATCAGTTAGCTATACTAACTTCCCACTTACCCTTGCTAGCTGCCTTCTATCACAGCTATTAGTAACATTTTTTGAATTTTTTTCAATTTTTCAGGTTCCTAATAGCAGAAGGGAAATATTATTATTTAAATAATATTAAAGATCAGTGAAACCTCGTACTAAATAGAAATTTTGTTTGAAAAATTTGGAGCCGTTTTTAAGAAAATGGCGCTTAAGCGCTACAATAAATTCGAAATTTTAAGTTCTTTCTCACAAAAAGATTTGAGTTTTCAAAAAACTTCATTCAAAGTCATTTGAAGCATATTAACTCACAAACACAATAGTTTACAAATTGTTGGAAATGTGCATATAACAGCGTGAGAGGTATTTCAATAAAATAACATTTGTGTAATTTCTGAAAAAAACAAAAATATATCTTGAAATGAAGTTTACAAGGTATTAAAGAGTGCAATTAGCACTATCCGTTTGAAATGTTTGAAGAAAATATTTGAAGCCATTTGTAAGAAAATGGCAATTGAACGTTTCTGAAAATGCAGAATTTTGAGCAAGTTTTCACATCAAGTGGTTGAGTTTTGGAGAAGCTTTATGACATTATTTAAAGCTCATGTACTCAAAAATACAATAATGTGGACAAATTATCGCAAATGAAAATATTAATGACACGGGAAACAAGTCAAAAAGTGAAAATTTTTGTAATTTTTGAAGAAAAAAAATCCGAATGACGTTTACGGCATCTTAGAAAGTACATTTCACACTATCCCTACAAAAGTTTAAAGAAAAACTTTGGAGCTGTTTTTGAGAACATATTCTTTTTTTTATTTTTTAAATTGCAAATATTGCACGTCTTAATGAAAATCTCTATCTCCATATTGTAGTTGTAGGAAGAGGATGAAAAATATTCAAACTTTTGCAATTTTCGAAAATTCAGAGACAACCGTGAAAATCCGACCTATGCCACGTTTATAAGTGTGTGCTACTCTATTCTTACAAGAAATTTAACTTTGGGGCCGATTTTGAGAAAATTTTGAAAGTGTCCGGAGAACTTCATGTAAAGTACACTCAAATTTTGAGGATTGTTCTTCAAAATCTCAAAGTTTCGACTCGAGCCAGATGGACAGTGGTTTCTTCAACCCTATGCATGGTTTAGGCGATAGTAGTTTAACATACACGAGACGGACGGATGAACAAGCGGACGGACGTTTTGTAAAAAAAAATTTTTTTCGGTGTCAGGGAACCCCAACGTGTATTTTCGTTGACATCTTGAAATCGATTTTCCGCAGGCGGACGCGCAGGCTAGATGGACGTGAAGACTGACACTCTGAGAGACACACAGACGCATCCGCAGTCGATTGTTACACTTTTATTTCAGTAGAACACAAAGCAAAGTTACAAATTCTGAACAACAAGTTGCTGTTCGAATAGTTTGTTTACGTGGCTGCGCTCAGGTATCTTTGTTGATCACGTTTCCTTCTGAGCGTATACTGCTCCGCGACATCCGGATATAATCTCAAGCGGCTTTTTGATTCATCACCTTGGGTGCCGTGTGCCGCCTGGCCAGCCTCACTGGTGGCGCGTTCAAACTCCTTGTTGACCATGGTGATTTCGATAGAAAAGTTTCGAGAATGTTGATAAGCAGGAAAAAGCGTGAGATTGTCTTTGTCGTCAAATCCAAATGTAAAATAGTAACAAAACTTCTTGCTGTATTTTTAATTTTTATAGTTTGAGGCATAATTACCTTCTATAATGAAAAATTAAAAAAAAATGTCTTCTAACAAAATTCACACATTTTTTTCTGATGTTTCCTGACCAATGAAATTCCATGAAATCTTTTTCAGTTTTCCAGAATTTGGCCACCTTGTAATTACAATTGTTTATATGTTGATCCATTTTCAGAGTTACCAGATGGTTTGGAAAACGTCTTCGCCAAATGTCATATATCGGTTTCCCAAATTGTCAGCTTAAAAAAAGGGGAATCAGGAATTGATCATATTTACTGGAATGAAATATTTGATTGCGTAAGACAACAGAGCACTCGCAAAATTTTCTGTGGGTACGCCATCCTATGCGCACGATTTCGAGAATAACTTTGGTGTACGTTTACAGGCCTACCTTCTCTCTCTGCAAATAATTGTGATGTGGTTTTTGGAGATGAAAGATTTTGCAACTCATTCATAAGTATCTCATAATCTTGTTCACATTGTGCTGGATCAATAACTTTCTTTGATCCAGAGCCCTTGAGAGGTTTTGGTAGATCTGGCGCAGCAGGACGTTTTGAAGCTTTTGAACCACTTCGTTTGTCGGCAATGCCTCCCGCAGCAGTCGCAAGAGCTGTAGCTTGTGCAATCATAGTACGTCTCTGTTGCATCAATTTCTTCATTTCAACATCAAAAACATCATTTTGTAAAGAACACAGGACTTCCCAGTCATCTTGAGAAAGCTGAAGAATATCTGGAAAAAAAAATGAGAATAAAAAATGCAAGTAAATATCAGACATTTTTTATACTCTCAATCGAAATTCACCTTTTTTATGTTCCGATAGTAATGGTTTGGGGTCCCATGTTGGGCATATGTCTGAAAAATGATCATATCTTAATTGCAAAGCTCGAACTACAAAATTCTCTTCACCAAGAGATTCAGGCAATTGCAGAGATATTCCCAATTCTTCAAAACTGCAAGTTTTGATGACTCTAGAAAATTCGCATGGTAGTCAATTTTCAAAATATAGATAAGAGTTAAAAAGATTCGGTAAGAATATTACATGAAAAATTGTAGCCAACAATTTTAAAAACATAAATCTACAAATATCGGTAGCTGCAACTTAATCAGCCATTAATGCAAAGATTGCTAAAGAGTATTGATAGCTGGAGAAATGATCTGGGAAATGGAAAACAAAAAAAATCAAGCCACAAAAAATGCAAGGAAATTAAATTTAAAATTGTTTGCAATTTTCTCTTTCCTCAGTTTTTTTCAAAAATATTAGATAGACTTTTCTACGTTCAAATGCAAACTTAAATGAATAAACGAAGCATTTTAGACTCGCAGCATGAATTTAGGAGAACAAAATCTGCGGAAACGTAATTTCTTTCTTTTCTTAATGACATTCATCAGGGAATGGGAAATTTCAACAATATATTATTTTAAGTCTAGCATTCCAAGCTAAGCATAGCTGGCTTACGTGACAAAATCACAGAAGTGTGAACTGAGATAGACACCTTTAAATAAGAAGCAATAAATACCACCGATTTGTTTTCAGGTGGATGAACAATTTCTCGGGGTACGAAAACGCATATCTAGAGGTGAAATAGTTATTACAAGAAAAATACGACTCCTTCGAAAACGCTCTCGTATTTTGCAGCGCCTTGCCACAACGAAACTGCCGAGTATTAAAGTACCAAAGTCTGATGGCAATTATAAAAATATATAATATTATAAGAATAAGCGTCATGTCAATTTTGCGTCATGTTCACTCAGTTGAAGATCCATCAAGACCAGATTACTGACGCTCAAAAATTAGTTAATCTTAAGAGTAGTACTTTAAGCCTTTCTAGTTTCCCTACGTTGGATTTTGAAAAATTGTTGCGAAAGCCGCTCTTTTAGTAACAAAGATATCGAAACTGACCAAATCTCATATCACCTACCTTAGGTGGCCGGCAAAGGTGGGTCAGGGCATCGTCTGATGTCGATGCAGTGCCTCTGACCGGAAGGTCCTAGACGGTGAGTTCCGACTGTGTGGACGGATCCTCGAAACAAGCTGAGTCGAATGCAGTAGCTGTTTGGAGAATTCTAGCGACCGGCTGCGCTGATCGGTAGTTGTCCGTGGTTTCACCGATCAATACAAGGCGAATGCCGGAGCAGTACCCTAATAAACGGGCCACGGACAACGCGCGATCATTCCTTCTTCTTCCTTGTGCTATCCTTACCCCTTACGCACACACACTTGCATGTTCTCCCACACACGTCGGGAGACCAGGCAGGAGCTTAGAGCTTGTCCCGGCGGAGACGGAGCCCAGCTGGTGGGAGATAGCTGAATGAGGAACTCAGCAAGGCGACGTGTAGGCCGGCGCTTTATCTGGCTACCCAGGGAAAGGACACCGGTCCTTCCCTTGATAAAACATTCAGTACACTTACGGAACTAATGACCACTCGCGCCCGGAAATACGAAATAATCAATCCATCCCTCTGCATCGTCACACGCTGAAGTCGCTCTACATATTCGATTTTCGGTAAGCCAGCCAGCAAATCGCTATATGTCGGGTGCAAACCGGGAGCGGTAGCTCAGGGATCACGTGATGTCTCTGCGGTACCTCTGACCATGAGGTCCTGTCCAACAGGAGTCCCGACGGTTGCAGGATTTCCGCCACTGGCTAGATAGCTACGGCGAATTCTAGCGGCCGGCAGCTCTGATATTTCTGGTAACTTTCCGTGGTTTCTCCGACCAATACCAGGCGAATGCCGATCTTTCCTTCCGCTCCCTTGTCCTTTCCTCCCCCCTTACGTACACACACTTAATCGCACTACACAACCACACGGGAGCCTAGAGCTTGTCCCGCTGGTGAGGGGAAACCCCGCTCACGGGATTTCGGCCCTACACTTACGGGACCAATGAGCTGCGCCGCTGACGCGCCCGGAATCACTGTTCAGTCGAGAAAATCGAGCACCGAACATTCGATGTTATAGAAGAATCTTCCTAAGGATGGGATGATTTGACAGCTAGTGCTGGCAACACAACTGACGATTCTGTGGTCGTTGTGTCCTTGAACTTAATAGACTCTCCTTCCTCCATTCGTTCGTTTGCAGTTGGCTAACTTGTAAGAAGCCACCACGCTCCCTGCTGTGATGTCCTCGTCCGACGAAAATATAGTGCGCCACGAGAAATAATTGAAATTAGGAAGTGCAGAGCTTTGTGCTCTAATGTAAAAATTCTTTTTTTTTATAAAAATTATATTGAATTTAGTTTTTATGTGATAAGTATTATGTTTGTTTTAAAATCGAGTCTTGAATGTGAGATGCGTAGTTGAGACGGTCCACGTGTTCCGGCATTGTGCTGTGTTCGGCATTGTTCTTTTATTGAATGTGATATTACGTTAAGACATTTTCCCACTTATGTAAATAAATTTCTATATTTCCCGGACTCGCGTGCGTGCATATAACTAAGCGAAACTCAAGACATCTCTTTATTGATGTCTCGCGTGAACCGTAAACAAACACTACGAAGGGGCGTAACTAAACAGCTGACGCGGCGGATGGATACTTCTCTGAAGTACACGTGATGTTCACTTGTTTCCCGATCTGTCAAATCATCCCATCCTTAGGAAAATTGTTCTCTATCCGCGGCGTGTCGGTCTTTCGGGCACTTACAGGAAGCCAACATTCCCTGAGCACCTGCGCTTCTGGGGATTGGTCGAGCAGTCTCCCCGGCAAATCCCGGAAACTTTTTTGGTAAAAGCGACGCTCCTCAGGGATTTTCCTCTTCCGTATGGTCATTGTAGATAATATACACATTTTCAGCTCTCTAGTTTAATGGAAAAGCTTGCCTGTAAAGCTCTAATTATTTTTAATAATAACAAAAATCCGCTTAATTGATTCTTGATTTTTGTCGAAGTTCTACGTAACTAGCAAAGCCAATGACACCTCTCATACATATGGACATATCCTGCTTCGCGTTCTCAATGTCTGCGTGCATACGAAATTATTTATGTAGAGGCTCTGTGCAATGAGCTGCAACCCGCGGGCCAAAGCAGCCCAGTCGACAGCATCGCAGTTTCCTGAACGATAGTTCGATTCTTTTTGTATTTTCCAATGAAAATCTGAACGGTTTAATTGTTTATGTTTTTTTTCGTGATCTTGAATATCTACCGTAACCATAAACACCTCTCACATCGACACAGACTGCTTAGTTTTCTCTCAATCTGTAGCCGCATACGAATATATTAGTAATATAGATAACACTTTCTTCTTAAATCTTGACTTGACTGCGACTGACGTGATATTGGTTACCCAGCGGCCCCTAGAGAATGCTAGGTAATTAATAACAGAGGATTACTCCAAATAAAATTAACAGAGGATTATTCCACGGTGAGATTGCTCCTTAAGGAGTTAGGAGAGTGCATAGAGACGCAACAAAATAAGAAAAATAAAGTAACTTAAAATTAGAAATAAATTATTTTACATGGGTAGAATTTGAAAGTAAAATATCAAATATAATGACTCACCTAGAAGTGTTTTCAACAGATTTCATTGGCTTTGGTAGTGGCAAAAGAGACCACATACTAAGAAAGAAATTTGGTGTATCTCGTTTGTATCGCACCTCATTCAAACCAATTAGTTCCAAATGCTTTTCTACATCCTTCAATAAACAGTACGTAGCTGCATCCATATGTTGGAGTAGTTTCACACGAAATGTATTGCGTAACTGTAAAAGTAACACTTTCGCTGTAAGCACAAAATTGAGGACCCTGAAGGCCCCGGCAAGTACGCAGGGATAAGATCCCTCAACCGTATGATACTCATTACAAAATAATGTTAGAAATCTAAAAAAATAGAATGCGACCAGGTGAAATGAAAACCAATTAAGCTGCTACCTTTATTAACGGCAATTTTCTCATTTTACCGTATGTCAGTTGAATATTCCCGCTTTTAGACGGTTATCTGATCCTACAGCCAGAGATAAGGTATATTTTGTAGATTAACCTGTATTAACTCGTCACTTTTAACGATTTTGAACTAGCGATAGAATAGTAAAGCGATGAAGATTGCTGTAGATGTGTTTTCAGTCATATAACATCCAAAGGAAATAAAATGAACAGAGTTTATATCTAAGATTTAAAAAATCTAACATGATTTTTAAAAAGAAAGTGTTTCTGCTTTTCCGTGAAAAAATATACATTCCGTTGTACCTCTTTCCAAGATTTTACTTTCACTTCATTCTCTTCCAATGGAAAATCTATAAGTTCTTCCAAGACTGATAATAACTGAAACAAAAAACATTAAGTATGAGCCAAAAAATTCTTAAAAAATAAGTAAATTTCGTAACTTTAAAATAGGTTATCATTTTATATTTCGAATTTATCCATAAAATACTACGCAATTTGGAAGGTTTCGGAAGAAGAAGGTACTTTCCTTCTTCTGTAATGCAATCTTGACCATCACCATTCCAAAATAATTACTTAATTCTTGTGTCAATTTCTCTTTTAACATTCTACTATAGAGAAAGTTATGTAATGCTGCATAACTTGGATATCGAGATTTTGAGAAAAATGACCTTTTTGGAAGTCCCTGATACTTAAAAAATGTTCATTTTAATCACATGTCCTTCTGTGTGTCTGTCTGAAAACAACATAAGCGCCTTTAACCGTACACAGTTCCCAAAACCGGATCCGATCGGGTGGCTGAGGTCGCAGCCCCTCAAATTTGAAACGAATCTTTTAATGTTTAGGTCTATTTTACAAAAACAACTTTTCTACATTTTCTCTACAATTGCTCCAAATGTTTTCTTTAATTTTTTTACTTTCTCGTACTTACTAACGTCAGAAGAGAAAGTATTGTAATCGTGCGCCGAAAAACAGCAAATTTTCGACACAAAGACTCTTAATACCGGGCCGTGGTAACGAAAAAGTTGATAGATATAGTTGCTTAATATATAAAAAGAATTCTTTAACACCTGGCGTAGCCAGAATTCGTGTTTTGTGCGTCATAAATACCGAAAAATCGATTGACAGCAAAACGTCTGTGCACAACGCTAACGCATAAACCGTTCAGCCGATCTTCTCTAAAATTGATTGATTCTCCAATCGTTCTATAATAAATGTGTTTTAGAATAATTAATTCGGGGAGAAATTATGGTATAAATAGTATTCCTTAACCATCACTAATGGCGAGAAAGTGCGTGCTCTTTTAGCCCCACTAGTTCTGTAGTATGAGAGAGTTTTAATATTTACAATGCTGTGATAACCAGTGTTTATGCGTTTCTTTTGTAATTACACAAAAACATAAATATTAGAAGACGGAACTAACGAAAGGAAACTAAATAATGAGTCGTTGGACAGAGCCTAGCACGTGAGTTAAAAAAAAAGAAATTCGTGCTAGGAATGGACGCGCGAGTGACAGAATACTGAAAATAAAAAAGAAACAAAAGAAAGATTAATAAGGAGATTTCGAAAAGCTTTAACGTATTATAGTTATAGACATCGGTGTTGGATAAAAATATATTCCTACCTTGAGTAAGTCATTTTTGACAAAAACCACTGATTCATAAATCAAAAGACAAGGTAATGGTAAAATTCCTTGATTAATAAAGAGAGGCTGACAAGAATCACACAACTGGAATTTGCTTATAATTCACAAAATTATTTTTTGTAACCAAAAAGTCTGGGAACTATTAGATGTATTTCCCCAGAATATTATACCGTATCTCGTACAGGAATGAACTCTCACAATATATACACAATAAACAGTTTGAATACTGACTGAATTTGAAAGAATTCTTAACGTGTAGCACAATGAACTTTATTTTGTGTTCAATTAATTTAAATGAACTCAATTATATTAGCACACCTTGAGAACTTCATCAGTTTTTCTTATTACTTCTTGAAAATCATCATGGTTATCATTTAATTGCCATAAATACAAATATGTGTTCATTTCAGATAATGAAGCAGGATCTGGCAGCCCATCACACTTCAGATAAACATTCCACTGAAAAATATATTCAGTACAAAAAATTGTCAATAAACAATTACATAATCTCATCAATTAATTACCAATATGCAATTATATTCTTTCTAAATATACTTCTTCTGAAAGTCGATTGTCCAGTTCCATGTGAGTCATCGATTCAGTGTGGTGTCTAAACATGTTAACAGAAATTTTTAGTTGTTCTATTCTCAGGGCTTGTTCTTCTGTGTCTTGTTTTGCCTTTGTTTCAATTTCTAAGAGATCTCTTTCAATTCGATCCTTTTCTTCTTGAATCAAGCGGTGCCTTAAAAAAAAGGTTCATATTTTTAACTAATATTACACTGTACCTTTCCCTAGGGCAACAGAGTACATTAATTTACATACTACTTGCACATTCATTTACATATAAAATAAAACAGGAATAATGGTTGTAGAATTTAACAAAACGTAAAACTCAACCAAGTGACAATACAAACTAAGAAATTGTTTTGTGGTAAGGTTATACAAATAAAACTTTTTCCACAAGGATTTGATAGAAACAAACTTTTCATTTACAAGCCATTAGGCAATATTGATTTACTCTGTTAATCATGAAGTGATTACATTGGAAAGTTTGAATTATAAAATGTAAAGAAATATAATAAGTTGTATAATTAAGAAGAAACATGGCTGTTGAACATTAATATTTAACAAGAAAACAATACTATGCAAAATCATACAAAAGATAGCCTTGACATTACAATTGGTGCCTACCTTTGGATGTTTGAATGCAGATAATGACCTCAATATAATATTTATTTAAAGACCTAAATTCTATTTTAGACAAGGGAGAAATTATATTTCAAACTGTGGCAAATGTATATTTACTTACAGGAACTTTTCTAAAAGTGCCTCTTCTTATCATATTAAAATATTAGTACTTACTGCATGAATGAATATACTGATGCAAAATTTTAAATAACTCTAAAACATTCACATAAAGGTTTGTTTAATAATATTGCATTAACAAATTATAAATAGAGACAAATGCCGGAATATTAAAATACACTTGTGACTTCTTGATTACTATTGTGTTGCTCACATTAAAAGAAGAAAAGATCAAAAGGAGATTACAGTTGAGAAGCAACAATGTTTTTGTTGTTGTTGTTGTTATTGTTATTATTATATAGTTATAATGTTAATTATATTAAATTACGTTTTCTTGACCATAACTCTGCTGCACACATTACAGGTGGGGAGCACAATGTACATCATAAATTCAATATAAATTTCATATAAATACAATATAAAATTAGTTGATACACAGAAATGTGCGATAACCTTCAGGCCCCACTATCTTATATTCTCAGATGCATTTGCAATGTCAATTGACAGATTGCCAGAAATAAATTACCTTTCTCTTTCCGCTTCTATGCGTTTCTTCTCCGCTTGTTCTGCAGCAAGAAGTGCTTTCTCTCTCTTTGAAAGCTTTTTTTTGGGAGGCTAGAAAGTTAGCAAAAAAATATTTCATGAATTTGTGGAAACGGTTGCAAGTATTAATTTGCATCAAATAAATCTACACTAAATTGCTTATGAAATTGTATAACATAGAATTTTGAACATAAAGAAAGGGAAAATAAGTAATTACCATTTTCTTTGAGGATGAAGTAGTATCTGATGTTTCTTGCAATGGTTGACTTTATGACAGAGGGCTAAAGTAGTATTGAAATGAGATTTAGTATCTATCAAAGAATTTTCCTAAAGCACTAAAAAATGTCCTTCTCTGGCTATATCTTTCAAACCATTATCTTAGAAAGATTCTTTCTTCATCATTCTCGAGGTGAGTTACCTACTTTGATAAATTCTTTTTTTAACAATAGGGAAAGCAAGTTACAATAAACTTAAATGTCCGTGAAGTGTAACACTACACTTTTGAAGAAAAAAGTACAAACTATTCTCCTAACAATAACAAATTTCTCACTCTTAGGAATAAGAAGTCTAATAGATAAATAAATTAAATTCAAAATTAATGTGAAAATATTTCTTAATTTTAGAAGAAAAAAGTTTCAATTTTAGAAGGATTTAAGAAAAGAAAAATGAGGTGGGAAAATGGTGAAAAATGCATCATTGACATATTCCAGAAATTTGTAAAGTTTTCAACAATTTTCTAAATGGTAAAGCATTAAGTGTCATGCAATAAGCAACATGAATAATATTGGATAATGGATAGATATTGAGTGGGTTAAAATGCATTTAAATTTTTACTTCTCTGAATCCTTATCAACAATAAATCACAAATTACTGTAAGTAATGCTCTTTTGAATCAGTTGCCATAGTCACAGAGGCGGCAAGGGCGGCTGCCGCAAAGTACTACTTGTAAATCATGCAATGCTCACATTTCTTTAAATTCAACCACTACTTATTCATGTCGGGCATTCTACTTGTATCCTTCCCTTTCAGTTGGCCCTTAAGTTCTACGAGTCATAGGCGCAAAGTATTTATGTAACACAAAGATGTAATATATACGCGATATTGATTTAATATTCAAATACAAGCAAGCAAGCAAATATAAGCATTTTAACGAGACCAAAACTGTAGACGGAAATCGTATTTTCGGCGACAAAGCTGAGCTTTTGAATCAGTTGCTATGGTAAACTGAGGCGGCAAGCGCGGCTGCCGCAAAGTATTTATATTGACCGCCCGGCCTCAAAAGCACGTTTTGTCTTTTTTCAAACATTTCAAAATAATGGAGCTCCAACAGCACATACTTATTCGTACTATTGGTTTCGTTTAAGTATTATTATATTTCATCTTCTATTCTGCTAACACTTTAGACATCCCTTGAAAACCCCATGCAAATAAAATTATGCAAAAACTACTAATATTTTGAAAAGAGTGTATCAGTACTTGACATTATGTAAAGAAATAATGTCGAGAAATATCATTGCATTTAGACAGAAATTATTATTATTATTATTATTATTATTATTATTATTATTATTATTATTATTATTATTATTATTATTATTATTATTATTATTTCTTTTCTTCTTCTTCTTCTTCTTCTTCTTCTTCTTCTTCTTCTTCTTCTTCTTCTTCTTCTTCTTCTTCTTCTTCTTCTTCTGTCTGCTCTGCGGCACTATAGTTTAGCCCAATATCTTCGGTCTCCTGCTTTTCTTCTCCACCTTTTCACTCTTAGGCTCCTCATATCTTCTTTCGCCCCATCATTCCATCTTAACCTCGGCCTACCTCTATCAAGACGAGCTCAATTGTGCAGTTTTGTGTACGCACGCACGAAAGGTGCAACAAGGTTCCTACCCTTGTGGGCATCTACACTCAATCCTGCAACACAAAGAAAAACAGAGGGCCAAAATTTACTTTAGCCAACTGGCGCGCGCATTGCGTTAGCAGAAATACAAAGTTTATGTATCAAGTCTCATTTCACTGTTTCAGATTACTCTTACTCCAGGAAGAGCGTAGGTCGCCTATACTTCAATCATTGGTCGGGTTGGTATAAGGCGATCTCGGAAATGAGAGAGTTTTTCGAGTCAACTGCTTTTTCGAAAAATTTTGAAACAAATTTTTGACATGATTAATCAGCAGTGGCATTAATCACGATGTGACTCATATATTGGAATGTACCTGTGGGTGCAGAGGGCGGCCCTTAGGTTTTCACTTTCAACTACTTGCAGCTTTTTTAATGAGTATTTGCTGCTAGTGCCCAGCTGGGGAATGCGTAGTCTATTTGCGGCCTAATAATTGCTTTATAAAGCGTGAGGCAGTCAAACTGCTCTTTATTTATAAGAGAATTATCTGTATCAAATTTGAGAATTCTGTTTAGAATGAGCTTTTCACATAATTTTCCGAGCGTGTTAAGTAGGCTTATTGGCCTGTACCACTAGGGCAATTGCGGACTTTTCTCTTGTTCATGAAAAGTTAACACATGCGCGTACTTCCACTGATTCAGGAAGTGCTGAAACACAAATATAGCATTAAACAAAGCGACCAAAGACACTATGGCCTGCTGCGGCAGCTTCTTGAGGACGTCAGAGATGCCGTCGGGACAAGAGTTTCTTCAGCCTCCAGCTCCGTGAAGGCGGCTTTGACTTCTGTTTCTGTTGTGAAACTCGGCTCGTCGGAGGGCGCGTGCACTGCCGCCGTTACCGTTTGTTGTACTTCGACAACGTGCGGTTTTGGCGGCGCCTCCTCGACCCGCTGGAACTGAGATTCTCGAGCATTAGCAGGGAGCTCCGCTTTTGCCTCGTTCGATTCTGCGTTCTTTCTTGTGCTGGTCTGAAGCGGCGGAACTGAAATTGGAGTTGTAGAAAGCATGCGAGAGATTTTACACAGCGAGTTATCTTCAGGTTTGAGGCCTGATAACAATTTATCCCATTTCCGATTGCGGTATTCCGCTAGTTCGATTTCCACTTTACGTTTCAATCGATTTAGCTCCCGCTCATCATTTATTCACCGATTGCTTCTCGGCTGCTGCGTTGAGGCTGTCAGTCTCAGCTTGGGCGAATCGTAAAGCTCCAGCTTCCATCTGCTGCGGCCGTCACAGAGCGGGCGCGTCCCGAACGCAGCTCCGCCTGCAATCGCTTGCAATGAGGCGCCGCATCTGCGCCGTAGACGCAGCAGACAGCGGCAGGCCGCCGAGTCTCGCTATCACTGGAAAGGGGTCAGAGGAAAGCTCAAATATTGTCAGTGTAGGAAGGCAATGGATTTTTTGCCAGTATCAATAGTACAATATCTAAATCACCGGGCTTGTCGTTTCTTTGAAAAGGGTAATAGGTAGGTGCCGTGGGATCGTAAATCTCGCAGCCGTTTGCATCAGCAATTTGCTTTCGGCTTACGGCCGCGAGGGCAGGTGATGTGGGAACCCCATGTCGTGTGTTTGGCATTAAAACCGCCTGCCACGAGTGTTGTGGTTGTGTTTGCCACAATTAGTTTTGCAAAATCTGCAGCTAGAAGGGCGCACGTGTCCGCGGAGCGGTCGGGACGAGCGTAGATAGAAATGAGACGCAGCGGCCCGCGTTCCGCCTGGACGACAGCAGCAGGGGCCTCGGCGTGCTGCAGCTGCGGGAGAACTGAGACGCTGCGTCCTATTCCAATTGCTGTGGCGCCTCCTCTGTCGGCGTCAGTCACTTCGCTGCTTGTGTTGCTCTGTCGTTTATGTAGCAGATGTAACCTGGAATAGGGAGAGAAAGATTCGGGTTAAGCCACGTCTCTCCCAACATCATTAGAGAAATATTGTACTGAGCGAGAAAACTGTGCCGTTTGGCTGCTTCGCTCGCGTGCGGATGCCGTCGCAGTCCCGAAGTGCCACGAGCGCTGGTCATTACTTAAGGCATCGGGAGAGGCGTGGTGGGGGCGACGAAGCGCGTCGCGACGCGTCGCGGCCGTCGGCTGGCGCTCCCGGGCGGCGCGATCGTCCGAGTATGGACGCTCGCGATACACCTCCACCCGACTGAACACATCTCAGTTCATTTTCTATTTTTGCATGCAGCCCCCTCATCAATTAAAGGTATCAGCCGAGAGAAAATTCATTTCTAAATACAGAGATTCAAAGCAAACAAGAACATGTCCACGAGTGAATTTCAATCAGATGATATGGCCGATCAACCAATAGGAGGGCTACTCTTTTGTCACATGACGTACAAAAGGCAAATCAAATTTATGCAGCAGAAGTGCAAAAGAAGTTTCATCTGCAAAAACAGAGTGCAACAGAAATTTTATCTGCACTGTTACTTTTCTTGCAATTCATGGAGTGTATTGTAAACTCGAGATTGAAACTGCTCTGTGATGCGGAAGGCATAATAAGAATATGATACTTATTCACACATTAATGTATTATTTAGGTACATTGAAGGGATTGCGATTACCTATCCAGTTCGAGGACATAGTTTCCTTTCAGCTAATAGAGTCTTTGGTGAAGTGGAGAAGTCGCTTAGAAAAGACCCAACCATAGCAACGAAACAAGAGTACTATAGTTTGTATGAGATGGTGAAGTACGAAAGCTAGGTGAAAATTGGTCACCGATTGATGTTAAAAGTTTATCCCAACGCTTTAGAAACATTGAGACGATCTCTGAAAAAAAAGGGAATTTACGTTAAGAGAGAGCAAAGCACCAACAATTATAATCATGAAATGACGTTTGTAAAACTTAAGGCAGCACATTTCAGATTTGAAAGTGACTTTGAAACATACAAAAGTCTTCAGAAAAAGGGCTGGCCATCTGAAACATGCGGCATTTCGCGTCTTTCTCGGTCGGACAGGCTCTCACCCGCCAAGAAATAAAAACTGAGGTATATGTAGGAGGACGACTGGGGAAAATATTTATCCTGGCATTAAACCATTTTGCAGGAAGATGCGAGTAATGACAAATATGATGATGATGATGCTGATGATAATGATGATGAATGGAGATCTAATGAATAAGACTGTTTGGAACCTGATGTTGGACTGTATATTTAAAATTGTTTCTGATGTCTTGAAAGTCATCTTTATTGTATTATTTTAACAATAAAGAAAAAAGTGAATATTAAGGTATTTTCTTACAAAAGCAAACATATCCATTGCACGCTCAGTCAAAAGATTATATGTTCATTAAATCGAATCAAATAAGAACATGTCAGTTTTTACTTTCTCTCACTAACGTAAGAAGAGAAAGCATTATAATTGTGCGACGGAAAACGGCGAATTTAATCACAAAACCTCTTATTGCCGCCCCCTGGTAAGAAAAAGTGGATTAATCCAGAAGCTAAATATAGAAAACAAAATTCCTCTAAAACGAGTAGCCATAATCCATGTTTGTGCGTCCCTCATATCGAAAAATCGATAGACGGCAAAAGTCTGTCTGTCTGACCGTCTGTGCACAACGCAAGCGCATAAATCGTTAGTCGATTTACTCCAAAATTGATATTCCCCAATCGTTCCCCGTTTCATGTAAAGTACCCTGCAAATTCCTCAATTTTGGAGGGTACTTTCCATGAAACCCCCGGGACTTTTCAAAAAAATGGCTCCAAATTTCTTGATTAAATTTGGTTGTTGAACAGTGCAAAGGACATTTAAGAGAATGGTGCAGGTCTCATTCTCGTTGACATTTCCGATTTTTTGAAAATTGGAAAAATAATTTTTTAAACTTCAAAATTGTAGATAGAGTTGTTTGTCTCAGAGAAAGTCTATTGTACAAAATTGGCTCTTTAAAAAAGGACATGTACTATTTTTTTAAAAAAAGACCAGTTTTTGCGTTATTTTTTATTGAAATGTAACTAAATTTTTAACTCGAAATCCGCTCCACATTTTTTTCTTTAAATTTTCTTCACTTGTATAATAAGAGAAATAAAAATATGGTGGTATACATATTTTCGGGAATTGCTCGGTTTTTTTGAAAATTAAAAAATCATATTGAAGCTGAAAATTGAAGATAGATATTTTTGCCTCAAAGTTTGTTGTACAAAATTAGCTATTCAAAAAAATATTATATACAATTTAAAAACAACAACTAGTTTTTGCGTATTTTGCGATTGAAATTTACAAAAAAAGTCTCAAAAACCGCTCCAATTTTTTTCTTTAAATTTTCTTCACATATGTAATAAGGAACGGTAAGAAATATGGCACTAGTCTAATTTCAAAACTACAAAATTGAAGATGCAGATTTTTCCCTAAAGGGACTAGCACCATATTTTCCGTTTCTTATAACATATGTGGAGAAAATTTAAAACAAATATTTGGAGCTGTTTCTGAGAACAAATTTTAAAAAAATATTGCCCATATTCCGCGCAAAGTTACACGAAAACTCAGTTTCAAAAGTATAATTTTAAAAATAGTGCCATTTTTTAGATGCCCCATTCGTCATGTAAAGAACCACCAAAAATTAAAATATTGGCTTTTAATTTCAGGGACCGCAACAAATAGGCTGAACGATTTATGCGTATGCTTGGTGCACAGACAGGCGGCCATTTTGAAGTCAATCGATTTTTCGGTATCAAGGACGCACAAAACATGGATATTGGAGTAAAAATCCTAATAACACATTTCCAGCCACACTAAAATACACATTTCCACCGATTTGTGTACAATAATGCATTTGTGAGTGGATGTGCTGTAAGTGACTTCCCATGAGGTTGTTCGAAGGCACAAAACATTTCTGTGAAAAAGAGCTTCGAATTTCGCATTTACAGTAACGCTTAAACGCCATTTTCTTAAATACGACTTCAAATTGTTCAACAAAAATTTCCATATAGGAGAAGGTTTTGTAATTTATAATATTCTTAAAGCAATATTTTGGTTCTACTATAAGAAAACCGAAAAATTGGGGAAAAAACTTTTAAAAATGTAATTTAGGTGGCGATCGATAGCAGGTGGTAAGACGATGGGGCAAGACCGTAGAGCCAGTTGTGGCTAACGGTTATACTTCTTTTAATTTGTAGTTGGGCATGAAAGGTCATCAGCTGTGAAGCTGTGTTGCCACACACTCGAGGTGCGTCAAGCTGGAACAGCCATGTCAGCACCCCGTAATGAAACATTTCAAATTATTTATTGGTAATTAATTGCCACAATTTGGAATTAATGGGCCGTATCTTCGCAGCGAAAACGGGTGTGAGCTGGGAACCGGCACACACATAAGTTAAATTCGGGCCATAGCTCGATGGAAACCTTCAGATAATTTATTTTTATTTAAATGCTAATAAATTGCTACAATTTGGAATTGGAAGAATTATTTCAAGTTGAAAAAACTGTCACGTATAAACACAATATTGCTAATGCACTAACTCTAATTATAAATGAATATAGTAACCAAACGTACTAATTAATCATTATTGCAGTCTAAATGCAAGAGCAATATCAATAGCAAACTCAGCCTAAGCGCTGATAATAAGATGGCATAGTACCGAACGTCGAGGGATAGCCGCAACTGAACGCTGGTGATCATGCGACATCTAGCGGCACACCGAGAAACATGCGAAACTCGTGAGATACGCAACTTCTGTGATTTTCGCAACTTTGTCCCTGACAGATATCAGCTGTTGACCATAGTGACGTTCAAGATCCCGATTGGATGAAACTGGCAACAGCTGATATCTGCCAGGGACACAGTTGAATAAATCGCAGTGTAGGAAGTTTGGCACGCCATAGCGGACAGCAGTGTCAATCTTCTGTGAATGCGCAGATGCACTAAAGTGATTAGAAACTTGAATTGCGCATCCGCAGAAGATCGATAGCAGAGAGTATATATCGAAAGTGCCTTTACGTTCGAGGGTGTTCAAACTCCTTATTCCACCGTGAAGACAGCACGCGCCAAGAAATAAAAATCCAAGTATAGAGCGCCACATTTTGGAAAATTGGAACTCGTTGGCGGCACTTGAATTTGTGCGTGATGCGTGCAGGATGCGTGTGAAACCAATCAAGAAAAGAACGCTGGACTTGATGTGACCATTATCGTTAATGTTATGTAATCGTTATAGGCACGATAATCGTACGTAGTAATTGCTGCTTTCGTGCACAGCATGATTGTGTGATTTGTGCAGCGAATATCATTTATTCATTTTGATGGCGACTTTACCCGGCGAAGTGTCCGTGAAAGTTCTTTTGTTTGCTCAAGCACGCGAATTAAGCGGTTTGAAAGAAGATTCCTTGAAATTAACATCCCCGATTCCGTACGCAAACCTTATAGATTTAATCATAAAAACATTCTCTTTGGACTCTCTCAAAGGAAACATTGTATTGGCCCATAATCAGGAATATGCGAGTTCTAATGATGTTTTATGTTTAAAAAACGGTGACGAAATTGCTGTCATTCCGCCATTAAGTGGTGGTTAATTATCTTAAAGTGACAAGATTGTTTGTAAAAATTTGATACCAAATTTGTGATGCACATTCTCTATTTTCCTACCAGAAAATTATGTAACTGGTGATGGCTAATTTAGAAATTGAGGTTACGGTATCCTCTTTTATATATGTTTTGTGTGAAGAAATTTTCTCAATGTGATAAGTGTATTTCATAGAATTTTTCTTTGTGTTCGATATACAAGATTTGTAGAATTTCTTTTGTGGATATATTTTGTTTAATTTTAATTTTCGTTTAATGTCTTTTGTTCTACAGTTATCATGGAAGTTAATATTCTTGATTGCAATATAAATGTCAAACAATTATATGAAAAAATATCAAAATGTGCCACTGGTGCTGTGTCCTTGTTTGTAGGAAACAGGAATGATACATTTGAGAAGTCTGTATTGAGCACTGTTACAGGTCACTCTCGTAATCAAGTGATAAATGCATTTTTAATCGAAGTTTGCAGGGAAGTAAATGAAAAACATCATGTCAAGAAAATAATTGTTAATTGTTGGTTAGATGCTTCTGACAATGAACCATGTTTAGCTATAGCTTGTTTAGCCTCTACTTATCACGTAGCTTCAGAAGGAATAAATACAGCTATTGAGTTAATCATTGGAAGGAGACAAAAACTTTATTGTGATGATCATGTTGATGTAGTTCCGGCAGACTTGATTCAAGTTAAAGCTTCAAGTTCAGAAATAAATCTGCGAATAAATTCATTTATCCAAAGAAGAAGAGAACAAGTTAATAAAGACAACATTCGTGACTTTTGCATCAATAAATTTCCTTTAGATGAAACCTCATGTGCCAGAGTTAATGCAGTCAAGATTCACAGAAAAGATTGCAAAAGTCATTTGCGAGTCAGGAAGGTGTTCAATGTGTGTGGTCCTCAGACTCAAAATACTATGAATGAAGCATTTAATCAATTAGGTGATGATGCTACAAGTGAAGAAGGATGCGCTAAGAAAAGAAGATTGGAAAACAGAGGCAGAGGGAAAACGGTTATGACCCATCCAAGTGATAACAAAGAATTTGCATTGAATGAAAGGCTAAGAAATATTGAAGAACATCTTGGTTTTGATGCTAATACTTCCTCTGATGTGCTTGAACGCCTAAAAAAAATAGAAGATAAAATTTTGTATTTAGAAGGATTATCACCAGAATATTTCGAGTTTCGGGAAAGAAAGTCTAAAAATGAATCTAAATTGATTCATAAAACCCAAACAAAAGTATCTTATTCATCTAGTGAATTATCTCAGAAAATTAAAGATTTAGAGGCTAATATGGATTTGGGAAAAGTATAATTATAATGGAGTAGTTACATGTGTTGTAAAAATAATCCATACTTTGATGAATAAAACTATGCGATTGATTTATAAAGGCTGTTCTACTAACTAGCAGATTTGTTTGTGTTTGCCCTGGTGATATGGATTACTAAGAAATGTTATGTTGTGTCCTTGTTTTATTATTTGTTATTGTGACATACGTTTACTGATGAGATATTGTAGAGTTCTTCTTTTAGTATTTTGTTTATTAGCTAGTACATGATGTGTATAGAGAACGTTCAAATAAAGAAAAATCGTAAATAAATGTACAAGAAATGTGTTGGTCAGTGAAAGTTTTTAAAATTACCCAACTAGTAATGTTTTGCTTAAGCAAATTTAATAGGCAGTACACTCAGATGTAATTATAGTGACTTCTGATGTTTCATCAGCAGGACATGTTTATCCATATGGGAGCTTTGTTACAACTTCATTTTTTGGACTGAAGCTCCCAAATGGATAACGGCGTTGATCAAACTTCGGAAGACAACACAATTAAATCAGAGATTAGGGAAGGAAAACTAACCAAAAAAATAGAGTATTATAAATAATGTAAGTCTCTTTTATTACATTGATGATAATATACCTCCATTGTCATCGGAGATAAATTACTGTATAAACGTTTTTGATTTTTTAACCGGGTAATGTTCAGTGCACTTTCGCGTCAAGATACATATTTTTTTTATGATTGTTGCACTCTTATTTCCTGCAAGTTAGTTGCTTATCATTCCAAGACATTTATTGAATACTGAAGGTTCATATTTTGCCACAATTAATTTGAATAAATGTACAAGAAATTTGTTGTCAGTGAGAGTTAAAATTACTTAACTCTGAAATAGTAAATTGTGTAACTCTTCTTGGGTATTGTTTAATGATGCTTGAGTCAGCATGTCATTAATCATATAATTACCAATATAAATCAGAAAAACTACATCATACAATGAAGACTTTCATGTTTAAGGGACAAATAATTGTCTTTCTGATCTATAAAGCTTGTAAAGGAAATACGAGTGTAATTCTATATAAGAGACTGCAGGCTGAAATTTTTGATAACTTAAAAAATCACTTGAATTACCTATAAACAAGACTGAAGAACACACTGAATAGAATATAAATTATAAATAGACTAATTTTATAAACGCCTAAATTCTACATGTCCAAAAACTAGAAATAACCCCCAAATATTAAATTTGAATTTATACTTAAAATGATTAAAATCAGAGCACAAATGAAACAATTAATGTTTGCTAAATAAAGTAATTTCAGGTACTGTATAAAAATTGCTAATCATTAGATAGAAAAGAATTAAGCACTTCTAAGGCAAAATAGAATAAATAGCAAAATATAAAATGTTTAAACAAGGACCCCTTTTGGAATGCTTTACTGCTAATCAATAGACATCCATCTCAAATATATGTTTTCCCAGAATATTATGCCATTTTGGAGATGAGAATGCACATTTCCAAAATAACACAGCAACAGGGTGGTTACTTCCTGGATAACACGGAAATATGAGAAAAATCAGGGAATTCGTGGAAGAATCTTTCAGAGGTTGGAGAAAATTTTGAGGTATTTTTCCTAAAAAATGCAACAGCATTATTTTTTGTTTTGTCAGTCTGAGGGACTGCCATTTGATCTTTCTCCTTCTGTACTAGGCCTTGCTGGGATGGATGTTGATATAGAGACCCTCACACACACGCACAAACACAATCTGGTACCTGGAGAATCTCCTTGGCCCATGTTGGCCAGCCATTCTGCTGAGGTAATGCATGACAGTTTGTATAAATCAAGTATGGGGACAGATTATGGTTGAATGTTTACCAGAGATGGAATATTGGAAACAGTGAAAAGAGCCTTCACACCACAAACACATAATGAAAATACGCATTCCTTATGTGGGATTTAAAATGCAGCCTTTGGAGAAATACATCCTTGAGCACAGCTGTTCCAGTTGCCTGCGTCACCAGGCAAATAAAATATTTTTATACAGCATTTCATAAGTAAAGAGATTTATTTTTAAAATAAAAAAAAGCTTGAATAACATACAAAAATAATATCATGAACAATCAATTTGCAATGTTGCAAAAGCTTTGGTTCATCTCATGTTTGTACAATGGTATTCAGAAAATATCGTACCACTCTACAGTTTCATGTTTGAAAATAATATTCAAATGTTCAGTTGTGAATGACAGGCTAGTAATATTGTCTTACACAAATTATTCTAGTAAGATTGACTGCTTCATGTTTACACTAACACATGTCTTTTACTTTTGGTTTAGAGTAAGGATGTCAAACTTTTTTCAGTTGAAGGCTGTATGGAGAACATGTTACCTAAACGACATGCAACATAAATTTATACTTTCTTTTTTGATTTCCAAACTTCATAATTATTTTTAATATTTCATGAGAGAATTAAAAATGGGAGTAATAAATAATATGCATTGTTTTACTATGAGAAATGATAACCAAATTATAAATGGAAAGTAGGTTCAATAGTCGACTGAATACTAACAGTCAGTCACTCTTTTGTAACAAAATTTCAACTCCTTCCATTTATCAGTTCAGATCAAGACCTCAAGATAAAAATTGATATCTTAATTGTGGTGGAACATTTATTTTCAGTTACTGGACATAGTCAATGTAAAAAATATACAACATGAATCAGCAGTTTGACATCCTTGGTTCAGAGACATTAGAATTCATTCTCTTTGATGTTCAAAGAAACACATAGTTAAATGCAATACATAACTTGAAGGATTTGCACAATTTTGAATTTAAATTTTAGTTGTCTATAAAACTTTATAATTTTAAAATGATTTAAAAAACATAAAAAATACAATTACATTATTTATGTTGAAGCAAATTGAGAAATCAATAGGACTGTATACAAAAAAAAAAAAAGGATTATAGCAAACTAGCAGAAACTAACAGACGTAATGCTGTCCCTCCCTCCCTTTCTCTGTCAGTGTCACTTTGTCTATGTCTCTGTCTCTCTCCTGCAATGCCCATACTGTCCTCACCCTGCATCACGCAACAACAATGAAACCCAGGTGGAAGTGATATAGAATGGAAATTGAATTAATATGAAGCACCATCTTGTGCTGCAGCGCCACCTAGTGGAGTTACAACAAAATGAACAGCATAAAAATCTCCATTAAAAAACATAGATATGCCAAGGGAGATTGATCAAACAATGTGGAGTTCATAGATCTTTGGTACATTAACAACATCCATTTTTATATACTTAGTTAACAACTTAATACATCTCATGAAGCTTCTATCACATTCACATAAATAAAAGCTTTGTCATAGTAACTTTATTTCATCTTTTTGGGCACCTACTTTCATCCTGTTTTCCAAAGAATTTTGCTGCTATACTGAAATGAAATGCTTGGATTTATTATATTTTGGTCAGAGGACACAGTCTGCTGCCCAACAAATTTTACAATATGAAACAACAACACACAACTCAATTAGATTTCTGTACTTCCTTAAAGAAATTTTTCTTTGTTTTTGAGTAAGGGCATTAGCCTTCAGCGCACTCTCACTCTTTTAACCATAGGTACAGAATATACAATATTGAGGAAACTGTTACTTACTAGTGTTACAGCTCTCATAAAATTATCTATGTGAATTTTTAAAGAACTCCTCATTCTTTCAGTGAACAGTTTTTCATGGTGATTAGGAGATTCATCTAGACTTTGCCTGGAATGATTCATGTAAGTGTACATAAAACAGGAAGGTTGTTGGGAAATAGTGTAAATTGAATGAAATTTCCCAACAGGAATTTGAATGCTTTTTCCCACTTCAAGAGTATAATTTTTCTTCATATTATTATCATCATCATCATCATTATCTCCATTTTCATCTTGTACAATTACTTCTCCTTCCAAAACAGTGAAAGTGACATTTGAGAGTTCAGGATTAATGTAATTTTCAAGATGAAGTCCTGTAGAAGGATAAAGAAGGCTCATAACCATATGATTTCAATTATACCTTAGAATATTATAGTAATTTCTTACCAGGAAAGTCAGCCACAAATAGAACATCACTGTAATTGGACCAAGCATATATTTCTGCCTCCAACTTCTCCATAGTTTGGCGCCATGAACTGAATTCAGTTAATAAAGGCATGAGCCAAGATGTCTTATTGAAAGGAGACCATTCTGCTTTCAATAAATCCACTGTTGGGTCAAACATTCGTTGTTGGAAACGTCCATTTAACGATGTCCATACATCAATATAAATTGAGATATTTTCACTGCTAATATAATCATTTATTTTTTCATTTCTCTTTCTTTCCTCAAGTAAATTTCTCTTCAGGCATTGACCATACTGCTTAAGCATATCAGCATGTTTAGTCCAACGATCGTTATGTACCCAAGCCTGCAAAATAATCATTTATTTTATAAGTGAACTAGGCATATGCTTAGGATCCACTACAATTTTTTAATGAAACTTCACTCCTACTTTGAATTCATACAGGGTACCTCCAGATAAGATGGTAAAAAGTTCCCCTAAACCAAATGACATGAGTAGTTAAACTATAATTCTAGCATAGAAATAATGTACCTATTTGAAAGGTTTCTTAGCCCTCATAGTTTCCATGCCCATTTACACCTAAACCCGTTTTTGTTTTTTTTTAAATTTTTCTTCAACTTAACACTTTTATCTGACTGAAAAAATATGAAAAATAAGAAAATAATTTATATTCTCAGAAAAATATTGTCTTAGAATTCTGGGACAGGCTCAAAAACAATCTCAAATGATCCACAAATTGTAGGTTTTTTCGACTACTGGGCTGTAGTTTAGGTTTCTAGGTTAGTTAAAGGTTTCTAATCCTTTATAGCATATCATACGCAAAGGGAAGATGATGGTTTCTTATAAACTGTCAAAATTTTCGTCACAAAACCATGTAAGTGAATTGAACAGATTAGAAAAGAAAACATATTTGCAAATTTAACATACATAAAAAAATATAACATACAAAAATAATATTGTTACAACACACATTATAATCGCGCATAACTCGGAATTGATTGCCCTTTAAACCGGGTTTGCACGTCCCATGGAGAAGTGACTTTTTATGAGGTGCAAATTCTGACAGACGACGTGTTTTAGGAGACGGGTATATGATAAATGGAGAAATGACGAGGGGCAGTTCGGACGCAGTTGAGGGATAAATGCGGGACAGTGTTGACCAAGATTATGTGACAATATTGTTTCCTCATAAACTGCCAAAATCGGCTTCTGCTCTTTTCTGTCCACCCATGCTATGGAGTGGGGGCACCCAGAAGAATTAAATGTGCAAAATTGAAAAAGAACGATCCAAAAGGTCATATTTTGTAGAATACTACTGCCTAAGAACATAATCCGGCTCAAACTGTCCCCCTTCATTTCCCTGCTTGTGCTTAATCTAAATCTTTCCAAGTCCAATTATTTTAAGCCCTCTTTTCCTCCTTTCCTCTTTTCTTCATGTCTTTGTTACATTGCATTAATACAGTACGTACAAGTTAGTGAAATGGGAGAATATTTTAAAATAAAACAAACAAA
Organism: Gryllus longicercus; assembly: GCA_038098605.1. Lineage (NCBI taxonomy): Eukaryota > Metazoa > Arthropoda > Insecta > Orthoptera > Gryllidae > Gryllus > Gryllus longicercus. Next base: position 2,660,061 of record JAZDUA010000121.1, on the reverse strand, counting down.
GAAAAAGGAAAACAATCTTTTGGGGTAGTTAACATTTGGGGTAATTAACTTAAAGTTATTGACTGCCTGTCCTTAACAAGTAAGGCCATTTCTCTATAAAGTAGTATAAATAAAGGATACGCAAACATCTACTTCAATAAAAAGGAATGGTTAGTAATAAATTTTTGCTATCAGAAATGAATATTATCACTAAGCACATATGAATAAAATATTTCAAACTTTGGTTATTATGAATAATATATTCAAAGTTATGGTTATTATGAGAAAAATGGAGTACTTGCCTCTGAGTCAAGAAAGTGTTCCTTTCCAGTTTCATTATCAACTACTTTCACAATCACCAGTATAGTATCCCATGAGTGAACCATCATATCCCATGAATATCCATAAAGTCCATTAGTCCAGTTGTTGTAGCCCTTTCACATACAAACATTAGTAATATATAATACAAAATTGAATATAATTGTATGTTTTTATATTGCATTTTTGTAACATTTTTTATTACGTATTTATTTATTTCACATATGTGCAGTTGAGAGAAAAGCCACATCCAGTGTTCAGAAGCAAAGCAAGGGATTGCCTCTTAATGCAAGGGGGACTATTAGCTCAATCAAGAAAATTTGAACAGAAAACTCGATCATATGATGATCACTGGTCTCAAAAGTGTACAATAGTTCTCATAGACATATTCAGTCTTTTACAATTATACAATATAAAGATAACTAATGCATCAGTATCTTTATTATAAAATGAACATTATTTTAATTTTGATACCCATACAGTCTCTAATTGTACAAAACTAGTTATGCCTTAGAAAAGAATTTACCAGGTGCCTATAAGACAATTACATCCACTGACATGGAAAGATAAATTAAGTAAGAGGGTAAAAAGAAATTTGTATAAGACGTTGTTGAGAATATTGTCCTTTATGGATCTGAGGTATGGGAAGTAACAAGAAAGAGTGTTAAGAAAGAAGAAAAAAAGACAATAATTAAAATGGACTTCTGGCACCCAAGTTGCGAACTGCCTTAAATGAATAAAGTTAAGAACGAAGCAATTAAATGTAAAGTGAAAGTAAGATTATATAATTAACACCCTAGAAGTGAAAACACTAAAATGGTATGGGTACATGCAAAGAATCAACAACAAAAATTGACCGAAAATATTGTGAAAATGGCAACTTGCTACCCATTGAAAAAGACGAAGCCGTAGACTTACATGGATAGAAGAGGCAATGGGTGAAAAGAAGATTGAATAAAAAAGACTACACAGACAGAGATATGAAAGTAGAGATGTGAGAGACACCCTAGGATATGATGAACCTTCTACACGTGTACTTTTTATGTGTTGAAAACAATGTGTTAAATTTAAAAGGCATGTTGTTGTGAATTACTCTTATTGCAATAAGAATTTCAAAGTTAGGAATTTTCAAAGGTCTTCTAGATTTCTCAATTTTTTCTCAAAGATATCATAAATTAAATAATGTGTCAATGACGGAAAACATAGAAACAATGTCAAGTGATACCATTATGAAGTTATTGGGAATACGTATTTCACATACTTCATTTATAGGCAAATATATATATATATATATATATATATATATATATATATATATATATATATATATATATATATATATATATATATATATATATATATATATATATATATATATATATATATATATATATATATATATATATATATAGATAAATATAGACTCATATAAAAAGAAGAAAAAGTTTTTAAGGAATTTTAATTTGAGTAAGTATGATATTAGATTAAAAATTCTTACTGAATTATATTATATTAAAGACTATTTCAAAATGGAGAACAGAGGTAGAATGACTGCACAATGCACTGGAGAAAATGTGAACGAATTTGTCAAAGCACATTGTAATAGGGATTCAGAATGAACTGAAAGTAATATAGAGGAAGTGAGTACTCATGTTGAGGAAAATTTACAGGATGAAATAGAACTGCGGAATAATAATAATAAAAATGTCAATGATAATGTTAATGTGAGAGCTTCCATTTGTAATAACAGAGGTAGTGAAGATATACTTCAATTATTACTGCAAAATATCAAGAAATTGGATCAAAAATTAGATAAAGCAGATCAAAAATCAGATAAACAATTTCAATCACATTGGGTTTTGATCTCTGGTAATTTGATTTAGTAAGCAGTTAGCATAACCACGACTACACACTTCTGCATTAGCATAACTTTAAAACAAAGTTGCAATTATTGAAAACTCAGAGGTTTTGATAACAATCAAACAAGTCAAACTCAAAAAATGAAGAAAAATTCAGATTGCTAAAATCTTGTTTAAGAAATTTGTAAGTCTATCACTATTTCATTCAAAATTACAAGAATACTACTAATTTTCCACATTTTACTGGACATTATTTAAAGTTCTAATTTAAAGTAACAGATTTATTAAGAAAAAGTCTATCTTCAGTATCTCTGAGAAAATTTTAAACTTTTGAAATTTTCAAAACTTTAGAGAATTTCATGATAATCAGGCCTATGCCATTTTTATCTGATTACTTTGCTCTATCTGAAAAAAAAGTCAAGCCATTTTTTAGGCTGTTTTTTACATTACTTTCATGCAAAATTAGGTAAAAACTGCTCATATTTTGAAAACAATTCCATATTAAAGATCTATTTTCAAAGAACTGATTTCATTATTAAAGCAATATCACAATTGAAGGAAGGTTTAACTTTCGAAATTGTTGACAATTAAGAGAATTCAACGAAAATAGGATTTGTGTCATTTTTATAAGCACATTTTGCTCAACCCAAGAAAAAAATTTGAGAGCAATTTTCAAGAAAATTTTGAAAATGTCCTTGAATCTTAATGTAAAATATACATAAAAATCAAATATCTATTGCAAATTCAAGGGGCTGTGATATCTGCCAAACTGATCATGGAATATCAATTTTAGCAATATTTAAACTCCTGTTACCTTCAACATTTTTAAATCCTTTGGAAACTGGTTTGAAAATAAAATGAAATCTACTATTTCTTCATTAAAGACCTAATAGTGTTGAACTTTTCTTGATTGAGTGCTACAAATCCTCAATTCCAAAGAGCCTTATTGCATGTTAAAACAAATGCCTGTTTGTGTGTTTCTACTATTATTCCCCAACAGTATAAAATTTTCTTTTTAAAAATGTATTTATTTAAACAGCTAGGTCATCTACCAATCACCGTAGCATTTAACTTTGGGGTAACGATGTGGTAGCATACTAACAACATACACAAACATCCATGTCCAGGATGGAGTTCGAACCTGCAACCCTTGAAGCTAGGCAGCTACAGCCCTTCAGCCTTCATGATCTTGGCTATCCAGGCAGGTAGGTTGGTTGGTTGGTTGGTTGGTTCGTTGTTAGTGCTTCTGTGTGTGTCAACTACTGATGGTATTAGTCCCATAAGTGTGGAGCACGTGCTTTTTCTCTCAAGCAGTAGCAGTGAATTTCCCCTGCTGGATGGCGAGATCCAGTGGCAACATACCATCAGCTAGGATTTCCGCCAACCAGGTATTTCCCACCAGCGGGGCGCCGCCCCAGCCTGAACAAGCTCTAAGCTCCTGACTGGTTTCCCGGCATTTGTGGAGTGGAGTGCATGTAGGTGGAAGTGTGTGTAACGGGTGAGGATAGGACAAGGAAGAGGAAGAAAAGATAGCGCGTGTCCTTGGCTGTTTGTGAGGGTACAGCCCCGGCATTCGCCAGGTGTTGATCAGAGAAACCACAGAAAACTACCATTCAGAGCAGCCAGCCTCTAGTACTTTCCCTAACAGCGACTGAATTTGACCTAGCTGGCAAACTAGTGGCGAAAATCTTGACACTCACTGTAGGGGCTCAAACCTAAGATTTCCCTATCAGAGGTACTGCAGTAAAATCAGTTGAGGAACTGAGACACCTCTCCCGGACCCAGGCTGGCAGCATAAAATGATTATACTCATGACAAATATAAATGTTACAAATTATTACCAATTTGTTCTTAGTTTTTCAAAAACCATCAAATACGAAAAACAAATTTTGCAGGAAAGCTTTATGGCCTGAGTGGCTTTATTCGTAAAGAAACTTAATAACATTTCAAAAACAATTAGCATAAAAAATATACTTTTGCATACAAGCATGGACTCTAATGATAAGAAAATTAAAACCTTGAGTAACATCTACTAGCCATAAAATGTTGCACTAAAATAGTTCAGAAAAATATTACTTCAGAATGAAATAACAATATCTAACCCTATAGAAATTGGGAACGTGAAGCTTCCATGAGATTGGACATAAAATTTTCACCACTCTTGTTATGAGAAAAATTGTCTGTCTCAACTCCCAAGAAAAGACATGTATGCTAAACCATAGAAAGAAATTCAAATTCAAAATCATTGAATGCATTTTATATCATTCAAAAATTCATTGTGTCTTACTTTTGTTATGAAATGTGAATATGGTAAAAATGCTTGCAGGCCAACATGACAAAACAGTAAAGAGGCAAGGAAATGATGTTTCCATGTTAATTGTGAATGACCAGATCCTCTTTTCTTCACGTTTCTATCTGAAAGTAAAAGTTGAGAAGTAATAGTCGCAGCAGTAATAAATAATAATAATAATAATAATAATAATAATAATAATAATAACAACAACAACAACACATAAATTATAAAAAAATTAACACAAACATTTGTGAAAAGTAAAAATAATTTATTTTATACAAATTCTCTACATTTCAAAAATCAATTAAATTAGCAAAACTCACCATTTTTAGAAGTATCCGAGATGTCTGTATAAATGCAATTCTTATTTTCATAAAGAATTGTTTGGTCAGAATTCTTCCACAATTTATGTTTTAAACGTCGGGGCCAGTCAGAATGACTAAAGAGAGGTAGTGTAGAAAGACACACATACGGAAACATTCCTGTTTTGAAAGCCATGGACGTTCGTTCATTATTGTGTATGAAATAAAGTAGCTAGCATAATACATAAGAACAGTTCTCTAACTTCTGATATCACAGAGACAGTTTTTACTTAAGATCAGTACCGCAGAGCTCTTAGTAACACAATCCAATAAATTAATTACTTCAGGCAATTCCAAAGTGACAGTGTATTTGGTTACTGTCTGGATGTATTGAAGAATTTTCTTCATTGAACCTCTGCGGTATTTCAGAAACATTCAATGCAGGGTATGCAGGGCTGGATTAAAATCCTAAATCTAAGCTTGAACAAATTATAAATTCCCCAAATATTACTGCACTACTGTGCATGTGTGATGAAAATTAATATGAAAAATAAATATACTAACTTATGTAAAGAACACAATATTACAATATTTTCAGACACCAACTACAATAAAATTTTGTTACTAAATTATTTAGAGGCTGCTCTCCAGCAAGGACCCCAAACATATGCTCAGCCTACTTATATGTTAATCCAGCCCTGCATAGGTTATCACATTCATGAAGCACATTATGAGAACTACTCATATAAAAACACCATATCATAAAGTTTTCAAATACCTATAGAGAAAAGTCGAGAGTTCATGAGATGAAATGTTGAACAAAAGAAGAAAGCAAATGGTCTAGTTTTGTCAAAAAGAAGCCAAAATCCAATAGTTAAATCAAGTAAAAAGCCGCTTAGATGTACTATATAATAATCCACTTGTTCAGGGGACAAAATAAGCCTGAAAAATAGTCATCTATTTACAATTCTAATATTGTTTTCTAAATTTTGTATTAGAAGAATGAAACACATAGGTAATACATTAAAAAAAAACAGCAGATGTTAACAAAACCATGAGATAAATAGATTCTTAAAATGAACATTACTTGAATGGTTCAAAGATCCAATGTTGATTTAAGTGTGTCATAGAGTAACCTTCAAGCCAATCTTTATCAATCTTTTTTAAACCAGCAAAGAAATAAAGAATAAAGAATTGGAATCGCAAAATTGCATAATTCCAAAGAGGCACATGAGTATTTGTTTTCACTCTGCCTAAATACCCATCAAGAGACCTAAAATTAAACAAGAAAAGTGAATGATATTAGAATATACACTTTACAATATTTCATGTATATGTATATGCTAATGAAAAACAAATAACTAATCAAAATGGATAAGTTGAAACAGGGAAAGTTAACAAACAAGATAAATACAAATCTTAAGTAAATTTTTATTCTTACCAAAAATGATTAGCATTTGTGCCCAAAAAGAGGATTCCAGTGATTCCATACAAATATGAATGATTATTCCATACAGATTTATCAAGTAAAAATATATACCAGTATGGAATTATAAATGCTAAACAACTTAGATGATACATAAACCCAAGCATAATACCAACCGCTCCTGCAAAATTATTTTAAAGGAAGAAAACACTTTTGATAAATTGTGTAAATGAATTGGTATAATTTTTCACTTAAAATAACATACCAAGCCACATAACGAGATAAACAATTCCCATCCAGGGCAATGGTAATGGAACGAGAAAATTGAATAGTGGGAAGTGACAGAATCTTGGATCACCCCATTTAACATCTATATCCGCTAAACCTCGTTCTTCAGGAATGTCAAGAACCATAAGGAAACCTGTCAGTGAAAGGAAAATTACATTAATCATTGTTATTAAAACAAATATAAAATAATTTTGTCATAAATTTCTCTTACAGATTTGATAAACTACATAAATCAAGAAAAATAATTTAAAGAATCCTTACCAAACAATGCACGTACAACTCCTAGACATGCTGGGTCCATAGGTCGGTACAGAACCTTAACTATATTCTGCCAACTCGAAATATCTTCAAACGAGATTCCTAAAAAGCGGTTCTGAAAAGAATAAGTCGTTGAATTCTCATAGCAATTTTCTCCCTTCACCTTCATGCTACTTTGTTCCTTTGGATCTGCAATTTCATTCACACTTGAGGTTGAATGCTTTCTTTTCTTCAATTTCTTCGTTATCATTTTTACACCTACTTTTAGCCTCGTACAATGTCACAATTTTTAATTTTCAGATTTCGACGTGGACGTTCTTAAAGTACTTCTCTCAGAACTGCCAGTATACTTCTGCATTATTCTACATCTCGACCGTTACCATGGCAACCGACCAGTTTCCTCTTTCGGCTACAGCGCTCTCTCGGTGCGTAGGCGTGTTATGAAGATCGATAATTGATTAGATAAACTGGTAAATGGATTTACCGTTGCCGTGGAAACAATGACGTCTTATCTAGAGCGGGATTTCGAAGAGCTCCTACATATAATTCACACAAATGCGTAGCAAGAAATGTGGGACGTAATGTGAAAAAATTCCGGTGAGAATGCATCCGAAGGGCTCTTTTCATAGAATGGTTTTCAGGCAGAATTTATTTCTCCACTCCTACGCCTTTGGGGCCTCTATAACCCACCCCCAAGACAGCTGAAGAGTGCATCTGCTCTTTGATTAACTGTGAGGTGGAAGCAGAGAGCAGAGTGCGGGTAGGAGTGAAGTGAGCTTATAGCGAGACAAAGCGAACCCACCCGTATTATTTCGATAATAATACCACCATGAGTCCACCTCTCTTTCCACCAAGCAGTATGCACATGCAACAAATTGGAAGCGGTCGTAAACAAATATTTCGCTGAAAGTTCTCGCATTGTGTGATTTTTGATTCAGTTTGTAAGGCTCACAACTAAAAGGCGCTGAATTCGAAAACTCAAGACTGTTCAGTAACCTACAGTATCGCTTCTGTTTCTATTCGCTTTGGTACCTCCCTCAAGCTGGCACCCCCACTTTAAAAAAATCCTCATCAACTAGCCTATAGTTTTGTACTAGTTTTGTACCAAAATAAAAAAATATACTCAATTTCAAACAATTTAAAAAAAATGCAAAGTGGAGGTGCCAGCTTGACGTCAAGATTGAAACCCCACTTACCACAAATTCGAAATAAACTAGCTTATGATTGTCTATTAATTATGTAATAATTTTGTAACAAAATAAAAAAAATGTGCTCAACTATAAACAATTAAAAAACTGGTACCAATGAAGCACTTTGCGAGTGCATACAACACAGGGTTTAGTGACCATCCAGTGCAAATTCTCAAACTCAACAAGACAAATTTAACTTTCTAATAAGTTCAGAAACTGGGAGGAAGTGTACAAAGCAAACAGACACAAATATTAAATTTCACTTATTCATAAATATATTCCAAAGTTATTTCAACACTGTTTTCCTACAGACATTGAAGAAAATAAAAAACAAAAAACCATAATTTTGTGTATTTTCCAAATTTTGAACTGTAATAGCTGTTGAGGGGAACAGATAAAATTTTAAAATTATCACATTGAAAATATCACTATGGCACCAAACAGCAGTATAAATTACAACTTTGAAATTTTACTCAAAGTTGGTTGGAAAAATTCCTAAACTTACGCCCAATGTGTTTCCTTGGCACCCATTTTTTAAATTGTTTATTGTTGAGTACAACGTTTTTATTATGGTAAAAAAATTATATTTAGTGCAAAATTATAGGCTAGTTGATTTTGAATTTCTGAAAAGTGGGGGTGACACGGCGGACGTTTTGTTTTGAACAGCATCCCATTTTTCGCGTTTGTAGACTGCAATATTGGGAGACCAGACAAAATTTTGAAATTATCACAAGTAAAAGACCACTAGTATAATATAATACCAATAGGCACTATAAAATTTCCACTCCAAGATTTTACTCAAAGTGGGAATGAAAAAAACGTTAATTTACGCGCAAAATGATTCATTGGCACTTTTTAATTGTTCATAGTTGAGTACAAACATTTTTGTTTTGGTACAAAAATAGTACATAATGAGTAGGCAATCATGGGGTACTTCATTTTAAATTTTTGATAAGTGGGTGTGCCACCTTGACGTCAAGCTGGCACCCCCACTTTTGCAGGTCGTTTTTTAATTGTTTGAAATCGAGTACTTTTTTATTTTTATTTTGGTACAACACTATAGGCTAGTTTATTTTGAATTTCTGACAACTGGGGGTGCCAGCTTGACGGAGGCCGCTTTGGTCTAGAGTATGGCGAGCAAGGTCATACTAGGATTTATTTAACCGCGCATTTGGCGTAAATCAGCTGTTCACGGTTTTATCCAATCGGATCTCAATTGGATGAAACCGCAACACCTGATTTACGTGAAGTGCACGACTAAATATATCGTACTATAGCTAAAGCTAGATTTAAGGCTCTCATAGACCGGCGCGGGAGATCCGCAGCGGGTGCGGCGCGGAACGCTCCGCGCTAGACGCGGCGGCGGAATCCGCGGGACCGTTCACACCGGAGTGTCAGTTATGACTCAGCGTTCGGTGACAGTTTTCCTCATCCGATAAACAAAGTCAAGGGGAGCTCGATCCAGAGAGAAGCAAAGACTTCCGAAGGAGGGCGGACGTTCATGATACTCGAGCGGCAGCGGTCGAAGCGCGTCCTACTGCGTTCCCAAATCCGCAGGTAAGAAAACGCTGCCAATCCGCTGCCGCGCCGCTCGTCTGCCGCGCAGATCTGAACGTGCTCATAGGGCGACCCGTGACGCGAAATTTACTCTGCGGCCATTCCGCTTAGGCTGCGTAAAAAAACCGACACACACAACAACAACAACAACAACAACAACAAAAAAAAAAAAGAAAACACACACACACTAGCAACAACAACAACGGAAAGATTTGGCGTGGAGATGGCTGCAATAAATTTTCAAAAGGTTAAACAATTGTTAGAAAAAAATACTATTGGAAATTCACATACTGTATCAACTTTTTAAGTCTTGTTTACATTGGCCTAACCAGCCATATGAATTTCAGGAAATAAGTGACAGACGTTAGTGTAGGAAATCCAAAAGAAATTGCACAATATCATCATGGGTAAAAGAAAAAAAAGTTTGTTATCAACCAAAAAAAAAAAAAAAATCGAAAACTTTGCATTTCAGATGTAAGAGGTTTGCTTGATAAAATATTAATACAGTTTCTATTACAATATAAACAGCATTTTCAGTACCAGTATTATTTTCTGATTAATAAAATGTAACCAAATAGGCGATTCAGTTCCTCTAGGCTATAGATATTTTGAAGTGAGGGGAAAAAACAAAAATTAAAAAGAAATGTTGGAGCTCAAATCCAAATCAATTATATTTTCTGTAGACATTACACATGTTTGTTTTCTAGGTAAGGGTAGTAGCAGATGGGGAAGTGAACCTACAAAAAAAGATAAACTTTATAAATAAAAATCAAATACAGTTAAGATGTCTTATGGCTTTATTTTCTTTCAATGCAATATGAACACTAACTTGCACAGCACAACATATGTGTAATTGCATCATAGCATACATTCTTTTTTAATCCATAAGAAAATAAACAAAGATTATTCAACATCCATTTTAACCTGCAATAAAAAGGGAATTGCATATCTATTCTACACGAGGAAACAGATTCACATCCTTGTTATTTTTTAATAATCCTTGAAATTTTCACAAGTTCTTACAACTGTGGTTTCATTTTCACACATCACTTCCTTAAGTTGCACATTCACTTCCTACTTAAGGAAAGCACAAATTGCAACCCATTCATTCTGCTGAATCTCTCTCAAACTTCAATAAAAGAACTTAAAGTAAATAGTAATGGCTAATGTCCAGATTCCACACTTTTAAAACCTATACATGTATTGTATATATTCTTTATAAATTAGACTAGCCTCTAATGTACATTTGCAGCAGAAGGGAAATACTCACTCCCTATCCCTTTTTATTTGAAACACCTTTTAAAAGCAATAAAGCTTGCAATAAGCTTTTTTGATTTTTACACCATAACAATCTATATTTCTCATTTTTGTGAGAGTTTACTTTGTAGTTTAGAGCAAATTGCTCCAAAATTATAATGCCATACATAAACATATTGCAACAAATACAAAAGTGATTCAAATGAAATAAGAGTTAGTAAAGTTGAAAAATTAATGTTTTTTGGAACCAGAGGCAGAGTGTAACAGACCTCCAACCAAGAACAGCTGTAGATTAATGCAAAAGTTCTAATGTTGATAATTTCCAAAGTTATAATTAAAAATATAATAAGTGGAGAGAAGTATTATAGTTGACATTAGTGTTGCTGATATTTGTTACTCAATTCATCAATATAATAGTTGAATTCTAGAACATTTCTTTTTCTATTCATGGTTCTGAAACATCAAAGGTTAATATCATTGAAGACTAATAATATCAAAGAAAACATAACAATACTGCAATAAAGAAAACTGTACTTAACTTTCAAAATTACAAATAAATTAGCTTCCAACACAGCATTCAAAGCCTAAATGAAGTTCAGGAACCGTTAATTAATTTTTCCTTGCAAGACATTTTTTTAGCTTAAGTCAGTGAAATTGTCCTTAAAGGTGTAGGTACATTAAGAAATAAAACATCAGTTGATGAGTTTATAGGATGATAAACAGTCTATTGAGCTTTAAAGTTCAGTGAATATATAATATTGTTTTTGGTGTGTACCAGCATTATAAACAAGATATTTTGACACTAGAAATTGTTCATAATATAGCATTTTATGGCACAGATTATGACATGCTCTATGGCATGATTAATTGCTCCTCAGACATACAGCAAATTGTAGCAAGCCAATCATGGAGAGGTGACGATAAACTGCAAAGCTGACCACCGTTTTGAACAATTGTAAGTGCATATGACAATAACACTAACAACTATGTTGCCAACTGTAAAATTTTGCTTATGAAGTTTGTTTCCAAAATTAACACCAATTTTTTTATTAATTTATAATGCTGCTGTACAAATGTGCTTGTTTATAATATTGTTTTATTACATTAGTACAAATTTGTAATCAACTCACTTATTTTCAGAACATTCACTTATGCAATAAAGCTCAACAATATACACTAGTTGAATAATATATAAGTCTAGCACAATAACAACAAAACTATTGAAATGAGTTATGACATACTGACAATCAAGGTATTTGAATGATCAACTCTGGACCTTTCTGATCGTTACCATCAACAAAAGATTCCTAAAAGGTACAATGAACAAATATAATTTGATCTAGAAATCATGTTAACGTGACCCGGTGACTTATATTATGTATGAAATGCAACACCATCCCAAACCCTGAAACAGTATGTTGTCAGTTTATCATCACAATTCAATTTGAAAATTACTGATTAGAATATAATTGATACTTTTTGGAAATGTGTTATCTGTATACAACTCTTGTTAAAAATTCTTACAACAATGACTTTTTTTCTTCAAAAAATCATAATATGTGTCAAGAAAACGAAAATTCCTAAGTCAAAATTAGTACACAAAATGAAAAGGATAGGAATAAAAAGATTGACTAGCATAAAGATCAATACAATTACCATTTTCAGTAAAGAAGTTTCTGGATAATTAAATAATATCCTTCTTTTTATTGCAATATATGTTATTCATCTCTAATAAATGCTTGTGCAATACTATTCACAGTCATGGCCAATTGTAAATATTTATATTGCGCTCAAAAAATGTATTAATAAATCAATAATGTAAGTATTGTTTTTACATACAAAACAATACGTATTATATGTTCCCATTTTTACTAGGTCATCAGCAAAATTTACCTATAATTGAGAAATGGAAGTGCTTGAAGGCCAGACAAAAGCAGTACAATGAAGGACAAAAATACATGTGATATATTATACAGACTATAATACAAAGAAATTGAGCCTAATATTTGAGCTATATACGTTTTTATTTATGGTTTTGTAAGCAAAAGATTTGTATTATAGATCAGCTTTATAAAATACATACTTCTTCTGGCACTACTTCCCCTTTAACTAAAAGTTTGTGCTTATTAGCAATTTCAAAGGAAAGATCCATCAATGATATTGCCATTTATATATAATACTATATTTCATTTCAATTACCTATTTTAAGAATACTTATGATGGGGGAGATATCACACAATTCATATGTAAAATCATCAAAAGCATTTCACGAGTGTTTTAAATCTACTTGAAACATGATTGATATACCAACAATTTTTCAATTTGTAATCTGACTTTGAAGCCACTATATCTTTATGCACACATTAGCTTTTGAGCAAAATCACATTTATAACCAAGAGATGAAAAGTAAATTGAGTTTCAATGTTAATTAAACAAGTTTAACCTTCATTCATGCATGGCCAGCAATTTTAATAGCCACATCACTGAAGTCTAATAAGTACATATATGTATGAATAAATATTTTGAAAGACTAATAACCCAGGAAACTACATAAATTACCACAAACTTTGTATGGCGATTTACGATAATTATTACCACGAAGAAAAATTTTATGCAATCACAAAACAATGACTGAACTATATTGGCCTTGAAAATACAAAATTTTCTTTACAATCTGCAGGTACATTTCTTATTAACAAGTTGTTCAATGTTTAACACAAAATCTACACTAATAGTAAATATACCATCTTATAACTGTATAAAACAAATAACTTTTACTACAGTCAAAAATGATTTCTTATTTCTCCACTAATGACTCCTCATTTGGAGGCACCAAATTTATAATTTTTTTTGTTTTTGATGGAATACTTTATAGTAATAAATACAGATAGACCCATGCTTATGTGAGATTCATTTTGACTTGAATAATGTAGGAAATTCTTAATTTTAATTAACAAGTATTAAAACTCAACCATGAAGCCTTGTTACAGTTGAAATTTAAAATTTGCTGATGTATCAAAACCTTGCAAGATAGTATATTTTACTATCAACAATGATCTGAGTAAATTTTTTTAAAGGAATACATTTTATAGACTGATTCCAGAGAAAAGGATTAAATGTTGCTGTCCTCAAAAATGACACTGACAATAATGTGATAAGAACAAAAGAAAATTCTAGTTTTACATTGAAAACTTAAATGATCCTATAACAATATAATTAACTTTGAAAACCAGTGTGCAGCAAAACTCTTTGCAGTAAATAATGATCCACTAATCATGCATTGAACAATTTATTTATCAGTTATTCCTTGATGGTAGTATAGAAGAATGTTGATTTTATGCTGTGCGTAAAATTCAATATAGTTGTAACAAAAAAAGTTTCTTGCTTGCGGATAGTTATCAACTGGAAAAGGCACACGTTCTATTTTCAATATGGTATGCGATTAAATGTTATCTTGAAAACAAATTAAATCACTGCTGTATCAGTCAACGTCCATGTTCCGAAAAATTACTGAGCAAACAAGAATTAATTAAATGTGCCAAAAAGTTTTGTCTATTGGAATGTCTTATCTTGGCAGTATCTAAGATGACAACATAAATAAGTTGTCGAAACGTTGTAAGTAATATGTTAATAAGAATAAATATGTGAACGCTACCTTTCCATTCTTATTTATGTAGATTATTGTACAACTGTAATCTAGCCAATAAAGAAAAAGGGATTGTATATACCTTACTTAAAAAGTATTTATATTGAAGTATAATGTCTCCAAGTAAAACCAAAAATGATATAGGTTTAAAAATATTTTTTGCATATGATTGAAAACAGCACAATTTAGTTTTATATGAATAAATGTACAGTACACATGGCAGAATTCCATCAGTGTCATTTGAGGACAAGCATTCTGCCCCCACTTTAAAGTTGAAATACAATTAAATGATGCATGAGCATTAGATTTAATTAATTTGAAATTTCATAATTTCATATTAACAAAATAAAATAATTAAGTAATTATTTGGCCGTAAATAATTACTGACAATACTTCTACAATTTTCTGCTTTTTGCTCCAGAGATTTATAAATGTAAATTAACCATCACACAGCAATATCACAAGTAAATTGATCATCAATAAAACCATTTTTTTCACAATTTGTTTAAAAATATATACAACAGAACGTATTTAAAATCAAGGTCAAAGAAGAAAATATATACTAAGAATGTTAGAAGTTTTACATTAGTTCAAATAAATAATGAATGTGTTTTGTACATAAGACCATATCTTCCCAATGGCATTGTATTCATTTATTAACATAACTAGCAGTATTAAATATATTATTGTCGGCTTCCAATTTTCATTCCTGAAATTTTTGAAGTAATGCAGAGAAATTTACAAAGTGCTTTATAAGAGCATGTTTTCAAAGCCAATTTAATATCTTCCTTTCAAATGGTTTAACCTATTTACAAAAACATCACAATTTTATTCTACTCTTTCAATTACATTTGAAAATAGTACACAGAATTTATGTACTATTTATGTTTATGTAATTACCAATACTAAGATAAAGAGAAAGAAACCCTGTAACAATCTTTAAGAGAGATTAATAAAATATATTATTTACAACCATGCACCCACATCTCTTCTCCAACATTATGAAGTCAACACACCAGAATAAACATGAAATTACCAGTTCTATTTAAAATTTTACAATACTGGATTTTAGAATCAACATAATATGGGTTTTTGTTGCATGATATTCAGCACTCAAAAATATACCACTCCAACATGCTGACTTGTGCTGAACATTCTCAATAACAATTTCCCAATGACTAAACTACAGAACAGGAACTTACAAAAGGACTGAGTACATACCAAAACATTTAATGATTGGTACAATTACTTCCAAGCAGATAGAATTTTACACAACCATCAACTTGATGAAAAATACAAGTATTCACAGTAATAAAAAATTAAAATTGATATAATACAATTGGTACAATAAATTATTACATTATTTCTTGTTTCCTTCTGGAAAGAGGAGTAAGACAGCATATAGAAGAGTTTAAACTATTTAATGACATGATATGATGCATTCATCACACTAATAGTGGACTACTGGAAGTTCTTTTATGCAAGAACACAAAATAGACAAAGTTATTTGAATAAAAATAAACAACTCTTGAAGAAGAAAAAAATTATAATCCAAATAATATAAATAAATATAACAAAAAAAATTGTACAATATACCTACAGTAAAGATTTAAAGAAATTATATCTAATTTGGTCATTACATTAATCACGTCTTTGGATTTAAATGCTGGTGAGAGACAAACATTACAAAGAATTAGCAACATTTACTTACAGACAGAATATTTAAAAAAGTTCCTATCGATATTTAATGGTGCCAATAATGTATGCATATAAGTTTAGCTTTTAAAAAAATGGAAAATGCTATTCTGGAATAGCAATAAATATTTCCCTATATTTTCCTATAAAATAAGTTCTTTTTGATAGCAAATATGATTCAAAAATATAACAAGCTTTTCGAAGCACTGCAATGAAAAAATACATCACAGAAAATATCTGACAATATAGCAAATCAGTTACTACAGCACTTTCTTTGTTTCCAACTGGAAATAATGTTACAAGACAGAAGTTATGAGTCCCACAACCTTCTCAACATGTCACCAGCCATCATATAAGGATGAATGCCAGAAGAAATGTGCACTAAATGCATAATTTCTAGTGATAACAGAAAGTAAGGTTTACATTTTTCAGACAGGAGTGCCAAAATCAGGATCACCAAAACCGTCCAACAATCTATCTTGATTGATTATTTTCATATGTTGTACAGAGTGAGTAGGACTATTGCCTACTGCTAAAACTGTAGGGGTTTCTCTGCGCCGAGAGCTAGAGGATTTGCGAGCACCTCCTGTTTGTTCATCATCAAAACTACTGCCAGTACTACTGCTGTGAACAAGACGTTGTGCTCTCCCACTTCGGTGGCCTTTGTCAGTTAATCGCAACCCATAGTGATGACTGCTTCTGCTACCTTTCTTGTTTTCAGGCACTGGCTTTATTTCTGCACCATTTTGTTTCGAAGCTTCCTTATGATGGACAGATTTCACAACATTTGCTTTTGTTACATTTGGAGACTCAGTAATTTCTATTTCATTTTTTACAATAACTCTCTCTTTAGGAGTGGATGTTTTTGGTGATTCTTCACCTGTTTGGTGATTATCCAGAAGTGATTTTTCTTCAAATTTAGTGCTGGGTGATTTTTCCATTTTTCTTTTATCAGCTTTCATATTATTCCACTCATTTTTGTTCAGAGGTTTTTCATAAACATCATTTTCAACCTGCAATTCTTCCATAGATTTTATTAATGGTGGATTATTGTTGTTCACAGGTTCATCCCCCGCATCAGAACTCTGACTCCGTAAGTCCGATACTGAAGAAGTAGAGCTTGACTTTCCAAATATCTGCTGCAATGTTGAAATACCAATATTTCGTGATGTTTTTTGATTATTTTTATCTTCATTATCACAGACAATTCCTTTGTTGTTATTTGGTGTGGAAGGAACTGATATGCTGGTTTCAGTACTATCATAATACACTTTATTAGATTGTTCTTTCAATGGGCTTTTAGGAGTGGGGCTTTTCAACAATGATTCTTCAGAATTTGATGTTTGTCCTCCATCAGTGGAGATGTGCATAGGTGAATAGGGAGACTGTTCAGTGAGAGCAGTGGAGCCGTTGGCATCAGACTGATAGCTCAAGGAGTTGGTGGAACAGCTTACTGTTGATCTCTGGGCGGAAGCAGAGGACGGGTCATTGGAGGAAGCCTGCTGGCTCTGCCTTTCTGTTGGCGCATTGCTGGCAGAAGCAGGAGTAGGACTGTCAGGTAAGCTGCAATCAGATGAATTCCTGAAGAAGAAAGTATCATTTGTAACAGGGTCAAAGAACTGTCAAAGATGTGTGAAACATTTAAATAGTAGAATTGAAATTAAATTGTTTTATATAGAAGATAGTAATAAAATATTAATGATTGCATTATATTTTTAAAAGAAGGATAAAGAAAAGCTTTTGCATACCCTGCTTACTCACTCACGTGTGTTTCCCTTTTTTGGCATGGGCAATTCATTTTTCTTCGTTTTAGCTTGTATGGATGTCCACGCACGCACACACACACGCGCACACACATACACACACAAACACACACACACACACACACATACGCACGGGCACACACAAACAATGTCTTGGCGCTAGGCGCTGAGCAATGAAGTTCATAAAGATGTATGGGGAAGGACACACAAGACGGTCATGGGTAAGTTTATAAAGTCACATACCCAGTCTCCAGCTCGTCTTAGCATTGTTTGGAGAATTGTGACAACTTTATTCCCACACCACTCTGGCGAACTGACAAACATCATCATGCTGCAATCAGATAGTATCCCCAACATGTTCTGCGCTTGAATCGTCATCAATTTATGTATTCAAAAAACATGCGAAATTATCTATATTAAACAAATTTCATTAGATTAAAATCATACAAAATATGCGACTCTCAATTGTAATATTTACTGTATACTTAACTCTTGTATATTATTTGGGCTATTTAGCCTGTATGTTAATAAATAAATAAACATTGCCTTCAAGACTGTGATATCCATTCATAGTGAAGTATTCATGGACCCCTACGTCACATGACTAAGAGAAGGGATATTTCCTGAGAGAAGGAAGAAACAACAATTAGTACTTCTTCCAAAGGAGAAAAACCTCCTGAAGAGCCGACATCTTACCGGCTGCTGTGCATGATCGATACCGCAAGTAACGTTTTTGAGCATATCATTAGTTCCAGATTAGAAGATGCAGTAGATAAACAAGGTGGAGTCTCATTGAACCAGTACGGCTTTCGCAAGGCTCGTTCAACAATCGATGCTGTAAGCTTGTCGTTGTCACTGCCCATCAGGCCATTAGAGGGAGCAGGTGGAGGTACTGTGCAATTGTAACAGAATTAAGAATGTTTTTATCTCAGCAAGATATAGTGACATTCATAAGGCACTCCATCAAAGCAATCTAAGAATTCCACATTTCATGTATGATGAGGTACTTAGGACTCCCACTCCCAGACGGAATCAAGATTATAGGCTTCGCAGATGACATTGCCATTGTCGTCCCAAAATGTATAGAAGAGATAAACGTGTATTTGCATTAAAGCCATTGCCATCATCAAATGTTAGCTGGATTCCGCAGGATTGCAGTTTGCTGAACATAAGACAAAAGTGCCACTTTTAACTAGCAGAAAGAAGAGAGAATCCATCACATTCAAAGTTGGTCATCACAAAATTTCATAATGCGATAAAATACCTCGGCATCATGTTTGATATGCGCTTGTTCTTTAGAGACCACTTGGACTATGCCAGCAAAAAAGCGGCTATGGTGAATGCTGCATTGACTAGGTTAATGCCAAAAACTGGAAGGCCTGGAAATCATGAAGTCATGAAGGGAGTCTGAACGTAAGTGGAAGTCATGAAAAGAGAAAGCTACTTGCCTCGGTCGTCACATTGATTCTGCTCTATGGTTCACCAGTTTGGGCTAACTCTACAGATACGAAGAGCTACGTAAGAGGAATGGCTTTAGTACATCAGTTATCTGCACTCAAAGTTGTATTATGGTTCCAAACTGTTTCCAATGAAGAAGTTTACATCATACACAGGATAATCCCAATAGATATAATGGCCCATGAACGTCAGAGGCGTTACGACAAAAGAGACGGGAAGTAGAACTGTTCGGAACAATTAGCAGAATGGCATCAGCGAGGGACACATCCTCCAATGGAAGATGGACATACCAACTGATTCCTACAGTTGAATCACGGATCAGTCGAAAGCGTTGCAGGGTAAATTATTACCTCACGCAGCTTCTAAGGCGGCTTGGTTGCTTCAGAGCCTATGTTCACAGGATGAACTGGATAATTCTCTACATTGTCCTATGTGCGAACCTGATTTCAAGGACGTTGAAGATGTGATTTTTTGCGTGTCCGCATTTTGATCCTCAACGACGACACTGCTGAGACACTTGGTATAAGCCAGATGACTCCAGAAAACGTAGTTACATGCATGATTGTTTCCGAAATTGAAGGTTGATGTGCAAATTTGCACAAGTCGTATTGCTGGAATTGAGATGCATAGAGGAAGAAAGGAGAGATTACTCTGATCGCATACTTTACTAACTTCATGTAACTGGGTACCAGTTATATGAAGTAATGAATGAGTTCATGAGTTATGAGTGTAATGAAATGAGGTCAGGCCTGCCCGGAAAACATTTATCTGGGCCCCTTTTATAAAAAACGTAAAACCGACACAAGAAGTGTTAGTACCTTAAATAATAAAAATATCCCCTAAAAATGGGCCCTCCTTTACCCTGGCCCACCCACACTGCGGATCCGAACCTTACACCACCTAGTCACTATTCCACTCTCTGCGATGTAATGCCTAAAGGCGGCTCCAAGGGGAGGATGGAGGGGAAGGGAGGTTTAGTTCTAGTGAGTAAAAATCTCACACTCTGGGTAGCACAGGCTACCCAGTGTGTTTTGAAGATACGCACACACACACACACACACACACACACACACACACACACACACACACACACACACACACACACACACACACACACACACACACACACACACACACACACACACACACACACACACACACACACACACACACACACACACACACACACACACACACACACACACACACACACACACACACACACACACACACACACACACACACACACACACACACACACACACACACACACACACACACACACACACACACACACACACACACACACACACACACACACACACACACACACACACACACACACACACACACACACACACACACACACACACACACACACACACACACACACACACACACACACACACACACACACACACACACACACACACACACACACACACACACACACACACCACACACACACACACACACACACACACACACACACACACACACACACACACACACACACACACACACACACACACACACACACACACACACACACACACACACCACACACACACACACACACACACACACACACACACACACACACACACACACACACACACACACACACACACACACACACACACACACACACACACACACACACACACACACACACACACACACACACACACACACACACACACACACACACACACACACACACACACACACACACACACACACACACACACACACACACACACACACACACACACACACACACACACACACACACACACACACACACACACACACACACACACACCACACACACACACACACACACACACACACACACACACACACACACACACACACACACACACACACACACACACACACACACCACACACACACACACACACACACACACACACACACACCACACACACACACACACACACACACCACACACCACACACACACACACACACACACACACACACCACACACACACACACACACACACACACACACACACACACACACACACACACACACACACACACACACACACACACACACACACACACACACACACACACACACACACACACACACACACACACACACACACACACACACACACACACACACACACACACACACACACACACACACACACACACACACACACACACACACACACACACACACACACACACACACACACACACACACACACACACACACACACACACACACACACACACACACACACACACACACACACACACACACACACACACACACACACACACACACACACACACACACACACACACACACACACACACACACACACACACACACACACACACACACACACACACACACACACACACACACACACACACACACACACACACACACACACACACACACACACACACACACACACACACACACACACACACACACACACACACACACACACACACACACACACACACACACACACACACACACACACACACACACACACACACACACACACACACACACACACACACACACACACACACACACACACACACACACACACACACACACACACACACACACACACACACACACACACACACACACACACACACACACACACACACACACACACACACACACACACACACACACACACACACACACACACACACACACACACACACACACACACACACACACACACACACACACACACACACACACACACACACACACACACACACACACACACACACACACACACACACACACACACACACACACACACACACACACACACACACACACACACACACACACACACACACACACACACACACACACACACACACACACACACACACACACACACACACACACACACACACACACACACACACCACACACACACACACACACACACACACACACCACACACACACACACACACACACCACACACACACACACACACACACACACACACACACACACACACACACACACACACACACACACACACACACACACACACACACACACACACACACACACACACACACACACACACACACACACACACACACACACACACACACACACACACACACACACACACACACACACACACACACACACACACACACACACACACACACACACACACACACACACACACACACACACACACACACACACACACACCACACACACACACACACACACACACACACACACACACACACACACACACACACACACACACACACACACACACACACACACACACACACACACACACACACACACACACACACACCACACACACACACACACACACACACACACACACACACACACACACACACACACACACACACACACACACACACACACACACACACACACACACACACACACACACACACACACACACACACACACACACACACACACACACACACACACACACACACACACACACACACACACACACACACACACACACACACACACACACACACACACACACACACACACACACACACACACACACACACACACACACACACACACACACACACACACACACACACACACACACACACACACACACACACACACACACACACACACACACACACACACACACACACACACACACACACACACACACACACACACACACACACACACACACCACACACACACACACACACACACACACACACACACACACACACACACACACACACACACACACACACACACACACACACACACACACACACACACACACACACACACACACACACACACACACACACACACACACACACACACACACACACACACACACACACACACACACACACACACACACACACACACACACACACACACACACACACACACACACACACACACACACACACACACACACACACACACACACACACACACACACACACACACACACACACACACACACACACACACACACACACACACACACACACACACACACACACACACACACACACACACACACACACACACACACACACACACACACACACACACACACACACACACACACACACACACACACACACACACACACACACACACACACACACACACACACACACACACACACACACACACACACACACACACACACACACACACACACCACACACACACACACACACACACACACACACACACACACACACACACACACACACACACACACACACACACACACACACACACACACACACACACACACACACACACACACACACACACACACACACACACACACACACACACACACACACACACACACACACACACACACACACACACACACACACACACACACACACACACACACACACACACACCACACACACACACACACACACACACACACACACACACACACACACACACACACACACACACACCACACACACACACACACACACACACACACACACACACACACACACACACACACACACACACACACACACACACACACACACACACACACACACACACACACACACACACACACACACACACACACACACACACACACACACACACACACACACACACACACACACACACACACACACACACACACACACACACACACACACACACACACACACACACACACACACACACACACACACACACACACACACACACACACACACACACACACACACACACACACACACACACACACACACACACACACACACACACACACACACACACACACACACACACACACACACACACACACACACACACACACACACACACACACACACACACACACACACACACACACACACACACACACACACACACACACACACACACACACACACACACACACACACACACACACACACACACACACACACACACACACACACACACACACACACACACACACACCACACACACACACACACACACACACACACACACACACACACACACACACACACACACACACACACACACACACACACACACACACACACACACACACACACACACACACACACACACACACACACACACACACACACACACACACACACACACACACACACACACACACACACACACACACACACACACACACACACACACACACACACACACACACACACACACACACACACACACACACACACACACACACACACACACACACACACACACACACACACACACACACACACACACACACACACACACACACACACACACACACACACACACACACACACACACACACACACACACACACACACACACACACACACACACACACACACACACACACACACACACACACACACACACACACACACACACACACACACACACACACACACACACACACACACACACACACACACACACACACACACACACACACACACACACACACACACACACACACACACACACACACACACACACACACACACACACACACACACACACACACACACACACACACACACACACACACACACACACACACACACACACACACACACACACACACACACACACACACACACACACACACACACACACACACACACACACACACACACACACACACACACACACACACACACACACACACACACACACACACACACACACACACACACACACACACACACACACACACACACACACACACACACACACACACACACACACACACACACACACACACACACACACACACACACACACACACACACACACACACACACACACACACACACACACACACACACACACACACACACACACACACACACACACACACACACACACACACACACACACACACACACACACACACACACACACACACACACACACACACACACACACACACACACACACACACACACACACACACACACACACACACACACACACACACACACACACACACACACACACACACACACACACACACACACACACACACACACACACACACACACACACACACACACACACACACACACACACACACACACACACACACACACACACACACACACACACACACACACACACACACACACACACACACACACACACACACACACACACACACACACACACACACACACACACACACACACACACACACACACACACACACACACACACACACACACACACACAGAGAGAGAGAAATCCACACACTCATTTGTACACAGAAATCCATACACACCCTACCTGCTCTGGAGATTTGGTGATTCTGGTGTTCGTGGAGCAGTAGGTGTTGTAATTAAGGCACAATTATTCTGGTTATTGTGGTAGCCATTGTGCAGAGGGTGTAAGCTAATGGCATCACTTCCATCAAGCACCTCATCATCAAAGAAGCGATATCTATAAACAAGACAAAGATTGGGAAAGTTCATTAGAACCAGCAACAGGACTGAAAGGACCATGTCTGGGTCTCCGTTCAATTTAGGTCCCCCCCACCCCCCAAAACAACTATTAAGTCAATTATCCCTTTCAAAAAGTTTGAAGAAAAAAATTGTAGAAGCTTGAGAGAAAATGGGTGTTTCTGAAAATACGGAATCTTCAGCTAGTTTTCACAGAAAACGGTAGTTTTCGAGAAACTTTATATGATATTATTTAATGCACATGTACTCACAAATGTAATAATGTGAACAAATTCCCGCTAGTGTAAATATTAATGACACGAGAGACAAGTCAAAAAAATACATTTTTGTCTTCTTTGAAAAAACAAAAGAATAGAGCAATATCTCATTTAGGTCATCTTACAGAGTGCATTTAGCACAATCCCTACTTAAAGTTTAAAGAAAAATTTGGAGTCGATTTTGAGAATATCATGTTTTAGAAATTCTTTAAAACTGCAAATATTGCACGCAATATTGCGAGAAAAGGAAACCAGAAAACTCAGGGGCCGCAACATCTGCCAGATCGATTGAGGAAAATGAATTACAGAGAAAATCGGCTAAGCGTTTTAGCTGCTAGCGTTGGCCATGAATTGTCAATTAGGCGTTATGCCATTAATCTTGTGACTTCAAATTAATATAGCTTAATTAATGTAACTTCAAATTAACTTTTCTCCATAGAACGTCATACAGTTTTTAACTGTTTTGATGTAAATAGATAGATAGATACATACATAAATAAATAAATTCATAAATAAATAAATAATAGATTTTTCGGAATCGATGACCCACAAAACGGATTCTGACTGCACAATATGTTAGAGGACTATATGTTACTCTCTGTATACTGCGTAAGCAGCAGCGAGAAAGTAAAAATAACACAATAGAATTATTGAAAGTCAGGAAAGGAAAATTTAGCAACAAACAAGTGTAGAAATGAAACTACGTTTTGGTGAACTTGGTGAGAATCAATGAATTACTAATGGTGAACAAAGTTACAAACTTAATGTACACAATGAACGGCTATATATTTTGCCATTAATGAGTTTAAGCAACAATTTGTTGGATTGACCCATACAGTGGCATTTTGAACAGTAATTCAGGTGCAAGTTTTAATAGCTCTTTCGACAATGAAATTTACAGACAAGTAGAAAAACTTCATTAATAATACCTGGCATATGTTATGGAAAACTTGTTGCCTCAGTTATTGCCTTTGCACATTTGTTTAACAAATGAAATTTCAAAACTAAGTTCTATTAAAGATCTTGCACTTATTAATAATAAAACATTGCTCATTATTAACAAGTTTTCCCTGTGGGTGAACAGTACAGACAATACTTTTGATACTTTGTGTTACAGTCTTATCAATTGAGCACAAATAAAATAAAATAAAATCTATCGGGTTGTTTTCACTCCTAAAATTTAATTTATAGGCACAAAGTTAAATTAATAACATGTCCTTAATTAGGGGGGGGGGGGCCCTATGTAGTGTCTGGCCAAGGGACCTCTCTGTTGAACTTATGCCACTGATTAGAACATAGAATTTTTCAATAAAAACCACACATGATTCAATTTATTACATACCTGAACCCATACAAATCTTCACCTAACGAATTCTCTTCATCACTATCTTCTGCAGCAACATATTGCACCTCTAATGTGATGTTTCCAATCTGAGTGGATAAGATTTCCACTGCTTCTTGATGACAAGCCTACGAAACAAAAATGATACACATTATACCATTGTTTTGCAATAAGACAATTTGCATTTGACTATTGTGGTATTGATGTCCCATTGTGTATTAGGTTACTTATATCATAAAGGTCCATATGTTATTTAACAATCATTGTCCTATCCTATTCTTCATTGTCCGAGTTTTAAATTGACACATGAAAACACAGCTGGGAAAGGAGTACAGTCAGACGGGTTAACACAAAGCAACCTTTCCGCTGTAAAGAATCAGAAAGTGAGCTGCCGCTGCAACCTGTAAATAACACACAATTGTTCCCTGACCGATGTAAAGACATGGTCGTGGGCCCAGATACTCTTTAATAATAACAATTGTAATTGCCACAACTGTGTTATACAAAATTTAAATTTTCTTTTTACATTTAAGTTTTTCTTTTTCCCCCTTCCATTTGAGATTGGTGCTGATATCCATGATGGTCCATTTGGAAGCGTCACAATGAATACTAAAAAGATGCAATAAGATAACTAGAAACTGATGTATTTAATAAAAATAGAAACAGTCGAAGGTGCACGGGTGGAAGAACAACGTGTTTATTTCTAAAAAATCCAAGGAACTATGCTAGTAGCAGACCTGGGAAGAACAAACAAAGAAACAAAGCAGCATTTAGGAAGGATACACAGTCACTCCAACTCTGGGTTATTAATAATGAAAATCTTTTATAAATGAATGAATGTTCATATATTTGGATAAGACAAGTGAAGGATATAAGAAATGGGTGATTACACAAAACATTTAGACAATAAAATTTTAGGAATTTGTAAAAGGGGAAGGTATTACAATGAAAAAATTGTGGACACCAAAAAACATCTAAAATTGGAAAATAAAAGTGTACAGCAAGTTTGACAGAAGAGAAGAGCTGTCCTTTTGTTTTGAGGGCTTTATGTTGCTGTGTTTATCGGTTCTCGGCAAGCAAAAGAAGGATTCTGATTAGTGGGAAGAGCAAATTAAATATTAAGACTTAATGTGTGAATGAACAAATTTTATCAATAGAAATAAACATTCCCATAAGGAATTGTTGTTGTTGTTGTTGTTGTTGTTGTTGTTGTTGTTGTTGCTGCTGCTGCTGTTGCTGTTGTTGTTGTTGAAGGCATATTAGCTGAATATTGTTTTACATCGTAAAGAATGTAAGGTTGTTATAATGAATTTAGCCAATGCTTAGTGTTGCTGCAAGAGTCTGTTAGAATACTGATATCATTACACTGGAGAAAGTCGTCTACATACAAATCGCAAATAAAACTAAAAATAATTGTTACCTGCTTCAAGTCAATTCCATTAACAGTGAGAATTGCATCTCCTACATAGAGAGCTCCACTCCTAGCTGCAGGGCCATCAGGTTCAAGTTCCGAAATAAGAATTGGAACTCCATGCTCTCGACCACCCTGAAAAACATACAAATGGGAAAATCAGCAGTAAGCAGCATTAGGCATTCATTATAGTTGCTACCAGGCAGAGGTGATATCTAATAAGATGCCTGCATGCTGCTCTCCAGGAAGCATAACACTTAATTAAATCTCCTAGTAGCTTTGCTCTAACCCTATGCTACTGAGAAGACCAATTCTTTGGACAGTTTCAAGGGCTTGATATATTACCCATTAAGATATACACGCATGTCGATAGTCCTAAGGTGGGTGCAGTGAGGACGTGATGCTAACTGGTAACTTAGGGTGGCCTGATAACCCACCACTATGAACTCTAAAGTGTAGTTTGTGCATGTGAACCCCTTAACTAAAGTTTATGGATGTACCAAATCTGCTAGAGATTTATTTCCATGCTGGATAATTGACATACACTTTATATAGAGCACAAAGTCTTATTTTAACCATCCCGATTTCCAATGACTTCATTTTACTTTCTTCCTATTTGTCTAGAAAGTAAAATAACATGCTGTTTTCTGCATGCTATTCAGATTTTCCCGTTGTAAATTTCTTTAAAGGTCCTAGCAAATCATTCCGTATTCCATTTACTTCTGACATAATTGAACATTATTCCTGAATTCTCTTCAGAAATAATTAAATGAAATTGATTCTGCTGAGGAAAGAGGGAGTTGTGACAAGACATCACTCAAACAATCGTTCATTAGTGATCCATTCAGCTCACAAGGTCGTCAAAGCATCTTCTAGAAAGCACATTTCTAACTACTTAGAATGCCTCTCAAGATTCTGACCAACGAGAATGCTTAATTTGTGGCTCCAAGATATACTACATGGTTACGATTTTGAAACATGTGAGATGGCGCTAATACGTAGGTGGCCAACAGATAGCGCTATGCCTTGTGCGTTTGAAGAGTGTTGATAGAACGTGGGATGACTAAGCGCTCGTTCAAATGAATTACTGTAGAGAATAGTTACTTGCATAGTACATGACAGTCGAGGAGGCTCGGAGCCCCCAACCCCTCTTCTCACTACATCAACCTTGTCGCTATCGACATGAGTATCGCTGAGAAACTAGGGTCCTGGTGAAAGTTTCTAGCATCTACCAAAGAGCCTAAATGCCTTTGGTACGAAATGCTAGAAGTGCATCATTTTTGAGCCTAGAAGGTCGAGATGAGAAACTCCAGGGGTTAACAATATCCTTTGTAACACTTGGTTTAAAAGTGGTATTGTGCCAGTCTTCAGACAATGGTACTACAATGGCCTAACATCAGACAATGGTACTACCATATGGGCCTTCCGCGTAGCCGACTTTGCCGCCTGGTCGGCCAGCTCATTCCCTGTGATTCTCATATGGCCTGAATCCCAACTAAGCACGAGATTTTAGTGGCGAGAGAGATGTCGGTGAATCAGGTTTTGAACTCATTTCGTCAGCTAGTCTGAGGAAGAACGGGAGACAGCTTAAAGAGAGCTGAGAAAATCAGAACATAGTACTCGCCACAATGTCGCTGTACAGTTGACTCTGGTTATAGTGAACTTCTGGTGACTAACATTTTAGGTTCACTCTACATCTGATTATGTCAAAATTAAATAGAATTTATCCATAACGATTGCATTTATTAATGAAATTATAGAGATATAGCAAAATTCAAAAGTTTTTTTTGAATTGATGCCTTATTTTACGTGGCGAGACTCGGGCCGTCAGGCCCGCTCTTCCGTCTGACCACGCAAATTTCGCTACGCTCCTTTCACCCACTAGCGGAGAAAGGTATTTATTGGGCGGCGAAACATGCGATTTGAATTTAGCTCAGAGGCGTCGTTTAGGCTTGAGGATATTTTACATGCAAGTAAATCTACTGACATGGGTCAGCCGGCATTACTTCCCCTCAGTACGAAGGATTTTTTCGCCCTTAAAAACCCACGACTTCGATCGGGTTTGCCGCCGCCGATTTGAATTGTTTACTTCATTGCTTCACACATTTTTCATTAGTACTTTCTCCAGATCCTTCTCCAGTTTGAGTTCTCACCGTACTCAATTGTGCATTGTCCTCTGTGATTTAGTATCGTAACACAGTCTTGACACCCTTCAACGCCTCTTGCACTTGGACACCATTCCACTCACCGAAGGCCATTTTTTTCGCCAAATAACATACGACATGTTTTCGGTAGCGGGATGAGGCAAACGGGTAATGAAAGTGGTCGCTTTTCCGCCTGGCACGACGGATATCGCCAGGATGTGTCAGTCGCGCGCTTCCTGTCGCGTACATAGAACTCGACGCACTTGGAACCGAAGCAAGCA
Organism: Gryllus longicercus; assembly: GCA_038098605.1. Taxonomy (NCBI): domain Eukaryota; kingdom Metazoa; phylum Arthropoda; class Insecta; order Orthoptera; family Gryllidae; genus Gryllus; species Gryllus longicercus. The sequence goes on along the minus strand of JAZDUA010000121.1, from coordinate 2,628,808 downwards.
GTCGCACGTCCCCGCCGCCAGTTGGAGCCCATGCACGACAAGGCCTTTGTTTCTGCAGTGAAAATGAGCGGGAAAAGGTCTTCAGTAAGATCTCCCATTCCGGGTCCGCCACCTTCACGTCAGGAGACGCGTCTTCAAATACGACCTTTGGCCGAAGGGTTTTTTTTTCAAGCTGCCTAATTTGTGGCACTGGCGATATATTCCTTTCCAGGAGGGAATTCATTACCAGGACATATTTCCTACGTTCACTGTAGCCGACGTTCAGGTTCTCTATAACCGGATCTTCTTATGCTTATTTGCAATGTAAGTGAAACGGGACCAGTGACTGAAGTTCACTATACCCGGAGTCGTCTTATTTTAGGGCTTCGAAAGTTGCACACATTTCGGCAGTAAATATACTGCACTGAAAATGCCGATATGATAAGGTTACCCTGGTACAATAAAAGCTATATGCCACTGCGTCAATGTATGATGAACCATCTGTGTATATGAAAATATCATGAGACACTTCCCTCATTTCCTGAAACTGCATCTCATAAACAAGGACTTGTAGTTTGTTTGAGAAAGTTGCAGGGTCTGCGGTCAATATTGGAGCGGAGGAGCTGCCAAGAAGGAATGGGGTCCCTTGTACTTTTAGATTTAGATTTATTTAGTAAAAAAACAGTAAAAAACCGTTCGTGACGTATGGGGGAGAAGATCATCTGCGCACGTTTTTTTGAGTTCCAGAATCCTTTCCTATCATTTTAACTATAAATAGTTGAAGAATGTGTAAACGTTAAAGATAAATAAATAAAAATAAATTTAAAAAGAGCATGAGATTAGCAATATTTGAAAAACCTAGACATTTTCGTTCCAGAATTATAGAAAACTGATTTGCAACGGTAAATGAATTGCAGATATGATTTTTCTGCATTGCTAACAAAATAGTAACTCACCCTTACCTCTACTCCTACCACGACAAGCAAAAGGAGAGTTCAACAAAACGTGCGCATAGTGAAGCTATATTTTTACAGGGGTGGGACGACCGACATTCAGGTCCCGCATTTTATTTCGAAATCGAATACCTTGAGGTTGAGGTAGCGATGTCCGAATAATATATGAGGTCTCATATTCAGGATGAATAATTATTCGGCGACAAGGTTAGTTAGAGCCCTGACACTTTAGCACCATACGACGCTAATAGAATGTCCCGCCTTGTTGAGGATGGCTCTCCAACCCCAGCTACGAGGCACTCAATTCGGCTGGGGCGATCCGCACCTACAAGAGGCGGATACGAGCGTGGTGTATGCTGTTGAGTCGGGGAGTGGAGGGAGATACAGAACCATACACTCAACTACCGTAATCCAAACTCAGCGGATAAGCGCTCTTTATAATCTCAACAGGGAAATGCGGTAGGCTCAAAATGATGTGCCACTCAGCAGAAGCGTAAGAGGGAGACACATCTGGTTCGTAGTCTGCGGAATTGAGCACGACAGGGATTTGTCAAATAGCCCCAGACTAGTATAGGAAAAAACGAAGGTAATACACAATTTATGTATTTGGGAGTCACACTAACAGCAGATGGGAGAGACGAACAAGTTGTGAAAAATAAATATACATAAGAGGAAAAATAGTCACAAGACAGTTAATTCCAGGGCTGTGGAACTTGATTATTTCAATGAAGACAAAGAAACGCATATATATCTCCTTCATAGAGAGTACAACACACTATGGGGCAGTCTGGACACTTAACAAAAAAATATGGAAGACAAACTTCAAGCAACAGAAATGATGTTCCGGGGAAGATGTTGTAAGATCTCGTTTCTCTGTTAGACAAAATAAGAAATAAAATGATAGAGCAAACAATCTTGAACGAGACGATTGAAATGAAACAACTAAAATGGTATGGACATATGAGAAGGTTGAAATCTGTTAGACTTCCACAAAAAGTTTGGGAATGGATACCCAATCGAAGAAAATACTGGGGAAGACCGAAACGAACATTTTCAAAACATGACATTATTTTTAAAACAGTTTACAGCGTCTGCGTTATTAGTATGTATTCGAAACAAGCAATGGTGTCCCATAAAGAATGCCTTAGAAAACTTTGATAAAACCACAACAACGTCAACTGAAAAACAGTTCCATTTTTTGAAAATATTTTTGAAGCTTCATGGAAAGAACTCCCAAAAATCAAAATAACTCTTTCAAATTCGGAGGACTTCGAGTATGTTCAGATTGATCGGGGAATATCAATTTTGAAAAAATCATCCAAACGGTTTAGGTGTTAGCGTTGACCACATAGCCAGATGTTTTGGCATCAATTTTTTAGTATCAAGGACACAAAAATCGTGTATTCTGTCTACAAAAGGTGGTACACGAAATAATTTATAATATGGAAGAACAAGATTTGCACATTTTTCGTTACCAGTGTCCAAAATACGAGTTTTTCCGACACAAAATCGCCGGTCACTACAGTATTACAATACTTTCTCTTTTCCACATAAACGTAGAAAAGCTAGGAAGATAAATGACTCTCATTAAGTTGGAAATGCGCAACATTTATTGGCCCAGGACCAAATTAACTACTCTTTAGATAGGCAAAATAAAGTATCTGATTCAATTTTATCTCGCAGGGAACGTTACTCGACTTTTGTTTTTAATGAAACACTCATAATAAAAAGAACTAAAATGTCTGCAAGGCATTACAGTAATAGATATCCCAAGTCCTTCTCCTGCTTCGCGCTGCACGGTGATGCTGCGCGGCGCCCCGACGCCTTGAGGGCCCCTGCTGGCGGGCGCGGCGGCCGGCTCCGGGGGCGCGGGGCCCGGGTTGGAGCGGCTGCGGCAAGCGCGGATGACCGTCTTGTGCCGGTGGAGGAGGATTTCCGCTTCGAGCTGTCGCCACAGCTTGTCTCGCACTTCGCCGCGCATCTCGCGCCCCAGCAACTGCAGCTGCTGGATCCTAAAGCAACAAAGGGAACACGACGACACCAAGTTAAGCATTGTTCACGCAATTTGCTTTTCAGTTATTAGTCGAGTACGGAAAATATGTGGTATGAAAGAGCAAAATATGTACATAAAGAATATAGCTGAATAACAAGGTGAAAAGTGCCCCCAAACCAAATCGATAATCGTGATACTCATATGAAAGAATAAAAAATGCGGTAGATTCCCAACAAATCAGCCTTTAAGGGCAATTTGTTGCAGAGATACAATGAAAAGCGCGTTCTTCACGTTCTTTTTTTTCTTCTCAGTTTCTATTGCATGTATCTGCCTAAAAAAATTGCAGACACGGGGGAAAAAAGTTGATTTTGAAAGTATTTTTGTAAACCAATTTTGGTGCCAAACTTAAATCGAATAAATAAAAACGTTTTTGGACATTGAAACTGATTTTCGACTTGATAAGGTTGGAGTACTGTCTCAGTTCTTTTTTTCTAGAACGTGTCTCATAATATTCTATACCATATATTTGTTTCAAATTTTTAAACAAAGTGCTTGATAGTGAAAAGAATTAAAAATAACTTTATGAATTTAAAAATGTTATCGGAAGGGGTACACAAGGGTCACAGAAGGCGGTGGCGCTAACTGGAGAAAAAACAACCGAAAAGCTGGCCAAATGTGAACACCTACATTTCTACACTGACACTTGTGTCAAAGACCAGTTAAGAGAGGTCAAACCAGTTCATTGAATGCCGTCAATTTCGAAAAGGTGAGTTTACTGTCTACGATTTGACATCGTATCGAAGTTCACTTCTCATGGATGCGACTCGAAAGATGTTTGTGAGCGCATTCTAGCGCGCACAACTTCGTTCAATGAGCATAAAATAGACCAAAAATCCTGGAAGCAGATGTTCAGTGGAAATCAATTTGACAATCAAAACGCAAAGCTCAATTTAACTTCGGCCTGTAAGCCAATAATTACATCTGAAAATATGTTATTCTTGAAAGTCTTTGTCAAACATTAATTAAATTCATTAATTATAAGACTGAACAGTGCATATGACATGCATTAATTATTTTGTACACTGTAAGTATATAATAACAACGTGTACAACTATGGCCTTCCTTTCAGGATAAAATATTTAGTTGTTGATTTTTATTAACAATTTAACTTTCATGAGCGGAAACGTGTGCAGAATTTGTTACCAGTCACGGCAGCGAAAAGTTTGAAAACCACTGCGTTAGATGATGAAACATGAAAAAGAATACGTTTTACTGCGGCAACTGATTGAATGTATGGGAATAATACATACAATTCCATATTTTTTTGTTCGATTTTTAAAATTATTTTTAGCTATAAAGTGAGTGACGTTAGGAGGCGAGAACCCCAATTTAAAATAAAGATATAAATATTTTAGTGTGAAAGTGAGTGAAGAAGACAGGATAATTCCAAGTGGGAGCAAGGCAGGGAGAGGTTGGGCAAGACGGAGTGGGGATACAATAGGATCGGTACAAGTAGGTTCCGCGGCAGAGCAGGAATAGATGGATGGATGGATGGATGGACTTCCTGTCTAATAAATTATTGTGATAAATACCCCGGCAACGCGGGTTATACTAGTACTTATATATATATATTATATATATTCGCCTATAGAATTCAAATCAGACCGAGTTTGTAGTTTTAAAATATTAAAAAATGAGGAAAATTTGGAAGCGTAAGCAACCCAACGGAATCAAACATAGTTGCAGAAGATTTTGCGTCATAATTTTCCGAACTAATTGAGAATGATTTTATATTAGCATTAGAGAGTAACACAGAAAAACATCTTATCAGTGATTATTTTGGTTCATTTTAGAAATCAAAAAATATAGATGTACTAAATTCTAACTATTCGCATCATTCATACCTGAAAGTAATTTTTACGGGGATTATAATTTTGAAATTGCAATATTACCCGTTGATATTCCGCGTGGAGGGAGGTATACAAGTTCATCGGGTGCTGGAAATTTTAACCTATTCTGATCTATTATTTATTTTATTCGTTTTAAAAAATTACATTTTTGTTTTTACTTTTTTCACGTTGATATTTACGTTAGCAGCGAATTGTTCATATTATTGCAATTATGAGTATACGTGCTTCAAATTATGTTCTGTATAGGTCCTCGAAAACTCAAATGTTTGCTGTGAAAATGAGCTAAAAATTCCTCGTTTTCAGAATCGCTTAAAAGCCATTTTCTCCAAAACAGCTCCTAATTGTTACTTTCTCGTTGCCGCTACCGCGGTAGAAATTTATGTAGTGCTGCGCGAAAAACCGTCGAATTTTCGGAAGAAAAACTTTTATTACAAGGCCCTGCCATCGAAAAAGTGTATAAATCCTGATGATAAATTAGAAAAAAAAAAAAAAAAAAAAAAAAAAAAAAAAAAAAAAAAAAAAAAAAAAAAAAAAAGGAAAAAAAAAAAAAAAAGAAAAAAAAAATCTTCTAACACGTCGTGAAGCCAAAATTCATGTTTTGTGGGTCCTTGGTGCTGAAAAACAGAATGACGGCAAAACGTCCATCTGATGTTGCGGCCCTTTCAATTTAAAGCCAATATTTTAATTTTTGGGGGTACTTTACATGAAGCCCCTGGAATATTTTCTGATAAAAAAACCGTTTTCGATTAAATATTGTTGTCGGATAGTGTGAAAGACGATTAAGATAATGGGCTAGGTCTCATTTTCGGTGAAAACTAATTTTTCGGAAATTGCAAAATTTCGAAACTTTTTCGACATCTTACTAGAACTACAAGAATGAGGATAGAGATTTTTCCCTAAGTAAAATCTTTTTCTTACATTTTGAAATTAGATCCTAATCAACGTTTCGAAAATTGGAATACATTTCGCGTAATTTTGTGACAATGTATGTTCTGTTATTAAACAACTAAAAAATTGTTTTTTTTTAACTGTTGGTCAAATGGTTGGCATTTTTTCATTATAGTAATTACTGCGAGGCGTATTCTATTGCGCCAACTGCCAGAGCTCATTTAAATAACTGGTAGTTGACATTGTTGGTTTCATGGAAGCAATGCGATCACATATTATTCAAATGTTTTCTCCCCCATTCGTTAAAGTTAATGAAGACACATACATAGTCCGATAGTAATTTATTCATGTAGAAATAGTTTGAAAATTATGAGGTATTATAACATTATTTAATTAAATGATTCTGAAGTTCTCGCGCCTTCCCTCTGAGACTTTCGCGCTTTTCTGGGTAGGCGCGCCCCACAATTTGAATCGCACTAATCTGGCGTAAAAGAAAATTGATCTTTGACCCCACACCGAGGCAACGAAAATATAAATAAAGTGCTTTTAATTGAATTCGAGTTCACTGTTTAGGGCCCTTGATAAATAGTGGCTGACCACTTAGGTGCCATGAACCACTTAGACAATTATATCTCCAAAAATCCGAAATCACACAGTGGATCCCGGCTTGTTCAAAGTTTTTCTGTTATCTAAAAGCTCTTATGCTCTATTTTCAACAACCGTGAGAACAGTGTTGGCACCAATGAGCTAGAATATACTACGTAGAATGGCTGAAGCGCCTCCACCGTTGAAGCAAAGTGAAGCCATGTTTTGCAGTCAAAGCAGTGCCCTCTGGGAAACAAAGTATTCTATACTGCAATTTATGCAACTCTGCTCCTGGTAGGTCTCAGCTGTTTACTGTTTTATCCAATAGTGTGCTTGGACGTCACTATGGTGACGTTTAATCTTCCGATTGGATAAAATTGCCCCCGACAGGTATCAGCTGTTAACAGTCAGCGAAAATCGTAGTATAACATTACGTTTGGTAACGGACGGTTACACAGCTACTCGTAAAAAACATGGCGACCACTAGTTAGACGAGCCTCCACCAAGAGCGCTGAACTATAGGGGCAGCAACTCTTTCTAGTATATTCTAGCTCGTTGGTAGACACACAATCAATTTTTCTCTCTCACTATGATTTCACTTCAATACTACGTCATCTTGTCGAACTTTAATCAATTTAAATAATTATTCCTTCATCAGCCATAGGTTCGCCTTCTCCGCCATATTAAAATACATCCCTACAAAAATGAATGCATTATCACAGTTTCGGCCTATCACATAAATCATAATAAGTTTCACTTTCACTCACCCGCAAATACTAATGATAAGACTTAATATACAACTAAAGCAATAACTATTTTGTGTAGAACACTTGTCTTCATTCATATCTTTTTACAATATTAAACATCCGTCAGCAAAATGTCGTTTTTCACACACTTCATATATGAATCAGTACGAATACTTCTCTCTTGTCACGCCTAGATGTAATTAAAATCCATATCCAAGTAACGTTTATAAATACAATGAACAAAGTCAGAATTATTCTTAAATATAAACATTTCGCATTAAACAATTGACTTTAAAATCAACAAAGTCCTCAGCTATTCTACAGATATACGCAATTCTGTGGATTGATGAACTCAATCGTAGACCTCAGTCGTCGTCCAGTGGTGGCGCGCAGCCAAACTATTGCACATTGATGATCTCTTGTATCTGTGATGCAATGTTGGGCGAAAAAAGGCCAGAAAAGTAATTATTTTGTGAATATATTATGGTTTATGAATGTAAACCACTGCCTATAGCACTCCTGGCCTTCAAAGGAGGCTAGCACGAAGTTTCATCGCTATTCGACCACTAAATTCAGAGATTACCGTGCAATAACGCAACGCCCTTGTGTCTATATATTAGTACAGATTAAAACTGTTACTACTGTGTATGTTTATGCGAATAAGGGGAATATGTTTGGATGATCTTTGTACGCTTAAGTAATGTATTCTCTAGCATTGCTTACAGTTCAACTTACAGCTTGTGATTCTCGTGTGTAATAAACTTCGCGCAGGGGTCGCGCGCAAAAACTTCGGAAATGTAATACCAACTTTACATAATAATTCAACCCTCAGTGCTGTCAACACGTGCGTATTACGTAGCTTATACATTGGCTGCTTTTTCAACAATACGATTCTGCCACGTCTTCTGTGGAAAACGCTAAATTCTCAGAATTTGCCGACAAAGCCCAACGCTTCCTGCGCGGCGTCTGGGAGGTGGCGCGATCTTCCGGCAATCGTTGAAACCAGTTCAAAGTCCGTTTCGTCAAAGTTACACTCGAAAAATGAATTGGTTTCCTCTGTGGAATTTTCCCGAAATTATTCTCCGGCCCGGTACGTTTCAAATGTGTTCTCTGTTAATTAGCGCCAAAGAAGTGTAATCAATAAAAGAATTCCCAGTATGGAGTCAAATTTGAATTTGGCCGCCTATGTGCCAACAATAATAGTTATGTAATACTATTTATACTACAATTTCTCTCCGAATGAACACATCTGTCATATTTTTTTTGTAAAACTCATTAAAAATTGTACATTTGTTGCAAAAACTAAATATTTTCAAAAATATCAACACAAATTTGACTATTATAACTGCTTTTCATAAGGTAAATCATGTCCCAACAATAAGACGTAATTCACAGAAATTCGCTCCCGAAACATTGTTGCCAAGCCAGAGTTGCATTTCAATCTGATTTTCCCCTAAGGCTAGCAATTTTTATTTCATAATTTTCAAATAGGTTTCATATAATTTCTAAAAGATTAATTTGTAAACGTATAGCAAAAGCTCCAATGAAAGAAACGAACAAAGAAATGTGAAATTATATACAAATTCTATCTTTCCTGTAGCATCCAACTGCTTAGAATCACCATTCATTTTCTGTAGACAAGGCGGATTATCCGAGCGGGCGACTAAGTTTCAAGCCAAATTAGCCCCAAAAATTCTCAAATTTGGAAAAATTCAACAGAATCTTATTTGAAGATCTGTTTTTGAATAACACTTTTCATTAAGAAAAAGTGTTTATTTTCATAACTTTAGTTCTAGGAAGATGCCGAATATTTGTTTGCATTTTTCGAAAACGAGGCATTTCAACGACCATGAAACCTGCACCATTCTCTTAAGCATACTTATGCTATATAAGGTCCAAATTTAATTTTAAAAATATCCTGCCATTTTTAAGAAAAAAATATGTTCAAAAAAATTAAAATTGCCTTTATTTGACAGAAAATGTCGCCCAAATTGCTCATGTTTTCGAAAAACTGAACATGACATAATTATTAGATCTGTTTTTTCATGAACACATTTCATTAAGACAAAAAATGTTTATCTTCACAATAGTGGTTATAGAAAGATGCGGAAACTATTTTTGCAATTTTCGAAAACCAGGCTTTCCAACCAACATGACACAGGCGCCATTTCCGTAAACGTCCTTCAGACTATCCAACAACAAAATTTCATCTAAAACTATGGAGCAGTTTTTTAATGTTTTTTTTAATGTTTTGAAAATGTCCCAGGGGTTTCATATAAAGTACCGCCCAAAGTTAAAATATCGGTCTCAAATACAAGGGGCCGCGCCATCAGCTGAACGGTGTAGCCGCTAGCGCTGTTCACAGGCGGACAGACAGACAAACGTTTTGCCGACAATTTCCAGTGGACCAACAAAACATGGATTCTGGATGCACCACGTGTTTGAGAATATTTTTTCTAAATTTAGCATCTGGATTTATTCAATTTTCCATTGCCAGGGCCCTGTTAGACGAGTTTTTCTGCCGAAAATTCCTCATTTTTTCGCGCAGCATTACAGAACTTTCTGTACACTGCGTAAGAAGCAGCGAGAAAGCAAACAAGTCTAACACGTCGTGTGGCCAGAATCCACGTTTTGTAGGTCCTCGATACCAAAAATCGATTCTCGGGGAAAGGCCCGCCTGTACGTGAACACTAGCGCGAGAGCCGGCTTGCATATGTTTTACTGTATTTCGTATTTCCTGTGTGGGTTTGTCAATAAATCTTCGCTGTGCATGATTAATGGGTTCATATAAACAGGAAGTAAAAAAAGCGAACCCTAAAATTAAGAAAGCGCCAGAGAACTTGCTTTGAGTATTCGTTACTAAATTATATTTTTTTTCAATTCTTACCTTCCTGCCAATTCTTTGTCCAAATATTTTGCAGCAAGTTTAGCACCATACAGTTCACTATGTAATGCAAGGAGAGAGTTACGCAGTGCTGAGTTCTCCCTTTGCAGTTGCATTACTTCACTTCGCAAAGATGCTACTTCTATCATGCCCAGCTGTAGACCGTCTTCCTTATCTAAAAAAGGCCAAGAAATTCATTTTATTACTTTCAAATTGTCAAGTAATAAGTGAAATACTATTACAATATAATTTTACTGGTAAATAAACGAGTATTTTAATAATGCTTTAAACAAAAAACCTACAGTAGGCTAGGTAAGTAATGAAAATGAAAGAAATTAAACATAATTGTATTCATATACATAGAATGATTTTCAAGTATTTTCAATTTTTAAATAACTATTACATTTTTGAAATGATTGTGAGGAGTGAAATTAAATGTATTAATAATAATTTTAATAATCTACTCTCAGTGGCGGAACCATCTTGCCCACGGCCCTGCTGACAAGTTCAAGATCAGTGGCCCCGAACACATGCTCACGCGCTGGCACATATGTTCAACTTCACATTCGGCGAATTTTTCAACAATTTCTATAATATACATGTACGCACATATGTATGTGTATGTATATGGAGCGATGATGCATCTCAGAGTAAATGAAATATAAACAAATTATGCATCATTTACAAAAATACACATCAACCATCGGGAATCTGAAGGAGTTGCACGGCGATTTCGTAATTAATGAGAATGTAAGGGAAGGGCAGTGTATCAATTGTCTGGGAAAAGTGGAATTCGTAGTGATTATAATACCAAATGGGCAAGAAAGAAACTGCCGTGGGTAATACGCAAAAACCGGAAGAATCCATTGTTCATAGAATAAACTATATAAGATGCTTAGACGGGATTAGCCAATCAGAAATGAGAAGACGTGCGAGGAAAATGAAAATCAGCGCAGGAAAACTAAAGAGAAACATAAATGTGTACAGCACTGTGCAGTTTAGGAAAACAGAAAATAACGCTTGTAATGAACAAGGCAGACTGTACACTCGGTTACGATCGAAAGGAGGTAGAAGGTACTCAGACGTAGAGGAGGTATAAGTTAGCTAGTTGACGGGATAAATATTTTTATCCACTTTGGTTAGGTAATGTGAAACATTATGCTATTATAATCAGTTTCGTAATGAAGTACTTTACCGCTCTAGTTTGGTAATGAACTTCATTACCACACTACAGTGGCAATGGAATACGAGTAGGGTTATTCTGAGACGAGCACTATTCCATTTATTTTCACACCAATCCTTAAAAATTGAGTACTCACGCTCATATTTATTCTTTGATTTGTATGGTAACAAAGAATCTATAGCAGCATTTGCTGCTATTTCTACTTCTGAGTCTGAACTACATTCGCTCATGTTGTCGAAATGTGTACACCATGCGCGTTTCAATTGTTCTCCTTGTTAAGAACAGTGTCGCCACTTAAAGGAGGAAATTTGAATACTAAATGAAAATGTTATTCTTAAATCTAACAAATTTTTACAAAGTGGATAAAACGTTGTACGATATTCGTGTCGTAACATCTGATTACAATACTCAATTGGTTACCAAACTCGTCCTAACGGTCTCGTTTGGCAATTTTCCAATCTCGTATTGTAATCAGATGTATTATGACACTAATATCGTAAATAACTATGAGTCGAAGTACATATCTTTTGTGGAGAAGAGAAAAATGCAATGGTATAATTGAACTGCCCGCCCGCCCGCGGTTTCAAACTGTTGTTTTAAACGTTTGGTGGGGATAGTGTTAAATGCACTGCGACGCCATTAACGCCATTTTGGTCTATTCTATTTTGCACAATTCGGCATTTTCCAAATCTTTTCTTCAAACTTTTTGCGCGAATAGTGCTACTTGCACTGTTTAAGATGGCACAAAAATAATTTTTGCTGTATTTTTTTCAAATATTACATCATTTTTTAACTATATCTCTCGCACCATTAATATGTACATTTCCAGCGATTACATTTGTGAGTTGAAGTGCTTCAAATGACTTCCAATGAAGCTTTTTGAAAATTCAAACATTCTGTGGAAAAGAGCTAAATATTTCGTATTTGCAGTAACGGCTAAACGCCATTTTCTTAAGAACGGCTCCCAATGTTTCAACGAAAATTTGCATTTACTCTCCTTTAATATTCTTGAAATAATATTTCATTTCTATCATTAGGAAATCGAGAAATTGAGAATTTTTTAAAATAAAATGTACTTTGGGTGGCGGTAGATGGCAGCTGGCATGAGATTGGGCCAAGACTTAATAAATTAAAAAACTAACTAGCACGAAAAACTCTGTGCTATTCTGTAGCACCACTCGTTTTAATTGATTTATTGATGTCTTGTATTTGTTACACAAAGTCGCTAATAAGCACGTCTTTGATGCGACTATACATACCCCACCCCCACCCCCCAAATCCCCAATTCATCTGGCGGAAGTCGAGGCCACGCAGTATTTCATTTTTCTGTAATTTTTGAAAAAAAAAAAACAAAAGAAGAGAGCAAAATGTCATTTATGTCCTATTGGTTGTCAGTTCCACTGAAATGTCTGAATGTTCGAATACTGCACAAGTTCTATTATTTTTCAGCGTCTGCCTACAGCTACAGTATTGAAGATCGAGTATTTTATCAGAATAAAATCTGTTGTCAAAATTATAACTTGAAACGACATATACATTTTTTTTTCAAAATACGAATACTTTTGGAGTAATTTGGCACGAAATGAAGGCAATTTTAAAAATAAGATATCCTCAAAAATCTTTTGGGACACCGCCAAGGTACAGTTTTGAAACCCGGGGCGACGATTTGCAGCAGACGATCGACAGTCGCGCATGGTTTGTTAGTTGCTTGCTTCGCTGGTTCGGACAGTTTTCAGCCGTACACGTTTAAAGTGATTATTGTATTTACTGTTTATACAGACTACGAGTAATCTCAATAAGGACCAACATATACCTACAGGTGGACTAAAAACGTTCAAAATACAGAGTAAAATATTGACTAGAAATTAAATTAAAAATTTTAAAATGATGATAATAAATTAATCAAATGTTTGAGTTAAATAAACCAAAACTGTCAAAGAAGTTAATTTTAATATTAGCGCTAGAACAAGATATAATTATATCCGTACAAAACTAGGGCGAACACTATTGTATTTCTGAAAGTAAGTTTGCTGTTAATTGGCCATTTTTCAAAGCAGCAGGTTACATGCAATTTCAAATGTCGAACTGCGTTTTATTTTTTTACCATTGTTTGCAAATGTCTCAAATGATGCTCAACAGCAGAAGTAGTAATGGAGTTCAGCTTACATTTCAATGTGTTACGAAGTAAAGTGCAGATCCCATTCTAAACACGATTAACAATTTGAATTGTAACGGAATGATCATAGAAGATAACAATCTTCGAAAAATTTGAAAGACAGTAATGTGGAATATATTGGGAGTAAAATGAAATATATTGCTTTGTTGACATATGCAAAGATATAAGTCTTCCTTAAATATGTGAAAATATATACTTTGCTTGAAAATACGGACAAATATGGATAAATGAAATGGGATTCAAATCAGTTCATAAAAGCTCATTAGAAAACTTGAGAAAAGTAAAATCGTAACTAACGGTCAAATATGTAATTACTACATACAAATCTCGGCGATAACTGTCTTAGAAATAGACTTAACTACATACTAGGAACTAAGTGTCGCATATCATCAAATAACAATACAAGATTGTTGAATTATTTAACATTAAGACGACTTTAAACACTCAATGAGTATACGAATATTATATCCACTTTGTAAAAATTCCAGGAAACTGATTTATTCATTTTTCTGGGAACGTCTACTTCTCTGGTCACTTGTCCCTGTAGACAAGTAAATGCTGTATGCTAGGAGATGCCGGCATTACTCCCCGAGGGGTGAACTCCGGCGCTGAAGTACACGTGCGCTTGCGGAGGAATTCCCCTCCGGGTATTTCCCCCAGCGGACCACCGCCGCAGCCGGAACAAGCTTCAAGCAGCCGACATGTGTGGTAGTGTAGTGCATGCAAGTGCAAGGGGAGGGCGGCCCACTTACTGCGCGGCGGCTGGCGCGCGGGCGAGCGCTGCAGCTCCTTCTCGAGGCGGCGGCGGATGCGCTCGGCCTGCGGCTCCAGCGCGGGCCCCGCCCCCGCCGTGCGCTGCAGCTGCGACGCGTGCAGCTGCAGCAGCAGCGTGTGCAGCTCCTGCTCCAGCGAGGCGCGCGTCGCCTTCGCCTCCACCACCTCCGCGCGCAGGTGCACCAGCTCCGCCTGCCAACGCAAAGCCAAGCCACTCACATCACCACTCGCAATTGCTCCAACAACTCTCCACGCTCGTCAGTAAAGATGGACGGATATTTACTATACATTAGGCGTGTTAAAAATGGATAGAAGTTCTATTCTAAAGCTTATGAAAGATATTCATATTTATAATTAATCCCCGTGTTGCCATGTCAGGCCAAGGAGCGACCTACACGCGACATACGGGGAGTGATCATGGTGGAAACAGATGGGTGAACTATTCCGGGGAACTAATTTTTGCTCGTTTTGCAGGGCCAGTTTGTGTCACGAACCACAGCACGGGCTTTTCGTTTGAAAAGCCAGACCAGACCAGACCAGATGCAGTCCACCATGTTGCGTGAGCGAGAAATGTTGAGAAACATTTTGAAAGTGGCATAAAGTGACACTTTTCAACTGCGAATAACCGAAAATATCAAGATGACGCAATATTTAAAAGAAGGCTTATGTATCAGTTTCAATGATTTCAAACAAGGCGATTATTTCTGGTTGCATTCAAAATACCCGCTTATATTGCGACGCAAGCGGGAGCCCGAATTCATTGGCTGCAGTCTGATGTGAGTGCAGGAGCTCACCCGTATCTTCCCATCTTGCAGGAGATCAACCAACAATCGAGAAACCACACGCGACATAGCCGAAGACTGCCCAAATCTACATTAGTGTGGTCGATGTAGGAGGATCTACCTTGGAAAACGTGGGGTAAAAACGTTTTCCCTTTGTATTGGTCTCCGAGCCGATTTACACGCTTCCTTGTGCCGAACGATTTCGGAGTTTAAGCGAACGCGAAAAAAATATACATCATTATATTTTAACTACAACAGCACATACTTTCTCGCATTATATGTAATTGTTCGTATTATTTCCAGTATATCATAGAGGCAAGCAAGGATAATTTCACATATAAATTGAACATCCAGAACTAAACTCCATTCTGAACATCGCATTATGAACGCATTCGAAACGACGATACCGTTACCCTACGCATATCTGTAAATACATCCTTCCCGACTTTAATAAAATTGAAGATACCATATCCCTTAACGTAAAGGGCATTGTAACACGAACGTTAAGTAAATAAGCCCCCTTATCTTTCCCATCACGTCGTCGTTCAACAATGATCAATTGCTAAATGTTGCCCAATGTACACTTCGGTGGTAGTATAAAATGAAATAATAAAAGTTCCTACAAAATTTTGATACCAAATTTTTGTATTTTTCTTTCATATAGCATTTAAATTGTAAAATTATAAGAAAAACTAATTGGGCTAATTTCAATTAAAGTTTGCGTATTCCTTGAAAGAAAATACTACATCAATACATTGAGAATACAAATTGTAGAATAGAGTAAAAGTCGAATTAATATTGTGATTTTCAAAAGTAAATGAATCATTTTCAATAGTAATTCAATGAAATTAATACTTTTTCATATTCTTTTAATCCATTACTATTCTGTGACGATTTTTCTCGTGGCCCACAGTTGCTGGCATACCTGCATTGAGAGAAATGTAGTACAATGCTCTTACTAAACGTTTACTAACCGATAATTCAGTAAATACAATTATTCGTGTGGTAAAATTCACTAAACATGATTTAGTTTCGTTTAGTAAATCAGGCAATTGAAAACTGTAAGTGAATGAACAAATAGAAATGTTCATTGGACATCGACATAGCGATCGATGTTTAACGCCTTCTAAGATGACTCACAGTTTATGATTGGCCAGTAGGAAGCAGTTAAAAAAAATCAGATAGAATCAGAACAGTATGTATGTATGTGTATATATATATATATATATATATATATATATATATATATATATATAATCATAAACTTTGACTCATCTATCTTAGGAGGCGTTAGACATCGATCGCTATGTCGATATCCAATAAACAGCGTATGTACTATAACATAACCTGTGATTTTAACACACGCTTTCCGTTATTTTCAATATTTGGCGCATTTTGGAACTCTGTTGGACATAATTTCACTCGTGGAATAATCAGATAAAATACCACTCATGCTTTGGAAATTCTCAGAGAAGTCCCCTACTAGCTCCGCGTGTCGGGAATTTAACAATTTCCGAAGCACTCATGCTTACAACTAAACGGATAACTTCCTGCGTGAAGAAGCGTGCAAGAAATATACAGATTCAGAAACTGTCTACCCTACTCGGCAAGATATTGAAACTTTGGGACAAACGGTTCGCATCTTCACGTGGCTCCAGCAGTGAAGCATCCTCGATTAAAGCAGAGCATAGCTGTTCCAGTAAAATTCAATGGTGCATTTGCATGAAATCTCCACTCACGACTGATGAAGTGCGATTAAAAACATTTTATATGGAAAGCTCCTAGGCTTGATGGCCTCCAGAATGTCTGGTGCAAAAGATTCCACCGTCTCCACGTGCGACCAGCTGAAGTAACGAAACTGTAATAAAAGAGCCGAGTAATATGCCAAGATTCATTACACAAGGTATTACTTTTTTGACGCATTTGAGCAAGATACACATACTCGTCAGAATTCGGCTAAATACCCCCCGATCACGTGTTTTCCAAGACTGTACAAGATCATCACATCATTCCTTGTGAACAAAACATTTTAGCGGAAGAGCAAAAGGGATGAAGATAGAGATCTAAAGGTTGCAAACAACAACTAATAACAGACTCGGTTGTGTGTAACCGGGCGTCTACGAAGAATAAACCTGTATTGGGCATATGCGGATTTTAAAAATGGCCTTCGATTCTGTTCTCAATGACTAGCTATTAGCAGTACTTCGGTTTTAGAAAGCCGATTCGGCTGTAATCTCGTGATTGACACATGTGATTACCTAGAGAACGAAGAACCTCTCGATAACAGCAACTCCCACCGCTGAGACTGATGCCATTTCCTACAAAACGCGGGGTACTTCAAGTCCACTATTTTGAGCACGAACCCCTTGTCCAGTATGTTAAACGCCATATAGTACGGATTTACGAACAAATCAGGAATCAAAGTATTATATCGCATTAACCATCTGGCTTTTATGGACGATGTAAAGCTGTATGCTTCAACTATGACCTATCTCATACATCTCGTGAAAACTGGAATGATTTTCGAACGACACAAGGATGCAATTTAAACTGGACAAATGAGCAGGGAGTTTGGTTAAAGAAAAGCTTCAAAATTCTGGATACGAACTTCAAGTGGAAGAATATGCGGGATGGAAGCTGAAGAAATATACCGATATCTGGAAAATGGGCACGCTAGGCGCATTGAACACACTAAAACAAAGAATGAACTTACCAAGGAATTTGGCTAGAGAGTAATAGAATTTTAAAAACTGGACTACATGGAGGGAACACTTCCAAAGCTATTAACACTTGTGATGTACATCTTCGAGATATGCGGTGTAATTCAATAATAATAATAATAATAATAATAGTAATAATAATAGTAATAATAATAGTAATAATAATAGTAATAATAATAATAGTAATCATAATAATAGTAATCATAATAATAGTAATAATAATAAACATGGTGAAAACAATAGATTTTACATTTCTCAAGAACCCCAAAACTCTCGAGGGCTGTAGTTGAGCTCTTGTGGAGTACAGACGCGAGCAGAACGAGTGCGTGGCCCGATACCAACCCAGAAGCGAACAGCAGGGTCGTGTACGAGATGAAACTACCCTCGAGGAGAGACGGTGCGTCACAGCGCGTGCGCGCAGTGCTACACGTGGAAGCGCGTAATTAAGCCAAGGATTCCGAGAGCACAATAACACGGCAAGCAACAAAGCTTCGGACAATACTATTAGAGGGACGGAGCCTGCGACTCTCCAGCCAGGGGCAAAGGGGACGGAGCCAGGTGCCGAGAGGCCTGGCAACGGGGTCGTTGCCCTCCATTCGGCGCGGAGGCACTCCCGCCCGCCGGCGTGCACCGGCTAATCCTGCGACAGTGATACCGTGCGGTGATAGGCGGCGCGCCTCATGTCAGAGTAAGTGGCTGGATTAAACTCAAAGCCAAGGCACGTTCTTCCTATTGCCCAGCAAACCTGCAAGTATCAAAAAACAACTCGGGATGGAAGTGCGGGATTATGGCTACTGGTTGAACGATTTTTCACTTTGATTGTTTATTTTATTTTGGGGAGAACTTAACAGCAAATCTCAACGACATAAATATGTTGTCAAGAATGACTTCAAATTCATAGATCTTTTTTCAGTGGAGCAAAGTATACTTTAAAAAAGGCGCAGTTCTGATTTTCTCGGAATATTCGCTGACTTTTTGGCTTCAATCAGCAACAGGATCTATGAATATCAATTTTCATGAAAATCTGTTCCCGATTTAAGTGATAGTTTTGCTTACAGAGAGACGATTGCCAAAACCCCCTTTATGGATAGGTCCCCCAAAACATGGATTCGGACTATTCTACGTTATCGAGCTCGTAAATTCTTTACACAAAAGGGCAAAAAATCCAGTTTTTAGGGATCAGGAATACAAACGTTCGTCGGAAGTGGCAATTTTTACTGTATTAATACAATACCTTTTCTATACACTACACAGTAGAATAGGTGAAAGAAATACCAAGTCCAAGTCCGTTGGACAATGCTGTCCGATTAGAAATCCATGCAAGGCATGAATGTGTTCCTGGAAATGGAGCATTCCCAGTCCGTCGTTTATCATACCAATACCCTAATTGTCCACAGTCCCTCGACTTCACCGGGAACTGGGTGCGAGCTCCTTGTGCTATCTGCATTTGGGCATAATTTAGGAATTGTTCCCCCGCACCCACGAACAATAAGACAAGCACCATGCGAGGCCACGGGCTAACCCTGTGTTTATGTAACGGTACACGGGATGGGCCCAAGGGCTACACTGGCGCTTCGATCGGGGAGCGATGTTCACAGAGGCTTCCGAGGCAGCGGTAGTGACGGGGAGCGCGCTGGTAGGCCCTTCAGGCGGCGCACACTCGTTCCATCGGGCGAGAAACCTGGCCGTTTGCAATTCTGACTTATCAAATCTCGTTTGGAAGACATTGGCGCACAATACTTCACCCCCAGAAAATGATTTTATCACTTTTGTCGTTCACAGGATGTCGTAAAGTTACCGTTTCTCGAATGACTCATTCATTGATCCTTGACGATAATCGTGAAATTAAAAAAAAAGTATTTAAATTTTTTGTGTTTCCGTATAGAAGACACTTTTAGCTGTCAGTTTATTTTATCAGTCATATTTAAAAAAAAAGTCTAATATTTTTATATACGATGTGGCAGAATCCTAACTCACGAAGCGCAACAAAGTGAATCATGTAATTATTAATTAGATGCTGGTGAGGTAGATACATTCTAATAATTAAACATGGTTAATTAAAGGTGTCGTCTGGTATCAACAATGAGAACATTGTTTTCGGCAGAAGCTGCAAGTTCTGAGGATGATCGCTACGCGAAAAAAACGATAATTAGGCACATAAATTGTTGATACAAGCCAACACCTTTAATTAACCATATTTAATTAGTCATGTAAATTGTATATCATATTTTTTGACCTGCATAGTCCTGCCTTTATCATTCTTTAATCAAATAGAATGTCCTTAATCAGAATAATACAGATATAGCTACATATATCTGCAACTTTTTGTTTTATAGCTACTCTCCCGGGGGTGTCTTCGACGCCACAGGAAATTCATTTCTCGGTATTTTTTTCTTTCGATTTTTTTCTTCTGATAATTGCTTTTAATATGAAAATTACTGAGATAAGTTTTTTGGAATGATTCAACAATAATAACCCATGCCGCCGAGCACTTTAGGATTTTTAGTGTACTTTAAGAATTCGTATTTTCTTGTCGTACAACCAAGACTATGGGTTCTATTGGTGTAAAAGTGAATTTAATGAGGTTAACTCAAACTATAGTCGTTCATTTTCAATTATTTTTTTTCCTTCACATGTAATATTTTTCAATAAACAAGTGCCGACATTTGGCCTGTACAGCATGTATTCCCGACAGATAGTTGGTAAATGTTTGAGTATACAACGTACAATACTGTATCTAATATTTTTATAATATTTTATAAGTATTTAGCTCAAATCGCTCATTTTCAGAAACGATAAAACGATATTTTCATAAAAATGGCTCTAAAATGGAAACATAAATTTAGGAACAGTTTTTATCCTTCTGTTATATTCATATTCTTAAAAATTCTATTGGAGATCAGACAAATTTACAAAACGTAAAAAATGTGTTTTGGGAGCTAACAGATGGTAGCTGAGAAAAAGGTGGAACAAAACTTAGGGGAGTCCCGACTAATAAGAGACAATCAATCTAACAAATACGAGAGTGTCTGAGGCATTCTGTAAAACCACTAGTGATTTTTTCATTAATAATTCCATACATTTGTGGACTACAAAACCCAACAGATGTAACTAATACGCCTGAGAGTGACTTACATACACTCGCTTCTATTTGAGGCTTTATAAAGCAGCCTGCATCCGGTATTAGGCTTTGTCCCTTGCAATAATTCGAGGTAGTGTCAATGCCTTTTTAATTCGTGGAACTCATCGCCAAGAACTCCTTCCTGTTTCAGGAAGTGTCATGTATCAGCAGGCGGGTGTTGGAAGTTATATCTCGGAACACAGTTGCTGTTCTGTGTAAGAAAGGTGGTGGTTCTAGGTGAAATTGTTATTTGAATACGAATCAATGACGTGCAGAACCCCTTATTTATTTTCATACATTTATGTTTGTTTTTAAATGAGTCTATCCGCCATGTTGAATTTTGAAATTTCTTCATGATATTCGAAACCAGCGGCTTCAAAAACCAATTGATAATTAATTCTACGTCAATCCACTGGCATGTGCAATTACGACAAGGGCTGAATCAATGTGCAGCGATATGTGGCAGTCGAAAACGGGATGAGGAAAATCGAAAAGGTTTTTTTCTGGCTAACAATTAAATATTGATGATTTGTTCACAATACTTACAAAAACACCCTGGATTGCCTCTTCGCAGCACGTACTACGTGCTATTCCTTCATTTGATCAACCATCACGAACACATAACTCACTAAGTCCCTCTTGAATGCCGAGTGCAGGTGACATTGAAACCTCCCATTCCGTCCATGTGTTGTCTAGCCGTCCGTGTCGCCCGTGGCCTGGCAGCGCCTTCGCCTGCCGAGGCCGGTGTCGGCTCCGCTTCATGAGTGCACCTTTCATCCCTGCACTTAATGAGGTCTTTCTCCTCCACCGAACACTGCCTGTCCCCGGACGCGGGCGGCGACGGGCGTGACGGAGGAGCGGGCCGGGCCTTCCGCCTCTTCCGCCCGGGGATAATCCATTGGGCGCGGCCGCCCTGCACGAGGAACGGCCGGACGAAAGGAGCGGAGGACACTCCTCAAATCTTATGTTCTGAAAGAAGGCTTACGCTTCACGCATACAATCGACGGGAAATTTTAGATAACGCCGCCACTTCAAACTTTTTCAAGAAGATTTCGGTGTTTTCGAAGAAACGTTGGCGCCCCGGACGAATCATTAACATTCCAGGCCCGGGAGAAACCGCTTCGGGATATAGATCTGGAAGAGAATAAGCGCACTCAGGCAGCAAATGCGTCCGTTCTAGCAGGACTATCGGACCACACAAGAACATCAGCCGAGGGCATGGACGTGCGTTGGAAGGGAAGCGTTCGCCTACTTAATGTATTCTCCACATTGCATTCCCTTGCAGGGCAAAACCACACCAACGGTTTTCCAAAAGATAGCACGAATACTGCTCAAGAACAAGAAATCACAGACAAAAAGTCATCAAGAATTCTTCAATAACATTTTCTAGTATATATGGATGCACAGTACAATATTTCAATACAAATCAGCAATATCACAGTAGTGGTGCTGCAACAGGACACACTACCTTCTTGCATTATTTTTAAATTTGATATTTTCGAAAATTCAGAGAGATGAACGAAAGTGAGACTTACTCCAATCTTTCAACCGTTCCATCCATCCATCCATCCATCCATCCATCCATCCATTGGAAAATACGGAGAACAAATTGAAGCAGTGTTTGAGAAAATGCTTCTTTTATAAATTACATTAATTTCAACAATTTACACAAAAACTTGTTTTTTTTTAAAAAAAAAATGCACTTCTCTGTTTTTAAAGAACTATTTTTTAACAGACTCATTGCAGGCAAAATTCTTCAATTTTCTAGTTTCGAATTATTCAATTTTTATGATTTTCGAAAATACGTGCGTTCGCCCACAGTGAGACTAGCACAGACTTTTTTCTGACTTTTGATAGATACAAAGAGAAGATTTAAAGAAAACGAAAAAAAAAGTCGTTTTTGAGGGGGAAAGTGTTAAAAATCTAACTAGTGCTACAGAATGGCACACACTTTCCCGTATTAGTTTTCTATTTTCTTTGGTCTCGGCTAACTATTCGGACATTTTCTTGCCAGCTGCCATCTATCGCCGCCCAAGAACATTTTTAAAACGTTTTCTATCTATGCCACTTTTATAAGTATATTCTTATAATTCTATTCTTACAAGAAATGTAAAGAAAAAGTTGGAGCCGTTTTTAAGAACATTTTGAAAATGTCCAGGACTTCACGTAAAGTATCCATAATTTTTAAAAAATATTATTTATTTCCTGTTCAATAATATATTGAGGGTGATTGAAGAAATTATGTTAACATAACTTTTTTGGAGATGCCATAAATTTTGATATAATTATTGCAATTATGATTTGGTTTCAATAAAACATGGAATAAAACTGGAAATTTAATTATAATTTAGTAATTTTTAATACAAGTTTTGAGTTGTAAGAGAATTCCTTAGAAAGGATTTAAAAATATATTTATTTACGGAGGGTGGAAAACATCTTTGGGGTAGCGGGAACGTTGTTACGCGGGGAACGGGAATGTTATAATTTTGTCCTAAATCGAAATTTTGAAAAGCAGGAACATTTGTTAAATTGTTGAAAAATTTAGAAATTTAATTAATTATAAATGTCTTAATTAATTCTATTTGAATCTATTTATTCTTTATGTATCCGTTTATTGGAGATGAACCATTCAGCTTTTAGAATTCTCCGTAAAAATTATTTGAAATAGTTTGTATTTTCTTCATGATTGACGTAGATGCATTACCCCAAATTGGACATGCATATGTGAGTGATGGTCTTATTATTGTTTTAAAAATTAATATGAGTACCACAATCAATTTGTAATTGTGAAAATGTATTAGTTAAAGGGTATAATTTTGATATTTTTTATAAATTGTATTGGCAATATTTTGAATGTGTGATTTTCATGTTAAAATGGGGGCCTAAATATTTAATTGGAATGTGATTTTCTATCCAAGGTATATTTATATTATTTATTTTGAGACATGGGGGGTTAGTAGGTCTGCAAAGTGTGAACATTTCTTTGTGCTTTAGATGTGTTTATTATTATTATTATTATTATTATTATTATTATTATTATTATTATTATTATTATTATTATTATTCTCGATTGCTCCATTTAATATTTATTTAAAGAATTTTGTGGAGTATTTCCAGCAGTTTGTATATTTTTGTGAAATGAAGAAAGAGCAGTATCATTAGCATGCAGTGCTATAGGAGTTCCTGTGTAAAAAGAAGGGCTGGAATATCTGTTATGTATATATTGAAAAGGAGAGTTTTGAACCTTGAGGAATTCCACAGAAGACACGACGATAAGTAGAATAAGATATATTAATTTTGGCACAAACATTTCGTTTATCTATTTTTTTTATTTCGAATAACTATATGGGAATTTCTATTGAATGTAATTTAAATAATAATCCAGAAGGTCAAAGTTTATCACATGCTTGTGCAATATCGAGGAAAATTCCAATTGTATATTCCTTTTTGTGAAAGTTTTGTGCTATTAATTCAGAAACGCGCAGTAATTGATATATAGAATAATGAGATCGAAAACCAAATTGGTAATTAGGAAGTGCTTGTATTGAGGAAATATAGAATGATAATGGGGAAAGTAATAGTTTTTCAAAAAGTTTAGACAATTGAGATAGAGATTTAGAAGTCCGTAGTTTAAGGGAAGGTGGTGATCTTTGCGAAAAATAAGAAATACGAAGCACTGAATTGAATATATTTGTTAGTTTCCACAAAATTTGAGAATTAAGTTTTTTAAACATTTTGTTTGAAACAGAATCATATCATTTTGTGAATATTCAATTTTTGTGTTTTTTTTCAACTTCTAGGGAAGAAAAAATTAAATTTTCGAAGGGACTGAATAATGTGGAGACGAGATGAAAGATTCAATTTCGGTATTAAAAGTTTGATTTATGGGTTTGGTGTAAAAATTTTTTCTAGTTGATGTGCAATTAAATTTGATTTTTGAGAATCGATGTAGAACCGTTGTTTAATATTGAAATAGGGGAATAAGATTTTGTTCATTTTTTAATTGTTGACCAATGTTGTATGCAATTGAGATGTAATTGTGCAACGTAATTTTGAAATTTGTCTAATTTTTTCTTTGAATGTCAGGGCGTCGAGTTCGTTACCAGAATCGTCTTAGGATACGTTTTGATTTAACGTGGCGTAGCGATGATCATCACACGCATCAAGTAGATTCAGTTCCTTTCGGCAGAGGAAGATTACAGATTTTATAAGTTCCTCTAAGTGATAATTACTGCTACATAAACATGTGATAAACACCGTAGTTAACAGTTCAATAAACATTTCATTTCGACAACTTGTGTTTCAATAATTAATTGTTCAGTTCTACAGTACTTATAAAATCCGTTCTTTACACAACAAATATACATTTTATTGATTTTGTTTATTTTTTCTCCATCCCGAATTTTCTTCGGATTATCCGAAATTTCAGATTTACGGGGATCGGATTAGCGGGGTTCAACTGCATTTTCAAGCAAATATTTCTTACAGCTAAATCATGTCCCAATAACGAGACGTAATTCACTGAAATTCAGCTGCCGTCTCGCGGAGCGGAATGCTTGTGGTATAGCGATCTGTTACCGCGTGACTGATCCAAGACACTAAAAGTGACATGCGTTCTTTTTGCCGCATTCCCGAACTCTCTCTTTGCAAGGCAAGTAGGAGTGGTGAGGGCAGAAGAGAGGTGGCCCCTCTGGTCCAAAAGCGGCGCGCGAAGGGGCGCAGCGGCCGCGGCGGCGCTCGCGCAGGCGCTCGCGCAGGCGCCGCCAGGGCCGTCTGGTTTTGAAGCCCCGCGGGCAGAGGCGGAAGGGAACAACGCGCTGATGGAGGCGCACTGGCGCGCGGCGCGTCGCGGCAAGGCACGGCTCTATCGAACGCGCTGCGATGCTTTCTTCGCCTGATAAAGAAACTCTTACTGGAGGCGGGGAGGGGGCGTGAGAAGGAGTGCCGCTGCGGAGAGAGCACTGGCGGGGCGGGGCAGTGCCCGGCCGCGTCAACCGACAGACACGCGTTGCAGCACGACACTACTTTGCTCAGCCCGCCTATCATTGTGAAGACCACGTTCTTTATGTTAATATTTTCTTTCACCTTTTGTGTACGACGCAAATCATTCCTACCAATCACAATAAGAGTCCTCGACAAATACTATTTTAAATGTATAATATTTAGAAATGGTCGATGAGAGATGATGAGCGCGTAGGCAAGCACAAAAGTCATTCTATTTGCGACATCTTCGCAAAAGGATAATAAATCTTTCCGCCCACACACGCTGTTTGACTTGAACAGGATATGTCCGTCACACTTAAAAAGGTAGAAAGATAGTAGATGGTAGATTTTAACTACATCCATTCCTTCACTATGACACATTCATTTCAAAGCTAGTAGCATTGCAACAGTAAACAATACCTCTGATTGCAATACAGCATTCCCTACCCTACGAACACTTCAGTCATCACTTAAAATAACTCAAACCAATAAAAATGAAAGTTGCAAGAAAAATACTGATATTCTTAAAAGAAGTGAACATTACCTAAACACGATACAATATTGAAAAATTGATTGCATTAAGAAGGGAATCTTTACATTCCTTATTAAACTAAGACACCGTATAAAGCAAATTACCCAAAAAACTAATATTTTGAATCGAGAGTACAAAAATGACTAAAGATCTAATATTAAAGAAAAAAAATTGCTTCGAAAATCTCTTTATTAATTACGATTAATGTAAGAAAGTGTTGAGAACATTTCGAACTTTTAACATTCTCCTAATTCCAGAAGTTTTACCGAAATCAGATAAATGACGTATTGTTAAGAACACTTCGTTCTAGTCGAGCTAAAAATCTTTGACATCATGATTGCGGAGATAGTCGGGCGGGAAGGCAGATGGACGGACCGACGAACGGAAGAATCGACATACGGATCAACAGACGATTGGTCCGACCGGCAGACGGAGGGACTGACTGACTGGCAGACAACCGAGAAGTCAGCGGAGCGACAGGCAGGCAGGTGGACGGTCAAACGTTTAAAGATGGTGTCACGGACTCTCAAAACATGTTTTCAAAATATATTTTTTGCCGTTTTTGACATTACTTAAAAAGATTTTCTTTTGACCGAACTCCTTGCAGCATACTCTGAATGTACTCCTGAACTGGTGGCAGAGCAAAATCTCTTGAATGATTGTAAGTTCCACAATCTACACTGAAAGATTGATACGCCATGACAAAAAAATCCGTTGCTGCCACACTGAAGGCGCTGTTTTTGCTTTAGCACACTGATTCCATTGAGAAAGAATGAAATATGGTTGAATGCCAGAGGTCTTTTGCCTCCACACGCGGGCAGGAGGCGCGATCGCCGCCCAGAGCAGGCCGCTCCGCAGCCGCTGCCGCCGAGCCCCCGCGCCGGCACGCGCACATGCCAGCGGAGCGGCGGCGGAGCACTGCCCTCTGCAGAGAAGACCTCAAGTCCACGGAACCAAGGCATTTTATTGCTGGAAATACGTTCAATTCCCCATTTTCCCCTATTCGTAACCTGACAATTACGAGAACTGTCCTAAGGTATTTGAGAAAGAGTCGTTCCAAGCCATCTGGGAAACCAGTAAATCGTTCAGCATACAAAAACAACTTAATACATACACAAAATACTTAATAAATTCGTTCTCTTCCTACTACTTTTTATTTATTTACACATTTATTCTTTTATTTACGACAGGT
Organism: Gryllus longicercus; assembly: GCA_038098605.1. Taxonomy (NCBI): domain Eukaryota; kingdom Metazoa; phylum Arthropoda; class Insecta; order Orthoptera; family Gryllidae; genus Gryllus; species Gryllus longicercus. The sequence goes on along the minus strand of JAZDUA010000121.1, from coordinate 2,601,407 downwards.
GATAAGTAAATAAAAAAAACAAGTTTAATAAAAAAAAAAAAGGTCCAGAAACGTAGTTCCACCCGTTCTTCTTTCAGGATACGTGCGCCCTCGCGTGTACACCACCGTTGTAGCCCCCCGACGCGACAAGTGGGCGGAGGGCGCGTGAACGGCAAGTCACTCTCATCACCACCACCACCACGAAAACAGTAAGAAAGGAATTCATCTCCAGTAGAATTTCCGGCTATCTGAGCTGTCAACGAATCCGAGGTGTTCTCTACAAGGGCCACTGTGCCGTTCGCGTACTACAGCCCGTCCGTCCAACCGGTTGCATAGCGCTGCCAACGACGCAGAGTGCATCAGTGCGGACCTCCCCGAAAGCAGCGCGCCGGCCCCCGGGCCGGGCGGGGAGGGCGGGGAGGGGAGGGGAAAGCGCATCCCAGTGGGCCAGGCACAGCGGCAACTTCCCCGCCGCCGTGACGACGGCGAAGGCGAAGGCGAAGGCGACGCCGCCGTCCAAGGCTGGCGCTCGCCGCTACCGCCCCCGCCGCCGCCGCAGCAGCAGAGGCGCATGCCAGTGGCCGGCGAGGCGGCGCGCGGCGGCGGCGGCGGCGGCGGCGGCGCGGGGCCAGTGTGGTGGCAGGCTTGGCAGCGCTTGGCAGTGAGAGTCGCTGCTGAGGCAAGCAAGGAGCATGCGGCGGCGGCGACTCCGCAACGCCTTCTGGCTGCTGGCGCGCCCGCTGGCCGCGCTCTGCTTACTCGTGGGCCTGCTCAGCCAGGAGACGGCGGCGGAGGCTGAGGACGAGGAGGCGGCGGCGGCGGCGGAGGCGACGTCACAGGGCACAGACTCCGCGCCCGCGCCCGCACCACCGCCCCCGCCAGCGCCCCCAATGGGGCCGGGGCCAGGGCCAGGGCCAGGCCTCGGCGGCGGCGGCACCACCACCACCACTGGCATGAGCGCGTGGCCCGCCAGCCTCTACTATCACCGCCCCATCTTCGCGCATCAGGTACAGGTGATAGGTCCCGGAGCCTCCCCGGGCTTTCCGCGAGTGCTTCTCCTAATCTAAGCCGCACAAACTACTCTCTTCCCCCGCTGCGCCGCCTGCTCTCCGCGAACCAGCACACAACCTGTCAGGAGGCGCGGGCGTGCCGCCGTCGCCGCCGCAAACAATTCGCGCTAAACACAAGAGCACGCTGCGCGACTGCGAAACGCCAGATACCTGAGCAGCGCAGTTACCCAACCGGCTCACGCAACGCGCGCGCGCATCCGCCCCGCGGAACACGTGACGGCCGGCGACGCCGCACGGCGCCTCCCATTCCAGCGGCCATGCGCCAATTCACACACGCCACGCAAATTTCATTTCACCTGCACACAACTGGCGGCTCCTGCGTTCAATAACAGTTCTAGCAAAATCCTCCACCTATCTTGTTTATCGCTTGTTTGGATGGTGCATATATCAGTTTACTCTCTTTCATATGTTCCTCTAACCTAAAGCTACGCTTAACCTATTTCTAGTATTTACTACTGCATTGGGGTAGATTCGTTATGAGTTTCAGAAAGGAGTCGAACGCATTGCTGTTGTTTATTCTCGTGCGCGTGTTGTACGTTGAAGCTAAATTGTATTGTTTTAGTTGATCTATTGAGTTTATATTGGTGTAGAAATTATCGGATACGCGTGCTCTTTGGTAACTGATTGAGTTCATATTTAATTCTCTCTGGAGTTGTTGATTTAAAATAAAGCATGGAGCGTTTGTAATTATTCTGAATAATTTGTTGTGAACTACTTTTATTTTGTTTATGTTGAATGGTGCGGCATTTGTAAACAAGAGTATAGCATTATGGGTCTTATAATCGTTTTATAATGTTATTGCATTTGTTAATGAGTGTTTGCAGTTTTTATTCAATGTTTATGTGGATTTTTCCAGTTGTGTCAGTATGTGAAAATTTACTCTCAAGTATCTCAAGGATTCATAGTATGGTGTACAGTTAATGTGAATAATATTTATTAGTAACGGATGAGGGGAAGAGAATGGTTTTAAAGAAAATATGTTTGCTTTTGATTTGTTTGAGTTTACTTTTATCTCCCAGTTCGTTGCCCATTCGTCAATTTTACTTGAATGTTCAATTTTTGTCCTATGAGTCATCGTGTATCTTGATATAAATATTGCCGTAACGCCAGCAAACTGCACAAGTTGTGTGTGATGGAGATGTCTGCTGAGCAATGATTGAATAGCCTTGGGGGTAGTGGAGAGCCTTGGGGTAGTCCTCCTCCTATTGTGCTTAGGTTGGAGCTATGATTGTCTTGGGTACCTGTGAATGATAAGTCTGTTATAAATTGTGTGATGATGTTTACAGTAGTGTTCCTACTGTTTTGAGTTGATGGATTAACCTAGACTGCCAGAATCTATAAAAAGCTTGACATACGCCTAGGAGCATTGCTATTGTTTCTTTTCTAGGAAGTCTGTATGAATGTACCACAACCCATTTTTTTAAATGATAAACGTAAGTTTTTTTTTAAATTTCAAAATTACTTTATTTTAACTTAACGCCAAATAGTTAAAACTGTATTTAACTATATTTATGCAATTTTATTTTATTATCTTATCTTTAATATCACTAATTAGTTTTCAAACGGGGGTCCATGGACTGCCAGGGTAAAGCGAACCTATTCGTGAGTCTATATGTATTTTATTTTTATTCTTTATACAATATCTATTGTATACATATTTGAGGGTTCTCCTCAAAAATGTTCTAAAAGTAAGCTAGTTGATAATTACAGTTTCTTCAAAAGTCACAATCTAAATTAATGGCCCTATAACAGCACACAATTTCTCGCATTATTTTACAATTTTACGAAGATGCACACAGTTCCACGAAAAATAAGACATACGCCATTATTTTAAACGATAGTACATCCATTCCCCCCCCCCAAATAGATTACCGTCTACACATCAGTCTCTCTTGACACTCGCCCTCGTGCAGGACCAACACCTAAGATGAGTAAAATGTGCATTCTTTATTGAACTAGTATTCATAACCACGTACTTGGATACATGGATACTGTTGTAATAAATTGTACAGACACTATTCATTGTATAACGATGTTAATATTTTTAAGTTCATTAATTAATGGTGTAAATAGCAAAATGTTTAATTGATTTTAATATTTTACATTGTTTATAAATTTTATTTTTATTCTATATTGTTCATAGATAAACGGAAAATAAAGTACTAAAAAGAGACCAGTATAAGATGTAGACCACGACATCCATATTCGTCTGTGTTAAGGTTAAATGTTATGAACTTGTATGTGCATTTTTTTAAAACGAAATATCAGTCTTCACAAGTGAAATCTTTTCACATCATTTTATGTCTTCAAAATGCTGTCCCAAATCTATTTCGTAGATGAAGTGAAATATGACTGCAGTACTATTTGATCTTGTATTATACTTTATACAATTATCAATAGATGTACGTTCGTTTTTGTCGGTTGGGTTACGTCCAAAGCATTACCCAACTCTTAACTTTGGCTTCTAAGCCAAGCTCGACTAGCTTGATGTCACGTACCTGGCATTTCAAGCACTCGTGTAGCGCGTAGTTGACAGTCACTATTAAAAGAACCAACCTTATAACCTCTCGTTACAATATCATTAGGGCAAGCAATGCATACGAATGCTCTGAATCTTTGAAAATGCCAAAAGCTCAAGACCTTTTCGAAACCTGTAAATGAAGCATGTTACGAAAGAAAATCGCATTACGTAACAAAATGTGTAGTAATATATTTAAACCCGACAAATACCACCAAATGTTTATAATAATAATAATAATAATAATAATAATAATAATAATAATAATAATTATTATTATTATTATTATCCCCTCTACATTTAATACATTATGGAAATATTTTTTTATAATTCATAAGGAACCATCGACACAAAATCCCCCACACTTATTACTGCTGGGTAAGAGAATTATGGCCCTTTCCCCGGAGGTGAATTAAAAAGATGTTATATGAAAACCTAGAAGTTCGCTGATAGTGGCGTATTTTGAGAACCAGGCATACATGCAACCCGCAACACACATTACACAAACACGCTTTACCCTCGCGCATAATTGGAAAACGATGGGACGCAGAGCCTTAAAATGGGTTTTGTGAATCTAACCTTTTCACTCCCAATGTTAATTAAAAGAAACAGAAATTTTGTTATTGTTATTGTCAGTGTTCTCTAGCGGAAGTAAATCGAATTACGAAAACACTGAATTATGGAGACATTCTAAATGAAACATAAAAAGTTTTGGCGTTCTTGAAGGTCGATTTCGCTGAGATCGGAAGAGCATTATACGCTCCCAGTCAGGGTGTACTCATGTCTTACGTTGGTTCGAATCTTTATCTAAAACCGTGCTGTCGGAGGAACAGGCCGGTGTGAAACCATGATTTAAAAACGGTTGTTTTTGGAATTTTACAATTTTGCGAACAATTTTGGGCATTCTACACGTTGTCCCATTTTTTTCGTTTTAAGAGGTTGGAAAGTCACGTGATGACGCAGATAGTGGTTTCCTCGTGACACACAATAATAGCAACTTTTCCAGTGACGTTATCTACACTTGTTGCCATCGAATCGGAATGAATAAATGAAGGAGACGGAGCGTCGTAGCAGCTTCTGCTACACATTTTGACGCCCAATATCAAAATATCGCACCATTGACAGAAACCAAACATAGTACGTATCGGATTGAAGATACTGGATTCGGGCCTGAAATCTGGAATTCACTTTAGATTGCCGATGGAAGATGAAGCAACGCACACATGATAGGGTAGTCATGCGAGGTCACGCTGTGGAGACGCCCAACAGTCAAGCGCGAAGAATAATAGTACGTTTAGCTATTAAGAATTTCTCAGTCAACCGACAGGGAAGCAGCTGGACAATACGTCGCCATCACACTCATACAAGTCTATTTCGAAATAACGAAGCTTACATTTTTTAAATTTCGTGTTCAATTTTCTCATTCATATGTCCAGGAACGTGTGAGGAAATATGTTGAGAATTTATGCGGAATGCACGGGACATTCGGGATCCACGCGGAAACCGTGTAGAGATACTTGTGGTAAACGTTGCGGGGAGCAAGAGGAAACCGAGTTGCTTTTCTTTAACAGCCCCGCATCAACGAGGGTGTCTGCGATGGACCCAGTGCAGTTCTACTGCCTTTGTTTACGCATGCAGTTACAGTTTCATCATTTAGAACTGATGCTATACAAACCTTTCTTAACACTCATAATTTAGTCTTTCAATACTAATCCGAAACCGTCGCAATGCATATTCATATCTTGGAAAATGCTGCGTTTTCTTACGGCCGCCCCCAAGTATCCAACAGAATGTTAAATTAGCTACATTTTTTATAGTACCTATCGACGTAGCAAATGAACTAAAATATAAAGGAACATTGCGTAAGCAACTGTATGAAACACTCGTTTTTAATTTTGCAAGCTTCAGATCAAACGCTTCTAATATGACTGTTACGCTTGACACATCCATACATTCATACATCTTTTTGCATGCATCGTTTCCATTTGCAACAACTTTCGAAGCGGCAAAGGTAGCCCAGCGCATCCACTGATGTGAATGCAGTGCCTCTGACCGGGAGGTTTAGGTGTTCGAGACCAGACGTCGGCAGACGTTTCGACACATACATACGTAGATACGAGAATGGGCTCGGCTCAAATTCAGCCGCTGTCTGTAGGAGAATTCTTTCGACCGGTTGCTCTGATCAATATTTCCGTTTTTTTACGATCAACACCAGGCGAATGCCGGAGTAGCTCCCTAACAAACGGGCTAAGGACAGCGCGCGATCTTTCCTTCCTCATTCTCGTGCTATAGTCATCCTCTACTTAAACACACTTTCACACACATGGACTTCACAACTGCAGTTGTCGGGAGACCAGTCAGAGGAAAGACTTCACACAAGCCTGCCTCGATTACAAACAAATTGCACAGGTTGCTGACGATACGGCAAAATTTGTATCAACACGCACGCTGACACATAGCAGTACACAATTAAACACGTAAATAAAATAGACGAATGGGCATCGAAATGGAAGATAAAACTAAACCCAAAGAAATCAAAAGCAAATATATTTTTAGACCACTCCTTTACTAATAAATATTAGTCACATTAACTGGACACCATCAAATCAGCCCTTTCAAAGACACTAGAAAGAAAACTTAAAAACAGCTCAATACGTGTTTTCCTGCAACTTTGGATGGAGCAGCCCTATTTACTGTATGTGTTGTTGCGAGTACTGCTTCAGCCTACATTGAGTTCGGACGAAGAGCAGCCGATTGAAGTCAACAGCGCGCCACCTCACAAATTATTATATTTTCGCGATCTGCAACCCCGCTGTTGTGGACTATATGGGGTAGTAAATAAATGCTTCAGGCCAATGCCCTCTGCGTATATTCAGACTTTACGCTTGTGGAACGCCTTTCCCTCGTCAATACGCAATTCCCTAATCGTAAGTTGGGTTTGTGTTTTTATCATTTCTACAAACAACGGCAACTTCTCTTCAACTTCACTCTTTTGTTTTAAAATATATAACACCCTGAAACTCGTAGTCATAACGTACGTCCTGAACGTAATTTTTTACCTATGGCCGGCCCAATCCTTTTCTTCCATCGGGCCACATCAGCAAAAACAATTTCTCCAGGTTTAGTAGACTTTTGTACCATTTCTCCAAAGGTCAACTTAAGATGCCCTTCATAAAATTACTGACCACTTTAGCGTGGATACCATGAGCCTTAAGGAAAGATTGTATGTAATACTCTGTTACAATTTAATATGAGCGATGTCTAATGTGTTAATCATTAAATATTTTGATGGGTTGGAAATGACCAAATACCGCGATATTGGCACAACCGAATAGGCACGAAAGAAGGAATAGATTTATCACTTTCAATGTGACTATGTGTGTCATCATATGACAAGTTATTTTCGCTACTACGTATTGCGTATTGGGAAACAAAGGCTAACACGAGTCTACAGGAGTGTTTAATGAGAAGTGGTGATATGAGGTTTAATGAGGCAGGTGGACGGGCAATTATCAGAAAGAAAAAGAGTGAAGAAAATTGTCCGCTGGTGAGTTACAACAGGAAGATGGCTGCGAGGCCGGTGAATGTGTTGGCTGTCTGGCCGATGGCTTTTTAATGCTGCTTTCAAACAGTAGTGGCGTCGCAACAGATATTACCTGGAGCAGTAATGATTGTGTCACGCCTCTTTAAGCTACCTTCTCTCCCTTGATTAAATTGTCAATATTTATATTATTTTATTAAACAATTGTTAATTCATAGACATATACATTCTTATCCTTTAATATTCTATCGTTTTTTTCGAAAAATATATAAACAATTTTGGTGGATAACTGCGCGAACATTTTTGCATGCCTATATAAAAGACGGCATAGATCTATGGATATTTGATGCATCACTTTTTGCGGGCCCTAACATTTGCTTCTATTTTGTCCTATCGCCTCTCCGTTCCAAGATAAAATACGTAATTGTGCTACAACATACTTTGTGCATTACTTACAGGTTAATATAGTACAAAGGTACGTCAGACGGCAAAGACTAGTTTTGAAGCGTAAGGTGGATTTCTTCAAACCGAGCCAGTCGCAAGGGCGTGGGGCGGAGGGCGGGCGGCGCGAGCGCCAGGCGGACCGCAAGAATCCCAGAGGAAGCAGCAAAAAAGAAAGTGCAGGTCCGCGCCCGCTGCAGCGGCGCTCCAAGAGGCGAAAGAAAGCAACAAAGTGGGCGGGGCAGCCAACAGAGCGCCTCTTTGTGCGACCCCGCGCCGCGCCGCGCCAGAGGAAGCGCAACAGGCTTTCAACGACTATCTCGGGTATTTGCCCATGCGACGTGCAAAAAGGGTACACTTCTTTGACAGGAGACTAATATCTTCAAGTTTTATTGACAGTGCCGCTTTTTAGACAATCCTACATCAGTAATACACTCTTCAAAATGTAACCACTGCAACGATATTTCTGCCTAAATTCAAGTTCCAGATCAGCGAAACAGAAAGCTAGAAAAACATTAATATACGAATTTTAAAACTTACAAGTTTTTTCGCACATACGATGAATTTAACAATTTTCTTTTATTCAAACGACAAAAACATGGGGTTATAATCAACTGCGGATCAGTTTTCCAAGTTTCAGTATCCTACGTAATAAATTACTCAGACATTCAACGTTACGCCACTATATTTGGCAACTGCTTATCCAAATTAATCTGGAGATACGGCTAGAAATTTGGTATTGAAGAACGATTGTGTCGATTACAAATGCATACTAATTAGCGAAAAACTTGATGTATATTTATACATAACTTCTGATGATACAATAACACTTACTTTCTCGCTTTATTTATCGTGGCTGCGTAAATGTATAATACGCTGTGCATTTTAGGTGCTGCAAATTACCTTTTCCTCTTTTAGCATGCCCAAAGGAATTAGTACGGAAAGGATAGTATGAAATAACACCCTGAATGCGTTTTAGTTGCATCTTTTTCAATGTAAGCAACTTTTCGCAATATTTACTTTTCGTATACGTACGTATATACATAATAAAGAGTATGTAATACTGAGGAAATTGATTTCGAGATTTCAACGCCAAAACGCGTTTCGGTACCCTGATACAGAAAAATGGTTGTTTTTTTTTTCAGAACGTCTGTGAGTCTGCAAGACAACTAGCGCCTAAACCATACACAGGACCTTTTCCAAAACGAATATGCGCCCGGTCGATCTAGTTCGTCTCGAAGCTTTGCGATTTTGAAAAACATTTTTGGGGGTACAAACATGGTGTCGCTGAGACATTTTAAACATTTTCTCAAATCTGCTCCAATTTTTTTCTTTGAATTTCAGAATTTTTTTCGGGATCTTTCTACAACTACAAAATTGAAGACGACTGGCACTTGGCTGGAGGGCACTGGAAAGCAAGCGCTACAACAGAGCTTAGCCAAAAACCCTGATGTTAAAACAATGATTAAAAAAATCCAGTGCAAACTAAAGATGGAACATTCGTAACTTGATTTTGAACGTTCCGTTTCTCTACACTAGTATTTAGTGACTGAATATGAGGTTTTATTGAAAAATAGAAGTTAAATGTTATTTGTTTCAACAGTTTTCTGGACTTCAATGGCAAATGTGTTTATGGATTCTTTTTTAAAATATGATTGAATTTTGTGTCCTTGTAAGTGATTTCATTGGTTTTGATACTGTTTGAATATATAATCGTACATTTGAAGTTTGCGCCCTTCGAACTCAGATACTTGGACTTAATATTCAATTACGGAAGGAATAGAGAACGGGAGAGGAGAGGAGAGGAGAAACATTCAGGTCCTCCAGCAATTTCTGAGAACGGATACCTTGAGCATTAGGCAGTGGCAGCTTCAGAGCGTACAAAGATCGATGGACAGGACACAGAATAACCTTACGGATTGGATGATTCAACAGGCCTGAAAGCCCCCAATGCTACAAGCAGAAACATCGCTTCTTATGTTCAAAGATGGTTCGCCGTGTCTCCTTTGAGTCATTCGATGCGATAGGCGCCAATGGCTTGCATGCCAGTATTTAAAGGGAGAAGAGTTGATAAAAATCCTGATCCATAAACTATGTTACCATAGTCCACCACTGTTCTATACAACCGGAGTAGACAAAAAAGTAGATGAAACACCCTTGCAATCGCATTTAATGTCCGGAAAGGGTGAAGAAAAACGCATCTGGACTGCAACCTACGAATACGGTAACGCTGTATCAGGGATCCGTTGAAGGCGAGTCGCAGCAACCTAGCGTTATCAACGGGGGTAGCTTCAGCCCCTATGAAACGTTATGAAGACGGTAGATTCTGCAGAAGTGTATGAAATTCGTTTTTGTCTCAGAAATTAAACCCATAGATTTGATCCTCTGACTTACTTTATTAGTGACAGGTTGAAGCTGCCTATGGATCGCATTCAGATAACTGGCCGAAAAGAAAATAGCAAAACTGTCCCCAAATAGCGATTTTAACTGGTTCACGTACGAGTTCAATTGATGCGATGGCGTTAGTAGAGTGGCACGATTGATTAGAGAACACCGTTTTCCAAGGGGTGACAGCTCCACGCCATATATTTGAAATGGTATGCTCGTTCTAGATTAGATTGAAAAAGCCTAAGGACGAATTGACTACCTTGTTCTGGCAGATGTTTCAACATCACGTTATGTATCTGCTCGGTTCAGGAGATTTTTTTTGATAACGACATGGCGAATTAAAGCTCTTCCTTAGAGAATGCGGCATAGTATCTTTCTTTCACACCGCCTGAAGAATCAAGAACCGAGTTCTCCATTCTTCTATGGGTCGAAAGGAAACAGGACGTGGTAAGATGAGCTCGCAACCTTCTCGTAGTGGCAAGTAACGTCCTCGGTTATTATGTCTGGTTGTATTTGCCCATTCGCTAATAGTCCGGGCACGGCAGCTGAAGGAGGGGCGGGAGTCCTTTAATTTTCCTTGTTTTTTCCATGCGGCATTCGGAGGGATGTGACGCAAGTGATGGCGTGTAGGCTCTCCAGGAAACTGATTTGGTACGCGCATGATTCTTCTGGTTCGGGCTCGAGACCATTTATTCTAAGAAGTTTTCTAGCCCGTTCGCTGGAATATCCAATGAGGGGGTCGAGATGGGGATGGAACTAAAACATTGATAAGCAGCAGGGATGGGTAATAATCACTCAAATAAAAAATATTAAAAACAGCCCAGGACTGTATCGAATGATTGGCCACAGAATGCTAAATTTGCACATGAGAAGGTCCCACAGGAAACTACAAAATGTGTGTTAAGTCCAAAATGAGAGAGTAATTCTCTACGACTTATTTCCCAATGGTTGCCCTCAGACACGATCGAGAGGAGCCCCACAGAGGATTTATAACGTTTGTTTCCAATGATGAGAAATATCTTTCAACTGAAAGATTAAATTTGAAAATCTTGGTCTGACACTTCTTGACAGGGCAAAAGGACAATATTACATAAACTCACGCACACTTCCCCACGATCTGGAGACGAAACAGGTATCCTGACAAAAGAGATGGTCACGGAACATTAAGAAGACATTGCCATGAGCACGGGAACCATCATTATCATCGAATCTAAATTTGTGAAAACTTCAGAGAAATAGTGGGCGTGTGTAAAAGAGGAGTTTCCCGCAAACATAATAGAGGAAGAATAACGGCATAAAATTAATCTTCCGAACGGCCGCGTAAACCTTACAGATTCCACGACAGGCGAACTATAAAAGGGTTAAAGACGTGTCTATTTCCTCGTTTCTCCTCTGTTCGTCCTCAACGCCATGGACGTCGGCGCCGCGGCAGTCGAGGTCGGGGGATTCGTATGGCTGACCCCCGCCCTTTATTCTTAGGGCGCGTGGCTGGGCCTTTGTTTCGGTGGTCCGTGTGGCAGGTGGCCCTGGGAGCATGGATCGGCAGGCTAACAGAAGTTTCCACAGATTTGGTCAAGCTTCTCGAAGTTGTCGCTAGAATGTCATTTTTTGACTTTGATGGATTTGGAGGGTATTGAGCGGGAGTGGGTTAGCCCTCGACCGTTCGGGTAGAAGACGCTGAGGCAAAAGACATCATCTTACGGGACGCGGTACACATGAGGACGCAGTCACCACAACTCACAGGAGTTCGCACGGACAATAGAAACAGAGGAGTGCACCCCAATTGTCAAGACGATATGCGAGCAAGCAGGCACAGGGGGCACTTCACACAATGCCTCGAAATTTCCTGAATCATTGATGCAAAATTTTAATTTTTTTTTCTCATGCGCATATAAAAATGGCGCAGGTGGGATTTTTATTCAACACACGGAAAGGTCGAAAATTGCACGTTTAAATTTTTGCGGCGCCTTACTCCTACTTATAGAAGATACAGCTTTTACTTTCTTGTATACGGACGTAAATACGAAGTAATATGCGTTGTATAGACATTCAATGAAAATCGAATTCGAGATTTGGGGTTCCCTACTACCGAAAAAGTGTGTTTTTATTTCTTTTCAAAACGACTGACAGTCTGTAAACAGGAGTAGCTGATCGTAGGATTTTCTTCTAAAATAATACTACCAGGTCGATCTGTACCGACACCAAAGATTGCAATTTTGATTTTTCTAATTTTAGAAATACTTCACAATCCCCTGGGACAATTACAAATTTTTCTAAAATACTGCTCCAAATTTTTATTTTCTTGCCTTAGTTTTACGAAGTTAAGAGATCATATTGTAATGTTGCGGTGATTAATCGACAGAAATAGTGGTGCTACAATAGCACATACTTCCTTACGCAATATTACAATGTTATCCATCAGTTCGACGGGACGCCCATAATTTCTAACAGAAATTACGCCGAAACTGCAACTTTTACAAAAGTTTGTACATTTCAAGAGCTAATTTGTACAATATATTTGAGGAAGAATCTCTATCTTCAATTTTGTAGTTTTGAAAAGTTTTTTGCAATTTTCGAAAAAAAACGAGCAATACCCGAGAATGAGACTAGCGCCATATTTTTTACCGTTCCTTATTACATATGTGGAAAAAAATTAAAGAAAAAAATTGGAGCGGTTTTTGAGAAAAAATTTTCCGTAAATTTCAATCGCAAATACGCAAAAACTACTCGATTTTTCAATAACTTATACCTGATGTTTTTTGAAGGGCTACGGTTGTACAACACAATTTGTCAGAAGCAAAAATCTCCATCTTCGATTTTGTAATTTGAATAATTTTTTTTGTTGAAATTTTCATAAACCCGAGCAATACCCGAAAATGGGACTAGCATTCTTTTTTTTACCGTCTATTATTCCATAAGTGAAGAAAATTTAAAGAAAAAAATTGGAATTTTGTTACTCAAAAACTACTATTATTTCCTAAAAAATTGTACATGACCTTTTTTAAAGAGCTAAGTTTATACAACAGACTTTGTTCGACACAAAATAGTTATCTCCAATTTTGATTTTTTTTTTTTTCTTCATTTTCGAATAACTTGGGATGTCAACGGTAATGAAACCTGCACCATTCTCTTAAACGTCCTTTACACTATTCAACAATAAACATTAATCAAAGAATTTGGAGCCGATTTTTTGAAAATTTTGAAAATATTCATTGGGGAATATCAATTTTGGAGAAAATCAGCTGAACGGTTTACGCGCTAGGGCAGTGCACAGTCGGGCGGACAAGCACATTTTAGCCGTCAATCGATTTTTCGTTATGACGGACGCACAAAACATCGATTCTGGCTATACTACGTGTTAGAGGAATTCTTTCTGTGTTTAGCAATTGGATTTATTCACATTTTCCTTACCAGGGCCCAGCAATAAGAGTTTTTGGATCGAAGATTCACCATTTTCGGCGCACGATTAGAACACTTTCTCTTCGTACGTTAGTAAGTGCGAGAAAGAAAAAACCCTATTGTCGGGCCCTGGTAACGAAAAAGTGGGTAAATCTTGTTCCCACAGGTAAAAAAATACTACATGCAGAGTATTATGTATTTAACGTACAGAAATATACGTTTCTGTACTAGAACGTTATATATTGAAGGCATATTGCTTGTGTAGCACGAAGGCGCTCTTCGCTGGGAAGTGCCACCGTGGGTGTTTCAGCGTTTGAGCTAGGTGCCGGTAATGTCCAAAATCTAGCACCGACTCAACATAATAAGAAACAAACTAGTACGAGGAAGTCGGTTGCATGGTGCACCGCTGCCGGGGGATAATGGATGTGTGAGCGCGTCGCCCCTGCCATTCCGTCACGCGTTTCTTTCACACGAGAGGGAAACATTCACGCGAGGCACGGGGCTCTCTTTTTCAAGAGTTGCTCCGACATTCAAGAGAAACTGAGACATTTATCCTCGAACTGTTATTTGTTTTAAATGAACCCCATGTATGGACTTGGGTGACAAATCTGGATTAATTCATTCATCTTCCTCTCTTAGAAGTTTTATACAATTGTTTTTGTACATTTTCAACCATAGTTTCTCTATCAGGATTTACAATATATTCGGAACACGCGAAAATTGTTTGCAAAATGTCATTTTTGCAAGGTATCTGCAACAAACGTGTAATTCTGAAACTAAATATTGTTGAACCTATGACGGAGATTCCATGCTTGAAACCATAGAAACATCAAAAGATAAGAAAACGAGATACCGAAAATGCGACTCTCTCAGTGCACGGATTTCACACACCTGCGTCTCTGGAATCTAACGTCTTGCCATGTAGATGCCTCGTCGTTTTGTTCTGGACTTAAGCCAGACAGCTTAGTATGCCTGCACACGAGCCTGTTTGTGTACGTATGAATGCAACGCCAGTCGAGTACTAATGCTCAGCGCTCCGGGAACGAGGGAACGAGCGTTGCGAGAGGCGCGCGTTATCAGCATGCCCTTGTCAGCGCGCGCTCCGCTTCGGAACAAAACAAATGCAATGCTTGATAGCACCAATACCCAAGTTACGACAATTTTTTAACTGGGAAAAACGAATCTTCGCTTGGCTGCGTCTTCAAGAGTCAGGCGCGCTCCACACTGCGAGTCGTCGCTGCATCGAAGCACGTTTTGGGTGGTGCTGGAGCACGTTTTGGGTGGTGGGTGGTGACTGGATGTTAACACCGAGCACGGGTGCCACCCGCGTACGAGTCTCACTTCAGGGTTCTCTAGAACTCGCCTGGCAATTCCGTTCAAAAACGCGTATCGCAGTTCACCTACGCGCAACCACTTGTAATCTACTACCGCGCTTATTGCTTGCGCACTGAATTATTCGCTCTTACAGTAGTAAATAGAAGTTTAAAAAAAATTGTGAAACCGAGTATGTATTAAAAACTTGTTCATAAATAAACAGTTCAGTTATAAATCGGTTAAAATTATTAAGTAACCTACGTTCATGTCATAGGCCCAGTGTACTATCTTTCACTGCACGAACAGATCATTATTTCTGCAAAATGACACTAATTCTACGAAAGAATGCTGAACGAAAAGAACTACATTTTCTAGAAAATAACATTACGGGCCACGCGTATTCGCGATAACCTGTGGCAAACGGTCAGATATCCAAAGCCACAGAAGGATGTAGCTGATTGGAAAAAGTAACATAATGAGGACATGGCATACGTCGAAGACGACAGTCAACATATCCAATTTGCGCATGATTATGACGCATATGATGCGCGGAAGACATTATCGCGAAAGCATGAGAGATCTACTTTCGGTCGAGTGTATTTACGTCGAAAACTGTACTGCGAGTCTCTCGATGATATCATGGTTTCCTGGTGAGTCTTTCAGAAGAGTACCCGCGACTCATAATATGAGGCTTGTATTGTAGTGTAGCAGACTTAGATGGTCGAATATAAGTCCGGAAAAATCTAGGGTGAATATTAAAAGCGTGTCGAAAAATAAAAACAGGAGTGATAATTGAAAGGGACATGTATGTTTTTGTCATACAAAATGTCATTTTAAGGCAGATAGTTATCTTGACATAAAATGCATGAAAAGGGAGCCAGAATTCGAGTTTGCAAAGTCGTCGGTCGCAATTGAGAGCGAACAGCGCGACCTGGCTTTCAAAACAAGGGATGAACATCGGGTTGGAACTTCGAGTGGATGCTACGTACATTCTGCAGCAACAACCCACATGATGAACTACCGGGAAAATAATTTGCATTCGTTTCTGACACATAGATAACAATCTACCTTACTGGCGGTTCTTCAATGGCTGCAGATGGCATCGAAGAAGGACAGCTAAAATGCAAATTGCCGGAGGGGCGAACAGAGGAAACAAATTTGCAAAAAGTTTTAATTTTCCACATCTAAAGGTTTCTTTATTTTCGATGAAGCATTTAACTGAGAAAGGCCATCGGGTTATCTTCATAACGTCTGCGGCAACTACAAAGGCAATAAGAACAGAAGCAAAGATTAATGGAAGTTTCTTTAGTCTGCTGGCTGTGACACTCAATTCGAAACGTGATAAGAGAATAGGCGTGTAGCATCGCCGACTGTATAATAAGGATTTAGCTGCAATGAAGCGAGTGATTAAAGGAGAATTGCCTATAAGAATGCAAGTATCTGCTTGCTCAGACGTATTCCAGGGAAGTTAAGCTGAACAAAGTTTTCAGATTGCATGCAGCGCGAAAATGAACCAATAAGGCTTGTTCAATCATCTCTATGGACCTATACAAACGGCGCCTCGAATTGGAAATTCATATTTTCTCACTCTCTCCTATGACCATTCTCGAATTCAAGGATCACGACGCGCAGGCGCCGACACGATTGAGGAAACCGAATGCTATTTGCACAGGCAACAGCAAGGAATGTGTGTCTAAGGAGCTGCAGGATTTCCAATGGAAAACATAAGAGCCATTGCACGTCATATCGCAAGAGAGTTAACACGACGTTTTTTTCAAATGAATGAAATTTTTTTCTTCAATCTGGACATAAAAAAGACATTTGTTTTCATTTGCCTGAAAATTGATTATTTTTGTAGTTATGCATGTTCTCAATTTTGGGATTGAAGTGAACTACGGAAATGTGACCAATTGTTGCTCCGAATGTGCCCAATATAAAAATCCCTGGTTGGTTTCATTTAAGACTTCGAAATGTGTAAGAGTATTTTGTTCCTCTGTAAAACTATCTTTTTTTTCAAAAAATAAATATTTCATTTAAAAAAACTAATTTAAAGAAATAAAAATATATGAACTCGATCAGATAAAAACACGGCATGTTTCTTGTTCAATTTCTACATAACATAACAATAAAAAAGGGGACGCTGCACATGTACAATTCTAAAAAAATCAATTATAAGTATGAGGGCGCGCTCTCCCTGCCCATACACTAAGGGATTGTTCGGTCAGTGCTGTAGAACTATAAGAAGAATGACCGTCTGCCTGATTAGGGTTTCAATAAATATTAGTATCTCACATGTTCACTCGGCCCCCAGAAGGGATGGGTGACAGCCGAACGAAATCAACTACTGCTTTCCTCGGGTCAGCGAAACGAATTTTACTGCTTTGCGTCCTGGGGATGGGGCGCCCTCCTGACCTTGTTCGTAAAATACAACAGACCACTTGTCAAGGGACATTCTCACTAGGGGGTAAAATTCTCTGAACAGCAGTCGGAATAAGCATCTTATAAAGTGAAGAGAGCTAGATTTTGTGCTGTGAAACGTGTGGACGCTGTGCAGTATGAGTGGTAGTCACTGTGCGAGATACATGTTTAAATCCATTTAATCTTATAGATCGTGATTTTAAGAAAAAGTCTTTAAGACGCGTAAAGCGCGATTTACTAGTGAAACGTGATTTAGTAGAGTCATTAGATCTGGGAATTTGTGATTCGACGGAAATTATTTACTTCTCCCATCGTTCAAGTGCACAATACACAAAAAATAAAAGAAATAAAAATAGTTGCCTCTACGAAGAACATTTTGGAGTCTGTGAGAGATGGAGAAGAGATTTTTTGCAACGTCACATGTAAGTAAAGGACCAGGCAATGGCATTGGAGGAACTGCAAAGGGACTTCTCCCTCGAGCCAGTCAAAATCCAATTACATCGCTGAAGAGACTATTTGATTGGGCAGAAAGAAGTATTTCTAATATTTCGTTTACTTTTTGTTCTTTGGATACACACAGTCATTACAATGAACATTTAATGTTTAGGTATCAAAATTTAAAGCTAACAACACAGACTTGCAAATGTAAGGATCATAAAAACTTTTTTTTAAATTTATACAAAATATACAGTTTTGGGGGTATGATTTCACATCTGAGCTCAGTTTTAAATCATCACGCACCATTTTTTCACAACTCACTATGAAGTTTTTTTAGATAACCGACATTACATTATTATAGTTATGAAGTATACATGAAAACTAAACGCATTTTTTGGCAAATATTACACACAAATTTTATCATACACACTATTTAATAATTTTTATTTATAAAACATTATTTGTCTTGTAATATATCTATCTTCAATTTTGTAGTTGTAGGAAGATGGCGAAAAAATTTCAATATTTTTCAATTTTCGAAAATTCAGAGTTAACCTTGCATTCGTAATATTGGGCCTACCAGACCTTGTGTAGAATTTATTTAACCGTATCATGAAATGGAAACTCAGCACTTGATTGAATTTTTGATTCCCTTAAAAATATAGATTTTCTTTAGAATTATAATCAGTACTATATTTCATTGTCAGTCTTTGTCGAGTGAAAGACAAATTTGAGACTGTTGGGTCTGACTGACCCATCGTTACCCATCATATACTTCTTTCTACAATGATTAGACGATATGTTAGCACCTGATTTCTGAACAGTGTGTTTTATAGATTGCTTGTGTGTTACATACATACATATGATTAAAATGGATGAAGAATATAAAACTAGAGCTGAGTGAATAAGATGGATGATAGAGGAAGTGCTAAACGCATGGAGTGAACATGAAGATGCATAACGAGATTTGTGTTTATACTGCGAGCACGATACTGATAGTGATGCAGAAGGTAAACAGTAAAACCGTGTATATTGATACCAATTACAGCTCACACTTCTCAGGCAAAGACAACGCGACTAAAGGTCATCGCGGAAATCAGTAGGCAATGCAAATACTCGCACGCGTCGTAGCAACATTCTTACTGCTCGTCTACCAGCGGCGTCGCAGTTCGCAACAAAAGCTCAAACGCAGATATGTTCTGATTTCGTCTGAAGATCACTTTTAATTTGTTTGATTTCTTGTCTAGAATAAACAAATATGCTAATTGTAAGAAAGAATAAAAAATTATTATATTTCTATTAACAATTCAGTGTTCAGACAGAAATATCTCTCAGAACCAACGTTGA
Source organism: Gryllus longicercus (assembly GCA_038098605.1). NCBI lineage: Eukaryota > Metazoa > Arthropoda > Insecta > Orthoptera > Gryllidae > Gryllus > Gryllus longicercus. The sequence goes on along the minus strand of JAZDUA010000121.1, from coordinate 2,582,554 downwards.
AACTTTTTTACATGTCCCCACTGTAGAGTTAAGAGTGAAAATAGGACCTACGTCACCTTTATAGTTCTATCTTGCAATATTCTTACAAGAATTTAAAGAAACATTTTGAAACGTTTTTTTTTTTTTAGAAAATCTTGCTTTTGGAATTCTTTAAAATTGCAAATATTTCAAGCAATACTGCGCGAAAACTACCAAAAGGTTTGAAAAAACTTGACCTTAATGAAAGAACGTATTATGGACCACAAATTTCATTTGAAGGAAAAATCTCTATTCTTAATTTTGTAGTTGTAGGAAGACGCCGAAAAAAATTCAAACTTTAGCTATTATCGAAAACTCAGAGTAAACAGTTTAAATTAGACATATGCCACCTTTATAAGTGTATTTTACTCTATTGTTACAAGAAATGTAATGAAAAAAATTTGGAGCCGTTTTTGAAAAAAAAATTGAAAATGTCCGCGGTCTTCATGTAAAGTACCCCAAATTTTAAAGAATGTTTTTCAAAATCTTAAAGCTTCGATTTGAGCCACGTGGATAGGGGTTTCTTCAATTTGGAAAAAATCGCATGGTTTAGGCGCTAGTGGTGTTCAAGGACAGACGGACTTCAAAAAACAAAAACAAAAAACACTTTCGTTATCAGGGAATACCATAACGTGTATTTCCGTTGAATCGATTTTCCGCAGCATTACATAACTTTCTCTATACTACATATATTACTCCATATACACGTACGTATACGAGAAATAAAAACAAGGGAGAGGAAGAAAGAGAAGAAAGACAAGGACAGAGAAGAGGAGAAGGAATACATGAACGAGGAGAATAAGAAAGTAATTGAATATTTATATTTATGTTACTTCGTTTATGAATAAAGCAATACTTTGCAACCTCAGTATAGTTTACCAAACTGTCGCTACATCGAATACAGTAATGATCCATTTTCTCTAAACGCAAAAGAAAGCAGTATTCAAAGACGATTAGTCCAGTCACTATCAGGTGCTCAAAACTGATAAATAGCGGAAAGGTTTAGTGTAGTTTTATATTTGGGTCCTATATGTTTTTAGGGTTGCTGAACACGAACATCAGGTTTGGCAACAAAAATGTTCCCGGAACTGTGTTTTTTAGCAAAAAAATTAAAAAAAATAAAATATCCGACAATTTTAATTTTTTAAATAAATATGAAACAACCCCCTTCTTGTAAATAATGGTCATATATGAAATTAAAGAAGATAAAATTGCCTACATTTTATATCTTCCAGGTTTTTTCTGCAACTATCATTTAGCCTCTAAAGAAAAGTGAATTTCGGTGTTTTTATGAAGAAAATTCTGAGAAAGGGATTCACCCCATTTTATATCAATGTAGCTAAAAAACTAAACATTTTTCGTAAATATTGACCTTAAATGAAAGATGATACAATTGCTTACATTTTAGGACTTGGACTTCTTTGTCTGATAAACAGTTGCGACGCTGCCGCGCGTCGAACCCTACAGCAAAAAATACTTGGATGTTACTGTGACAGTGACACCTCACTTATCTTCTCTCACTAACTCCTACACGTACAATAGTGTACAGCTGAATTTGTACAGCAGACTTTGTCTGAGGCAAACAATTATCTCCAATTTTGAAGTTTTAAAAATTAGGTTTCCAATTTTCGAAAAATCGGGGATATCAACGAAAATGTGACTTGCATTATTCTCTTAAACGTCCTTTGTACTATTCAACAACAAAATTTAATCAAAAAATTTGGAGACACTTTTTCTTTGTTTTTGAAAATGTACAGGGGGCTTCATGTAAAGTACCCCCAAGATTAATAAATCGGTTCCAAATCCCAGTGGCCAGGACATCAGGTAGAACGATGGGGGAATATAAATTTTGAAGGAAATCGGCTGAACGGTTTATGAGCTAGCGTTACGGACGGGCGGACGTTTTGTTGTCAATCGACTTTTCGGTATGAAAGACCCACAAAACATGGATTCTGGCTACACTACGTATAAGAGGATTCTTTTTCTTTATCTAGCACTTGGATTTATCCACTTTGTCCCTACCAAGACCCGGCAATAAGAGTTTTTGTGACGAAAAGTCGCCGTTGTCCGGCTCACGATTACAATACATTCTCTTCTTACGTTAGCAAGGGCGAAAAAGTAAAAACAGGTTATTTGCGAAAAACGTATTTTCGGACAAATTTTTTTATGGCAAACCTGATATTCGTGTACAGCGATCCCAAGAACATGTAGGACCCAAATATCAAAACCACACCAAAACCTTCTCGTATTTTCTACCATTTGACTGGACTGGGTGTTTTGTTTCATGTAAATTAATATTAACAATAACTGAGCATATGAAATACCAACGGACTTGTTTCAGTTGGCAGTATCCCCTCTCGGGAACATGCCGTGGGGCCCGCTTCGTCCGAGACCAAACCGCTCTGAGGTCACTGGCATGTCCGCCCTTCCGTCAGCAGGCGCTGCCTACTCGGTACTCGCCCCCACACTACTCCCCCCCCCAAGCGTCCCTGCCCCGCGATTACTTTCTCCCGGGCCCGCGAATCAGGGGGGGGGGGGGGGGGCTCACGTTTCTTAACTTTCAAACAGTATCACCATCCATTAATGACTATATACATTTTATGACTCATAAATTCTTCTAATCCCTTCCCCAATCGCGCAGTACAACAATACTCCAACTAGGCAAAATGTATAGTTTATCAAAGAGAATAAGATCACGATTCCCTAAAGACTCCCTTCGTCCACCTTAAATCAATTGTCCATCTTCCCCTTTCCTCAAATTCCACCCTCTACACCTCCCCTTAAACATTATTACAAAAATTTCCAAAAACTGTCATCCACAGTTTCTTTCGCTGGCTTATTAAAATGAATCATCAGACCCCTGAGAAAGGAGGTAACGCATGCGGATGTCTATCTCTAAAAGGTAATGTGTAAACTTTTGTACAATGAACATCCCTGATAGGCAGAAATAAATTTAAAAAACAAAAACCAAACAGTATCTTGAAATCTATGCAGAATGAATTTGACGAAATATAAATAGAAATAATATTGCGAGATAAAATTAGTGTATTTTATTTCCAGTGAAATTTGATGTCAACGCATAGCAATATTAGAATGTTTCTTGTACATGCACATAAAGCTGTACTACGAATCGAATAAAAGGCTTCGTACTTACGCGCAGAGCTGGTTCATTATTGGCATCAGGTAAAATATTGATATAATAATGAATGTTGTAGCTTATAATGAGCATCTTTTGATCCCTTAAACATCAACATCATTGCAGTTTGCATGATGGTCGGATTTAGAACTGATAATGATAATTGGAAGTCACTTACTATTCCAATTAAGCATTTTGATAAAGATGTAAACTTGAACTACTTCAGATAAATGCTGGATACTCACCTGAAACAAAACACACAGTATCAAAACACATCCATACGATACGCTATCATAATTTTTCATGCAATAGACATGATCTTTCTTTAAGCTAAGACTGTTCTCCTATTTTGTAGATTACCATTCCTCACACCAAGGAACGTGTAGATTCACAGGCTGTCATCGAAGGGTATAGCGTTATTTGGCTTATTCACGGACGTTGCTGTCCACCTGTTTTTTATAAGATCATTAATGGACTTAAAGAGCACTTCAACGTCCATAGTTATTGACGCTAATGTACAAGAAAATAATAAAACATCAGAGATACTGCTCAGCCAAAAGTCGTTAAAATATAAAGCAAACACAGAAACCATTCTGCCATAAGACAACCCAATATTAAAATCACTGACAACAATAAACTGCCGAGCGAAAACCGTTGAAGTATAATAAAAGAACATATGAGAAATAATCCTCATCTCTTAGCTATTGTAGAATCCATTTTTCTGTACAAGGGTTGAGACAGTGCAGAGAGAGTACATAGCGATGCCTTATTTCAATCAGGGGCTCGTGGCTTCATCCGCGGTTCTGCCAACAATGAGGCTTCTGCTTCAAGAATAAATATTAAATACTCATTACAATATTTATAATATTACAAATATTAAATATTTATTACATGTATACTAGATATTTAAAGATTATAAAATTGCTTGTGTAATTTACTAATTCACATTACATACTATTAAAGATTGGCTACACAGGAATCTTCTTTATGGTCTCTATATATAATACGTTCAAGATATATGATGGTTTTTGATAATTTACACTAAAGTATTGTTACAAAACCCGGTACGTCTGCTACAGCTGGACAGGAAATTACAACCTTCATCTAGCCGATTTAAGACGAAACCTAGTGGTGCTACACAATTGCACAGACTTTCCATACTGTCATCTATCGCCGCCAAAATTACATTTTTTTAAAATTTTCCCAATTGTTCGATTTTCTAATAGTAGAATGTAAATATTAATTTAAGGATATTAAAAAAAACCAGTAAAACCTCGTCCTAAGTGGCAATTTCTTTGAAAAATTTCGAGCTGTCCTTATGAAAATGACGCTTAACTGCTATAGTACTTCGGGCGGCGACAGATGGCAGCAAGCAATACTATGTGGCAAGCCCGAATACCTAGCCGAGACCAAAGGAAATAGAAATGTAATACGGAAAAGTCTGTGCCATTCTGTAGCAGCACTAGTTTCGTTATCATTGCTCGGCAATTAATTTTTTTCTGCCGAAAATCCGCCGATTTTTTGCGAAGCATTACATAACTTCCCGTATACTGCGTACACTAGCCCATACATACGTACGTATACGGGAGTGCAAAAATAGAATTTTACAAATAATGGCCAGCAAACCACATTTCTACAACACATATTCTAATCCACATAACTCGGAAACGATGCGTCCTAGGCCCTTAGGATGAGGTTTCCGTGTCCCTAAAAAGGCACTAATTTTGGGAAAGGCACTAGGGGGACGGGGGGGGGGGTGACGAGAGACTTGCGACTTTATAAGGACATGCTAGGAAATGTTGAGGAACGATTTTTGGGTGTATGAGGACAAGTGGGGAAATGAAGGGGGACAGGTGATTGAACATTCAATCACATTTTGGAGATTTTGTTTCTCTTGAGTGCTATCTTGTGGGTCTGAAAATACTTCCGTATCATAGATGGTGAGTGAAGAATAGAAACCCGAAAGTAAAATTAAATTGAATTAAAATAGCAAAATATTGAAATTCGTTCGCCGTGTTCCTGCAATTGCAAAGTTAAGGGCAGAGATTTTTTAGTACAAATGAAATTTGTTCTCTTTAATTAATTCTTTCATTACGTTATGCATTTTTTTAAAATGTTAGTAGTTTTCGTCCAATACTGCGTGAAATATGAGCAATATATTCTGTATTATGATGATTTTTCAAAAATTACTTAATTGTAATTTTCTTTAAATACCTCAAACGCTGTTAATTTGCACTTTTCAAGAGATTTACATTTATTATTGCATAAGTAAGTGGAAGTGTTTGAAATGATTTCCAATTAAGGTTTTCAAAATCTCACGGGTTCTGTTAGGGAGAGCTTTACATTCGTATTTACACCAACGCTTAAATATTTTCTGGGAAACTGCTATAAATGTTTCAACGAAAATTTCCAATTAGGACGAGGTTTTACTCTTTACTTCTTTAAATATTACTTCTTTTATATTCTACAAGTAATATTTCGGTTCTACCGTTAGGGAAGCGCAAGTTTGAAAAGTTTTGAAAATGTACCTTGGGCGGCGTTCGATGTCAGCTAGCATGAGGATGGAGAAAGACCGAAAAGGTAGCCCACTAAAGAAATTAGAAAACTAGCACGAGAAAAATATCCACTGAGTAACATGACATCAAGGCCATTTGAATATAACCATTAGAAATGCCCCCAAAGGAGCTTTGGCTATCGCGAACGAGCTTAGGCGCCGATAGACTGCAATGGAAATAATGTGGGGCCAAAAAGCTAGCCCAGTCTCAAGAGACGAGGAAACTATCTTACACGAGAAAGTCTGTGGCATTCTCAAGCACTAATTTGGTAACTTGTTTGTTACTATTTTATTTTTTTTTATTTTATAGTGCTGAAGATAATTATTGTGATAATTATTTAAAAAGTCGCTTTTACTGCTGTTGAATCTATTGAACGTCATATTTGCTGGTGTTAGTAAAGTGGAGTCGAACGTCTAGGAGCCAGTACATTGAAGGATTTTCCAACTTTCAGGATATATTTCAATGATTATATTGGCTATTGTGTCATTTACTTCTGTGATCTAACATTAAAAGTATGTACGAGTATATACCTAAGATAAACTTAATTGAAAATATTACATTGTAATTATTTTTTCGTTGAGTAAATGTAGCAAAAAATATTTTGACTGCAATTTGGTAGTAGGTCACAGCGCAATTATTGCACAAGTATTTTCATTTTTAAAATATGTTTCGAAGCCTACGTATTCTATGTAAGTTATCACTGTTTCTTGTCACCAAACTTTGATCATACGAATCTAAGCTCACGCCTCTTTTACAGGGGCTAATGATGGAGACCTCTGGAAGTGTTGTGCACTCGCTCATTGAGTGTGTGTTGCATAATATCGAATGATCCAGCGAACAGCAAGTGATTTTGTCATTCTGAGTGTGAACAGCAATGCGGACGTGTGCTGACCACGATACAGTATCTTTTGTCACTTCTAGACGTCAAATATTAATGAATTTCCAACAGTTTGATTTAAATCACGGCTTGATTTAACGATTTATATCTCCGCCACCTCAGGTTGCTTTTAATGTCAAGCGAACAAAATATTATGTCGTGAGAACAAGGCTACCAAAAGATAACTTTGACTCGCGCGATGAAGATTCATCGTGCCAAAATTTCAAGCGGGTCGTCACCGAGACGAGCACTCGAACGGAGCGGAATTTACGATACGCTGCGCCGCGCCGCGCCGCGAATACACGAGGCGCGCGTTGACTCGCCGGGGCTGTGACGTCAGAGTTGAGCGACCCGTCCTGTCTGCGCCACCAAGCAGCGCCCAATATTTATTTTAATGAGCAATGAAGGCCTCCGCCATCGCCTCCCTCGAGCGCCTGAAATGGGTCAGCGCAGGCGAAGTCCGCCGCGCAGACGTCAACAGCACACACTGCTCTGCCACCAGGCGCTCACCCAAATGAAGCACATCACAACGCTTCTCTTACGCTACTCTCATCACTCACTTCTAATGGCAGGCGTCTCTCATTGAGTTCAGTTGCCAGAAAGATACGTTCGGGAGCGAGACCTGAAGGAAGCTTGGTTGGTGGCAGGCCTCCCTTGCGTCCTAGAATCGATATGGAGCGGAAGAGGGAGAGGGAGAGGGAAGACGCCCGCGTGGGTCACTGGCCGAACGGAGCCACGTCGCGGGCGCCGAGACGGGCGGCACGTGAGCCCTCGGATGCACTCTGTGAGCTGTTTCTATTTCAGGCGTTGACCGCACGCAAGAGAAGCAGCGCCTAGCGCCACGGCAATCATTTTTATTGCTCAAGGAGTTAAGAATACTCCATGCAGTGGGGTACGAGTGCCGCTCGGCCGGCGATGACTCGTCCTGCAGCAACGAGCGCCCCCTCTGGAGGGCGAGGGCACCGCAGCAATCCTCGCGATGACAGCGGGCGGCTGGCAGCCAGAGGCGCCCACGAGGCAACAGCCTCCCAGAAAGCAGAGCTTATCTTTCAGTCCCATATTTCAATAAAACGACGACTGCTTTGCGGCTCGCACTGGCAATGGTGAGGGTGCACAATGCACGGCACCCACTCAGCATTCAGTGACAGACGACTTCACGACGTTATCACCGATTTACTTTCATCTATTTTTATTCATCTTTGAAAATCGTTTTGAACCTTCAATATTACTTGTACATTAACTGAATCGGTGCTTTTAAAAGGGAAATAAGATAACTATTTACGTAAAAAGAGTTTACACACGTTTTCTCTGTTATTTTTCAACCTGTATGTCAAAGTAAACTAGTGGAGCACAGCACATATTTTCTCTCAACATAACAATGTTATCCATCGGTACGATGGACATCGGGACGCCCTTATATGCTTTATTAATTTCAAACTGAAATTACGCGAAAACTATGAACTTTTACGCGAAAACATTGTGCATGACCTTCTTTAAGACCTCATTTTGTACAACAGACTTCGTCTGAGAAAAAAATCTCTCTTCAATTTTGTAGATTAAAAATTTATTTTAGCAATTTTCGAAAAATTCAGAGATTTAAAAAAAATGAGACGGCACCATTATCTTAAACGTCATTTGCACTATTCAACAACAAAATTTAATGACAAAATTGAGCTTTTTTTGAAATTTTTGAAAATGTCAGAGGCGCTTCATGTACAGTACCTCCAAAATTAAAATATCGGTTTCGAATCCCAGAGGCCGCGATATCGGCCAGACTGGTTGAATATCAACTTGGGAGAAAATCGGCTGAACAGTTTATGCGCTAGCGTTGTACACAGTCAAGACGGACTGGACGGACGGGGAGACAGACGGACGGAGAGACAGATTGAGAGACGGACGGAGACAGATTGAGAGACGGACGGACGGAGACAGATTGAGAGACGGACGAACAGACTGACAGACGGACGGACAGCCATGTTTTGCCTTCAATCGCTTTTTCGGTATGAGGGACGCACAAATCATGGATTCTGGCTACACCACGTGTTAGAGGATTTTTTTCTACATTTAGAAACTAGATCTATCCACTTTTACATTACCACGGCCCGACAATGAGAGTTTTTGTGTCGAAAATTCGCCGTTTTCCGGCGCACGATTACAATACTTTCTCTTTTTACGTTAGTACGTGCGAGAAAGTAAAGATCGAATGTAATTTAGGTATAACCCAATGCACAATTAAATGTATAATAGCCCTACTTGCATTTCCCTTTGTGGACGACCGATTTCTGTGTTTACCCGTTTGAATGTGTGACGATTCGGTGCTGAGGATAGCAAACTGCGGATAGGAGGGTTTACCCTCGGAATTGACCGCCACCGTCGTCACTGCTCAGCATCTGCGCCGAACAGCCAGCCCGGTCTGTTCGCAGAGGTGCAGAGGACACGAGAGGCGGCGGCGGCGTCACTTCCGGGATCGCTTTGCCCCAAGCGTTCGGAAAGCGCGACGGGAATCAACATAATCCGGCCTTGGCGTATGCTCCTTTCTACTGCCATAAAACACGACGTTAGTACGCCCGCAAACACTGGAATAGAAAAGCGCATATACAAGACAGCGATGCGCATTTTTTAAGGGACGGGTTTCGGAGGTACTGACTAAATAATACCAACATCCACTCCAGGTCATAATCCTTAAAGAGAATTCTCAGAACTGTATTGTCATTTGTATCTTACAAGGACAAGGATTTTCAGTACACCTGTCTGCACGATACTGTTAGTGATTGTTAAATTGAAACATCGTTGTAAATTACATTTTTGAAGAGTCCTATTTTGGTAGATTCAATGAACGTACGCATACACAATGAACGTCAATAATGCACATCGATAATCAGTTCAGATTAACATTTTACAACTTTGTGGATTCTGAATAAAGCAAATGAGCATAAGGTTTTGAAAGTGCAAATATATATTTCATTTTAGCCTGCTAAATCCCTAAACATAGTTGGCTTTCCACGAAACATTTTACATGTGAAGGTCAACGAAAACAACTTTTATAAAAGTAACTTTTTATAAGTTTTTAAAAAATATTTAAAACTATTTATGATGAAACATGAAAAGCACTGCTGAAGTTTTCCCCGTCCATTGAAAAATAAATGAGATATCCCCGTTTCCCGTTTCGGCAATAACTCTATCGCAAGTGCAAACATGAGCCGGCGCGGGAATGTGAAGAGGAAATACTTGGAGGTAAAGTGGTGGAAATGGAGGTAAAGTGGTGTTTGACAAGTTCTCGAATTACGCACCTGCCCCCCGCGGCCCGGCCCGGCCCTGCCACGCCACGCCACGCCACTAATAGTGTGGCCCGCGGCGACGTCGAGTGCCTCTCGCCCACTCGGCGAACGAACGGGGCCCCGGCGCTTTCTCTATTCTTCTCTCTTTCTATCCTCTCTACCCGAAAACGCCAAGATATATCACACTTTTTCACATTCAATAAGAAACCGACACAAAATGTAAGTTTGCTACTGCTGGATAGGGAACTTCTCCCCAGTCCTGCATCCAAAAGATTCAAGACAAACTGGTAGAGCTTGGCACAAATTCTCTCACACAAGATGTTCTCTAATCTTCCTTAGCTTTTCGGTATTGCCACACCCTCATCCCAGCATCTACCTATCAGTGCCTCAGAAGAACATTTTTCACATTTTCGCAATTTTTCATTCCGTTACCTGAAGAGTTAAACCATGATTTAAACAATATTACAAAGAGTGAAACATGAACCTCAATGCGAATTTTCATTCCAAAATTTTGAACCGTTCGCGAGAAAATGTCGGTTGAGCGTTCCAGAAGATGCGCAATTTTGAGCTCATTTTCTCAGAAAAGTTTTCAGTTTTTGAGAAGTTCATCAGGAATTATATGAAAGGTCTTACGTCGAGATATTTACAAAAATTACAACTGTGTAATTTTTGAAAAATCAAAAGAATACATTCAAATGACGATGTCATGTTATTCAGTCCATTTAGCACTCTCCGAATAAATAAAACAAAAATTCTACTTTTTTATTAAACAATTTTTTCAATACTACCTACATCTCACTCAAAGTTGCGCGAAATTGCTAATATAAAAAAATATATATGGCATTAATTAACGAACTCATTACGCAAAAATATCTATCTACAATTTTGTAGTTGTAGCAAATATTTAGAACCCGTATAATTTTCGAAAATTCAAATAATCCAACGAAAATGAGAGATGTGCCATTTTATACGGCATTTTTGTTGTACATAGTCGATACAAATCCATTTTCTTTCGAGAAAAAAACTAAACATTTGGAGCCATTTTTGAGAAAACATGTTGATATTTGTTTGATACACGTTTCACTTATTTATTCGGAGAGTGCTAAATGCTCTGAATAAAATGACATCGTCATTTGAATGTATTCTTTTGATTTTTCAAAAATTACACAGATGTAATTTTTGTAAATATCTTTCGAAAAGCATTTCGAAAAAAATGTTGCGGGCTTGTGTAGACCCCCCAAAATCAAAATCACTTTACAATGAAGGTGTCACCACATCAAACAGATCAATCGGAGAATATTAATTAATAAATAGAGAAAGTTTTTCTCTACATACAACGAACAATAAGCATCAAATTTTTAGGTATCAGGAACTTACAGTACCAATTTTTCTGCCGAAAACTGTAGTGTTGTAGCATTAGTTAACTTTGTCTATACTGAATATGTAGTATGCGGCAGAGAAAAATAGAAGTTTGCAGATTATTACAAAGGCAACTGATTACTGCGACCCAAAGTACAACTGCGCATAATTCACGAACGATGTATCCTAAGCCTTAAAACCAGTGTTTTGCATATCCAGAGAAAATCGCATTTTGTGGGGGCAGTTTTGCAGAACAGGTGGGGCCCGAGTTACGTTTCATAAGCAATGTACTACAAAATGCGACCTTTTTCAATCTTCTATTACATTTCTGGATTTAGTTCTTCTGGAGATCTTTAATCCGTGATATGGGTGGTCAGATGCAAAGAGAACCTGAAAATCCACATGAAATTACATTGAAATAATATATAAAAAATAATATTCCACGTCAAAATTGAAGTGACTATTAGATTTTCCGTGGAATTAAATCACAACCCTTAGCATTATTAGAATATTTACTCGTGCAAAAAATCTTGCGTATTATGCAGTACCGCACAATTCCGGGATTGACCATTCGAAATTGGGATCCAGTATGAAGCTACTTTCGCTTTTAAAGCAATGGCTTACAAAGTGCGGACTGTTTTAACGAGTCTAGTCAGTACATAATTACATTCTAAAAGATCGACGTGCGTAGTTGCCAACATTTAAAATACCTTAAAAGACTGGCGCGTTACGATATATTGAAGGCCAAAAGCCAGGAAAAATAATTTTCTTATGAAATAGATCCCCCACTATGTTGGTGTAAGGTGCAAGTCGGTGAAAGGCTTAGGAAAATTATGAAGAACAACAATGTAGTGTGTGAGCCAAAAATGTCGCATTTTGAGAAACGCTCGTATGTTTGAAGGCTTACAATTCAAATTGGATTCGGTGCAAAATCCTTGTACGTATTCTCCCTTGCTTCGATCCACATAGCGCATCCCAGATGAACAGAGTGCAGCAGTGTTTCTAGCCCCGTGACGGCCGGCGTGGTGTTGGTGTTGCAGAGCGTGCAGTCGGCGCTGGCGGCCATCGAGGAGCGGCTGCGCGCGCTGGAGCCGCCGGCGCTGGCGCACGCGCACGCGCACGCGCGCCGCCTCGACGCCCTGGACGCGCGCGTCGCCCGCCTCGACGCCCTGCTGCAGCTGCGCCTCGACCGCCTCGCAGAGGTCAGCGCCCCCGCCCTCACCTCGCTCCCCAACAGTGGAGGAATCTTTTTTCTTTTTTTTATTGTCATGTGGCATATTTCAATACGAAATAAAACGTAATACAAGCAGAAGGAAGTTATACTTTTAATGATGCAATTAACACATACGGTAGCGTAACGAAATGAGCGCAGCCCCGCTTGCAAACTTTTATCCGAGACCCCGTTATAAAAATGTTTAGCACAGGTAGTGTTAAAAATAAAAATATCCTTTAACAAATTCATATTCATCAGTCATGATTAATAACCAATAGAGAAAAATCTTTCGTTACTATTTAATTTTATAAAATTAAGACTGTTACAAAACCTAAATGAATTGTTTGCCTTCATTGATTTAGAAACAAGAGTTACGTAAACTACCGCAGCGGAAAAAATCGTTCTGGAAGATGCTGTCTTGAATCTTTTATTGTATCTGTGGCAACGTATTATAGAAAGAATCAAATAATTAATATTTTTTACAATCGCAAAACCTTCAGGTAAAAAAAGGCTGTCTTTTACATGGGCCCGCCCGCATTTCGGGCCTTGCGGGGGAACGTTACGCCACTGAATAGATACTATTTCGGCATTTCACTACTTTCTAGGCAAAAAAATAAAATTAAATAAAATAAAATAAAAACGCATTCCACAAGCATAAAAACACTCCAGAAACATGTAAATTGTTAATATTTACAAAATACAATTATATATTTGTTCAGAAAGAAAAATTACCCAGAAATAAAAACGCAGTCGAATGTGTACATTGGGTGTCTTTTTTTTATTTCTGTGTTACTTTTTTCTTTCTGAACAAATATATTAATTTATTTTGCAAATAATAAACAATTTACTTGTTCCTCAACCATTGGGAATCTCCACCTGGTTTATTAGACAAAACACGCTTAAAAGTGTCTTAAGATGGGCTTGTGTGCGTTGCAGAGCGCGAGCGCGCGCCACCTGAAGGAGGAGCTGGCGACGGAGCAGCTGGGCCGCTCCCTGGACGCGGCCTTCGAGCGCCTGCACCACCGCCTGGGCTTCATGGAGACGCGCCTCGAGGTGGCGCTCGCCAAACTCCAGGTCCGGCCCCCACCCCCTTGTCACTTTCACACCAAAACAGAGATAGGATCCTCTGCAACAAAAGCTACACTTTCTCCCACGCCCAAATATTAACATTTCCGCATAGTGGGAGGCTTGCTCTTGCTTCTCACTGTCCCAAGCCCTTCATATGAAATCAGTAGCTTGTTTGCAGATGCAAATCGTTGATATTGCACGGTTGGGAACATTTCGACAAGCCTTGATATTCAATCTTACCGACAACTTTCGTTGCTTCCGTTACTCATAATTCCAAAACTTGAATTAAAAGAGATGTTAGGAGTAGCTGAGATTAAAAAACCTGCGCTGATTATTCTGCTCACACACTACGTCACTTTTACGTCAGGGTTTTCTGCGCTTACTGTTTGGATGTTCCCAACTTTTAACACAATTGGCCTTTTCGGTAAAAGGTTCATCTTCGCATGTGCAATGGGGTCCCGTGTGATGACAGACGTCGCAGGACTCGCTGTCGACCCGCGTGGAGCGCGTGGATGCGGCGCTGGGCGGCGGATGCGGCGGCGGATGCGGGGGCGGCGGCGGCGGCGCCGAACTGAGGCAGCTCAAGAGCGGCCTGGACGAGCTGCGCAGGAGCGTGCACGACAACCACCACGGCCTCCTCAACTCCACCCTGGTGAGTATTTGGCGGGGGTTTCGTGCGCGTCGACGGCAAAGGTCATCAGTCCCGTAAGTGTAGGACAGCGCCGACCAATCCGTCGTCTTGCACGGTTTTCCTCAACCAGGTATCAACCGGTGGGCACCGCCCCAGCCGAGACAAGTTCTAAGGTCCCGACCAATCTCCCGGCATGCGTGAGTGTAGTGCACGTAAGTATCAGTAAGGGGTGAGGATAGGACAAGGTAGAGGAAAGAATGATAGCGCGCGGGCCGTGGCCGGTTTGATAGAGTACTGCTCTGGCATTCCCTGGAGAAACATGGAAACTACCGATCACAGCAGCCGGCAATTATAACAATTCTCCTCCAGACTGCGAGTGCATTCGGCCTAGCTATCTAGCCAGTGTCGAAGATCTCGCCCCTGTCGGGACTCGCCCCTAGAGCCTGGCGAATGGCATCCGCCGCGCCGCAGGCATTCCCCCGCGTCCAGTCACTTGGACACGTAAACACCCCAAACCCCTTCCGGGCCCACTCTCCTAATGTGTGGCTACAAGTACTCGTAGAGTGGAGCACGATTTTCGAATTACGATTACGATTACGGCAGCCAGGGAAGCGAAGCGGAATAACGAAACGGCAAGGCCGACTTTTTCACTTAGCGCTTCGCTTTACGACTTGTTCAAAATTGTCCTCTTGTTATACAAAGGCTTTTAATTTATATAACTATTCACACTTGGATAAATCCGTTCAACGGTGTTTGCTTTCATGTTTAGACAGCTGAAACTCGAAATATTCCCTTTCTTTCAAAACTGTATAGGCACGACGCACGCCCCCTGCCCGGCAGCGGTGGCAGCCACGTCACGAAGCACATGTAGTGCGCCACAGAAGACAGGACAACTACACTGGCCCGCCATCCCAGTCCCGGTCACGACCTTTGCAGTCGAATGCCGCACGCGCTACTTTTTCGTTTATATTCCCATTCACAATGCCAATGCTGCTCTTTTGTGGATGCAAGGCTGCGGTGGCGGCGGGGGACGGCGCGAGGCAGCGCCAGCTGGACAGCCTGGCGGCGGCGCTGGGCCACCTGCAGGCGGAGCTCAACCGCTCGCTGGCCGTGCAGAACGACGCGGAGGGCAGCGGGGGCGCGGGCGGGGGCGGGGAGGCGCCGCTGCGCCACGAGCGCCACGCCTCGGCCGCCACCTCCCTCCTCGGCGCCGTCGACCGACACGCCGCCAGTTTCGGTTCAAAGGTACTCCACGCCGACCTTCTCAGCCACGCGCACCCAAATTCACCTCCAAATGGCCTTCGTCTCTCCCAATAAAGAGGAGAGCGCCCTTCCTACTTCTCCATTACCGTTGCCGTAGACTTGACGTCAAATTGCCGAATGACATTTATTAATTGAGTGACGTATGGAATTTGTGGCTCGGATGGAACCTTGGATGTTGGAATGTATAAGAGCAGTAATCTCCGACACAGTGTGACCGATCTCCATGAAAGTTGGCACATTTACGTTTTTTTGTTGTTGTTTTTGTTTGTTTGTTTTTTTGACGCAGAAGGTTTCTGTGCTGTTAATTTTGTTGTAGCTCCACTACATGGCGCTACAGAACAAAACTGCGCTTCACTTCAATTCAATTTCCGTTCAATCTGAGCTTCACCTGGTGATTGTTCCACTGCGCATTCAAACTACTGGCTCGACTGGATTTCTCTCTCACTGCGAAAGAGACGGAGAGAGAAAGGGGGAGGAGGAAGACGGAGATTAAGAGCAGAACAACGTCTGTCGGATTCGGCTAGTCAATTATAAACGTTCAGTGCAGATACTTCCTGACTGACCCTCGTATTTGTTCCTAGTAAATATCTTCTTTCCGTCGAAAAATTAACTACCATTATTTAAAATGGTCTTTTAGTAAGTAAATAAAGAATTGTACTATGGGGGTTAGGCTATTCCTTTACGCAATATCTATTTTTACTTCTTCCATGTCAAAATTTTTCTTCGTCCAACGACTGACACCGCTGTAACGTTTATTCATTCCATTAGTCAGACCGATTTCCATTTAGTATTTACTAGGCTGTCCGGGTGACGCCGCGTCCATGGCGAAGGTGCCGACGTTTCGGTCGCCATTCTGCGACCTTCCTCAGGGCGTAATGCCGGTAACGCCTCAGGGCGTAATCAGGGAGGAAGGTCGCAGAATGGCGACCGAAACGTCGGCACCTTCGCCATGGACGCGGCGTCA
Organism: Gryllus longicercus; assembly: GCA_038098605.1. Lineage (NCBI taxonomy): Eukaryota > Metazoa > Arthropoda > Insecta > Orthoptera > Gryllidae > Gryllus > Gryllus longicercus. The sequence goes on along the minus strand of JAZDUA010000121.1, from coordinate 2,566,192 downwards.
CCCGGACAGCCTAGTAAATACTGACTTCGGCCGCGGAAGCCTACGCTCTCACGATTTCCATTTCTTCACTTTTAATTTTTCCCGTACTTAGTAGTATATTCAAAATATTGTAACGCTACAGCAAGTCTTGATTTTTAGACACTAAAACTCGGGTCTCCTTTACCGAAGATTTTTCCTCTGTATAAAGTAGACTTTTGTATGTAGTGTTGTCAGAAGCCAAGTCTTTGATACCGAAAAATTGGTTTACGGCTAAACGTCAGCCTGTAAACAACTAGCTAGCGTATAAACTATATCGCATTTTCATCAAATTTGACATTCCCCGATGTCGCGAATCCTTTTATTTGAAATGGTTATTTGAATTTTTGGGGGCACGCTAAATGGTCACATTTTCAAAATTTTCTAAAAATCGCTCCATTTTTTTCTTTATTACAATTCCTCCCCTCAGCTGGCTGAATACCCTCAATAATACGACCTCGAATTTTCGGTCGGAAAATCTGTATAAAATCTGTTTTACACACGTCTGGATTAAGTTCTATTTGCTCTGTTCCATAAATTGTTAAGATTGGTGCAAGTAGAGTACATACTACATGCAACTTTTAATCTGAAATTTGGAATGTGTGTGTGTCTTTATGGATGTCCCGCATAACTGTCTGATTCGAAGCGTTTGAGCTGAAACTTGGTAAATACGTCAGGAATAAGTTGTGCCATTCCGGAGGTCATTAACTTATTTTAATTTCTGGGGGTACTTTCCATGAGCCCTGGGCCTTTTTCTGCCCCCCCCCTCCCGTTGAGCGCATGCAATGACAATACCCGATCTACCTATTGAAAAATTGAGGTATTTATTCCGGCCCATTCTGAGTTGCGCTCAACTTGAAATCCACCATTTACATCCATGATGCAGCGTTGCCAGATCATTAAATGTATATCCCAGTAACAGCCTTCAAAATTCCTAGTAAAGTGGTGTGGATGAAACATTACACCCCCTCTAAAGTCAATTGATTACGTAATAGATTCGGCTGCAGAAAAAAAATGCAGGTTATTTCCCAGCAAGGCGACTAAACGTACTGCGCCTTGTGATTTGGAAATTTCTGCGACAATTTAGAAAGATCATATAGTTTGTAGAGAATCCACTCATTATGGTTTATGATGGGTGATAGATTCAAACAAGTTGCGTCTCATACGCGGTAACACTGCTGATGAGTCGATGGTCACAAAAGGTAAACCAGGGATTCAAATTCTGGTATGAAATTACCAATGGTGGACACACTCCTCGGCTCAAACCCAACCAAGGAGCTGGCGCATGAAAAGATTATGAAACCATTTAAGGACAAAGACATGGCAATGACCTTTGCGAACTTCCGCATGTTTCATATCGAATTTTCTTTGAAAACCTGGTTACAAGTATTGAACAGCTGCATGTCCTAAAGATGAGGGGCATGGAATCAAATGGAATAATAAGAGGAAAGAGTTAACATCTGTAGATAACATTATAAGAGTGTATCGTATGACGTTTGTTCCGACTCAGCCACAGGTTTGCTCATTGAGGGTCAGTTTGATGCAATGACAACAGTATTCTTGCTAAAGCCGCCTATGGTATCACAATTCAACCATTGAGTTCCGTAGAAAGATTTTCTAGGAAAAAAAAAGAGCGTACCTGTGCCTAAACTACTGCATTCTAAGAAAGCCCATATGGGGAGGGCATAGATCGAGCTGATCAAAATGTATCCCTTTATAGTTGACCCACAAGGGGGAAAAGTACATTCCACAGACACTGCAGAGCAAAATACCTGGGATCTTTACAATAACAATAAAGACGCAGTCTAACCAAGGTGGCCAATCGTCATTCTTTTGTAGTTTACGTCCTTTGAAAAGTGTCGTCCTACCCGTCCTTTTCGATATTTTAAAACTAATTTGTTAATCTCTGTATTCAGAGTTGCCGTGCCGTACGCGCCATGTGGTTCGAAAAGACGCGATTAGTAATGACAGATCGGGGATATTCACGCCGTTTTGGGTGGATTTTCAACTCGTGTAGTGCGAAAAGTAGTTCCCTGCCAGCAGAAAAAACGATGGAAAATAATTGAGATGGCGAATCATAAGCCGATTTTTAATTAACTATTAATTTTGTTACAAAAATAACTGTTCTAAAAATTTTAAATTTTCACAGAAATGTTTTCGAAAACTTAAAAAATTAATTTGCTGTGAAACGTTTGCATGGACACGATATCTGTATCTATTGCGTTTACAGATATACTCTCACATATTATTTTCACAATCATTGTTGTGAATAATTTTTTATTCTTGGCGTTTTCGCAAACTAGTCTCACCAACTGTTTGTAAATACAAACACGTTCGTGAACACGTGTGATCTTGGTCGAATATATCCAACATGTTAGAAAATGAAGACAAAAATATTATTCAATGGAAAAAATCCCGCTGCTAAATATGGAAAAAAATCCTCTAACACGGTGTAGCCAGACTCCATATTTTGTGCGTCCTTCATACCGAAACATCGACTGACGTCAAAACGTCTGACTGTTCGTCTGTGCACAACTCTAGAGCATAAACCGTACAGCCGATTTTCTCAAAAACCGTAATTTCTCAATCGTTCTGGCTGATGTCAGTCCCTGGAATTTGAAACCAATATTTTCATTTTGGGGGTACTTTACATGAAGCCCCCGGATATTTTGAATAAAATAGATCCAATTTTTTAATTTGAAAAAATTTTAAAATTAAATTTTGTTGTTGAATAGTGAGAACGTTTAAGAGAATGGGGCAGGTCTCATTTTCGATTAAATATAGGATTTTTCAAAAATTGCTAAATTAAAACTACATAATTGAAGATACAGATTTTTGCCTTACCCAAAGTATGTTGTACGAAATTAGCTCTTTAAAAAAGGTCACGTACAATTTTTTGAAAAAAATAATAGTTTTTACGTAGTTAGCCCTTGAAAATATCGCAATTTATTTCTCATGAACCGCTCCAATTTTTTCCTTTAAATTTTCTATACTTATTAAATAAGTTAAAAAATATGGTGCCAGTCCCATTTTCGGGCATTGCTCGTGTGTTTCGAAAATTGCAAAAAATAAATTGAGAACCACTACTATATTTGAAGATAAAGGTTTTAACCTCATACAAAATCTGTTGTACAATTATATTGCTCCTTAAAAAAGGTGATGTACAATTTTTTTAAAAGTTAGTTTTTGCGAAATTTCTGTTTGAAAAATTTTGAAGGGCGACCCGTCGTACATAACGATAAAATTGTAATATTGCGAGAAAGTTTGTGCTGTTATAACACAACAAGTTTCTCTAATTTTTTCGTCTTCCTTTTAATTGTTAAAAAGTTGGTCATCTGGCATTTCTGACAAATTGCCACTGCACTACGAAAACGTAACAAAAGAGTGACTACTAATACTTTCGATTTGACGGAAGGGAACACTATGTTGCACAATTAGCAACGGACGAGAAAACACCAAAGTTAATGAAACGTCCCCTACAATATGTCAAAAATGTGATGAACCTCTTCATATTTGTAGCTCATCATACAGTAGCATAAAACAAGATTATAAGATTCTTTTGTTTATTTATTGCAGTTATTTGTGGTTGCAACCACAAAACTCATTTTTCTTCACGTTTATTTGAAAATACCGATGCCCAAACAAGTTACGTTACAAGTTTTTACCTTCACAAAAAGTTGTTCTATTGTCCTGACGTCCTTCTGGAAGGACGCTTGGTTTTGTAAATCCCAACAATACAAACTCAAAATTGTTTTTACTTTCATCCTAATGACCTTCTTAGAGAATACTAATAACATAACTCAATTTCGAAAGAAATAATTTATTGATTATCTGGGTTAAATTACGTAAATTAAAATTAAAATAAAGTCGGCAACACCGCGCGCGTATTCAAGAAGATAAATCTTAGAAATTAGTATCTAGGCTCTGAATGAAACTATCAAATTAATATATATATTAAAAATATATCACGCTTCGGTTTTTATAACGTGGCGCGTCGAGGGCTGTCTTTGCGAGGGATAATCTCACGGCATCTCGCGTCTGTCTGCGTCATGCCGCCAGACACATCGCACGACTTGAGACGGTCGCCATCACGCGGCATTTCAAGCGGAGGCGGAATAATAATATTAAAATAATAATATTAATAATATTTTCCCTAGAAAAACATCCGAATTTCCTTTCTATCTGGTTTTTGTTCAACATTCCACACTCCAGTACTCGGTTTCGAGAGAATAGTGCTCGAGTAACATGGAATGGTTAGTAATGAACAGAAAAAAGCGACTTGTAATGTACGAAGCAGAACCTTGAAAAATTATATTTTCAATCCTTGAATTTCAAAAAGCCTGACGGTTGGCCATCCTGTAGAGCAAAGATCGCTTAAAAATGGCACTTTTATTAAATGGAGTCTCACTTTCGTTGATTTTCGAAAATTGCAAAAGTTAAAAATAATGCAAGAAAGCATGTGTTGTAGCATTAATAGCTTCATCGTAAATCCCTTTATTACGCTACTGGAGGTAATACCCTAAACAGCAGCAGCACTCTTGCGGAATTTTCTGACCGACAACACTGTCAATGTAGGTTTTTTGCACTTTTTTCAAGTGTAGTATTGTTGGGCATAACATATGCCCGCAACAGTTTGCCCGCCGGCAGGTGACCAACATGTACAACGAGCTGTGGCGGCGCACGCAGCTCCTGGAGGGGCTGGCCAAGGACTCGATGGCGCTGGCCAACGCGACGCGGCGCGAGCTGCAGGAGGGGATGCGCTCCGTGTCCATGCAGCTCAGCCGCTACTGCTCGCTGCAGGCCGACAAGGCCAAGCCCGGTAAGTGCTCGCTCACTCTTCCTTCGCTCTCGCGCTGCGTTTACGTCAGACCGATTTCAATGCCCTTCCTCAGTTACGGTATTACAATGCTCGTCTTCACATCTAAAGAATCGCGTCCTGATACACGACAATATCATACAGCTAAATCATAGTTTGGTGCAGTAATGTTATTAGGGTGTTAATTACGCATTTGGGATTTGCCATAAAATGTTTAATGGGATTAGAATTATAATCAACTAGAGGTGCTACACCACATACTTTCTCATTATTTGTAAACAATTAGTAATATTATAATTTGCAAATTGTATCCAATTAATTATTCAGCCCACCTGTGAAACACACCTAACAAAAAGACGCGTGCGAGATTCCGATTTGCAGTTTTCGAACATATACAGTTTCTAATGAAAACAGAACTTAATATTTATGTGGACACTTTGCTCTTCTCAAAGAGATAAAAAAAGTGAATCTATCCAAATTACCGAAATCAAACTCAGGTCCCAAATAGGCACATCGGTGAGAGCTCTTCAATTAAACGGACGACTACTACTAGAACAGAGAAAAACTATATCTTTTTACAAAATTTTCACCATTTAACTGAAAATTACAGTAAAATTGCATTTTGTTTTTAGAAATGTACACGAACTGATTCCAAAATCTGTATGTTTACAAATAGAGTTTAAAAACTCATAAAGAGTTAATTATGTCACCTACATTCATAGAAGAGGGTTCCAGGGCAAATGTTAACACCTTAAGAAATTAAAATACATATATTAACATTGATATTGTATTTTGGTCATAAATTGGCACCAATATACGCCAATAGGTATTGTCAATACCCCTAGCTTCTGATTTGACTCCTACGTGTAAGATAGATTGAACTGCTGAGTATTACAATAATTGAATTCCATACACACTAAAAATGAGGTAGATTTCACAAACTGGGAATGCTACAGATACATGAGCTACATAAACTGATAACAGTATTAGTAGCATTCTATCTTCAACATCTGATAACTTTAGAACAATATTTGCACTTAAAAGCAAGTGTTTGTTAGTATTCAGGAAAAAATAATCAATTTGACCATAACACTCATGCTCATTTTAAAATTTCCGTTTTTAGGTACCTAACATTCATATAAGGAATAAGAATCTAAAATATAAATTAATAAATTGAATTCATTAAACAAAAACCGTGAGTCAAAAACAATATTTATTTACAATAACATTAAATGAAGATTTTTTGTTGCTAACAATTTCTACATGTATTAAAATATAAGACACTGTCAAATTAACTTTCTTAATAAACATCAAGAATATGTCATCAGATATTTAGAAAATAATCTATCACTTTATTTTTAAAGTTGGATTTGGAAGAATACCAAAAATTTGGCCTTCAGCTGTGAATCAAACTTGCGAATCTCTTAATACTTCATAAGGGCACAACAGTTTCCGTCACAGTAATGACTGCTAGTAACATTAAAGTATTAATACTTAAGGGGCTCCTGTTTACCTATAGGTTTTCAAGTTCAAGTTTTCGTTACTCTCGTGAGTTATCAAAACCCTTGGTATCATACATGGGGAATAACACTAACAAGATTTCAACTTTAAAATGGTGTTGTGAAAGTTAGAAAAGTCAGGGAAAATTTATATTATTACATTATCAATGGTGTTTGCAAGCATGTCTGTTAATATATGAGGAAGAACAAGAATTTAAAGATGGAAGAAATAATGGTAACATTCATAAGAATGAATTAGATTTCTAATCATGATTATAGATATTAAATTTCTAAATAATATTTATTTTGCAAACACCTTCCACAAATTATTACCAGTGACTGTTCTGCCTTCCAGTAGGTTAAGGTATCACATTTTCTGCTATTTTCAATGCTGCCACATTGATTATAAAGTAGTTAACACTCCAGATGGTTTAAACTGAATTGATGGTTCAGGGCAAAACTCTGCCTTAATATGCTGATGATTACTATGAACTTTGAAGAAAAAGAAAAAAGATATTCTTCCTTAAGATTTGGGAAGTCAAGAGAGACAGCAGACACTTACTAGCTTACACATAACACCCTCCCCCCTCCCTGATGTTTACATCTGAATATTTCTGTTTAGCAGTTGTGACAAGTAACATTCATGACTTTTTAAACATAATTAACACCTTGTCTTATGCCAGTGAACGGGGTCCGAGTATTACATGCACCAAAATTGGGTAGCCTACAACAAGCAATGTTTAGCCTTTGATTATGGAGAAAAACATTGTCATGCTTCTCTATGTACACAGGATGAGCACTTCTATCTCCTCTATCTATCCCAAGCGCAGTCCTCTGCAATGTTGGCAACAGGAGGGTTGCCATAAGATGACTAAAATGCTCGCATATGTACCTTGCACATGGCATTTTCTGGAGAGTCAAGATTTTATTGACTCTGAAATTTATTATTTATTTACTAAATTATTAATTACTTTCATTTTTTTCCCCAGCATCTCATTCTCGAGACAATATTGAAGCAACGTTGGAAGAAATACGGACCAGTACAAGTTCCTACTTTCAAACTATAATTTCAATACAACACATGTTCCAAGCCTCATGTCATCGTATACAGGAACATGAACCAATGCTAGAGAAATATCTTGCCGAGACACTTGAAAGAATAGTTGGACTCCTCACCAATAACAAGTATGTATGTTATTAATACTAAAACAATATAATACACAGTGCAATATAACAAAATTGTACTTTGAACTAAATTCAATTTAAGCAGTTGACAAAAAATTAAAGCTTTTCAAAAATTGCAATTCAACAAACTTTAATAACAGAAAACGTGTTTCATACTGAAGGTGGGAGAATCAAGTGGAAGACCTACACAGATATTTGAAATCACATCACACAACTGTTGTGAGAAACGTTGGTCACACCACAAACACAGTTCTCAGAGCTGCAAATTATAGCAGCAAGGAGGCACAGAATTTAGCAGTTGCCATCAATGAAGCACACGAAGGATTGCTGATAAGCACTACAGATATTCAAAAAGGCATCTCAAAAATACAAAACGAACAGCAAGTTGTTTATCAATCATTAAAGGAAATTACAGCTGTCATGAATGTAAGTATCTCCTTTTTCTTTCTTATTTATCAAGAAAAAAGGCTTGATAACAGGTTGTTTTCTTTCCAGGAGCTCCAAAACAAAGTATCCTATTCATCAAATCAGAGTACCTCTGAGGGTCCATATTTGAAAGTGATTCAGTGCCAAGAAAGCAGTACTGAGTCAACTAATATAACATCTGAACTGAAAAAAATTTTTGAAGCAAATCACAACCATTTGAGCAAGGAGATTCAAAACCTGACACAATCAATAACAGAAGTGCTGAAAAATTTAGGTGTTCAGATATCCTCACACACATCAGACAATTCTAAATCTTCAAAACAAGACTTAATTAATGTATTAACAACTACTAGTGAAGATTATGATGACACTTCAGAACATGACAGTATATCGGAAACTCTTGAAGAAAATTTGAATAGTATATTTGATTCCCATAGTTCAGAAAAATCATCAGTTTTTCAAAATTTAACAAATTCACAAACTATGCCTGCAACAAACAAAAAAAGCATTCAAACACAAATACCATCTCAAGTAGAAACCAGTACACCTCAACCATCTACTCCTCTTTATGGTGCTTCTTCCTCCCAAGAACTTACAAGTATCGTATCTAATGCACATAACGAAATAAGAGAAAATCAATCAAGAGACAATAATGAACGAGTTTCAAATACAACCCAAGAAAATCAAAATAATCTAAGCGCACCATTAAATAGTACAATCATTACAATAGTTCACAGTGCTGAGCCCATTACCTCAGAAGACCAAGTTACATATTTATCAACAGATAACATTTCCACTGTCATGGGCAATCCAGAGAATGAACATTCACATAGGCAAACTTTCATACGAACAGAACGTAATAATAAATTTATAGCAAGTCAGAAATTGGACCTACACGATACAAATTATGCACTCAATGAAATGACTACAAAAAACCCTACCCCCTATTACCAAGATATTAATTCTAGTTTAAGTTCAAGAACAGAGGAAGGGTCTAGAGAGAACAGAGATCAGAACAGTTCTTTCCCACATAGGATACCACAAACACAGGATTATAATCACCATTCTAACAATAATATGTCCTCACATCAAACATTACAAAAGAATGCATCTCGAGATGATAGACATGCTGATGACCAAAATCTACCTCCAATGCACAATCCAAAAAACCATTCTCAAAGAGAGATTCACCACAAGTTCCCAAACACAAACAGAGGTTTTCCTAGAAACACAAGACACAAAAACTTTAATAAAAATGATACACACTATTTATATCGTTTACTAAACAAACTTGAAGAGCTATCAAACCGATTAATGAATTCTGAAAGTAGTGATGGATCTGCCCCTGACAACAGTGGACACACAGATGATTCCCAAGAGGACTCTGAGGAGAATCTGGATTATTCACTGCCTGACAGTACTTTCTCAAATAAATGAAAACTGTACCTGCAATAAAATCACACAAACACTAAGACCAAAGACTTTTCAGTATATTTTTTATAATAAATTATGTATAAGTAATGAGATTTAGATACACTAGAAAGCTTTTCCATGATCTATTTGTATATTAAATTATTAAATAAATCTGTACATAAAACTTGGCTTCTGTATTTTTCCTTGCATAAACAATATCCTGAAATTTACAGAATTTTATAGAAATTAAAAATCTCTCTCTGCAACTAATTCATTTTAGTCAACCATTACATAAGTACTTAATATGTTAAATAATAGTGAACTTTTGACATGACAAATAAAAGCACACTGCATTAGGAAATATGTACAAAAATTAAACAATTTGGGCAACATGACAAGTCATAATCCCTTGGGAAAATAGTCAGTATAATATTGATTTCATACTTGGAAATCAAACATATTGCTAAGCCTTACCTCGACTTTGGCACTGTTTTGAAAGATAGTTTGTGCTTTATGTGTCAGCTGGGCGAAACAGGAACTTAAAGTTGCCATTTTTTGACGTGCTGTGTATACCATATCAGGTTCTTCTGAATCAAATTCTCCTACAATTGTACAAACAAACTGTATATTTAAATATATCATGAAAACATAATTGACCAATGACTATTAAATATGAATACACTATTACTTATTTTAACCTATGGATATTGCAACAGTGTCAGTTATAAAATGTACAATTTAACATTAACGTTATTAAATAATAGCAGGAATAAACATTTAAAAAATATTGATTACATGTAATGAATAAATTCACAAACAGAGTTCCAACAGAAAATACAACATTCGTCCAAGCGGTAAGCATTTAAATGTCAATGTGTCACTTCACTGACGTAACCTACAACGAAACTGTATTTACGAATAGATACTCCGTCAATAACAACACATTACTACGCAATTTTCTTTCCAATCTCTACCTACCGATTAATATGTCTAAATCCACGAAAGCTTTATCGAATTCCTTTTCTAATAAATCGAGCCACCGAAAACTAATCCCCGTAGCAGCCATGTTTTCTCCGTACTTAATCACGTGATACTAGCTGATTCCCACAATGCACTGAGCGCACTGAGAAAAATTGAAATTTCGATGTAATCGGATATTTTTAAAACGTTTATTATGTCTCACCGGTCTTAGAGAGTCTCAACGCTTAAATAAAGTATTAATTACCCTCAAGCCAAATGTATTTCTTAAGATCATCATTCCATTCAACCTCTTCGATTTAGAAACTATAACTTAATTTTGTGAAGTTGGTCACAGAATCCACAGTGAATCGTTGTCAGCTGTCAACTGAGGTGAATTCCGGTGAATTCGACTTAACCAAACTAGAGTACTAAAGTACGAATAGTGGGGACCCGTGGATGTAACCTTATTTAGTTTGTACCTGTGATCGCCTATGGTTCCTGTTAACAGCGAAGATGTGATTATTCAATAAATCTGTGTAGTGTTGTTTGTTATAAAAGGATATTCCTTGCAACTGTTGCGTTAGTGAGGATATTGTATACAAAATATTCCTCCTATGTTTTCGTTTTTAAGCTGTCAATGTCTAAGAAAATATTAATCGCAATGGTCCATGTGAAGTGTAGAAGTTTGCACTATCCGCGAGTGGGTAATATTATACGTCTTCAGTTTCCTGACAATCTAGTTCCATGGAATTCTGAATGGCCAGACTACAAACCAAAGGATTTTACAGCATCTTTTGTTTTGGGAAAGCCATGGGCTGATCAAGATGTATCAGAGCCTAACTTTTGCCCTAAATGGAATAGTATTGACGGTAATATAAACAGACAAAGCTTCATGGGGGAATATAGAGTAAAAGATAAACGACCCCTAAATCCTGTAGGTCGGACAGGGTTATGTGGGCGAGGTGTTTTGGGTAGATGGGGTCCAAATCATGCAGCAGATCCTATTGTTACCCGATGGAAAAGGATAAGCCAAGGTGCTATGGTCATTCATCCAAAAAGTAAGAAGAACATTTTGCAGTTTGTAGCCATTCAAAGAAGAGATTCTGGTGAATGGGCTCTACCTGGTGGGATGGTCGATCCTGGTGAGGTTGTATCTGCTACCTTAAAAAGAGAATTTCTTGAAGAAGCCTGTCGTTCTTTAGAAAACCCAGACTCTTTGGAAGAAAACAATAAAATAATTACTTCATTTTTTGACAATGGAGAAGTGATTTATACAGGTTATGTAGATGATCCAAGAAATACAGATAATGCTTGGATGGAAACCGTTGCTATGAATTTTCATGATGATGATGGTAGTACTATTGGAGCCATATCACTTGAAGCTGGAGATGATGCCGTGGGTGTTTGTTGGATGGATGTGAGTCAAGAGCTTCATCTGTATGCAAGTCATTCAGATTTCATTGCTAAAGTCGCAGCCAAACATGGTGCTCATTGGTGATCATTATAATATTATATTCACTAAATTTATGTCAATGTTTGCAATGTAAAGAATAAAAGAAGAATTCACAATATATAAATATATCACTTTAATAAAAGTTTTTAATACATTGGTATGTAATGTAACTTTTAAAATTTTTATTTCAGTTGCAATTTAGTCCTTTTTTGTACACATTTTGAACGCATATCTCTGTATAGGAAAAATATGCAACTAGTGGACTATTAGTCTCCTTGAACTGCAGAAATAAAGAGGTGATTTTAGTGGCATATGGTCAATTATGCAGAGCCAGACTGCCTTGTGAAACCTCCATAAAGCATGGCTTGTTTTTATCTTCTCCAATCTGGTATTCCATTCATCTCTCATTTCCTATTATCCACCTTTGTGATAATTTCTACCATACACTGGAAGACACAAACCACCACTGATCACTTGTCTGGAAAGTATAAGCCATCCCCCTTTTGTATGACCAATAAACGACAATCCTCAAATAAATGCACATAATTGTTGTTTGTAAATGTAGTTTTTTTTTTGTGACCATAATTACTAATTACTATAGTGTAAATGTGATGTCTTGCTATAAATTGGTGACTACTTACATTTTAATTGAATTTGCCTTGACCTTGATCATGAACTTAACTGTATAGCTTAATTGAAGGAGGAATAAAAATGGATCAAAGTATAGAAACCTCGCCATTCGAATGTAATAATAATAATAATAATAATAATAATAATAATAATAATAATAATAATAATAATAATAATCTATTTGCTGATGTTTTGTCAAAATAAATTTGATATCTTCACAGCCAACTGTAATTAATACACTATTTTCACTTCTGTAAGCCAATTGATAACAAATCGATTCACTTGGTTGTTTTCATTGCCCCTTCTATTAATCATTTTTTGATCAATCAGCAGCCTTTACATGAACTAACTTAATTGCTATTATGGTTACAAATTCTATGCATCCTTATTGCCAGGTAGAATGTGTGTGATACCTGGTGTGACCAGATTTAGAAAAAGAAAAACAGGACATTGCAAATACCAACCACTAAGATCTAATAATCCACTAATCTGACCATTCACCCAGATGTAAACATGCTAGTAAGAATATCACTAGTTTTTGAAATTGACCAGAATTTTAATTGTATTTAAACCTTACATTTTAATTTTTATTGTAACTGAAAAAATTTTACAGGTCCCGGGCTTAGGAGATCAATGGTCTCTTGAGTATCATGTTTTCTATTGAATGAATAGAAATTATTCAATCAATTAGAATAGGTCTGCCTATTAAATATTTCAATAATTACGATACAACTCCATTAACATGTTTCTATTTATCATTGAACTTGGAAATAAAAACCTTCTTTATTACCCCCCACACTCTGAATGGTATTTCTTTGGAATATAACATTTCCTACCTATTCTAATTCAAATTATAATATTTTAAATATTTTGGTTTCTTATAAGTTTCTCTTGGTCTAAATACTGAGTCCCTTCAGCCACTAGAGGACCCAACTCTCTGATGAAGATGAAGTGCATACAACAGGCACTGCAGCTCCTGCATTGGAAATAGACAAATTAGTCGACTCAGGAGTAATTTAATTGAAATATGAATTTTTGTTTTTAGAACCTCTTTCTTCTGAAATATGTCTTATAACTATTCTTCCATTCTGCTATTTAATAATACACAAAACAGTTCCAACAATATTGTGAATTACTTCTAGTCATTTTGGTCTGAATGAGTTAAAATTTGCCATATAAACTAAATCACATACTTTAAATGTTCTTAGTTTCTGATTATTTCCTCTCCATACATCTGGGTGCATTTTATCAAATACAAACAGTAGTTTTCTTCTCATTAGCAGTCCAGCCGATGTCTTCTCAGTTTTTGAATGTAATTTCATATGTTTGAAAAGCATTGTTTGTAATTAAAGTTCAATATCACCATCTAGTTTTCCTAAAAAATTCTTTGATGTGTGTGCCGTGCATTCCACTTGGCCTTTACTACATGTATGATATGGCAATACAAGAGAAAATTTGATTTAATGCCTTTTGTATAAATCAAGGTGTTCTTTAAATGTAAATGCCCAATTGCTGTCTGATAGCACTGGATCTGGGATTCAGTTTAGCAAAAACTCTTCTCAAACTTCTGATGATTTCATTGGATATTATAAATTTTATTGTGTCAATTTCCAACCATTTTGGCACAGCATCTACCACTATCAAAAAATGTTTACCTTTAAACTGCTCTGCAAAACCAGCACGTGAAGTTGACCCTGCATTTTAATTTTTTCAAATATCTGATTAGGAGCTTTCTGTGGATTATTAGCGTTCATTTGGCTTCTGCTGCAATGATTCACACAATCTTCATTATTTTGATCAATGTTTGGCCACCAAACACAACTTCAAGCATACAACTTCATTGTTACTAATCTTGGATGATTGGTATGTAATAAATCCAAAAATATTTTCCGTGTCACTTCAGATGCTATTAATTGATTTCCCCATAGTAGGCAATCTTTATGCACAGAAATTTCAGTTTTACTTTGCTGATACAGTGTGAATCCTTCTGCAACTTCTCAAGCTTCAGTGTTTGGCCATTGATCCCGTCCAGTATCATACTTTAGACAAAATCACATCTTTTGATGTCTCTTTACAAATATCTTCTACTGCAATAGGTCTGGTGTTAGATTCTAGTAAAGAATATCCCCAGTAGGTACTTTCTCATCTTTGTCATCTCATAATGGTAATTGACCAAGACAGTCAACATTTGAATTTTCTTTTCCTTTCTTATATTTTAATTTATAATTATAAGCACTTAGCATCAAACGCCAATGTAACATTCTTAGTGGTAATATTTTTGGAATCGGCGCTTTTAGGCTTCATAATCCTAACAGACAGCGATGATCAAATGTAAATTCTCTTCCTGCTACATACTGATGAAAGTGTTTTACACCTGCAATGATGGCAAGTGCTTCTTGATTTGAATGTTTCTTTGTCATTTACCTAAGATGCGAGACCAATAAGCAATGGACTTTTCCACATTATTTTTCTTTTGTACTGGAACACCACCAATTTCACAAGGCAAAGCGTCACAATTCAAAATCAATATTTTATTTTGTCATAATGAGCCAAAACTGAACCGGAGCTCATAAGTTCTTTTGGGATGTTTAATGCTTCTTTGTGTATTTTTGTCAATAACTGATGTAAAGGTTCTACCACATTGGACTTACTTTTTGAAGAGAGATTATAAAAAGAGAGAAAAAATTATAGAGTCCTATAAATGACTGTAATTCTTCTTCATTGTTTGATCGAGGAGTTTCTTTTATTACTTTCACCCTATCTTCTGAAGATCGTACTCATTTATCTCCAATGATTACAAAATAATAAATAAATAAATAAAAAAATAATAATAAAATCCAATTCTACATCTCGAAGTTTATCCAACAATTTTTTTAAGATATCATTGTGCTCCTCTTGATTTCTACCGAATACAATATCGTCTAAAGAAATCTTTGTTCCGGGAATCCATGCCAGTAATGAATCTATAAATCTTTGAAAAGTACTGCCGCAATGGAAGTTCGAAAAATTAATCTTTTTACTTTAAGCAATCCCTTATGAGTATTTATTGTATGAATTTCTGACGCTTCTTTGTAGACCCCGATTTGTTGATATACCTGTGAAAAAGTACTGTTGAAAAACAAGTTGCATGTGCCAACAAAGTTGTGTGATGGTAGGTAAGGAGTCGAAGTTATTTTTTGATGCTGGATTGGCATTACTTCTGTAGTCTCCACATAATGTTAACTTTCCATTACTCTTCCTTACCATTACCAATGGTGTTGCCCACTGAGTAATTTGTTGGTTCCTTGATGGTTTATTTTTTCTAATTAATTTTCGCATCGATGTTTCAGCGCAAACTGTGCTTTTCAAAAACAGGTGATGCATTTTCATTTCATTCTAGCTTTATTGGATCGCCTCTAAACATTCCAAGAGTTTTTAGAATACTGTTGAATATTTCTGTCATCAGAATACTATGTGGTCTCTTTCCGGTACTTGTGCTTTTTTCTATAATACTGATCCACGTCAAAACGCACAGTCACAATACAACTTTTTTTTTATGAGATCTAGTGTTGAAACGAGATGACTGGTATTTGTTTATTTCTTCTAATAGTACCCCTTTCTGAAATATTACCAATTATTTGTTTTCGAAAAATCATGCGCGTGCTATTGTTTAAAATATTTTTGCGCAAATTATTTAAATTTTGCAAAGATTGTTTAAATTTTCTCGATTTTCTGAGATTTCATGATATTATATTTCAAAACTATGTTATTCAATATTTCAAAACAAAATCCCAGAAAATCGAGACCCTCTCTCGCTGAGGTCGGAGTCGGGGCAACGGTTACGCCCGAGTCGGCCGCCTTCGCCCTTACGGCCTGGCCAGTCGGGGAGCCTTCGGCCCGGAGAGTATATAAAACGGCTCCCGCCGGGCAGACAGGCAGTCTCGCGAACAGATCGTTTCAAGTGACGGTTCTGCACGCGAAATCTACTACCCGCCGCATACGGGCGGGCGTGCCCCAGGGGAGCATTATCTCCCCTGTGCTCTACTGCCTGTACGTGCGCGATATACCTACCTCGATCCAAACAGAACTCGCCATGTATGCAGACGACACGGCAGTAATTGCCACGTCCAAAAGAATCGATTTGCTCGTTAAATATTTGGATTTACATTTGTTGCAGATCCAGGAGTGGCTGCAGCGCTGGCGTATCAAAGTCAACGTGGAAAAGAGCACGGCAGTGCTCTTCACACGCAGACACAAATACGACCAGCCGCGGCCGCTCGCGCTATGTAATTCGAACATTGAATGGCGCGCCAGTACAAAGTACCTCGGCATCACGCTGGATCGCGCTTTAACTTTCCGCGAGCACGCGGACGCGGTCGCTAGCAAAGCCTGGCAACGCCTGGGCATGTTGCGAAGCTTATTACATAAGCGAAGCAAGCTGTCCACAGCGAATGCTCTACTTTTATATAAAGCCATGATTAGGCCCATTATGGACTACGCCTGCCCAAGTTGGGGAATAGCGGCGCATTGCCACTTAAATAAGTTGCAAATAGTTCAAAATGCGTGCCTCCGTAGAATACTGTGCGCGCCAATGTTTATTAGAATCGCAGACTTACACGCTGCAGTAAAGTTACCGCTCCTCGAAGAGCACTTTAAAAATTTAGCTAAAAACTTCTTTTCCAAAATAAATAGTCAAATAATGACATAATATTAAATTTAAATCTGTACGAGCCGGATCCCACGGCTTCGTACAAGCGCCCGAGAGATATGCTGCAATAGGCGAGACGCCAATACTTGCATGAAAATTGCGGTAAACAACGCCAAAAGCGCGCCGAAAGGCTATTGTCATTTCTGACCTATGTTTTCTTTTCATTTTACAGATCAGCCATAGATGTCCGAAAGGATAGGGATGGCTCCACAGCAGGGAAGTGTGGCAGCATTGCACTTTAGCGGCCACACGGAACTGTGCTGCAAAGCGAGGGGCGCAGACAGGCAGTACGAGTTATCCCTGCGTAGTGCGAGCAGCGAAAAGTATCTAGTCGTGTGTGTGTCGTATATGCGTAAAAACGGTAGGATTTTTATCATAAAGCGTTCGATAACGTGCACAGGTGTAGGAAAGTAATATAATACAGTGAAAAACCAAACTGTCACAGATGTATTGGGATGCTTTGGTACACCACACGTAAATGAAAATTGAAAAAAAACTTATCATTTGCCAGTTTCAACTGCCTGAAAATTACAAACACAGTGTAAGAGAGAGGAGATCACTAATTGATTATATAATTACCAATCACGACATAAATTAAGAGGCGCAAGAGTACTATAATGAGGATGCAACATATTTTCTGATCTGTCTTGGGAATGTCATGTATCAACCGCTTGACGAGATGTGCAACTTCAGGAAGACCTTTTTAAAGTGTACCTCTTACAAGAAAACTATATCAAAAGCGATATATGTAGAACAACATATAATATCTATAAATATTGTGGCGCCACCCCCGCCTATGCAGAGTTTACCAGACGCCGCAGACAAATTCTCACTATGAGCTGTGGTCAGAAAGGACATGCCAGAGTATTATGCAAACACAAACAAAGAATTCTTCAACTCAATCTGTGAATACCTTTATAATACAAAACCAAAGAAATAAATTGTACACTTTGTTCGAAGCACGAACAACACTCATAAATTCTGCAATATGCTTTGAAATACGTAATGTTTGTAAAATAATACTTATTTCCGTCAGCTCCGTACACGGTCGTTACGCTTGGGAATTCCCGTCACAAGATGCTTTGAACGATTTAAATTTAATTAAACAAAATACCTTACATTTGTGTAACGTTCCTCCTATTCACGGTTATCTTGCACCGCGTTGGGCAGACATCTTGTAATATTTCTATCTTCACAATTATTTATCTTTTCATTACTTACTTTATTTATCCAATTATCTTTTTCTTAAATCTCTATAAACTGCGTCTGCGACCATTTCTAACTAGTTTAATTTCCGAATCATTTCAATCATATTGTTTATTTCAATGCTCTGCTGCTTGTAAATTACTGCTCCAATGATTAATAATTTGGCTACTTCTGTCTTTTTTAAGATCTTGCATGAGTTCGACGTTCCACGTATTTTGCCTTACCTGTTGCATGTGGATGTCTGACTCTATGCAGAAATCATGATTCCTGGAAATTCTGTGGAATTTACTAATTATTTAATTGATGACAATGCAATGAAATATCAGCTTTTTCTTTTCAAACAACCATTAACATATATTACAAAATTCTTATGACTTATTCTGAGCGTGCTCTGATGCAAATTCGTTAACTTACGGAATGTTCTTCTCAGTCGAATTGATGCCGCCTCCTTGTCCAGAAGGGGATGGTCTGGGTCCTCCTGCGGTATAGGTCATGTGCCTATCGTCTCTATAAACTTGAAATGTTTCATAACTGTTTCTAACTATTCAGTCCGCTATTCGGAAATTCCTAAATCAGCTTCAAGGCTATCGAGGCGCGACTTTCCCTTATTGGGATTTGGGTGCAACCCCGATTCGCAACTACTATTTCTTTTCAAATTAAAAATTTATAATTCCCCTCTTCGGGATTATCGCCATGTACCCCCACGAACAAGAAGTATAAATATTTAAGATGCAAAAATTCCCGAACTACAATAAATGTTGACTATAATTAAATTATTTGTCACTTAAACAATACTGCTTAGCCTATACTATTATGAAATATTCAATCTAACATTTACCCACAACACAAGTTTACTACGGCCAACTTGCCGTCGCGATGTTCTTCATAATCCGATCGGTTCTGCTGCTTCCGTGAGAGCGAATTTGTTTCTGCACGCCTGACCTAGATCTTTAACGCCCTCTCCTCATCAATCCCCTGTTAATGCCACCAGGCCGTGCCGTCCCTCGACAATACTATTCGCGCTTATTGCAACCAGAACGGAACGGCACGCCTCTACGATTATTAGTTCGTTGCTATGCCGTACGTCTTCCTTGGATTCTAACACACTCAATGCATCAAAATTCTACGGCACTTTCTGCTCTCCACCACTTTAGACAAAACTGATTGTTCGTTCTGGCGTTCTCATCAGCGCAAATAATCTTTGACTCCGTAGCCTACGTTACTCAGTTTAACGAAAGGAACTATGGAACACCAGCGAAATGCACTTTCAGCTCTAAAGAAGCTGAGCAAAAACTAAATTCTATTGCTTTTTCCCAGATGAGTAGTTCTACACCGTGAACATCAGGAAAGAAAAATTTTCTATAAATTCCCCCTCTTCTCTCCCTCCCTCACCTTCCCTTCTCACCGAACGCCACGTACGGGGTAGCGAGAGATTCCTTCCCAACTCCCACTTCCCTCACCGTTTGCTGCACACTAGCGCCACTCACCCAAACGGGGAAGAGCAAATATGCAGACCCAGAATGATGTCCACCAGCCTTGGCGACACGAAAGAAAACGAATGTCACCCTTGTACCTACGCGCCCCCTCTAAGAATTTATAACAAAATATGTGCCTATTGTTAGCAGAGCCCACCGCCATCTGTGAACAACACTAGCGGATAAACCGTTGAATGTGAAATCGATATTTTAATTTTGGGGAGTACTTTACTTGAAGCCCCTCTGACATTTTCAAAACAATTGGTGCCATCGATTTGGATTACATTTTGTTGTTGGATAGTTTGAAGGACATTTAAGAAAAAGGTGGTACAGGTCTTATGTTGGTTGAAATCTAATTTTTCAAAAATTGAAATTTTTTTCAGCATCTTCCTACAACTAAAATATTAAAGATTGAGATTTTTCCCTTCGTATAATCGGTTCCTTACAGATATATTTTGTAATGAGGTCATGTACAATTTTTATTTTATACAGTACGTTATTTCGTTTTAACAATTTTTTTTCTCAAAAACGACTCCATCGTTTTTGACGAAATTGTTGGTGGACGATTATGAGTGGTGTAGGTCTCATTTTAGTTCAAAACCCTAACTTTTCGAATATTGAAAAAAAAAAAAAAAAAAAATCTTTGGGATCTTCCTACAACTACAATTATGAAGATACAATATTTCCCCTTAGTGAAATGTGTTTATGAAAAACAGATCTTTAAATAAAGTAATGTTCAATTTTTTTTTAAACCTGAGTATATTCTGCAAAATTTTGTCATGTTCAATTTTTATTTTCTTTCAACCACTTTATCTTAAGAACCGCACAACTTTTTGGATTAAATTCGGAACTTGGATGGCATAAAGAATGCTTAAAGAATGTACAGGTCTCATGTTCATTAAAATGCGTAATTTTGCGAAACGTTAAAAAAATCGCTATCTTCCTACAACTACAAGTGTGAAGATTTAATTTTTTTATGAAATGATTTCATAAAATGCATATCTTCAAATAAGGTCGTTTGAATTACCTCCGCTTCGTTTTCGGCTTCTTGAAAATTGTATTTTTTTAATGAAATGTTTTTATCAAAATAGTTTTTCAAATAAGGTTATGTTCAATTTTTTGAAAATATGTTTTTTTGTGTAAATTGGCGACAAATTTAAATGCCCGCTGCGTTGAAAGACTTTATTTAAAAGAAAATGAAACATTTAAGATTGAGCATAAAATACCTTAGCGACATGGCGAAAAATAATTGTATGTATTCGAAACAAGCAACAGTGTTCCATAAAGAACGCTTTAGAAGAACTTTTATAAAACCACAATGCAAACTGAAAAACAGTTCCATCTATGGCAAAAAAGGCGCTTTTAGCTAGAATTGATAAGAAAACATGTTCCATTATTGGCAGCGCCCATCGCTGCAAGCGCGATGTCGTCAGCGCTCATTGACGGAGTTGTGTGGATATAAACAGAAATTGCGGTATACTATTACATAACAGTAAGGAGCGAGAAAGTATGTGGTGTTTTAGCACCACTAGTTCTTCCATGCTGTGTGTGAAAGATATGTCGCACACTATTATAATAAAAACTAGTGGTGCTATAGAATGGCACAAACGTTCTCGTATTATTGTCTATTTTCTTTCGTCTGGGCTAGCTATTCTGATTGCCTACATGGTAGAACAGAATCATCACTTTACGAATATTAGAGAAGAGTAAAACTTCGTCATAAATGGCAATTTTCATTGAAAAATTTGGAGCAGTTTCTAAGAATGTGTAAACGTTACTGTAAATGTCATAATTGAAGCTCTTTTTCACAGAAATTGTTTGTTTTCGATAAACTTAATTTGAATCACTTTTATTCACAAGTGCAATAACGTATACAAATTGCTGGAAATGTACGGCGTGAGAGATTTAAAAAAAATTACATTTGTGTATTTTGTGCAAAAAAACACAACAAAAATAATATATAGAGAACGAATTGCATTTGAAGAAAAGATCTCTTTCTTTAATCTTATAGTTGTAGGAAGACGCGGAAAAAAATCACTTTTGGAATTATCGAAAATTCAGTAAATAGTTAAAATCTTTATACGATAGTATGCCATGACCATAAACGTGTCTTTTACCCTATTCTTACAAGAAATTTAAAGAAACATTTAAAAACTTTGGAGCAATTTTTGAGAAAATTTTGAAAATGTCCGGGGGGCTTCATGTAAAGTAAAAAATTAACGTTTTTCAAAACCGCAGAGCTTCGACAAGGGTTTAGTCAGTTTGGAAAAAATCGTTTAGACGCTAGAGTTGTTCACATTCAGCAGACGGACGGACATTGTGCCGTCAATCGATTTTTCGATATTAAGGACCCACAAAATTGGGATTGTGGCTACTCCATGTGCTAGAGGATTTTTTTCTTGCTTTACCAACACGATTTATCCTTCTTTCGTTATCAGGGGTATGCAATTATTAATTATTATTATTATTATTATTATTATTATTATTATTTTTTTTTTTTCTTTCGTTAATCGGCCAACTAGGACCACGCAAGCAAGCATCCTGCATTTACCGTGGCTCAGTTTTTATTTATTATCGCGGTAGCAGGTGCTTGCAACAATTCTTAGGGGGGACCAGCATTTTAGCTGGATCCGATTTTTATCCCCCATGGTTGTTAGCCCGGGGGTATTATTATTATTATTATTATTATTATTATTATTATTATTATTATAATTACTTTTTTTTTTGAAGAAAATCCGCAGTTTTTCCGCACAGGATTACATAACTTTCTCTATACTACTATATTACTCCATATATGCGTACGTATACGAGAAAGTAAAAATGACAGTTTTACACTGAGAAAACATGTATAAGAAACCATGTTTTGTGCAAGGTGTATTAAAACAATTTCTGAATTCTGTTATTACGCAACAGTCCTGTTTCAATCCTGGAAAACACAAAACAAAATCCAGAAGACTAAAAAAGTATTTTTAATAAAAGTTTATAGATGTGAGAAAAAGTTTACATTAATTTGAACCCCCCGAAAGACTTGGACATTTGGAAGCCAAATAAAAAGTTTGACGAGGGGAGACAGGGGGGGGGGAGAAAAAAATAACAACTCCTGCATACAGTAGTGTATTTTTTGTCCTGCAAAACTTTGCAAAATCAACTAACTTGTAACTAACTAAAAATAAATAAATAAAAGGAGTATAAAACTTTAACAGAAGGAAACTTAAATACTTTAAATAAGTTCATGAAGTACACAGGTAAAATAAATACATGCTATATAAAATGCTCACAAAAGGTTACAAAATTTTAGCACAAAAATCTCTATTAACATTATAGGTAGTAATTCCTGGTAATAATAAAATTATATTTGAGGAAAAGATATTAGACTCGGTTAAAAAATGTTATCAATTAAAGTTTTATTCACAATTTCTTTTCAAATTCTTGCTTGTCACCTCCTACCTCACTGCTTGTCCCACCAATCACTTTCATGATACTTGTATCCGCATAATAAATATCAGAACTATAAAATGTAGTTTGTTTTTTAAAAACAATAATACAAGGTTAATTAAATTAATTAAGCATATTTGAAAATCCATTAGCAATAGTCCATCCTCTTCGCTTCCTTCAATCGACTGAAATATAACCTTCTGTGAACATTTTTTAGCTACCAAAAATTATACAAAAATTAACAAATCATTTTCATCAGTAAAAATGATTATAGCTAATATGGAATAGTAATCGATGTTTAACTTTCAGAATATCTTACAGAGTGAAAACAATAAATTAGAGCAAACACATATGTGCACACCGGTCAATAGTCATGGATTACAGCTGAATTAAAACCATACTTAACTTTAATTTCTAAACTTAGTCTAAACATAATAATAATAATAATAATAATAATAATAATAATTATTATTATTATTATAATGCCTTCACTTACACATATTTCATACAATAAGTTACACCAACCCCTTCATTTTCATAAATTAAGATGCATTCTCAATTAACAAATGGAAAAAAAAACTCCCCTCTTTCATATATACATATATATATTTGTGCCTATGTTTAAAATCAACCTCTTCTCTTAACTGATACACACATTAAACAAGGGTCTTATCTCATACTAAGTGAAACCTTAACATCAGAGTGAATTCAATTAACACATCAATTACAATTCACTTTTCTGGTATTATCTCCTCAGTGTAGTTTGTTACATCTACCAACTAAAGAGAGTACACAGACATAACCAACAAATAATGTGTTCAGGGGCCGTCCATAAATTACGTAACTCAAATTTGGGGTATACTGAATAACTCCCCCCCCCCATAACACACTTTTAACATGTGTTTGAAACCCTCCTAAATAATTACATAACGCTTGCAACACTTGCACTCCCCCTTGCACATGCAAGAAATGAAAATAAATTATAGCACAGTAAAAACAATTTTTATTAATTTTACAGTATTGTGTGGTATATTAAATTTAATAATAATTAAAAAAAAAAAAACTGGCAATATTGACTGCACCTAACAATAAGTTTGGAACAAGTTGTGAGTGAAGGAAGGATGAATAGGAGATAAAATTTTTTATTGGAAGCCATGCACACGCCTTTGTGTTTGACACATGACCGAGAGACTACTGTGCCCATTTAAATGGATTCTAGAATATTCTACATATCAGTTTTGAATATTTTATTCATAATCATAAAGATTCAGTAAAAATTGATGAAAAAGTACTTCCATTTATTGTAACAATCTACATCTAATAACTTTAATTTACTTATGTTTTTAAAGCAAATTAATCAGTTAATATTTTAGTACAAGACTCAAAGAAACAAATGACTTCAGCAAATATTGAAAAATGAAAAAAAGAAAAAGAAATCCAATGTTATGTAACAATAAACTAATACCTCCCTACCCCTATGTAATGCAGCATAACACTGCCTCACCTCTCGTTACGTAATTTATGGACAACCTCTGAAGACACAAAGTGTCTTTTTGTAAGGAAAAGCAGCAATGTCTCTTACAGTTTAATCTCATTAATGTATGACCAATGGCTACTATTGCAGAATTGTTTGAATAATTACAAATATTACAATAAAAAAGGATTTTTTGTAAAACAGAATGAATTTCAACTGTTTACAACAAAAGACAATTAAAAACTTGGGTAAAAATAGAAAATATTCATTGGGTACATTGAAAGTTCAAACTCTGTTAAAGTCCAATTTTTATTATACTATACCAGCCTACATTATGACATTTCACTGTTTTAATAATCACGAGTAAAATAATTAAAAATGAGTAGTATTATTAATTACTATAAAAAGCTATTTTCTCTTTAATAACCTAAAAAGGTTGTTTTGAAATACCTCAAAGGGGAGAAAGCAGTAAAGATCTTGGAAATGGGTAAGCAAAACAAATATCTGAATATTTTTAACTCAAAACTTATTCAGAATTGCATGGAGACAAGAGAACCCTGGCAAATATTAAGATGTGATACTGATGTATGTTGAAATTAAAAATATGAGAAACTTGTCCAGAGGTTGAAATAAGACAAATAATCAGGACAATTTAGCTTGAAAGCCAAAATAGTTTTTATATGAAGTTTAATTTTTTTGGGAAAATAATTTTTTTCTGCGAGACTTTTATGGGACCAAACAACACAAGTAATGACAAATTCTTGCCTAAGAAATGAAAAGTTGTCATAAAAATAACTGCAGTTTTGAAGAGAAATCTTAGCAGACATTTAAACATTGTTTTACAATTTTTTACAAATTTTCAGAACAATCTACCGTTTAATAGTAGAATAAAATTGATCCAACTAGTTGTGTACTTTTTGGCACCTGGACTCATAGCGCAGCTGAATATGACCCATTCCCAAACTGGCTGGTACAGCACTCTCTTTTGCCAGGGCTCGTAACTTAAAAGTGATCGCTGTGATATCACCGTTTCCCTTGAATTCTTCAATTCAAAAATTTGTATTTATTATGCTGCTCTTTTTGGTGTTCCTTAAAGTTTGACAATTCAGATTTGTAACACTCCAGCTCTTCACTCATTACCAAACAGAAAGTTTAAGAAATAAAATTATTCAGCTAGCTATAATGTTGAAATTTACCTTGCATCAGTTAGTACGCTTGCATGAATTCGAAGACTTCCTCCCCAACAGAACATCAAGAAAGAGTATATAAAAGTGCATTATGCCATTAACAGCCAGTGGTACATGAGTGACCTAGAGAAAATGTTATTTTTTTAATTTTTTAAAATTTATGTACAAATTTCTTATTATTGGAGCTAATATTTATCACGAAATATTGTATTTTATTGTGTTTCTTTTACTTTTGTTTGAGTTATTCATTTCACTGGCTTACAGGTCTCACATTATAGGATTTTAACTTAAATTAAACAATTCATAACTTTTATGGAGATGTGCATTTTGCACTTAATTTAAGAAGGAATAAAGATAAGATACAATAACTATTGTGATAAGTAGACATCGGATGTTAAGCAATAAAAACTTACGTTTTAGGCACCTAAAAAGGCATTAAAAACTTAAATTGGAGGATGTTATATACTCTCTTGTCGGATGAGTAGAGAAGTTGTGTGGTCAGGAGAAGATTCAAACATGATTATTATATTGATGTAGTTGTTATTGTTGTGTCGTTATTGTTTGTTTTATGTGTTGCAGTAGAAGTACTATATATGGTTTTCTATTCAAAGCAGAAGAAAAAGCTAATTATAAAAATGTTTTGTTTATTTGAAGAAGGGGTAGTATTTTCATACTGGTAAAGAAAATCCCAGAATCCAAATGATTAATTGAAATAAATATTTATTACATTAACTTTTGTCGATGCAACTCTGTAAGGATGGCTTTTGCGGCCCACCAAATAAATTTCCTCACGACGGACATACCTTGGTGAACAGATATGGTATTGGTAGGAATAAATACCGTAAATAGATTGTATAAATAAATAATATTTCAAAGTGTAACAATTAGATGTTAATAATTAATAAATACCAGGTTAGTTCAAGAAAAATCCGCCAGATTATATTCAACATATGTATAAGAACACCTTACAGAAATGTGATGGGAGGGGTGTCCTTAATTTTTTTGGTCGACACTTGATTAATCTAGAAAGAAGCTGCTTTACCTCCAAAAAGAATTTTTTCTTCTTTAAAGTGTGAACAAACATTCATTATTTCGTTCGTTTATTCATAAATGAGTAAATTTACCTTGTGCAATGTCGCACCAGTGGCTGAAAGAAGGGTCCTTCAGGGAAGTCCCTTACTAGGCTAAACACTTAGGGGGTCACATTTGGGAAAACTTTGATCCAAAATTAGACATGAAATTGTGTGATGATCACCACCACATTCTACCTAAAGGGGCTAGAAACAAAAGTGCTAACTGTTTACTGTGTGAAAGACATTTCTGGGCAGATAGAAATTTGCTTCAGTTTTTCTGTGAATGAAGTTTCATATGTGTGAGTTTCGGCATATTACTGCCTTATGAACAACGTTCGCTGTATGTTTCTGCCCTACATTTTAATTGAAATAATAGTATTTAAAATTTGGTGCAAATTTTAATTTTAATAAAGTTCAATTTTCCAAATTACCTATATTGTCCTCCCCCCAACCTTCTCTTGCAATTGTCTGGGACCTCTCTCCCAGCCAGAGGTGCATATTCTCCAATTGTGAGTTCCCGACCTGCCCGAGGGCAAACATTTTTTCACATTAAATTATTATTACTGAGCTTCAAAAACACATTCCTAAAAAAATCATCCATCCCCCCCAATATTTCAAAATTTATTTAGCGAAAAGAAGTGGACTACTGTCTGAGCACTCACTTTTTCTTGATCTATATTATTCTATATATATTTCATTTCAAAACTGGAAAATTAATTTCTGATCAAATTGTGTTTGCATACTTATCTCAACCTTTTTGAAACTTTTATCATTTTACTTATCTGCACACAAATAATAAATGAAAAACAATTTTCTTGAAATAAAAATTTCGATATATATATTCAATCATAAAACCATAACCACACTGAGAGATAATACATATAGGAACATTGTAAAATGATTAACATTTGTACTTATATTACCGGAAAGTCAATCCATAGAGATTTGTCACCTGAGGTGAATGTGTAGATGCAATTGCTAAAAGCAGAGGAACATCATTTGCTTCCAGACCTAAAGAAGATGTTAGGGTACCCAAATCACACAAATCTGTTGTCAGAAGAAGTTCTGCTAAAGCCTGGCTACGTAAGCATAGTTCACGTAACTTTGACTCAAGATGCTGAAGGCACTGCAAAGGGAAGAAAAAACGGATCAAGCCACATTAAAAAACTATATTCATAAAACAATTTAATATTACATTTTCACTCTCCCCTTACCTGCTCTGGAGGAGTTCTCAGTTTCCAGAGATGTAACAGAGACTCCAGCATATTAGCCACAAGTTGAGACATTCCAACACGAATTCCAAACCCTCCAGGTTTGTCAACAATAGACACATGACTTGAAACTAGTTGCACCTCCCTGAAACAATATTATGATAAATAGTTTTCATCAATATAGACACAGTCATCTTATCAGACAGTCACAATTTCAAGTATGTGCTGGATAAAACAATGAAGTTATTAACCTTTAACAGATAATAAACAAAACAATTGTAAAGTATTCATTAATGTCCTTCTATGAAGCTAATATGTTCCAGGTTCATTAATGAGGTGAATGAATCATTCATGAGCTTCTGTAAATGATAAAGAAGGAATAAATCAACTTGATATTCATACTGAACTGAGTTTATAATCATGAAACATTTATTAAAGTACATTTATTGCACAGTCAAATGAGCCTCTTAAAACATAAGTGGTTTAACTCTTTATTTTTACTTTACTCTTATTCCCATACTACATATTACTACATAGAATTGAGAAAGTTATGAAATGCCATAGCGAAAAAGGCGATTTTTGGCAGAAAAAATTGTATTGTAGATCCTATATACCGAAAAAGAGGATAATTCTTCTTCCGATATGTATAGAAGAATTTTCCTAAGAATGGGCGAAAGTGACAGTTTGCTAAACAAGTGAAGATCACATGTAAATCAGAGAAGTATCCCTCCGCCGCAACAGCTGCTCAACCACGGCTCTTCGTAAAGTGTTTGTTTATGGCTCCTGTTAAACACATCATGGATCCCAACCGTGTAATTACATAAAAAATAAGTATATAACACCATGCCCGGAATTACGTAATGCTCTCATCACAGCTCACCACCAGATAGCAGAAGAGCCGGAAATACATGCACCAGTACGCATCATTATTCAAGAGTCTGTGTTAAAAGAAACATAATACTTGTAACACAAAAAGTAAATTCCATGTAATGTTTATAAAAAAGGAATATTTACAAAAAAGCACATAGCACTGCACTTCCTAATTTCAATCCTGGCTGCTACTGAAGATGGTTACCTGTCGGGGGGATTTCCTGTTTTTTGCCACAGGTGACCGAAGTCTACAGGGGCTGGAGGAGCGCTTGAGGTGTGTCAGAAGTAGAAGGACATGGACGGGACATTGATGACGAATTTTTGTTCGAAGGCAATTTTTGTTCTTTAACTGACATCGATTTCCATAAGGGGCTCAGTAGAAGTCATTGGTGGCTGGTGGAGATACTTTGCTAGATTTTTTATAGGTATTATCAATTTTCCACCTTGAATGCACGACGTATCTTCAGGTAAGTCTATAGGCGACACCTGACAACTGAACTTTGCTACTAGAGCGGAAGCATGTTGTCTGGCAACTTGCTGTTAGGCAAGGAGTTAGTCTTTAGGGCACTGGAGAACGATGGTACCAGGTCTATTGGATTTTTAACCTGTTGCCAGCCTCAGGGAAGGAAACCTTCTCAGCAACTGTGATCTTCTGAATCTCTCTCTCCTGGAGAAAGGCAGAGCTCTGGTTGAAGGTGGCTGGATGGCCGCCTTCACAATTGACATGGTGTAGTGGTGTAGCGCAGGGTTGTGGGTCGTGCACTGAGGTACTGCACTGCCTGCACATTGGGCTCTCCGACATACATCGTTGCTAGGTGTGCCCAAACGTCTTTGCACTTGAAACAGCGCATGGAAGCTCTAGAAAACAAAACTGATCCTTTCCAGGAGGGATAAACGTAAGGACCACCTACTCCGGCTCTTTCCTTTTGAACCTATACACTTCAGTGACTTTTGAAGAAGGTAAGATCTTCATCACTCTCCAAAGGGGAAGTCCTCGTGGTTTACCACCGCTTGCAGAGGTTCACGGTTTGATGCGTCGTTACTATCGCCTGAAGGCCAGTAATCAGCTCGGTTTTTAGTATTATCTCAATTGGCTAATTGTGCTTCACAAAGAATCATTCCATTCGTCAGTCCCATGACGGCTTGAAGCTTCCCGAATGCTCCCTCTATGGCTCGCGCCAGACGGGCAGAGCTTATATGTTTAAACGCCTTCACTTTTGGCACATGCCATAAGAAGGAAATGTTTTTTTTGTTTGTCATCCTCCGTTACAAAAAAAATGTTTAGATCGACAGATCATCTTGGACATCTCCTTTTCCTGGCGGAATAGGGCGAGGGAAGTAGTTTTGGTTCCATATGTGGAACCGTGACTCGTCTCTGTGCTCTCCGCCCACCATGGAGTCCAACAAGGGGGCACTCCACAGGGGAGATATGGAGGGGATGTCACAGCGCTCCTCCGCTCCCTTGAAATTCAGTACAAGATCTATTCCAAGTCAACTGATCGGGATTGGTTTGGCTTCCCACTGCCTGTCTAAAAGAGTCGAAGGTCACAGCAAGTGTACTGAAACCTACAAGGAATGTTCCCCCAAATACGTAAATCCCTAGGCGCAGAGCAGCAACATAGCACAAGCGGGTAGACCCCTCAACTGCCAGGAGACACATTCCGACACGCGCCGCCGTGCACGGCAAACACATGGGTGGGCGTTCAACACACGGGGAGGGGGGAATAATAGCAATAGGACGTCATAGAAGAAAGATAATTAATGATGGGGGAAAATGAAGATGACTGGAGAAAGAAAGAAATACTTGAAAGCCCTCCCTGCATCCTCCTGTCAGGAGGTGGACCGACCCACTTCGACGGGCAGTCTAGCTGAAGACCTCCCGTTCTTTATAGTGCGGTGGTACCGTTGCGAGCGGATGGCCTTTCCGGAAAGGAGAGGGAGAGACATCGGTGCCGGCAGAACGGTAAGAACTTCAAATTTTCCTCAGTGCGTTGTACTGAGTGTTAAAAAGGTGTAGAATCAGAGACATAGGCGAAGAAGTACCATGACACATTGAGGTCGAAAATTAAAGTCACGAAATAAATCTCCATTTTTGATGACCAGAGCATTTAACAGAAAGATAATCAGAAAGAGAATAATAATGCCCAACGTACCCATGCGAGGACTCTCACATGTGAAACCACACCCTAATTTTTCCGAACGGTATTGTGGAACTGAAGCTGGGGAACATGAGGTCCCTTTCCATCGTAGATTTCTCCACAATTAAGTACACAATGCTTATAGAGCACAGCAAAACGTTCAACAAATGGTTGCACTACACGCATAAGAAACTATCTTAATAGGTATCAAGCAACCATTAATAGTACTTCCAGTTGTTGCTGCGAGAGCGAATCTTGAATTAATAATTATGCAAATAAACCTAGTCAGTCTGCGCAAACCACGGAGTACACAGAAAGGGTAAATAGTATAAAATAGAGGAATCTAAGCCTTCTAAGTGTGACACAAATATGGCCACCATCACCAAGGGCTGAAATATAAGTCATGGATGAATATATTCTGTATTTCTCCTTGTACATGCGGTATAGGTAGAATCAATAAGCACCGAACTGGCCAAAATGTAACGTTTAAGACTATTCATACTGTAGATTACGATGTGAGGAATGTTTCTTTGAAGCATTTGGCCTCAAAATTTTAGTATTTAAGGCCATAGAACGCTTTGTTTAGGATTTATTTAATGATATAGCTGACTGAGTGTTGCGGGTTGCATTTGACATGAATATTTAGATATGTTTTTTAAACAAACTTCATATTTTTGAAGTCAAAGTGAAATTTGTCGGATTTTGTTTCTTTTTCACTTCAGGCGCATAAGTGCTGATAATTGTCAAATTTCCTCTATCAAATATCAGCCTTATTGTTAGCAGTCTCATTTATTAATGTATATTCCTTAACTATATTCCTTTTTCCATTTTCTATGAGTACAACTACTCCACAATATGCTATTTTCGTTTGTGCAACTTCACTGTAAAACATGATATAATCTTCAAGTTCTTTAGTGCCTTTGCACTTGTTTTTTGTTCAGTGATCACAGCTATATTGATATTATATTCTTTGAGGATTCTATTTAGTTTGGTTTCATTTGATCGTAGTCCTTGAACATTCCATGTGTCCACATTTAGTATATCCGTGCTTTATTCTTGTCCTTATCCTTGCCTGATAATTGTACTTGTCTAGTCTTATTCCGAGGCTCAGTGTGAGGCATCTGAGTTATATTGCTTTTAAATGTACAGGTTTCCAGCCTATAGCACAACTCTGAACCTGGAGGACAAGGTGATTTCTGATCAAGGATTCCTTCCTCTAGCCTTTGGCAGTCCAGCCCCTATCTGCAAAGCAGCAGATGTTTTATTTTGAAATTTTGTCCCCTAGAAAGACTGGCTACGCCTAAAGAGCTTCTTCCGCTTCTAAATTCTTTCCTTAGAGACCTCATTTATAACGATTTGTTGTGTGTGAGAGCTGCAAAAGGTATGTACACTACTGAAATAATATAGTACACTTCAGGTACATTTGAAAAGGGAAGTTGTAGATATTAGATTAAGAATTTCTTTTGGTGGGGGAACTAATAGTAAATGTTTGCGTAATGTGAAAAAATTGTGATGCTATTTCAGGGCCAAGATGTAGAAAGTAGTAGCTAAGATGTAGAAGTAGAAAGAAAAAGAAAAAAAGAGAAGAAAAATCTCGCAAATATATGTCATTTTCACAAAATTAATCAATTAATAAACAAATAAAAGATGCCAACTTACCACAATTCAGCATTACCAACAATGCATACTGCTTCCGAAATTTCTTGGTCCAGCATAGGCCGATGTGCAGAAACAGCCAAGTCATGCTTCAATGTTGCCTCCCAAAGAGGCAATGCCTGGGTGCAGCCATGTAATACCATGTCTGGCATATAGTGATCAGACACACCTCCTAGAAGTGAGGCAGCAAGTCCAGAACCTTGTTCTCTTTGACTAGAGTTGCACCTGCAGCAAAATAGATTTTAAGAACACATCATTATTGAATCCTCAACTTTTTTCTAGAAATGACTGTGACAAATATATTTTTCATAATATATCACATACCAAGGGAGAGGAAGTTCAATAAGCATTGGATGACTTTCAGTTTTTTGTGATACAACTTCTGACTCTTTTCCTTGTGATATTTCAGTGGAAGACAACAATTCATCGTCCGAAAATGTTCCATATTCATCAAATAACGCATTGCCTTCTCTTGCTTTATTCTCCATGGTTAAAGACTTCTCTTTACAACCATGTTTGTTGGTAATATCACTGTTGCACACACAATCATACATATCACTACTATGTAATACTGTAGTTTTTAAAATCCTATCTTTTCTGTGTCCACACTTTTCACAAATTTTGTCCTGAAATTCAAAATTGCCTCTGGCTTCAGAAATTTTAATAGATTTCTTTTCGGGCTGTGAAGATTTGTCAACACCAATTCCATCCACATAATCACTCAAAATCCCATCACACCGTTCAAAATTAAACCTGACACTATGATAGTCTTTCAGATATCTGTCATTAACATGCGTATTTACACTATGTCTTCTACAAATACCAACAGATTTCTTGCAAGATAAAGACTTTCTATCAGGAAAAGACAAACTCTGAGACCTTGCAATGTGTTTTGATACTTTTTTTCCTACAACTGGAATTTTAGTATCTGAATTTACATGAACATCTTCAAGCTCTATTATAAATGAATGAGAAGTAACTACTTTACCACTAGAATTACCACTATTGACCTTATCATCACTCTTAGGATTCCCATTAATATCTTCAACAAATGAAACGGGCATTAGAGTGGAAGAGTTTTCACCATCACTTTTGTTCGTCCTTTCATTCTTCCATACATTAGTTCTATCACACACAAACTCCTGTTCCTCATTTACAATTTTACGAGCAATTGCAACTTCTAACCCTACACCAGAATCAACACCTGTCTCTTCACAACCTGAAAAACACTTCACAGATGAATCATTATTAGTTGGTCTTCGAGTATTAACTTCTAGGTTTCCACTAGCTTCAGCACATTGGTTGAAATTTGTGATATTATTTTGAAATGAACTAGCTTGAACTCCCAAAAAATTGGAATTATTTCGACACTCTGACAGACCTTCCAGAGATGGATAACAGCTTGATTTTTTCATCGCACTTTGTTTAACATTTATTGTTTCACTGAACAGGACATTATCACTCATGCTCTTTGGTAAACTAATCCCATCTTGACTCTTCAGATCAACTAACTCTTCATTATCACCTAGAACAAATATAACACCACCTGCAGCTGAATGTGAATTAGAATTGTCATCCATCTTAGTCTGATATTTTTGTGCCATATTATGTTCAATCGACATATCAAACTTCCCTCTATTTTTAGTTTGTAAAGAAGAGAACTGTCTTTCACAATCCACTTTTCTAGGTGGAAAATGTTCCAAATGTTCCACTTTGGGTTCTTCATTCATCAAATGATACAAAAGTGCATTTGTTGGTACCCTGCACAATCGGCTGACTTTCTCTGAAATAACATCAGGATTAAGATATTGACTGTCCACATTTGATAAATCAGGATACAATTTTGATGAATTTTGAGAGAGGCTGAATCCCACTTCTGTACAAGTATTGATAGAATTCAGGTAAGAATTTGTTTTCTTGAAGTTAGTATCACAATGAGATTTGGATGATTGAATTTTTGAGGAAAGTTCCAATTCTACTAATTGTTCCATTAAGAAGTCACTTCTTTCCCTTCCTTCACTTTTTATACTTCTTTTGGAATCATTAATTATATTTGAATCATTCCTTCCAAAATTTGCACTGTCATCAGGCACAATTGTCGATGTAGATCCTGTGCTAGAATTTAGATTAACTGATGAGACATTCTCCAAAACCGAATCCAGAATATTTGATTCATTACCAACACCAATTTCACTATCAATTCTTTTCTCAATATTTCCACTTCTTATGAAGTATGAAAGAGAAATAAGTAATTTATTTAAAAGGTCACTTTTCTTTCCATTTGCAGTGACAATAGTACGAGCAATTTTCACAGGATTTCCCAAAGCTCCGTGCAGATCTCCCAGTTGAGCCCACAATGCATTGTATGGATGAGATTTTGCCAAATCATGAATCTGGAAAGAAATAAAAAAATATATATAAAATATTACATAAAAATGACAGTATGTGTATTATATACTAGTATGTGCCACATAAACTTAATGAGTGATGGTTTCCAAACTTGCTACAAATACTTTTGTGTGGTCCAGAAAACAAAATAGCCCGGTAACAGTAAAAAAAGAATCAACCCCCAGTGCATCTGGGGAGTAATGTTGCCTGGCCCTGCCGGATTCGCAGAGCTTGGTGGAGCATGTGGAGCAGAACGAGCGCGGATAACAAACGAAAGGAGGAGTCCGAATAAAACTAGTGGTGCTACAGAATGGCACAGGCTTTCCCTTATTAGTTTTCTATTCCCTTTGGTCTCGGTTAGCTATTCGAACTTGCCAGCTGCCATATAGTGTAAATATTATTGACTGAGACACTAGTCAAAAAATTACATTTTTGTAATTTTTGAAAAATTAAAAGTATAGAGCAATATTGCGTTTATGACACCTCATACAGTTCATTAACACTTTCCCTACAAAAAGTTTACGGGAAAAACTGTAATCTTTATCTTCAATTTGAAAGTTGTAACAAGACGCCAAAAAAAGAATCAGATTTTTGAAATTTTCAAAAATTCAGAGTTAACAGTGAAATATGCCACATTTATGGATGTATTTTACTCTATTCTTACAAGAAATTTAAAGAAAATATTTGGAGCAGCTTATGAGAAAATTTTGAAAATGTCCAGGCATCATGTATAGAACCCCCAAATTTTAAAGAAAGTTTTTCAAAATTTCAATCTTCATCTCGAGCCAGATAGGTAGGGGTTTCTTCAACTTGAAAAGAATCCTACACATAGTTGGACGCTACTGTTCGTAGACAGACGCTTCGAAAAGAACCACTTTTTCGGTATCAGCGGACCCTAAAACATGTATTTTGCTGCTTTTAAAAGTAATACTACAATTAATACTACTTTTTATAGAAAACTTTAATTATTTATAATAAAATTGTATTTACTGAAGTGTTATAAAAGACATATTTATTAAATAAGTAATATCTATGTACAATATAAAATGTATAATAATATACAATTAGTATAAGTATAAAAAAAATACAATAGTACAAAATTTTACAGAGGTACTTTTGAACTTCCAATTTTTTAAATGATACTCTCTAAATCTGGGGTTACCAACAGGGTCAATATAGACCTATGAAATACTGAAGAGGGTTAATGATGACCAAGATGTCAATGGTGGGAAAATAACCAAATATGAACTTGTGTCTGATCAGTATATTTAAGATCGCATCGATTACAAAAATCAAAACAAATGCATAATTGTTTTCTGATATAATGCAAAAAACCTCCAATAATAAATTACAAATTTGTTATTCTTTTGAATTCATTGTTCATATTTAGAGTTTGGAATGTTTTGAAACCGCAAGAAATTATAACTGTCAGAATGGTATCTATTCAGAATGATACTCTAAAGCGCAAGAAAGTACTCTCTGCAATATGCACTGGAGAAACGTTATTGCCTGCACTTAAAAAACACTTAACACTTTGTAACCATTGCATTGAACTGCAGTATAGGAACTCAGCTGCATGAAAAGGAAGCCTATTCAATTATTGAAAATCAAGGTATTTACGAGATACGGGTTTCAAACTTGTTGTTTTTGACGGATTTATGTGCAATACTTTGTGTCTTAATTATGATTGCTGTATATTATAGAGAAAGAGTAATGGGGTCGATAAAGTAAACAATTCTCTTAAAAGGGGTGCTAGAACACCAAGTCTGGGAATCCATGCTCTAAATCAGTATCAGATTTTACTTTCAATTGATATCATTGCTAGATCTGTTAATCTTTCTTCTGCTGTGGTTGATTGTAGACATTTTTAATAATTTTTAATTTTGTAAATTATCTTTCTCTAGTGACTACTGCAACTAGCAATGTTAATAAAATTTGTAATAAGACAATAATATTAGGAAATGACCCAGTTAGTTTATTTTGATATATACATTCTAACACTTGCAATAGTGAAGACTTTGATGTGGGATATTTCATGACTATATTGAGGTCATCTGAAAGTTCCATTGCTTTTATATCTTTTGGTCTATCTGTATCAGATTCATCAGTACTGTACAGTACAGTAATTTGTACTCTCAACATCATGTTCCTAAAAGAACATAGTTTTCTTTTTTCACCCGCTTGAACATGGGGAGAAATTCGCATCTATATCGCACGAATTAGGAAGCTGCAGTGCTTAGCATTTCATCATAATATTATTGCAATATGTCTGAAACTTCGTTTTAAGGCGAGTTAAATTTTCAATATACGATGAGATAGGTCAATCAGGACTTTGCAACATTTTCAAGGTGATGTTAACCGACTGTAAGATTTCATACCACATAACAAGGGAGTAAATAATTTGAAAATTTTGTAACTTTTCCAACGAGTATTAATCTTTATATCTAATTAAAATATTGTAATTTTGGTCATCACGGTTTCCTCAAAGGCAAATTTTGCATAAACCAAATCGCAATGTTTTGATATCTTCAATACAACTTTTCCATCAAGTAGTAGAAATGGTGTAAATTGAAAGATATTTTTTGGTTAGAACATTCCACCTTTTGGTTGATAGTGAAAAAATACAAATAAGTTTTGAATTATAAAATAAGAAGTTTACGACAAGAAAATTTAATTTTCCTACATCGTTAATTACCAAATGAAGAGTAGTGGCACAACAATGAACAAAAAGGCTCTGGGATTTACATTTAAAATATGAGCCTGCAGACAGCTATTTTTCCTGTCTTATTTGCTCCATTATCATACCATTGACTACTGTCCATTACCATACCATTGACTACTGTCCCAATAGCGGTATTTCAAGTAGTAAAGGAATTTAAAACCTTTGAGTAACTCGTGCAGATGGATCTGATGACAATAAGATTAAAAAAAATAAGCAAGAGAAGGGCAATTACTACCATACTTCATAATATTTTATGGAATGAGAATATTAGAAAGTAAACCAAGAAACATATAGTTGTGTTGCGTATGGATCAGAAATTTGGGTTTTAAAGGATGAAATAAAATCTTGTTTAAATGCTACGGAAATAAATTTTTGGAGACAACGTTGACAGGATACTCTGTTTGATAGAGTACTTAATGAAGAGATTAGACAGATAAAGCAGATAGAGAGACAAGAGATAAAAAATATAGAATTCCAAAATCTCCGATGGTAAAGCCATCTAATAAGAATGCACGTTGGCAGAATACCAAAAATAGTCTTTGAGCGGATCCCTTTTGAAAGAAGAAAATAAAGAAGGCTGTGGATATCTTGGAAGAATGTCACCATTGCAGCAATGAAGAATAGAAGAAGATGCCAGGAGGAATTTGCACTTAAAAACCTGTAATGCTACATGTTAACAATGCTAATAGGGGTTAAAGATGCATGTGACTAATAAAATAAATAACAGACCAATGCCAAAAATCAGCTAGTGATATATGAAATAATAAGATTTACCATCTGCACAGCACAAGGAGGCTTTGTCACACTACTAGGAGGCGCTTTTGCAGGCATTATGGTAGCTACCCATCCCAAATGATGCGTCAACACTGCTGTTACCAGGGTACTGATGAAACTAGAAAACAAGGGAAAATCATATAAATCAAATACATAATATTAATTTCGTTGATTAAGTTTAATATTTCACTAATGGATTTTGGGTGTCTCTCATTTTCCTAGAATAATTTCTTCCATCAAATTATAATTTTTCATCCAAAAGACTCCAAACGTACAAGAAAAACTACTTACAAATTTGTAGATTTTGTGTCAATTGCAGCAATTAATTGACAAAGGTCTCTCAGAAACACTGTCATAATGCTGCAACGAAATCGAGAGCCATTACAATGACTTTCAGGAGATACTAAGCCTATCCATACTGGATGTGAAAGGCGTGGAGCAGTAAACAAATCACACAACCACTGCAACAGAATAAAAAAATACTTCCTCCAAATCACTTTACTCAATCTTGGAGGTGCTAATTTAATAGGAATATTATCTCTCACCTGCTGTATGTTATGGAATGCTTCCATCATCAAATGCACAAAAACATCTTTCTTCACATATGCTTTTTCTACACTGCTTTGCAAACGTTCAAGCATACCTTCTATTACAGCCATATGTTCAAAGAAGAAAATTTCCATATCCCTAAAATGAATTGGAAATGCACAATATTGGTACACACTACTAGAAGCTGAAATAATATAAACTGATAGATTTCCCAACTCACTTCTCTTGTTCTAAAGAAACATTCATAACTACTGTAAATCCAAGTTGAGTTTTGCGATGCATACGACTTGCGACTTCATCATTTACTCCAGAAGAATTCTTCCTTCTAATAAAATGCCACGGAGAACATGCTATTCCATGCTCAAGAGACGTACTAACATTTTTCATCCATCGACGCTGCAAACTTGCTAAACTACCTCCTGAAGTACTACTATTGCCTAATGTAGACTGGGAAGCTGGAATTAGAACTTAACTATAAAATCAAACCATTAGACAATTAGATTGAAAATTGATGTTTGATATTTTACAATGCTTACCACTTCGAGAATCACAAACATTTGGATAAGGCCCCCATAATCCTGAGCCAACACTGCTAATTGAACATAATGATGCATCACCACAAAATCCACTGTCTCCTTCCAAGCTACTCATGGGAGCTTTCCCCTTGGAGTCCGAGCGAGGAACATCTAAAGGACCGCTAGAATTACTTGGTGCTGAAATATTACACAGTAATTTAACAACTGGATTGTAACTTCATAACACAAAATATTTTTAAATTAATCCCAGACCAAGTCATCACTTTAACAAACTTACTCAATTTAGCTTCATGATTTCCACTAAGAGAAAACAAGGAATCATTAATTGAACTGATGGAACTCCCACTGGAATCGATACTTTGGTCACTGCAATAAACACAACAATTTCATTCAATACTTCTATTTCATTCTCAACCACAATATAACCCATAAAATTTACAAAAATGTACCTTGCACGTTTACTACTAAAGGAGACTGAAGGAGCATGAAATACTCTAGAGCACATTAAACGATCAGGTGATTTCATGCAATGAACTTTACATACCATGCCTTTAAAAGTCATGGCTACAGAACCAAATATCATTTCACCCATTAAATTAACATCAGAACTTGGTCTTGTATACTGTAAAATGAAACATTCAATACTTTTTAAAAGACATATCATAGCACACTTTTCAGAATATACTACACAATCAGTGTTGAGAGGGATGGGACAGAGCTCATGGAGCTTCAGCCCCCACCTCACTCACATGTGAAAGAAATGTATTAACAAATCTCGTTTTTACTAATTTTTTTTATTGTAATGATAGTCACTCAAGAAGCCAATTGAATATGTTAAAAATAATTACAATATAAACAAATGAAAATAAATGTTAAATAAAATATAAATGACATTTTCTTGATCAGAAAACATCAAGTCAGCTAAACACAACACCAAAGCTCCCCTAAGAAAAAATGTGCTTTTGCACCTGCTCGTAACTATAATATTATTACATCATTCATAATAAAAGTAATAGCTACATGTGATTTTTTTCACAAAAAAATTGTCAAACAGACCAAAACTTCATTTGTTATTATAAATTATTTTTTAAGACATTTTATTTTGACACTGCAAAATATTTATTTCATCACTGTAAAGCAACATGTCACCTTAAATTGAAGTCTGCGGCTTATGACACTAGATACTTTAATAAGGATATCATTAATGGATTAAACTAAAAACAAATCTGGCCAGAACAAACGATTCAATATTGACAGAATCAGCAAGCAGTAAAATATTAGAAGTTTTTCAGCAAACGTGTATTTTCTTGCATGCCTATCGATAGTTCATGTCATATCAAAGTAACTACGACATAATAAATGCAACCAATATTGTCACAAAAATGGAATTTACCCAAATATACATACCTGATAACCAACTCCATTTGTGACTTCAACATATGCTTCAGTCCTCTTTGGATTATCACATTTTGGCTTAGATCCAAGTCTCGATTTTGAACATTGAGTGTTTTCAATCACAGTCTTAAGAACTGCGCTTGAATCAAATAATAATTTTCGCCCCCGAACATCGCACTCTCTGAACAGCAACAATCTCACTTGCTCCCGCGAGAAGTTGAATGGTTTCCAACTATGAAAATTCAAACGAGGTGATATCACATTGGCGTAAGCACTACATAACATCTTAAGTATTTGGAAAAACGCCAAGATGATCACAAGAATCACGAAACTTACCCTGAATGATCACTTTTTCCAAATGGGACATAACCTTGCTTATGACTTTTCTTCTTATTAGGAAAAAACCTATTCAACAAAGCCATTTTCGTGTGCTCTACACGAACAAATACAAGGAGTATCGTCACATCTTCAACTTACGCTGTTTTACTCCAAGTTCGAACTAGATCTATATTTACGTACGAATTAGACTGTAAATAAACGTCACGTGTGTAGCTTTCACAAGTCCAGTCATATGATTTTTGGTCACTTGCTGGCAAAACATTGGTAGAAGTGGCAACCTGCAAGTTAAATATTTTCCCAAAACGATAGACTCTAATATACTTAAAATAATTTAAATGTCACAAATAAATAAGACAACTAGCATTCGTTCTGATAATGAACTGAAAACTGATCATCTTTCGCTTCCGACTCTCAGGAGTTCTCCGGCAATTCTTAAGTATTGTAGTTACTTGCTTCATAGGTTGGCAAAATGAGCCGTCATCTTCATATAGTTCTTCAGTTAATCCATAGAGGGCGAAAACATTACCTTCTTGAGACCTCCAAGCAGAAAGTAGGTCAGACCGTGGTCAGGCATGGCCAGGCCATTCACAGAACTTTTCTTGGCATTTCATTCAATAATATTTAATCTAGTGTTATTGTGCTCTTGTACCAACTAGCAGACGTGTTCTATGTTGCACGTGCGGAATTTATAATGGAACCGCAGTGACATGCAATCGATTCTGTGTACGTCATAATAAACTAGTGGTGCTACGGAATGGCACAGACTTTTCCTTATTAGTTTCCTATTTCCTTTGGTCTCGGCTAGCTATTCGGACTTGCCGCATGTTAACAGCCATCGATCGCCGCCCAAAGGAAATTTTTTTAAATAAAGCAAATCCGTTTCCTAATAGTAAAACGGAAATCTTACTTTAAGAATATTAAAGGATAGTAAAACTTCGTTCTAATGGAAATTATCTTTGGAAAATTTTGAGCTGTTTTTAAGAAAATGGCGTTTAAGCACACTGTAAATTCGAAATTTGAACCTCATTTCACAGAAAACTATTGAGTTTTCGAAAAACTTCATTTGAAGTCATTTCAAGCGCACTCAGTCACAAATGCAATAGTGTTAACAAATCGCTGGAAATGTGCATATTAAAGGCGTGAGAGGTATAAAAAAAATACATTTGTATACTGTTTGAAAGAGAATAGAATACCGCAAAATTAATTCTATGTTATCTCAAACAGTGCAGTTAGCACTTTACGTTCACAAAGTTTGAAGAAAAAAATTAGAGCTTTTTTTCTTGTTGAGAAAATAGCGTTTTAGCGTTTCTGGAAATGCGTTATTTTGAGCCAACATTTACAGGAAACGGTTGAGTTTTCGAGAAACTGACATTATTTAAAGCATATGAAGTCATAAATAAATTAAAGCGAACAATTTGCCGTTAATGTAAATACCAACGACGTGAGAGACAAGTTAAATTAGTATTGTAATTTTCGAAAAAACAAGAAAAAAGAACAATATGGCGTTTATGTTATCGTGTAGAGTACATTTAGTACTATCCCTACCAAATTTTTAAAGAAAAAAATGGAGCCTTTTTGACAAAATCTAGTTTTTGTAATTTTTTAAAATTGCAGAAATTGCTAGCAATGTTGCGCGAAAACTACTAAATTTTTCAAAAAATGTACATAACCTTAATGAAAGAACTCACTACGGAGAATAAATTTTATTTGAAGGAAAAATCTCTAACTTCAATTTTATAGTTGTAGAAAGACGCCATAAAAAATTGAAACTTTGGAATTTTCAAAAATTCAGAGTTAACAGGGAAATCGGATCTATGCTACCTTTATAAGTGTATTTTACTCTATTCTTACAAAAAATGAAAAGAAAAAAATTGGGACCGTTTTTGAGAAAATTTTGAAAATGTTCGGGTCCTTCATGTAAAGTATCCTCAAATTTTGAAGGATGTTTTTCTATATTGCGGCGCCTTGAGTCGAGTCTACTACTCCGTAAGGATGAAGAGTACTAAAAGAACAGAAAGGAAAAATGGACAAAAGAGCAAATGGATAAAAAGAACAAAAAGTTAGTTGCGACCTCTCCTACTCGCAAAATAAAAGATCACACTTGGACCATAAATAACTATTATAGTCTGTAGATCGTGTTTCCAAGTATATCGATAACAAATTCATTATCAGAATAAAATATGTTATTCGGAAGTTTTCTTTAGGCGTATCATTTTCAGTGTTAGATGCATTGCCATAGTTAACTTGCCTTTTCTTCACTTTTTCTTTCTAGCTGTTGCAGCTTTATAGTCAACATTCGGTAAGTCTTCTACTGCTTTTTGTTCGATATACTCAAATTGGTTTCAAGTATTTTGTACAAATATTACAAGTGTGGAGTATAGCATCGAACATGTAGTGATAGACATCATTAAATCTTGAAGAGTTTTAGATACCTAATGGAATTCATTTACCATAGCTTCAACATACCATTTTACCATACCATTTTACCATAGCTTCAACATAAAAACAAATTACAAAGATTCCATTTTGTCAGAAATAGAAGAAGATTCAAATCTCGTGTCTGCTTTCTCTTCTTTCTTTTCAAAAATACTATGTAAGGTATTGAAAATATTATCGATGCTCTGATCAATAGTTGTAACAGCTTCCGAATAGCAATTCCTTCTAGAGTCAGGCAAACGTCTTAGCTCCAATACATTTCTCTAGAAGCGCCCAACGATGTGTGGATGCCGAAAAAAAAATTGTAAGCATCTTGAACTGTAGAGGAAAAATCACTGCTTCCAAGCATGCATTAATAGCAGCACGTCCAACCAAATTTAACGAATAAGCACGGCAGGCATATTTATTTATTTCGCATGCATAAAGTTTCG
The DNA here is from genome assembly GCA_038098605.1 of Gryllus longicercus. NCBI lineage: Eukaryota > Metazoa > Arthropoda > Insecta > Orthoptera > Gryllidae > Gryllus > Gryllus longicercus. The sequence goes on along the minus strand of JAZDUA010000121.1, from coordinate 2,521,813 downwards.
CCTGCATACCTTTGTACCGTTCTGACATGTACGATGCAGTCATATGACTGTCCTCTATAATTCTTAAAATCGATCCCACCTTTTTCTAAATAATTTAATATTGAATTCGCTTAAGTATGTCCTTGTTATTCTGCAAACGTTAAAAATATGGACATAAATATGACTTTATTATCTGTGCACGTCTTCTAGAGTACGGTGGGAAATATATTATTAAAATTATCGTTCTCCGTTGTGCCACTTCAGGAATTATATTCCTTCACAAAGGACATGATGAGGGACAAGGGTCCTAATCTACAGCTGATTTGCCCTTGAAAATATATTTTATTATTCGAAGCGAATATTTTGTTAAAAATTCTCACTAAAAATGCTCATTTTTTTCTGAATTCAGAATTCAACTTATAAATGACCACAGTGAGATATATTTCTTACACCGTGAAATGGTTTGGGCTAGGGATCCCAGAATTAAGAAAACGTACACAAAATACCCTTTTTACCCCGTAGTACGTCACGCACAGTTTGTTTTTGACCTAAAATAAATAAATAGACACGTAAATTAAAATAAATAAATAAAAAATAAAAATCTCACAACCAGTTTTCCGTTTTCAGGTGACACGTATTGAGTAACATCCGTAAGTTGATCAACGTGCGACAAGTCTCACGTCGAATCGACTGACAGATTAAACATCGTGCTAGCTAAATATCTTAAAATATGGCTTGTCGAAGTTTTTCAGCTATGGGATGGATAATCTCGTTTTCAAATAATTTTTGATAAATAAGACGTGTTTCCCGACCCGCAATTGCTATACTGCTCGATATGAGGTTTAAGAAAAGGATCAAAACTTGCTATTAACTGCAGTTAACAGCAACAATCCAAGATGGTTGCAATTGTTTGGTTAGCCAATAGTTTCAGTGCTGCCACGAAAAGCTAAACCTCTATCCGATAAAGTACCAATAACAGCTATTACTGTAGACGTATCACGTAGTCGTGACGAATTGCACTTTTGCTTTAAAAATATGAAGGATTTGTTTAATAAACGCATTTAAATATTCATGCCAAATGCAACTCGCGGCACACACACAACTACATCGTTAAATAACTTCTAAACGAAGCGTTCTTGGGTCTTAAAAACTAAACATTTGAGGCCTGCCTCTAAGAAACACCGTGATATAATTCTTATATTCATAATCTTACACCGTAATATACAGGATAAGATATTCTTGAACCTATTAAATATTTGCTGCTTTGGTACTTATCGATACTACCAATGTCACCTATATTTCAACTCTTGTGGTCATCTTTGAGACGCCACACTTAGAAGGCTGAGATTCATATATCTTATACTATTTACGCTTTTGTACACCGTGGTTTCCGCAGACTGACGAGTTTTATTATTATAATTATTTATTCAAGATCCGCTCTCGCAGTAACAACTAGAAGTACTATTAATACTTGCTTTGTATCGATGAAGCTTGTTTCTTATGGGTGGAGTGAAAACATTTATTTAACGTTTTGCCGAGGTCCACAAGTGCTGTGTATCAAATTGTGGAGGGATGTGGGTGTACAGTGAAGAGTGAAGATGTGTCTTTTTACATTTTGTTTGTGCGGTACTTGTATTTTCGTTATCAACGGTGATTCGGTGAAACTTTCAAGTCAGCGGTTTCAGTCACGTAACACTTGTATGTGCATTTGCTTGGCTAAAAATATCAACACAGTAATTAGAATATAAGCAAATGACATCAAAATAATTACGAAAATTGTGGCTCACTCGTGAGTTGCCTTTCGTCGTAAGATAACGCTTCCGATTGCGTTTCATCGGTTTTCTTTTATTCAATACGCAGTAATTTTTTTACGGATCAGATGATAATAAATTATTTATAACATACTTCACTGGGCATATTGAGGAGTAATTAATAAAACACTGCTGCGAAATTCATTGCAAACAGATCTGACACTCGGTCTAGGAGTTACACCACCATCAGCTGGACTTAATGAAACGTTTGAAACGAACTGGTCTCCGCTAACATCTCGACATTCGACAACAAGTATCTCATAAATTAGTGAATGCCGTATTGTTGCTATATTTCTATTAAGCTTTGCAGATTGCTTAAAAAGAAAAATATCAATACATTGTGAATAAAAATTGAGTAAAAAGTAAAAAAGCGAGAAAGTAAAAACAAAATTAATATTGGCATTTTCAATAGTAAATTATAATTTGATGGATATCACCAAGTGTAAGAGGAATTTTTCTTGATTTTTCGATTTCCTAACAGTAGAAGGGAAATATTATTTTAAGAATATTAAAGAACAGTAATACCTCGTCCTAAACAGCAATTTTCTTAGAAAAATTTGGAGCCTTTTAAAAAAATGGTGTTTAAGCCTCACTGTGAATGCGACATGTCAACCTGTTTTCACAGAAAACTATTTAGTATTCGAAATACTTTATATGAAGTCATTTCAAGCACTTCCAGTCACAAATGCAATAGTGTTTACAAATTGCTGGAAATATGTATATTAAAGGAGAGAGGTCTTTCAAAAAAATTACATTTGTGTAATTTTTGAAAACAGAAAATTATAGAACGATATGGCGTTTATGTCATCTTGTAGCGTGCATTTAGCACTATAATAACCAAAAGTTTAAAGAAAACATTTGGAGCTGTTTTTGAGAACATTATGTTTTTGTAATTTTTAAAATTTGTAAATATTGCAGGCAATATTACTCAAAAACGTCTCATTTGCCTAGAATTTGAAACATTTTTTGCAAAGAATATGTCAGATTCATCTGTAATTAAATCCATAGAGACAATTCATAGTTGCAGTGTATATTACTCCGTATAATACGTACGTATACGAGAAATTTAACCATCTTTTTTGTATCAGGAGGCCCAAAATGCGTATTTTCGTTGAAATCTCGAAATCGATGTTTTGCAGTCTTACATAACTTTCTTACACTGCATAAATGTCTCCGCATGTAGGCACGAGAAAGCGAGCTTCTAAAATTTACAATAGATTTGTTTCATACAAAACTACCTTGTTTCATTGATCGCCTTTTTTTACTTTTTTACTTACGAAGGAAATTCGTAAGAAGTGAAAGTTATATAATCGGAAAATGGCTACTTTTTATTCGAAGTCGTAAACTTCACAATAGATGCTTTTTTCAAATTAACTCTTGATTCTATTCCTCGCTACTGCAGCCTGGAAGTGCCTCAGTTCCTCCATTGAGCAGAACTGTGGTGTAGTATGCGTTTTCGCCAACAGATTGCAGCACTTTACAGTTTCGTGCAGATGTGTTCCTCGTTCAAGTATCAACTAGAATTTAGATCAAAAGATACAATGTCTCGTTTTCATTTAAACTAAACCAACTAAAGTTATTTTGCAAAACTTGATTCGCTTTCCGAGGTTTTGACTATTTGTAACGATTACATTTTCTTCTCTGTAAAATATAATTACTTCAAACTGATGTTGATTTCCCCCACTTGTGAATGGTTGTCGTAACACACCGTCCCAATTAAATATTCTTTGAAGATTAATTTGATATTACTTTATGACAATACTTCAATTGTCGATAACGCATAATGCGCACTTAATCGCGCGTTCTACAGATCGCCCCAAGGGGAAGAGTGAAATCTTCTAAAAAGGCAAAACAATCATATTCCTTAAATGGCGTTCATTGCATCACTTCCATATTATGGGTCATCAGAGAACACTTCTTAACTAGTGGTGCTTCTAGTATAATGCAGTTTCTACTCTCTTGCGTCTGGGCTAGCTATTGGATGACTGAATGTCAATTTTATTGGCTTAGACATTTAGTTTACATTACCATGAAATTCACCTAAAAACATTTACTTACTGTTAGAATTAAATTTCGATGTTTATACTTAAAATAAAATCAACAACACATTGAAGTAATATAGGTTCATTATTTTTACCCTTAAAGGACAATAGAGGTTCAACAGAATGAGATCCACAGCCAACTATTTTTCTTTCTACTGAAATGTTTTACTCATAATCATGTAATTTGCAGTTCCAAAATATAGTTTGATTGAATCTTCTCCTTCACCACAAATACAATTTTTACCGTCTATAATATTTTTTTGAATGAACATAATTGGAATAATATGTGCAATTAAATGATGTGTGATAACTTCTTATTCTGTTGATGGTTACAAAGACCTTCCTAAGCAACTTAAAATTTAAAATTTAGAAAATAGCTTTACTGTAAAAATTGTCAAAGCGTGGATGAACATAAACTACTGTTATAACGAATAAACACCTTTTTTTATTCCCGGATAATTGTCTAGTATTATTCATGATTTGGATTTATTATTTAAAAATGAAAAGAATCCAAATTCAACAGCAGAAAGGAGCTTTTATTTTTATTTCAATGAGGTGTTTACACTAGCGGAATCAAACGTAAAGAAACTATCCTCGTTTTAAACTACCAACTTCCGGGTCAATGACCCCCATCTCGATCAGGTTTTTGTCCAGTTTTCCTGATCCATAGATCAAATGCTGAGATGGCCCCTTGTTTTGCTTCTGGATGTAAATGTAGCTTCACTATGCGCACGTTTTGTTGAACTCTCCTTTTGCTTGTAATGGTAAGAGTACAGGTAAAGGCGAGTTGCTATTTTGTTAGCCATGCAGAACAATCATACTTGCAATTCGTGTACCGATGAAAATAAGTTTTCTATACCTCAGAGCCGAAAATGACTATTTTTCAAATATTGCTAATCTTTCGATTTTTAAAATTTATTTATTTATTTTATTTATTTATTTATGTTAAAGTTTTACTCACCTTTCAACTATTTATAGTTAAAATGACGGGAAGGGATTCTGGAACTCAAGAAAACGTGCGCAGATAATATTTTCACCCCTACGTAACATACAGTTTTTACTGTTATTTTGACTGAATAAATCTAAATCTATCTTCTTTTTCATCTGTATTTGAAGTATTTTAAGTACTTCTTTTTTCATTTCACCCACTTTATGTGTTTAAATACATATCTAAAATATGCGCCCAAAAAACTAAAATAAAAAATAGTTTTTCAAATATAAAATATATTTAAAATACGTATTTCAACCCTGCTCATTACAAATCATATAACATTTAGTGCAAAATATAAATATTTTGAAGCATACTCCAACAAAAAATTGATAATTATAACTGCTTTTCGTAGAGGAAAATTGTGTCCTAACAATAAAACGTAATTCACAAAAATTAGCTTCCAAGTCATTGTTGTCGAATTATTGTAGAATTCCAATTTGATATTCCCAGAAACTAGCAGTATTTCAAATATGTTTTAAATAATTTCTATAAGAATAATGTTTAAATGGATAACAAAAGGTCGAATGTAAGAAACAAACAAAGAAATATCAAATAATGTACAAATTATAACTTACGAAGCATTCTTATGTCGGGAATTATATCCACGAAGCGCAGTGAATTCGGACCGGCCATTATTTTCGTCTCAAAATTACCCAAACAATACTTGGAAGATGTTTTTTATGAACACATGTCCTTAAGAAAAAAATGCATCTTGACAACTGTAGTTGTAAGACTTGCACCATTCTCTTAAGCGTTCTGTATGCTATCTAAGGTCTCAATTTAATAAAAAAATGTGCGGTTTTAAGAAAAAATAATTTAAAGAAAATATAAATTGCTTTCGGTTGACATAAAATGCCCGTAAAAAACGCTCAAAATTATCCAAATATACTAGAAATTTTAAAACCTGGACATGCCCTTATTTTAAATTAATTTTTAAGGAACAGATTTTATTAAGGGAACAATCTCTATCTTTAATATTTTAGTTGAAGGAAGCCGCAGAAAAAAAAAAATTCAATTTTCGAAAAATCAGAGTTTTTAACGAACTTGATACCTTTACCATTCTCTTAAACGCTCTTTACACTTCCCAGTAACAAAATTTAATCAGAATCGATAGCACCATTTTTTTGAAAATTTTGAAAATGTCCGAGGATCTTCATCCTCCAAAATTGAAATATCAGTTTCAAGTTCAAGGAGCCGCGACATCAGCCAGATCGATTGGGGAATAGTGGTATGAATTATGAAGAAAACCGGCTGAACGGTTTAGCAGCTAGCGTTATTCACAGACGGTCAGATCGACGCACAGACATCACTTTTCGGTGTCAAGGACGCGTAAAGCGGATTCTGGCTACACTACGTCTTAGAGGATTTTTTCTTAGCAACTGAATATATCCACTTTTTCGTTATCAAGGTCCGAAGTAAGAGTTTTTCTGCCGAAAATTCTCTGTTTCTTCGCGCAGTATACATAACTTCTTCGTAAGACGTTCCTTCTTAAGCGCGAGAGAGTAAAAAGCAATTGGATTGTGTGAATTGGATGCTTTTTTATTTCTGAGTTAATTTTTCTTTATGAACAAATATATTGTTTTGTAAAAAATGGACCATTTACGTGTTTCTGGAGCGTTTATATGTTTCTGAAAAGCAAATTTTTGCATAGAAATATTTTTTTTCAAACCAACTTTTGAGTGCTTCGTGCGGCTCAACTATTCAAAATCTCGAAGGTGTTTATTAGACAAAATATGCTTAAAATTGACTGAAGAGCTTATTTTCAAAGTTTCGTCGTTTCCTTACTGGACACACTGTATATGACGTAATATTCGTAGTATAAGAGAAAGAGCCGGACAGCACAGGAAGTTGAGGAATTTGATCACTACAATGAGAATAATTGTACCAACAACAATTTTGCTTGTTATTGAAAGTACAGAAGTTCAACCAATTATTCATGGCATTTTATGCATTATTTATGTTTAGAGAACTTGTTTTTATTTGATATTATATTTATTGATTTAAAGTGTACCTTTATTGAATTTTTTGTGAAAAGTTGGCCGTTTTGAGAAGGAAGTCCCTTTGTGGTTAGATAACATTTCCGCTTGCTGTAGTCTGCATAGAGAGCGCTGGTAGGAATACGTGCGTGCGTGCGTACGTGCGTGCGTGCGTGCGCTCACGTGCGCTCACGTGCGCTCACGTGCGTGCGTGCGTGCGTGTGTGTGTGTGCGCGCGCGTGTGTAAGGATCTTTATTACACAATATACCAGATTAGTGAAATTTTCGAAATAAAATAATTTTATTTGTGTGAAACGAGTCGTGCAATGTGCTGGAGTCGAACTCAGGTGGCCAGTGAAAATCAAAGAGACCCCATGCGTGGGAGGTGTACATATCTGAACGGACACGACAACAATTATGTAAGTAATGTTTCAATACAGAATTTCATTTCACTTACTTTTAATTACTTTGAATGGCTTACATTTTTATTATATATTCGTATTTTGAATTTTCGAAAGTACGTTTCCGTCTGCTTGATACCGAATAACCGATCGATGGCAAAATGTCCGTCCGCCTGTCCGCCCGTCTGTGAACACCTCTAGCGCCTAAACCATATGTACGATTTTTTTTCCAAATTGAAGAAACCCCTGTGGATCTGGCTCGAGTCAAAGCTTTGAGATTTTGATAATCAGTCTTTAAAACTTGGCGGTACTTACTTGAAGCCCCCGGACATTTTCAAAATTTTCTCAAAAAGGCTCCAAAATTTTTCTATAAATTTCTAGTAAAAATAAAGTAAATACACTTGTAAATGTGAGATATGGCCAATTTTCACTTTTAACTCTGAATTTTCGATAACTGCAACAGTTAGCATTTTTTCGTGATTTTCTGCAACGACAACAATGACAGAGATTTTTTCTTCGGGTAATTTTTTTCTCCATATTTAATTCTTTCACTAAGGGCTTGTATATTTTTTCAAAATGTCAGTCGTTTTCGCGCAATATTGCGTGCAGCATGTGCAGTTTGAAAAATAACAAAAACAAGACTTCTTTACAAGCGGCTCTAAAGGTTTTCTTTAAACGTTTGGTTGGGATAGTGCCTAATGTACTATACGAGATGATATAAATTGAGATGACAAATTTTTTTGGCGTCGTTAATATTTACATTAGAAGCAATTTGTTTACAATATTGCATTTATGAGAACATGTGCTTCAAACAATGTCATATAAAGTTTCTTGAAGATAACATTTTTCTGTGAAATTGAGAACAAGTTTCCGCATTTTCAGAAACGCTCAAACGTTATTTTATAAAAACCGCCATACATTTTTTCTTCAAGCTTTCCGTGCGTATAGCGCTAATTACAATATTTGAGATGACGTAAGATTCATTTTGCTATATAACTTTGTTTTACAGAAGGTTTTTTTGAAATATGTCTCAGTTAATATAGTACATATTTCCAGCGATTTTTAACCTATTGCATTAGTGAATTAAAGTGCTTCAAATTACTTCCAATCAAGTTTTTCGACAATCCAAAAAACTTCGGTGTAAAATAACTTCAAATTTCACATTTACAGTACCGCTTAAATGCCATTTCCTTAAAAACGGCTCCAAAGTTTTCATTTCAAGAAAATTACCATTTAGGACGAGTTTTTACTCTTTTTTTTTTAAATATTCTTGAAGTAATATTTCGGTTCTATTATTAGTAAACCGAAAAATTGAGAATTTTTGTTAAAAATGTACTTTGGGCGGCGATAGATGGCAGTTGGCTTAAGTATGTGGCAAGACAGAAAAGCTAACCCGCACGAAAGAAATTAGAAAACTAGAATGAAAATGTCTATGCTATTCTGAAGCACCACTAGTTGAGAATAGATTTCATTTAACAACGAGCAAGTGAAAAATTGAAATTGTACTTTTGCAATGCTATTTTTTGTTTGTCTGTAATTTGTAATTTGTAATTTTTGCCCAATAAAACCTAATTGGGCCAATTTAAATTAAAGCTATTATAATGACTCTATATGCCGCAGGGGCCTTATTGACACCGCTTAAAACAAAGAGTATCCTAGAAATACTCATATTAATAAAAAATGAACGTGATCTTATTTGAAGATGTGTTTTTGATGAACACATTTCATTAAAAAAAATAACTTGATAAGTGTAGTTATCATAAGTAGTTTAGTTAAACGTCTCTTAAACGCCATTCACACTTTCAAACAAATTTTAATGAAACACTTTGGTGCAAATTTTTTGAAAATTGTAGAATTTTTTCCTTGGGCTTCATGTAAAGTATCCCCCCAAAATAAAATAAAAATCGGTTTCTAATTCAAGGAGACGTGAAAGCGAAAGCGTTAGCGAAATTGATTATGGAATATCAGTTTTGGGAAAAATCTACAGAACTGTTTTGCCACTAGAGTTTTTCACAGACAGGCGAAGAGACGGATGGACAGACGTTATGCCGTCAGTTCTTTTTTTCAGTTTCGAGAACCCACAAAACATTGGTTCTGGCTACAACGCCTGTTAGGGAATTTGTTCTAGATTTTTCATTACGAGGGCCCGGCAATAAGAGTTTTTCTGCCGAAAATTCACCCTTTCCCCCGCAGCATTACATGACTTTGTCTATACAGCGTAAGCAGTAGCGAGAAAGTAACATAGTTAAGTTGAAAGCTAAAAAATCCCCGTAAGAAGTAGTATAAGATAAAAATTACCTACATTTTAAGTTTGAAAATTGCTTCCACAATCAACAAGGTAAGCTGCGAGAGCACCGCGATATTTGGTGTGGAAGCAAATTAGTGATGCATTAAAATGACGCAGATTTTCTCCTAATTTTATTGGCTGTTCCTGAATGCTCGCAAAGCCAAAATAAGTCAGAGTAATTCCTTTTGTGCATTTATTGACAAGAGAAGCAGAAAAGTTTCTCAGAACGTTTCCGAAAACACGGCATTCCTAAGTACGAGTAGTAGGAATGCACGGCATACCGAAACCTTGCCTCCTGTTGTAAGTTGTTTTCCTCTTGTTAGTGTAGTTATTCAACAACTATGCATATATATTTTTTTTCATGAGATAATTTCAAGATCTATAACTGAGAGATAAATTGATTTGAGAAAAATGTCTGGTTTTAATAGTAGATTTGTCAAACTCGCCGAAAAATAAATGTGAATATCTGTAATTTTCAAACTTTAATAGGTTAGACTGAAATTTGGAACAATATCATATTTATAAATGTACTTAACTATTTTCTATCAAATATGGAAAGAAAAAATCTTCAGCATTTTCCCAGAAAATTTTGAATTTTCCCAGAAAATTTTGAATTTTGAGTGGTCCCCGAACATCACGTCGACGTAGCCCTTAGATAGATCTCCATCCTTTACCTATGTCCGAGGGAGCTCTTGTTTCATCTCGAACGGTGTATAATTGTTCGAGGTGTAGTGTGCCAGTTCAATAACGCACACAAATTACAAACACATCTTACACTAAGTTACAGGACAGACTGGGCGTTAGGGAAGAATTAGTGTGTAGAGGTGCCACAAGGAACTGGGAATACCCCTCCACGCCACACACAACCGAAAACTTTCAGGACTTAACCCATGTACTTGTGCTCGCTTGATTCGGCACATCTGCCCCAAGTCCCTGTGAGATGAGGCCGGCTGACTTTACCGTCCTACTTGGAACGTTTTTGTAAAATAATAATAATAATAACAACAACAACAACAATAATAATAATAATAATAATAATAATAATAATAATAATAATATGAGATTGCAAGCTATGTATTTCTTATACTTCAATCAATCTGTCTTTCATCAAACTACTTGAATCAGCATTTCTTATAATCTAGAAGGTTCTAAAATTACTTCATAAATATAATTGACCTTCTTAATGCATGCGTAACCAACAATATGGTTAGCAGTAACATCTGTCTCTGTACTGTATAACAAAGAATGTTTCCCTATATTAAGGAAAGTACCTAACGAAAAAGCATGAATGATATGAAGAATTAGGTGAAGTACTCTGCGCTACTCCGGAGTTTATTTATCAGAAGCAGCTATCAGAGGAAAAGGATTGAATTCCTCCACCCTCACCCACCCCGCCCAACCCTGAACCCCCCCTGTCCCCTCCGATCTCTGCTCCCCTCCCATCCCACCCGGCCCCTCCGCCCCCTCCCCACCCCACCTCGTTCTGCATCACCTGCCCCGTCCCACTCCTCCCTGGCTTGCTTAGATTCATCGCTCGTTGCTCAGGTACCTGTGAATACACACATTTTGTTATATTCTATGAAAAACTTCTAGTTACAGTTTTGACTTTCATTTACTCAAACTTAAATTAATTTCCAGCAATTGATCTCCACTCCACAATTGTAATGAATTAAAAGAAGTATCAAATGAGACAAACGAATCAAAATACGTTTTGTAGGAAAATGTTTAAGCTTTAAAAAAGCGTTAATAGAATTAGATCAATTTACTTATCTTTTTCAAAATCTTCGTGAAAAATGGAAAACGCGCACGCTTAAATTTTGTTTTAAAACCTAGTAATGAGGAATAAAAATAATTTTTATGAAATTTCATGTAGACTGTAATATTTCTCTTGCCTTCAAGGTCACGCGTAGAAAATTTCATTAAGATCGAAATAAAATTGAATTTGAATGAAAAAAATACACAAACTTAATTCTTTGTAACACAGGGAATGAGAACGTGATAAAAGCCTGAGTATCAGAAAAATTCAGCTGCATCGAAATGGGTTTAGCGGTTTCTGATTTAAGCCTCGAACGGCGGACAAAAGTCGCAACATCTGTGGAATTGATTTTTACTTTCCCGAAAGTTATGCAATGCTTCGGAAAATCGATTTCGAGATTTCAACGAAAATACACATTTTGGTGTCCCATGATATCTTTTTCTTGTGTGTTGTTTTCAAATGTCCGTTTGCCCGTCCGTTTGTGATCACCACTAGCGCCTAAACCATGCGTAGGATTTTTTTTTTTTTTCAAATTGAAGTCACCTCTATTCCTCTGGCTCAAGTTGAAGCCTTGAGATTTTGAAAAACTTTCATTAAAATTTGGGGGTACTTTTCATGAAGCTCCTGCCAATTTTCTCAAAATGGCTCCAATTTTGTTCTTTACATTTCTTGTAGGAGTAGAGTAATATACATCTATAAAGGTGGCTTAGACCTGATTTTCACTGTTAACTTTGAATTTTCGAAAAAAAAAAAAAATAAAAAAATCGGCGTTCTTTTACAACTACAAAATTGAAGATAGAGATTTTTCATTCAAATGAAATTTGTTATCCATACTTAGTTCTTTCCTTAAGGTCATGTACATTTCTTGGAAAATTTTAATAGTTTTCGCGCAATATTGCCAGCAATATGTGCAATTAAAAAAAAATAAAAAAACAAAAATTCTCAAAAACGGTTCCAAATTTTTTCTTTTAACTTTTGATAGGGATAGTGCTATTATTATAAAGAAACGGAAAAATTAAGAACATTTCAGAAAGAAATGTACTTTGAGTGGCGATAGATGGCAGCTGGCTAGTGTACGTGGCATGTTCGTGTAGCTAGCCGAGATCAAAGGAAATAGGAATCTAATACGGGAAAGTCTGTGCCATTCTGACGCACCCCTAGTTATATTATACTTGAGAGTTCAAATTGGTTTGAAATCAGGCATACTCCAATTTTATTTACACAGACAATGTCTTTTTTGTACTTATCAATACTTTTGTTCCGATCTTAATGAAATTATGTACCTTAAAAATAATAGAACAGTTTCATGAGATATAAATGTTGACATGATTTACCTCTCTACAAGAAGAAATAAATTATAATTTCAATAATAAGTTAAATTTATTTCGTTGAACCATTGACAGGACAGATGAACCGGAAAACCTCTTTCCCAAATGTCGTTTAACAATTTCCTAAATTGTCAGGTGAAATAGGTGCAAATCATGGATTGAATAATATTACGGTAATATGTTTTATTATGTAAGGCTATGCAAATGGTTTATTACGTAAGACATTGAGGTTCCTTTTAAAATGTTTTGAGGGCCACGCCCTCTTCCCCTGTTCTCACGTCTATGATCATTTATACTTGAAAGCATGATTTTTTTTTTCTAGATTTCACGGCAAAACATACCAAATTTAACATTCAAATCCATATAAATTTGAAATAAACTACATAGTGTATCTTACCAGGAGAGGCGTCAGATGCTTTCAGAAAATTTCACGTTACAATATTGGCTTAATTTAATTATTACATTAGCTTGAGTGAACTCTTCTGTAAAAAATTGAACAATTGTATTTGGCACCCTCTGGAAACAAGCTTCAGAAATGTACAAAAGTTTGTACCAAGCGTTTGATTCACTGAATAAGCTGAAGTGTTTCAGCCATCGAGAGAGACATGGCCATTTCTCATTTCATGGCCATGGATGGTTTTGTGAACTATTGGACAAGAGGAGCCTCAAAGATATACTAACAAACCTTATGAAATGCCTGACAAAAAAATAACATGTTTAGATTGTACTAAAAAAATTGTCTGTATTTATACGATATTCTCGGCGTTCTCTTACTATATCTCCATCTCACTTTACGATGAAAGAAAGTACGCTCAATGCGGCTCAAGCACGACGTAAAATTTTGGTTTCATTGGAACATTTTAATTAATAGCAGCTGCAATTGTTCATCAATCTCACCCGTGATCTCTTTCGACGTTGCTTTCTCTGACATCACCACAAGTCACCACGACGGGAGTATTTCCTAGGGCTTTTCCCAGGCCGCCCCCTCGTGTTGCATCGGCGGGTTCCCTTCCCAGCCAGCCAGCCAGCCAGCCAGCCAGCCGTCCAGGCAGCGTAAGAGGTTACGGGAACAAAGGCGAGAGCGCCGGGCGCGGAGGATGACACATCGGCGGCCGCACCGTCTGGAACTTTCTCCGGCGCTCCTCAAGGCGCGTAAAAGGTTAGCCAGGCGGTGCGAGCGGCGGCGGCGGTCGCGCGCGCCGTTAGGATCCACGCGCCGTGGAATGCGGCGGCCGCCTCCGCCTCCGCCGAAGATGCTGATGAGAACATCTCCGTTTCGTCATCACATACCTCCCCTCCCCTCCCCTCCCGCCGCGACGATGGGGGTCTTACGCAAGGGCGCGAGCGGAGAGCGACACAAAGGCCGCCAGACGCCCCCCTCCACCCCCTCCCCGCCCCCCACCTGCGGTAACGGAACCGACTTGCGAGGCCTTGAGACATCTCGCGCGAGCTGGCCAATCGGGGGAAAGGTCACTTTTACTTATGCTCAAACGGCGGGTTTTCGAAGGGGAAGAGAAGTTCGGGTTTTCTGGTTTCAGGAATATTATACAATTTTCAATTGAGATATCTGTAATCAACCAATCAGCCAGTTTCTACACACGCGCCCTTCCTTCCATCCGCCTACCCAGCGGATCCTCCTCTGCCCCTTCCTTCGCCTCGCCTTCGACATTTATAGAAGTCGAATAAATTAAGGTTATACTTGCACATCTTCTGCGTCTTTACCTTCCCAGAAGCGGACGACCCCCGACATTTGGTGGGGTGAAAGTTGGTCACCGAAGCGTCTTCGCTGCTGAATTCGACTGAGGACGGCCGCTTCTCCCAAAGGTCAGCGCAGAGGGGATAAAAGCGCCGCCTGCCGGCCGCGGCGCGCACAAGGCGAGGGCGCGGGCGCGGGCGCGGAGGCCCACGACGCCCTGCCCTGCCAGCGAAACCAAGACATGCTGCAAAACAGAACGCTTTCCTCTCCCCAAATCCCCAGCCCCGTACAGTAATGCTAGCACTAAGAAATGTCAATGGTAGCAGTTATCACACAGAAAAAAATTAACTTACTTCTTATGAAAAATTCTACTAAGAAGATCATTATGAATCGTTTTCAGTCATTCTCTTTATGTACCATAATCAGAAATCCATGTTGAGGTAAACGTTTTCAGGAAAACCATTATTTTTTTCTGACAAACGAAAACCGATTGAATATATATTTAACGGAAGTATCTTTCAACTACCTCAAAAAAATAATCAAATGAAAACCTACTGCGTTTTAGAAGATGAATTTCGTTATGAATTTTTTTAGTTTACCGCCATTTTACTTGTTAAATAACCATTTGCTCTTTAGACTTATTAAAATGAATTTTGAGTTCAGTGGCAACGTCTGATACATATTTAAAAAAAAAAAAAAAAATTTTGTAAACCACTGAAGAAATGATAGAGCAGAACTTGGGACACTGAGTATGAGATGTTTTAGTGTAAGAAAAAGTTTACACGAGTTGTTGGTGAATCTTATGAATTTCAAAAACTAAGTCACAATTCATTATAAATCACAATTCATTGCAGTGGAAAAAATGCTGTTTAAAATTGTAAGGAACTATGAAACCCATCGAATCACGGAAAGATCTTAGGATAGATATGTTGCATTGTTAGATCAGGAACAGCAACCAGACCAGTACAGCAGTCACCTCCTGTTCGAATAACATACGAAAATCAGGTTGGAAGGTTAGCATTTATTAGATGCTTCATTTTTTAAATTTTGTTATAGGATGAAACAAAAATGAGAACACACACTTCGCAGAAAATCCTCAAAAATATATCCCTTTATAGCCCCACAGTTGCTAATTTCGCTTCCAGATGGCGCTGCAGCTAGTACAGATTTCTGACGGTAGATCGTGCGGACCGTCATTTGAGTTGCGGAGGTTCCGCTGGAGAAAGCCAAGAACGTGCGTCGAAACATCGCTGTTTCAAATACGAATCTTGCCTCTGAACCTCGGTGTGTGTAATTCTGAATATGCGCGTTGGTTTTTCATTTTCATTCAGACACAGACAATTAGTCAGGCACAATCTGCGAACTCAAAGAAGTAGAATCGCGATCACTTATTATAGAACGATTTTATTATCGATTGTTCTCCCTTGCTTTCTTTAAGCCTCGCAGAACGAGTACGCTGATCATTTGCATATATCTTGTGATTTATGTTGATGAAAAGAGATTCTTTCAAGGTATGAGAAAAATAGGTATATGTCGGCAATTTCTAAATTGTTTTCAGTGCATATTTTCGTCGATGTCGGTGAACTTCGCGTGAATACCGCGAAGATCGCAAGTAACCAAAGAATTCCCTATCGTAGGATCCCCGACGACCTCATAGCATGTAAACTGCGAACTGATAATGAGACTAATGCAACCGTGGTCAGGCCTCCACGTTACTGCTGCAGTGGTGGTGAGCTATGTGTAGTGAAAATAACATTTCTCATTATCTACTTTTTTAATATAAGCTCCAGATTAAAAAATGTAAGCATAGCAATTCAACTAACTAGTTAATCCTCTCTCATCCTGATCTCAATATCTAAGCCTCTGAATATACTTCACATTATACTTATATTCAAGTATAAAACAGTAGATATCTACTAAGTCACTTTGTTTTAAACGAATCTACAATTATAGTTGGAGATTAGAACGACAAGCAGTAGACACAGTTCTCCCGTAGGTGTCCTTCTTACAGATCAAAATCGTTTTAAATCTTAAGATCCTGAGCCCACCAGTTATTATTCTCATCAAACTTCAATTCTTGCAGATATTCTCGACTTTGGTATTTCTAGCAACATTGCCCGTAGTATTCTCGTATGACACATGTCGGTTCTCCTAATTTTGCAACGCTCTAAGACATAAAGCAGCGCTCCGAGAAAATCGTCCTACGTTTCCTTATCACCTTTGAAAGTCAATTGACCTTATTTTCAGTCCTAATCATTCTTTTACTTCTCTCTCTTCCATCACTAAAATCGCTTCTAGGCGTTGACAAACCCATTTCCTACGACATCCGCACTATACTCGATACTTTAGACAGAACAGATGACGCAGCACGCCCACGCTACCCACTACCTCCTATTTCACAGACCCTAATGCATCATAAAATATACACGAAATCGTTCTCATTTCTTGAGTTACAATCTAACCCTACTCGCTAAAATAGTAAGTCACTCAATAAGTACGGCAATAGTCCATGCCCATTTTCATCATTTCCAAACACAAACTGTCAATCCAACTGATCACACACTGTGGAAAATAACTCGCAGAATCTTGATTAAATCAGCTATCACACAAACTGTAATTCCTCCATCATCTACAGTAACTTCATTTTCAGAAAAATGCTAAATACTAGATGATTACTTTGATGTAATCTTTATGCCCACCTCATTCTTCAAAATATTTACTTGGCTATAATTTTATCCTTGAAGAAACCTGACGAACTATAATAAAGGTTCAAAGGCAGGCCTGCACCTTCGAGCCGACCGCCTGCCCGCGAGAGCGCCGAAAGTGCAAGCGGTGGGGGTGGTGGGGGTGGTGGGGGTGGTGGGGGTGGTGGGGGGCGTGCAAAGGTCCATGCTGTGAAATCATTCTCCCACTTATTTAAATGGGTGATGTCCCATATTTCAAGCTACAAGAACCTGTTTACATTCTTCTGGGCACTATTTGTATCTACCACTGTGAGCTACCACCTCATGTTATAAGAGTTATTCCTCTGTAATTTTCTACCTTATTTCTGTTCCCTCTCTTGTAAACTGGCATGATTGCACCTCCTTTACATTCCTCTGGAATAACTCTTTGCTCACTTATTAAATTGAATAAGCTTTCAATAAGTCTCATTCCTTCTGCGGTGGAATAGATCCAGAATTAATTCGAAATCATATAAGAGCCTCCTATTTTTTAGCAGCGTTTCTTATTTCTTCCTTATCTATTTTTTTCCATGACGTTCTTAATTTTACTTCATTTTCCATCACTTCCATGTTAAACTGATCTTCATATCTTTCCTTAAATCATTCGTACCGTTCTTTCATGTCTATTTCCTTTCCAATTATCCTCTTACCTTTTCCTTTCTTTTTCCTTAATATAATAATTTCATGTTTTTCCCTGAGATTTAACCTCTCCTAGCTTATTTATTCTTCTATCATTCCAATATCTTTATTATTTTATCTTAGCAGACCTTCTTTCATTTATTGTTTTCATTTTCCAATTTCTCAAGGCATCTTTTATCTACAGGTTTTTTCAACACACTGATTATTCCACCATTTATTCCTATATTCAAATCCATTCCTAATCATAATTTGTAATGATAACTACCTCCTTCAATCTCCTTTAATTGTGCCATCATTTCTGTAACATCAATTTTTTTTCAATTCTTTATGTTTTAATTTTTCTTCCAGCCAACCAATTTCCTTCTCCGACCCAATTTATTTTCTATATTCCCTATTAGCAAATTGCATCTTCTATTTAAAACTTTTTGGCAACCATTCTTAACATTTCTCACTCTCTTTTTCCTCAATACAAGTTCCAACTAATCCAACCACATCCCATTTATTGATATTCTCCTCAAATCCTGTCTTTCTTTTTCAATCCTGCTACTTTCCAGAATATCATCTTAATATCCCTTTTTATTCTACCTTTATCCACTTTATTGTAAGTGATATCTTTACTATTCCTTACCTCACCTCCTCATCCCGCCTCCCACTCCTCTCGTTTTTTCCCTTGCTTCATTTCCACCATCCTATTCTCATAACTATCCCATGTATATCTTACATTTTTACCCATATATCATCAGCCTCAAACCTAACTTCATTCCCTTTAGCTCTTTCTTCTCCAGACAAATTGTTAATCATCTAATTAACTTTTCTTTCCTCTGATGTTAGATGGAATAGATGGATAAAATGAATAAAATCAAGATTGACATAAAAATGAAATATAGGCAATTCCAAAAAAAGGTAATGTTTAGCAGCACATATATTTCTGACCATTTTTCCCATTATGAATCTGAATTAAAGATATGAATGAGCAAACTTCTCTGACGATATATTACGCGCAGTCACGATCAGCATAGCCATGGGTCTTGTTAAATGAAATGCAAAGGGATTCGTATTTTCGGACGATGACTTAAACGATGAAAAAATAGTGTTGGTTGATTTGATATTAGAAATATGTAGTGTGTTCTTGTCAGAAATTAGAGCAGAAAAGAATGTTGATTTTTTGAAGAATAATGTTTTAGCTTTAAAAGAACCTTCTTATTCAATTAAACATAGTTAATGAAAAAATAGTTTATTGCTGTCATCAAACAAAAATAAATCAGTATCATTATTTTGTATTTATCAAAACACTAAAAATTTGTGAATACATTGTAGCAAAGCGAATTACAATATTATCCCTACAAGCAATTATAATATTTGGTGTCCAAATCAAATATGTGCCATTCCTTGTAGTTTCATTTTTCACAGTCATATATCGACAACAATTTTTTCCAATATAATACAAAAGGCAACATTACTTGAACTGTATGTGACCTTAATGTTCTCGCCGATTGCTCTTTCAATTCACGCGCTCTCCGCGTTCTAATTGGTCCTAGAATTTTAGAATTTCCTAGAATACGTCTCATCCCCACCCTCATCGATTTTTGCATTTGAATCTGAGTTCTTCGCTCGCGATTCCTGGGTGCAATATCCTGGAGAGACCTCTTCTAACACTAAGATGCCCCAAATGTGATCGTCCTACTGAAATTTAGAAACATCTACCTGACGCGCCTCCGAAAGTTTCCAGTGGTCATGATTCAATGCCAACGTTCGCTTTCCATTTAAAGCTATGGCGCATAATACGGCAATCTTCAATGTTTCTCTTCGTCTGTCATTCTTCCCTTGCAGGTGGAAAGAGGTCGTATCATGCTTATTCTAAAACCGGATAAAAAACTACCTAAAGGTTGTCGCTCAATAAGTCTTTTACCCTCTTATGATAAATAAAGGATGTTATCTGGTATCAATAACTCCCTTCCAAACATCCTTTATTTATCATAATAATAGCAGGTATCTACCTCACCAGCGATCTAATTAATCTTTTACCCTCCTTAGAAAAATTGTTTGAAAATGTAGCTAAATACGAACTCGTACTATGCGATTTATTGAAACGACCTGGATATACAAAATTAAAGTGAAGAATATTTACTATAAAATACATATTTTCTCTAATTTTCTGATAAACAGATCAGACGCTCGCTAAAAAACGGCGACTCTCACTAAAAGAGGAGAAAAGCCCTTTCCACTTTATATACTCTAGACGGCGCTCTGATTTTACCACATGGTGCTTGAAAAACAATGCTGTGAAAGAATAAATAGCATTGTTGAATGGCGATTGTTAAAAAAATACGTGTTACGTGAGTTTAAATGTTGATGTTTATTTCAAAGAGACGTTATACATTGTAATGTAATTAACAAATATGTAATTTTGCCTTTTGCATCAGAGTTTAGAATGGTTGATAGTCACATTTGTTTTAATTTAATACATAGACTCCAACTGTCAATGTAAAATAAAAAGGCTTGTTTTATGAATTTTTTACCTCGTATTTACTGGTTCATTCTCAGCATTCATAAAACAATTAAACATTCAATTTCTATCACGTTTGCAGACACTTAAACACTTTGCAGAATGTTACACACTTCTAGGCATGTGCAGAGGTTGAATAGGATCACTGATTGCTAATGAACATTTAATGGGAAATTTCATATAACGGAGATATGCGCAATGATATGTGGGCTATTAGCCCCTGAGGCTTAGGAAATGCCGTATGCGCAGTTGTTCGGAAGGTCACGTTATGAGGCACACAAGGAGATTTCGTGCACCTGCCGAACATCTGTTCAGGAGACATGAAGTCTCCTAATATACCTTAGAACGTGACTTGCCGAAAAACTGGTCATAAAAATTGCCTTAGCTCAGGGCCAAGCCACATAAATAAATGCAACAAACCCAATCATATGCAGTTTCCTACTCAAACTGCGAATTTGAAACGGATCTTATGGTTTGGGGGAAATTATCACATGGGGCTCATGGAACGTTTTCAAAGTTGTCTCAAAAATAACTCCAAATATTTTCAAAATTGCAAAAGTTTCAATTTTTTAAATTATATCTTTAATTGAATTAAAGCATATTGTTCGAAAATATTAGTAGTTTAGGTAAAATTAAAAAAATTAAATGAATAATTTTGAAATACAGGCAATTTACAAACACGATTTTCTAAAAAAAACCTTCAAATTTTTCTCTATTTTTTTGAATAAAGCTAAAGAAACAAAGAACATCATGATACTGTGCCATACATTAACATACATAACATGTTAACTTCTCATTTTTCAAAAATTGCACAAATGTATTTTTTTAAATATCTCTCCCTTCGAAATTAAAAAATAAATGTTTTTATATAATTTATTGTATTTGCAAGTAAAAGTTCCAGAAATGATATCTTACGATATTTCTCTAAAATTTAAAATGTTTTTGAGGAAAAAGTATGTCAAAATTACGTAATTTCAGAAACAGTAAACGTCGTTTGCTCAAAAACCGCCGCAAAGTTTTATTCCAAAATTACACGTAGAACTATGATTTACTATTCTATGAAATTCTTAAAGTCATATTCCCATTCTATTATTACAGATCCAAAAATTGAGAAAATGTGAAAAAAATATTTTTTTGATAAAACACTATTCACTCAATATAAATATTACATGGTAGTAAATAAAAACCAATGAGTTAACTGGTATGTAACTTTTATGTTGTGCAATATTTTAAGTAAAGTTGGTTAATTTTGAGAAATTTGTTTATTGCATAGTGATACGTTGGAGATTTTTAATGCTGATGTAATTGTGTTGCTTTGTTGGTACGAAAACGAATGGGTCAAACTCTCTAGGACATACAAACAGATCCAACGCTATGAAGCCCATTTAAGACTGCGTATGCATACAAATTTCAACTTCAGATATTAATAGTTTTATCAAATTATTATATTACGTAACCGTAAGAGGTTTGCAAGTAGCAAGAATCCAATGATTCGGTTTCGTGAGACAGTGGGTCTGGCAGGTGATTCCAAGTAGTAACCCACACCAAAAGATGATGGGTTCGAAACCCCCTTAAGGCTTGCATTTTGATGGAAAATGTGTTCGTGACGTAGGGAGGAAGAGGGCATTCCGAAGTCCCTCGCGTATTATGTCTATACCTACTCCTTCCATATCTCTCAGGCTGGCAAGCAAATATGCAATAAATATGTATAATTGAGAAAATATGTCCTTGAATATTGCAACTAACACGGTGATGGGTTCACGGGCGACCATGGACAAGTATGAAAAGCAAAGGGTGAGGATTTAAAATTGCTAGACTAGTGGTACAACAACATCACATGCTATCTCGTATTATCCCTAAGTGTTCCGCTGCATTATACTGCTACATAAACCTGCAAAAGTGATTTCAACCCCGCAAAATCTTTTCCCCCGAAAGGATCTCGAATCCGAGTTAACTCGCCGCGAGCCGTACGGCTGTGCTATTGAAACGCAGTGAGTTTCGAACTCCGTATTGCAGTTTTGAAATATTAACTTTTTGCAGTTTTCGATAATACGGAGGGTTTGCCGAAAATGAGACTAGCCCCATATTTGTTTACCGTCCATTGCTACCTACAAGGAGAAAATTCAAAGAAAAAACTGGAGCGGTTTTTGTGAAAGTAAGTTTTTTAGAAATTGCATATTGTCTACCCGTCTGTCTCCATCCGTCTGTGGTCAACGCTAGCGCCTAACCGTTCAGTCGATTTTCTCCAAAATTGATATTTCCCAATCGATCTGGGCTGATGCCACGGGCCCTTGATATTGAAACCGATATTTTAATTTTGGTTACTTTTTGGTACTTTAAAGAAGCTCCAGGGACATTAGTTTCAAAATTTTCACATATTCTGTAAATCATGAATTTATTTAAAGTCAAGTTATCACATTAGCATACTGTTCATTTTTATAGAAATAACATTACTTGAATGTGTTGTAGCCATCAAATTTATGTCGTCGGTCGTTCTAGTGTTAAGAGAATGGTGCAGGGCCCATTTTCGTTGCAATCCCTAATTTTTCGAAAATTGCAAGCGTTCAATTTTTTTCGGCTTCTTCCTACAACTAAAATATTGAAGATGGAGATTATTTCCGTAATGAAATGTTTTTTTCTCAAGAAAGATTTTGAAATAAGATCATTTACAACTTTTCGAAAATTTGAATAGTTTTTGCGTACGTTTGTGTGAAATAG
Source organism: Gryllus longicercus (assembly GCA_038098605.1). Taxonomy (NCBI): domain Eukaryota; kingdom Metazoa; phylum Arthropoda; class Insecta; order Orthoptera; family Gryllidae; genus Gryllus; species Gryllus longicercus. The sequence goes on along the minus strand of JAZDUA010000121.1, from coordinate 2,498,960 downwards.
AGATAATGTTTGTAACACACTTTTTCCTACAAAAATGGCAACAATTTTTTCCTCTGAAAGAGAGGTGATCTTTGAGGTACACCAGCTGTGATAGGGCAGGGGTCGAATTTTGATTTTCTTTTGTAATTGAGAAAGTTCTAATGATGAGGAAGCTTTTAATTATTTTGAAGAGGTGTTTAGGGGTGCCTATTGATAAGAGTTTCTAAATTAAGCTTTGATGTTATATCCTGACGAGTGTTATAGCAATGCCCTTAAAAACTGCGTCTAATTTTTTAAGGAGGAGGAGTGGAGATGTTCTAAAATACGAAAACGTTGATTTTCTGTGGATAGTTTATTAGTGAATACGGATTGGTACAATGGTAATTGTTTTTAAGGTAATAGCTTAATCATGTTGGAATTAATTTCTCGACAATTTTTGCTAAAAAGGGGAGGAGGCTTATGGGCCTATTATCAGGCTTATGGGCTAATTATCAGGAATGCTAAGATTCTTATTGGGTTTGAGGATCGAGAGAATAATATGTTTCCAGGAAGTTGGGTAGTAGCCAGTTCTTAAAGATTATATGTTTTTATTGAAAGCTATGTCAGAGTAGTGTAGGTTTTTGAGAATTATATTATTTATTTTATCGTGACCGGGGACTGTTTTATTTGGGAAGGATTTTAATTTTTTTAGTTTCATGGGAAGAGATGTACTTATTTTTTTGTAGTACGTTGAAATTAGGCGGATTCGGGACGAGCTGAATTTGGGTGTGGTCTGGGTGGAGAGGTGCGAGGTTTGGTGTGAAAGTTTATGGAAAATGGTCAGACAATATTTCCGTTTTATCAGAAATTGCGTGCTTTTTTTCCATTTGAAGTAATTAGTGGTGGATTATGTGTTTTTTGCTGATATTTCTTTTTGTGAAATTCCAGAGTGAGGAATATATGACATTATATTTATTTTGTTTTTAGTCCTCTAGAGATTTTCTACTGATTTGGGTCAGTGCATTTAGTTCTTCTTTAAGCAAGGGGATTCTATATGCCATCCGTAATCTCCAAGTTTTATTTTTGGTTTCAATGGTTTTGGGAATGCTTTGTGGTAGTTTGTTTGATGTTTCCGAAGGGAGATCGGACATTCAATGTGGAGAATGCCTATTGTATAAATTATTTTATTATTTAGTTGCTTCATTGCATGTAAGTGTGCCTGTAAGTGCAGTGCATGTAAGTGTGTGTGTAAGGAGTAAAATAGGCCAAGGAATGGGAAAGAAAGATCGCATGCGGTCGTTTGTTAGGGTACTGCTTCGGCATTCGCTTGGTGCTGATCGGAGAATATACAGAACACTACCGATCAGAGTAGAAGGGCGCTAGCATTCTCCTCCAGAGAACTCGACCTACCCATCTGATTTACGTCGAAAACCCTTCCACCTTCGGGACTCCAGCCCCAGGACCTCCCGGTCTGAGACCCCCCTCCCGGTGCGGGGTTGAGTGAAAATTAGCGTTAATATTGGCTATTCCTTTGTCTAGTATATCAAGAGCCATGGTTGGGTCGCAGGGAAAATAGATTGGTTCTGGGGGGTGAGATCAATTTCAATTTTAATAGTTGAGTGGCTGCTTTATTGGTAATTTCTGCACCCCCAGTGTTCATGTTTAGCATTTACGTTTCCTAAAAGTATGTAAGATGGTAAGCGCGAAAGTAAAATGTTTAGATCTGTAAAATTTGTTTTTATGTTGGAGGTATTAATCAAATTTGTTTTTTGTTAGGAATTAATACACGACATTACGGAAACAGGCAGTCCAAACCATATAACGACTCTGTTCAACATCAAAACGAAAGTTTACTCATCGTAACATTAATGTTTTTCAATCTCCTTTTATTGTTTAATTTATTAACTAGTAAAATATATCATTAGTAAATAAGAAAGTTTAATATAAAAGGAGGCACATATGGTCCAAAAAGTGTAGGTGTCTTACCCAATTCACTAGCAAAAGTGGCTCACAGCATCAACTTGAAATGACGTCGCATGAATTTTTTCGGACCCGCAATAGTTTTCTGTGAAAAGAGATTCAAATTTCGAATTTACAGTAGCGCTTAAACACCATTTTATTAAAAAGTGATTCACATTTTTCAAAGAAAATTGCTATTTAGGATGAAGTTTTACTGTTATTTAATATTTTTAAAGTATATTTCCGTTCTACTACTTGGAAATCCGACTAATTAACAACATTTCAAAAAATGTACTTTGGGCGGCGATAAATGGCAGCTGGCAAGAGTACGTGGCAAGTTCGAATAGCTAGCCGAGACCAAAGGAAATAGAAAACGAATTCGGAAAAGTCTGTGCCATTCTGTAGCACCACTAGTTTTTGTTCAGTAAACGTAAAAGGCTTCAATCGTTACAAGAAAAGAACTGGGAAAACACTGATTTGGAGTCAGCAAGGCGACCTGTGTCACATGGACTTGATATTCTCGTGTTCAGCCCACTCTCTGGAATTCCTGTGCCCGATAGTGAGAATATACCGATTCGGAGGTGTAATTCAGGAGTTAGCTGTGGCAGTGAATACAGTAGAAGTGTTGTTACAAAAGAGAAATTCTCCAAAGATAAGCTCTGTGATTTAATGCGTGACCTCAGTTTACCAAACAAAGCAGCTAAACTCTTAGCATTCAAACTAAAAGAAAAAATGTCTGGACCGGAAGCAAAAATAACACTTTAAATGGAGACTTCGTGAACAGTTCTAACATTTCTGGACTACTTTTTCACATGGGTGTTTCAGCATATCGACTCGAACACTGGCGGCTTTTCGTAGACAGTGACACTCGAAGTTTAAAGTGTTTACTGCACAATGGCAACTGTTATCCATCAATCCCATTTTGCCACTCAACAATAATCAAAGAAGAGTATGATATCAAAGTGGTCTTATAATAATAATAATAATAATAATAATTTATGATGATTCACCTTGTTTTTGCATGCCAATGTGAGACTTTCCAGGATTTTCTGATCATTATTTTCTAAGTCTAAATCGGAATGTGAAATTGCTTCCACCTCAGCGTCATTGTTTTTCTTTAATTTACATTCAATTTAATTCTTTGCATAACCTGTTAATTATTTTATTGAGTATTCAACTTTATCAGCAACTTGTTCAAAACTTTGTCTTTGTCACGTTGTTGTTCATATCCCCTCAAATTATTTTTACTCCATTGCTCTACCACAATACGTGTATTTCCGAAGCGAAAATTCAAATTTATTTTTAAAAAACCAATAGCCTAAATAAAAAACAAAAATCGCTCCCGCATGGAGGATCCGATGAAGTGCCTGTGTGAGATGCAGCGCATCCGGGTGGGAGTGTGGAGGTGAGGGAGGGCTGCTCCTCCCACTCGGCCAAGCGGCCAAGCGGTCTGCGGCGGCGGTTCCTGCTCTGGGCCGGCGCGGCGTCTGGCCCGCCCGCTCGCCGGTCAGGCGAGGCGGGGCAGGGTCGGGGCGGGGCGGGGCGCTGCAGGCCCGTTACAGCACGCCCGCCTCCGCCGCCGCCTCCGCCGCCGCCGCCGCGGGTGAAAGTGGCGCGAAGCGGAGCGCGTCAAGGTCAAGGCCGCGGCCCAGACACTCGCAGGCGACGCGACGGAGGCGGCGGAGAACATCTTCGGAAGAACCGCAGTAGATCAGAGATAAGGCTCCGTATCTGTTCTCCGACACTTCACAAGCACTTGCTACCTCGTTAACGTAATATATGTTGATGTAAGTACATTCAAAAGTGGTCATGCCGTATAACATTTACCATCAACCGAACAAAATAATTACACACGTCTTTCTATAAAAAAAATAATTATCTGTACTCAAATGAAATAAGTATGTTCCATAGTATACAACTATGGTTCATAAGTTCTCTATCGGCTCCTAGGAGAAATTTACTGTGCTCAACGATTCTTACAAGAAAGGTGTCGGAGAGTGCAGACACTAACAATTGCATGGGATCTTTATCGTACTTGTCAGTCGCTGTTGAACAATTTGTAACTGAATGCTGAGTTTACTTGCCTTTCAAAAAAGAGAAAAAAGTAGTTGACCTATTTCAGCCAGACCATTTATTTTAACTGATTTTTATTACTATTTTTATTGATTAAATTATTAAAGTCGCTTTTCAACAACGGTTGTATTGCTACCATTGTGATTTTTGAACTGCAGGGCAATTGTGGTGGTGAACACATGAGGACAACACAAACACACACATACATCCATGCCCGAGACGGGATTCGAACCCGCGGCCTTTCGAGCCGAAGCAGCTACGGCTCTTCTGCTTTAACGACCCCTGCTATCCAGGCCGACGATTCACTTCTTTGTTAAAGCGATGGTTAAAAAGAAAGTAAGAATAGTAAATGCCATTTTTTCTAACCTTCAATCTAAATTAGAAGCGATTACCCGGAGCGTACAAGGAGATTTGATGAAAGTAATTCCACAGACGGGGGCGACTAACTTACTGCGAAAAGAGATTGCGAACACCCGGAAATAAAAAAGAATCCCATCAATCACGTTATGTTGGAATGCGGCTGGCGAATTAACTCGTGTTTGTGACCTTCAAAGTTCAAAAAGCTTACCCTGAATTGGAGGACAGGGATCCACTGTAAGATTTACCCTTACGTTCCAGGATATTTACCCTTACGTTCCAGAATTTGTTTGAACTCCTCACGTTGCCTATCTTCAAAAGGTAGGGACACCTGTTTTCTTTGGTGACAATTTAACTAACCACATTAGTTCACATGTTTGAATATCTGTACAATCAATTCGAATTATCTGAAATCATTCTATTTATTGTCTTGGCCGCGTCCGCCGCTGAGGACAGATCTGGCTAGGGATGGCAAAAAACAGGGATGTTTTTAAAACATCGACACATTCCAACACAATCGACATATCAACAACAATCGTTATATTAAAATCGATGTTTTCTTTCCGATATTTTTTCGTATCGATATATTTTTCGAGAAAGGATTGGATTTTTTAAAAAGTGTTTATGTTATCTTTTTAGATGATTTTGTAGATGGTAATATTCTTAAACTGCACTTTGAAGGTTGTGTGTAAATTATATTTTGATTAGAAAACTAAGATTACAGAGTGCTTTAAAGCAAAATTCATTTTAAACTAATATTTACGTATTATTACTTGTATTAGATACAGGTTGTTTTATTTTGAAGTTTTATGAATGAAAGTAAATAAATGGAATAATAGCAGAACACAATGTCCTTTATTTTTTATTTTCTTCTTTACACCCGATAAACATTATCATTAATAAATCATTTATATGTGACCAAACAATAAAACATACCGGTATTTTATTTAAATACTCTAATTAAAAATGGTAATAGGAAAATGCATATTTGTTTCTATCATATTTAAAACACCTAGTTTGGCATTCTATTCCTCTAGACCAGGGACTCCGAACCTTTTTCTTTAATCGACTCTTTTTAAACGAATGATTTGCTTATCCGATTCTGCCTTTACATTTTTCTCTGAAATATATAGTCAGTTCAAAAAATACGCGGACTGTTTGAATTCCGCGACTCCAATTGGTTCCAGGGAAATTTGCTTGATGTCGCGAGGTTTGCTCAGATCTGTTGATTATGATGCCATTTTCCGATTGTTCATATCTTCATTTGTATATTAGCTACGTGGTTTTTAGTGAAGTGCGATTTTTTTGATTGGCGAATTTCAGGATAAATAACTTGAGTGTGAAATTTTGTGTTAAATTAGGAAAATCTGCGACAGAAACTTTCGCTGTGCTTAACACGGCTTATGGAGATGTTACTATGACACGTACGGCATGCTTCAAGCGACATGAACGGCATTTAAAGATGGTCGACAGTCCATTGAAGATGATGAGCGTTCTGAACGTCCTTACACATCGACTGACGACCCCACACGTCGACAAAATCATCACCATGGTGCGAGAAAATCTGACTGTCAGGGCGCTTTCTGAAGAGTGAGGGATATCAGCTGAATCTTGTCACAAAGTTTTGACTGAGACACTGAAGATGCGCCGCGTTGTTGCGAAAATCGTACCACTCCTGATGACGAAGGAACAATAAGCCCATCGTGTCCAGCTTTGTTAGGAACTGCTTGATCGTTCAGAAAAAGATAAAAAATTCTTGTCAAAGATCATGACCGTTGATTAATCATAGGATTATGGTTATGACATTGAAACAAAGGTCCAATCAAAACAGTGTACGGGTGAAACGTCCCCAAATCCAAAAAAGCTCGCCTGTGCGGTCCAAGGTCAAGGTGATGCTAACAGGTTTTTTTTTATTCTAATGGTGTTTTTCACCACGAGTATCTCTCCGAAGGCTCCACAGGGAACCAAAATTATTATATTGAAGTTCTGAAATGTCTAAGGAACTCCATCCGCCGGAAAAGCCCAGAAACGTGGAGGAGTGGTGACTTTTTTCCATCATAACAACGCTCCAGCCCATTCAGCCCTCAGAACTCATGAGTTTTTGACCAAACAACAGATCACTGTTCTTCCTCACTCTCCCTACCCATCTGACCTTGGTTCTTGTGAGTTTTTCTTGTTCCTCAAACTCAAAAGACCCTTGAAAGGAAGAAGGTTTGCGACGAAGGAGCTTTGGGACATAACAGAAGAAGCAGCCCAGGTCTGTTTCAACAAGTGGAAGCATCGTTGGGCAAGTGTGAGCGTTGGGGAGAGTACTTTGAAGTGGATGCAGACCTCTAAGAGTTCATTTTGTCGTACATGACGTAAAGTACATGGTCAGTCCACGTAGTTTCTGAACTGCCCTCGCGTCTCTCTCTCTCTCTCTCTCTCTCTCTCTCCCTCCCTATATATTAACAATATTTTTCCATTAATGATATCTATTTTTTTAAAACAGATATTGAAATAAGTTTATGTGAAATGTCTCGAAAATGTGAGTAGTTTTTGCGTAATTTTGCGTGAAATATAGCAATTTTTAAACATCTTTTTCTTAAAAACGACTTAAATTTTTCCTTTAAATTTTCTTTTTATATATACCAAAGGAAGGTAAAAAAATAGTACTAGTCTCATTTCCGGCGAACTCTCTGCATTCTAAACTACAAAATTGAAGTTAGACATTTTTGGCCCAAACATAATCTGTTCTAAACAAGTGTTAAAGAATGGCACAGGCTTTCTGGGACTAGTTAAGAGTTAAACCTGCTCCAATGCACAAATTTTGTTGAAATAATGGAAGCCGTTTTGAAGAAAAGATCGTTTGAGCATTCCTAAAAATGAGAAATTTTCAACTCATATTCATGGAAAACTTTTAAGTTTTTGAGAAATTTTATAAGGCATATTTTAATGCACTCATTCTCACAATGCCATACGTTATAGGAATCGCCTTTAATGCAAATATTGTTTTTTTGTTTTTATATTGGAAATATTTCACTAAAAATTACGCAAAAACTACTTAAAGTTTCAAAAACATGTAGGTATATGACGGTAATAAAAATTATGTAGAGCTAGTTTCATATGAATAAAAATCGCTATCTTCAGTATTGTGATTGAAGGAATACGCCGAAAAATTCAAACAGTTGCAATTCATTTCGAGTTAATAGTGAAAGCGGACCTAGTCCGTCTTTAGAAGAGTAAATCAATCTAAACTTTCGGGAAATTTAAAGTCAAAATGGAGCCATTTTCGAAAAAACAATTTGAGTCGCAGGTTGCCTGTACCATATGCTTTATGTACAAAATCTTACGAATAGTTGAGATGCTAGTGTTGTTTGGAAGGAAGATGATATGATATTAGATTAGATTAGATTAGATTTGTTAATAATTCTGCAATTAAGTTTGAGGACCAGGTGGCAGAATACACTAACTTAACTTTACTGAACTTAACAACTTTACAAAATCTACAAACTTTACAAATTAACGTGAACATTTCACCGTGTTGTCTTTCGTAGCACTCCGCTTCACCACACTTCACTTCACCGCACTTCACTTCACCGCACTGCGAAACACCGAACGGTAATGTCTTTCTTACACAGTCGTTTCCCTCAGTTTCACAACGTCACTGCACTTCACGCCACTGCACTGCACATAATTAATAATAATAATAACAATAATAATAACATTAATTATAATTATAATACTTAATTACATAGAAGACATAGTTACTTACACTGAATTTTATTAAATATATTTATAACACGCATATCAACATTCAGGCTGTGTTGCTGAAGAACGGTCAAACGGACAGAGACAATCAGTCGGACAGACTGAAGGGCGGCTGTTTTGAAAAAATCCCATTTTTAATATAAGAGGTCCCCAAAACGTATTTTCTTTGAAATCTCGAAGAAGATTTTCCACAGCATATACAACGTATATTAGTCCGTTTTCACGCACGTTTACACGTATACAAGAAAATAATAATATCAAAGATGTGTCAAAATCAGTGAACACTTAATAAAATGAAAATCTCCTTAAATCGGAACAATTTTTTTATCACAAGCGATTGTAGCCGAGGTAGATTTTATTGCAGATCATGGCTAGCGCAGCAGTTGATAAGGCTTCCGTAACTTAAAACTGCATGTTTTGAGAAGATAAAAATTGGCGCCGTCAGAGAAAAGCGGACGGAGCGGAGGGGGAACGCAAAATCTGATTCATCCGTTTCGTGTCTTCCTTCCCTGACTTTCCCTTTACTCTTTATATTTTTTTAAAAATTAGAAAAAAATGTTTAATAACTATTAAACACTTTCTTCACGTAATTTAAAAATATTTTTCTTTAAGTTTATTATTTTTTAATGGAGAATTACGTAGTTTAGTATCATAATACTTTATCGTTCGTTGTGATGACTTACATTATATCTTATTATACTATACTTAACTACAAAAGATGTAGGATACTATCAGAAACCTTACTGTTGACAATTACTGGAGGAAATGCTCAAGAAGGCATCAAAAGAGAATCTGTTTAAATCTGGAATAAAAATTATTAGAGAGGAGGGCGCAATGTTTGATGATATGTAATACATTTAATTCTTTATGAAGTTGAGAGTTTGAAATGAACAAATGGACAATTTAAAAATCTTGATGCTAAAGCGATAAAGATCACTGTAATAATTGAACCTTCTTCTGGCCAATATAGTACCCTGTAGTAAATCGTTAGCCTGTACTGTAATTACAACCTGTATTCCTTAACCACGTATTTAAAACATATTATCAACTTCAGAAAGTGCAATTTGAAGAACTTCTGAAAAGTTTATTTACACTTGTTTCCAACTTTATTAAAACCAATTCTTTTTTTCGATCAGAGTTGATTACATAGTGCGTCGTTGAGACTTAAGCAGGTTAACTAGAAACATTCAGTCTTCCCCGAACCTCTCCTCAAGGTTGTCTTTCTTAAGGCACGACATTTCACCCACCTCCTTGGATATCACCTGCTGTGTTCAAGCGGCAAATCGACGATTTCACAGGCCAACATTCAGGTTTCACTAGGAGGTACCCACACGGGAGAACATGGCAAATTCGGTCATCGTAGCGGCGTCATTAATGCGCCGTTCAGATTCATTTACGACGGTGATTTAACGATGCATAAGCGTTTTGAAAGAGCGTCGCGCCCGAGACGAACAGCCTCTCTCGCGCGACCCCTGGCCCGGCCGGGTCGCAGCTCCGCCCCCGGCAATGGCGACTCGCTTTCGCCACCGGCGCGCACCAGGGCGACAAAGCGCAGCACGTTACAGCTACAACTACTACTAGCGCTGCTACTACCCCTGGCCTACAGCCCTACAGTAGTGTTGGCAACGAGTGATTGGATGAATCAACGGTTCTTTCCCGCCTTTTCAATCGTTGGAATCGGTTGGAATCGTTTGCCCAATGATTACTTTGTAGTTCGCCCTTCTCCCGTACACGAATTTACAGCGTTAATGTGTATTTTTTTGTTAGTATTTAGTCGTCATAATAAAGCATTTATTTTATACTTTGGATTCGCCTTATGAAAATACTTCCTGAGAGTTATTTTTCAGTGCACATTGCCATCGCGTTTTCCCGCATTTCCAATCAATGATTGGTACAGTTGCACCGGTTACACCGAGTGAATCGGTCTCCGTATCATCTATTTAGTTCTTCGATGTTACGTCTGCTCCGCGAATAGTGAATCGACTTCGTGACTCAAGAGTCGTAAGAGCAAACCTCAGGCCTCTATGAAGAATCATTCGTGCAACTTCCTACAATGTTGTATATTAAAGAATTCACCTATAAACAATGGTTATATTATTTAATGTACATGTATTATTTATATACCACAAATTAATGCAGTTATGTAAAAGTAACAACTCGCTTCATAGATATTCCATGAGGAATTATACTTATTCCATGCATTTATTATTTATTCATTTGGAAGGGAACTTCGGATTAATTGGGTGGTTTGAAATAAAATATGATATAATTGATGATTTAAAAGATTCATAAAGGCATATTATGTTCGTTTCTTACGAGGTATACTAAAAATTCTATGATTACTTATATTATTCATTAATTTCCATTTTCTCGAGATTTTGAAAGAGCCGCCTAGATAACTGCGTTCCACCAATCACAGCACAGATACCGCCACATCGAGTGAACGATTTCAACGAATCAGTCTGCAAAGTGATGGGTGCCCGCTCCGGATGCCACGACTGTCCTACAGGCGGCCGCAGCCGAGTCGTCCGTCGCTCCAAGCACAACCAGCTCTCAGTTACTCGAATAGCCAAACTGTCAGAACGCAAGCTCGTGAGGCAATCCATTTCATTAGCCACATGTACGCAAAGAGATTCTATAGTTGTATCTGTTCCCTACATCGTCAGCCTCCTTGGCCCTTTCGCGACCGTCGCCTGCCAGACAGCCTCCGTCCTCAGTGGTGCATGCCCGTGCTGCCTCTGCACGTCGTAAATTAATTATGCATTAAGTGCCATTGTAAGTCTATGTTTCATCGCGTCTTGCACATCTTATGCACGGATCATTCTGAGCTCCTCCGCGCACTCGCGTGCCCAGTCGCTCCCCGTAAACGATTCGTGTTCGCCGAGGTGCAAGCTGTTGCGTGTGCGTTCGTGCGACGCCGAAGTTGGTGAACGAGCAGTGATGGCGGTGCCAAGTGCGTTCCCTTGCGCAGAGATTTCTTTTGCACAAGTTCATCATGGTTACACTTTATAAGGACCTCTGTTCCAACGAAAATATAAATACTATTGAACTAAATACTATCGCTACCCAAAGTTAATTTTGTTGAAATTTTCTTAATTTTTCGGTTTCATAATAATTGAACGGAAAGATTATTATTTGAATATTAAAGATCAGTAAAACCTCGTCTTCACTGACAATTGTCTTTGACTAAAATTTGGAGCCGATTTTAAGAAATTGTGGCTTACGCGTTACTTTTAATGCAAAACGCTCTCTACAAACCTTGAAAAATAACACATTCCTAGACAAACCGTTCTCATTTTATTGCTAAAAACCCTCAATTTAAGAAAAATGTTTCAATTTATGAAAACGTTAGTACTCTGGAGACAGGTCTTTACATTTTTCAATCGAGCTGAAACTTTGAGAACGTAATTTTTACAGCAATTGACAGCCTTTTAGGGGTTTCTTCAAGGAAATTTCTGAAGTCGATTTCTCGCAACCACTGGAATGCACGTGGGACACTGTTGCTTCCTCTCGCTCCTCGTACCATTGTTCTGGTTCTGGCCTGGTTGAAGTCCGATTCCATCAATTACACACACACAAATCGATTGCACAGAAATGTCTCGTATACATACTGACCGGTCCAAGACTGACGGAAGATTGATTGATTAGCCATTCCGGACGCGTCGTCGGCTAAGGCCATTAGTCCCGTAAGTGTAGGCCATGCTTTTATCGCGAGATGTGGCGGTGATGGATCAGATTCGGCGCCGACCCACCGCCGGCTTGCGGGCTTTCCCCTGGTATCTCCCACCAGCGGCCACCACTCCAGCCGGGACAAGCTCAAAGCTCCCCACTAGTCTCTCGAAATGTATGGCGGCGTAGTGCATGTGAATGTAAGCGAAGGTGAGGACAGGACAAGGAAGAGGAAGAAAAGATTGCGTGCGGTCCAACATTCGCCTGATGAAAAAAACGAGCCAAACTACCGATCAGAGCAGCCGGCTGCAAGGAATCTCTTCCAGACAGAGAGTGGATTCGACGTAGCTAAGAAGTTAGTGTCGATAATCCTGCCTCCGTCTGGACGCAGCCCCTAGGACCTTGTGTTCAGACAGCAATGGCGTCAATCGAGCCAACCCCGTCCGGTGATTTTAGAAGAATAAGAGAATTCATGTGACACAGGAGGTATTGGGCATGCCCCAACCCACTATCACATCTGAAATCATTCTTATCTTACGCGTATTTGGAACCCACCCCGTTAGCACAACGCGCGCCTAGGCGCACGCGCATCTAACCCCTGTCCCTCGAGGCCGACGATTTAAGTTTTTGTATCAAGAGATTTTATAAATGTGGTTCGGTGCGTGCTATAATAATATTTGTAATTTGAAAAATATAAAATTAATACAACTCTTATACATACGTGACCTAAAATTTGCTTTGCAACAGTTAATTGTGTGTTTCAATTACCTCGACTTATTCGTTTCCATGGAAACAATGCCAATAAAGCTACTTGAGCATTGAAATCTATCAATATTGCAGCCATATTGGGTCCTGCGCCAGCTGTTAGTGACTTGATGTGCCTGTACAGTGAGTACAGTTAGGGGTTATGGATTATTTTCACAAGTGATTTACATTGTACCAATATCTTCGCTAAATATTATTCTGTAAGAATTTAATAAATCATGGGAAAAGCAGATGAGAGTATGAACGCGCGTGCATCAAGCCATCAAACAAAGCGCGTGCCTAAGCCATCAAACAAATGCAAACTGACAGTTCCTTACCGCATTGAAATGAAATTTTTTGTTTTGTTTCGTTTACTTTCATCACGCTAATGAACTCGCAATAGCCTAAATTTAAATCGCAGAATTATGCATGTAAATCATATTTCAAAAAATAAATCTTTAAAGTGCAGTTTTATTTCTTTCTAGTTTCTTAAAGATATTGATATGTGACCATTCTGCAGTTGGCAAATGCCAAAAATAATAGGCAGTAAAGCACCTCAGGCACAAATTGGCCAACGTTTGTGCAGTGAATACAAATCGTTCCTACAAGATAATCACTCCCTACATCACGTCCATAAATTTTGTTTGGCATCACTTAGTGTCAAGAAGCTACTCACATAATTTTATTCCTTGCAAGTGGACTTTTTTCCGATGGCAAGTTATAAATGCAACAATATAATGACAATATTCTAAATATGACACAACACTAATACAAAATTATTTTAACAATAATACAATAATTAATCATACAAGAAAAACTCTTTAATGCTAACATTCCGTTAAAAATTGAATAATCAGCCGATTGAAAATTCTTTGAGAAATCTGAATGTCAAAGAAAAATTCTATAACAATGTACTACGTTGAGAAATGCAAATGGACGCCGCTGTACAATGACGTCGTGCAGTAGATATGAGAGGTCAACAAAGAAATTAAATAACTACATTCGCTGATACTTGTTGATAATACTTCTCAATATATTCGTATATTTTATGTTTTTTGTGCACTTAACTGAATTTAAGTGCATAAATGCGCATTTTGATGCATTTAAGTGCGTATAAATCCATCATATTATGATATGTCATCTGCCCATTGTGCTGTATTTCTAAACTGACACATGAGTCCGTTTGAAGCGGAATTATTAGGGAAATGGTGGAGGACGAGGATTAGAAAAGAATGAATGTTTACCGAGAAAGAACGATGTGATAAAAAATTTCAATAGATGGACGCAGATAGTGTTTGATATATCACTTACGTAACTCATGCCAGGCTGGATCGAACGCTTGGAATGTGAGACTCGGGCGACAAAGGCTGCTATTGTATCTGAAACCCAGAATTGATACATTCTGTGATTGTGAGAAATAGACAGGAAGAAAAAGAGCTTGGAAAGATCGAGCTGAGCTTGTTTAGGCTCCTTTTCTGGGAGGGTTGGCTAAGGCACGTGATGGCGCGAGGTGTGGTGTGGTGTGTGTGTGTGGCGCGGTGTGGCGTTGCGAGGCCTGAGGAGCTGATTTACGGCGGCCTCGTAGCCGCGTCTGCCTATAATGATGTTGTTTATGTAATTTAGATCTAATACGATGCGGCTCGAGGTGTTCATTACGGCGCCACCGTCCCCCGCGGCCTCAACCCGCTTCTCCTCAGCCCAGCTCTTCGCTTTGTCCAGCGCAGCCCATCGCCACCTGGGCCTTGACTGGCGACGCCCATTGTGGCCCACAGGATACGCATCTTTCAACGGGGCTTTGTCCGTTGTTTCGAAAGTTTCAACGGTCGCTTTGTTAAACAAAATTAAGATGTTTGTTTTCGATTGTCGTTAAAAAGGCCTTGGGGGCAGTTAAATGTGAAAATAATGGTGATCCGATGAGTGAACAAAGTGCGAATTATATTCAAATATTAAGTAAAAAGTGGTCCATTTGACAGTGGAGCAGGTCGATTGGCTGGTGAGGCAGGCTGCATGAATGAGTTGGCGGGCTGTCATTAGCTGGTAACAAGAGACTTCGCGAGGAGCGTGCACAGTTAATTGGGCGCCATGAGGGACCTGACGCGCGCCAATTACGTAGTGCTGAGTCTGCAGCGGAACAGCGACGCACGTTTAAAATTCCTCAGGTCAATGTTCTCCTGTTTTGGAGAGTGTGGAAGGTCGTTTACCTGCAAAGGATTTGAAGGGGATAATGGAGCTACGTGAAATCTGAAATGGCCCCTGCGATTTTGGGGTATCCGACGCGAAGAATGATGGAATGATTTTTTTCGGTGAAAAAAATGACAAAAGGTGTCACAGAGTACTTTTCAGTAAATTTGAAGAAAGGCCATATTTCTTTATGCCACAAAACTGGTTTTCAAAACGAGTGTCCTGACGTCCTATTAAACACCCTACATATGATTAAAGAAACTAGTAGTGTTACAACGGCACATACTTTCGCGCATTATTGGAAACAGCTCCATAATATTGAAATATTGCATTTTCTGCGCTACATCAGCTATTACTTGAAAATGTCCAATTCAAAGAAAGCGCCTATGATGTATATCTGCATACATTTCAATAGCCAGGAGCAGCAGTCATTCCTTACTTTGACAAATGAAACAAACAGGAATACATTTGACTGTTACAATATTTGCAGCAAATTACACAGAAGCAACCAACGTACTGTTGCCATCGCACCGTTGTCAAAACTATGTGCCATTGCTTGGCGAATAATATAAATTCTTGGCAAAAACGCTTATTTCCATTTGTTTTCAGATTTCAATTGTTTATGAGTTAGTCATAGAACATCATACACAGTTGATAAATATCTAATTTCAATAGTAATAAAATAATCAAAGTACTAATATTATACGATTTGTAATATTAAGTAAATTTATTATGACTTTTTATATATTGACGCTGCCTCACACGAGGCGCAGGAAACCAAAACTTTAAAGTTGAATCACAGTATTCAGTATTTTTATTTCAATTTTTTTATAAAGTAGTACCTGTGGCCAAACTCATCTGATATTATAAAGATTTAAATGGAAAAATTAATGGTTTAACGTTCATTGGCCGAGTAAAAACAACGTGATTATTATGTAAAAACATTTGTATTAAAGCTGTAAAGAGGCCGATTTTGATGACCTGCCTAATGCTGCCTAATCGACTCCCAGTAAACGGTTTTAAGCTAGTGACGTACCAAAAAAGGAGAAACATATGAGTGGAGGAAGTTACATATTGAATAGACCGCCGATTTTCACGATATGAAAAGCTACGATATTTGCTTTGTTTGGTTGCACGGCTGGAATGAAAACGGGAAGATGGCTTCATGCGCATTTCCCACAGTCTTCGTAAGTTCACTGGAAATGGAGGAGCAGCATCAAGCAGTGTGGTCGAGCAAGGCAGCCCCCTCCGGAATACAAAGCAGGATAAAACATTAATTATCTTATTACCGCCACCATCTCCACGTTCAACAGCAATGACCTTTTCAAATATCGATTGCGTATTTTTGCACAAATTTCATTTAACCTTTGTGGTTTACTTGAAATAAATATATTGAGAATATAAATTGCACAATACAGTAAAATCATATGAATATTAGGATTTTCAATCGTAAATTATAATTACGTAATGAATACTTATATTATAATTATTATAGAATAACAACAATAATTATATCAGAATATAATTAACTACATAATTTTATTAACATTATTATAATTTGCTTTCTTTTTGATTCACCTCCATTCTACGAGAATTTTCTCGTATTGGTGGGTCACCTATATATTTCATTAATGCCAAGAAGACATTTCTCGAAAACTATTAATTTTTTCAAACGAATGTACATGACCTTTTTTATAAGCTATTTGTTTAGAACAGACATTGTCTGAGGCAAAAACCTCTATCTTCAATTTTGTAGTTTTGAAATTTATTTACAATATTTAACAAAACCGAGCAATACCCAAACATGGGAGTAGCACCACAATTTTTACCGTCACTTATTACATATGTTGAAATAATTTTAAAAAAATGGAGCGATTTTTGAGAAAAAATTAAAAATTACCTATATTTCGGATAAAATTACACGAAAGCTACACATATTTTCGAAAAGATGAATATGACCTTATTTCAAGATGTCTTTAAGAAAAATATTTTTAAAAAAATGTCTATCTTCAATATTATAAGAAAGACTGCTGCAGCTTATTCATCGTGATTAAAACTGAAGTAAATCTAGACAAATACAATAAACGTTACCTCTCTAGAAAAATATTGCCCCGTGTCAACAGTTGTCGCAGACACATTCAAAACTCAGTTCCTGTGACTCGCCGAGGCCGAGAGGGAAGCAGCGCTGTTTCCCGAGTTGAGCGATTAAGCGCCGATGACGGAGTCGTTGCGCTTGGGGCTGTGGTCAGGAGGAAGAAGGCGAAGCAGCGACCTCCGCCGAAAGCGAGTGATGTCGTCACAAGGCGCGGCTCCCCAGCGAAGTGCGGGTTTCGAGCCCCTCAATGAGCACGTTGGCGCCGCGCCTCAGCGATAACAAGGCGCAGTTGTTTGGAAGAGTAACGGTTGCAAAGCGATAGCCGCAGAAAAGGCTGTCGATTCGGACGTGCTAATGGCGACCGCCAGAACATAAAGGTGCATTTTGTGAAGGCAGAAAGTGCTGGTTGGTGCGCGCATTCAAATGCTGCCCATTTCGCTTTATTCTCGTCCGTAATGGCACATACGTTGCAGGGTAGAGGATAACTCCTTCTTCGAAATTTGGGAAATTAATACACGTATTTCTAACTTAAGAAATATAATACAACTAGCTGAAGTATCTAGCGTTGAGCGGGCGTTTATTACAGTAAATTATTAGACAGAACGAGAAATGCCATTTATTCATGCCCTGATGCGAGACCTACTTCTATCTATTCCATTGTATCCCTGCTCCGCCCTGCCTCGCCCAGCTAGCCCTAGCTCGTCTTGCCCACTATTTGGAAATTTCCGGTCTACCTCGCTCACTTCCCCACTGAAAAAGTTACATTTTTCTTTTTGGAAGTTCCAGCTCCCAAACATTCCTCACTTCATTACTAAAAAAACAAATTTAAAGTACAAAAATAAAATACTTGGAAAACCACTTCTATTCTTTTTCTGGGGTTTTATGAGTATACCAATACTTTCAATACATTACCAAAATGAAAAAATAACTCTTTTTTTTATATTTTTATTCTATGGTATTTATAACGAATGGTTTAAAATTTATAACCTGCCGACTCGGGACCTTGATGGGACTTACTGTTTTAAGCGGAGTCTAACATGCGGGAGTTCTCGCATGGGTACGCTAATCGACAGATCCGAAGTAATTGAATTGAATTGAATTAATGACTTATTTTACGTGGCGAGACTCAGACCATGAGGTCTACTCTTCCGTCTGACCTCGGAAATTTCGCTACGCTCCTTTCACCAAAAGTAATATAGATGCCATAACGTAATTGGTGAATCATAATCATTAAAGTAAATGAAAATATCTATGCTGAAACGTAATTGCCGGTATTTATAATTATTTTTAAGACCACAGAAATATATATGTTTAGAATCATGTAGTATACAACTTATTTGTTTAAGTGAATCAATTCATCATACTATTGCAATATAAGAACAAAACTGATCCACCAACATGTGCATTATGTGTACACAATAAATTATCAATACACTGAACCACTTAATAAAAGAATATTAGCTTCATTATTTGATCTGAAGTGCTAGATACTATGGATCTTGAAATGTGAATAATATAAACCGAGGACTCCCAGAATTTTTTTATTTGCTTAGACAAAAATATTTTTAGATAAATTAATTTTTGCCTATTTTATAGAAAAAGTGGATGAATTAATTCATTAGGAGCAATTGATATGCCAAACGACAACATAGATAAGTCTTATATTAGTACAGATATAGATAGATATTGATTTAATGCTCTTCAGACAGAGTGATGGACAAGCAACTGGATACGGCAAACGGACAGGTAGGCGGACAGTCAGACGGACATCAGACAGAGAGACTGACGGACAGACGGCTGGTGGAAGGAGGAGCTGGGTTTCTATTAGTTGATCAATTCGCAATTCTCTGCGAGATGATGATTATTCGGCGCCGTAGCGGCGCCTCTTCTTATGCCCTCCGCCTACTCGAGCGCGGCGGAGGCGCGGCGTCACGAGAAGGCGAGGAAGCGAGTGCTAAGGTCAGTGTGGGAGCGTCCTGGTGGATTTCCAAGGCCCTCGCTTCCTTCAGACGCAGCCGCTCTCGACGTCGGTCGCCGCGGGCTGAGGAGGAACCTCGCCACTCGCCCTTTGTCCCCTCCCGCCGAAAGCTTTCGCTGCTAATGTAATAATCTCCCAATTATGCCTGGGCGGATTATCCGCTGACCTTTCTTGTTTGCCCTATTTGGAAATATGTCTTTATAATATTTACATATAATTGAAGACACTTCAGCTACAAATGAACAAGTCTTTCGATACAAAATAAAAAAAAAAGTTAACCGATTTTTGTTAAATATGAAGAAAAGTCCGATGTACTGGCATAAACACACTGTTCGTCATGTACGTGACTATGTTTAGCGAGTTTAGTGTATAAAACACTCAAGAAGCATTTTTGAGACGATTTTCATTGTTTTTCGTCCTTTTTCGGAGTCATTCCCGGAATTTGCTTATCCGCGTATCCTCGCCATCAAAGTCCGCGGATAATGGGGAGTTTACTGTATCGTTTTGTGTTATGGGCATGTTTTTATCCTCAAAACCAGGCCATCCGTCTCAGGGCTACTTTTAGATGAAAGGAGATTCCAGATACATATTAAACTGTTGGAAGCGTTCCAAAACCCGTTTAACGAGCGGGCCCCTGCACGGCATGGCCTGCGGGTAGCGGCCGACCTTGAGGAGCTTCTTCGCATGGAGAGGCGCTGCCCCCCCCCCCCCCCCCCCGCCCTCGCGTGCTGACCAGAGCGATCCGCAAGGTCACGCGCACAGCAATCCGCGCCGCCGGCCACCACGCCGCATCGCCTTTCTCCTCGGACCGTTCTCTTTTGTCCGGCACCAACTTTAAATATTGTCGGCGAACCCGACGCTAGTACCACATTCGTTTCCGAGACTGTCATTTGAGATTCTCACAGGACGCTCAAGTTATTTCTAAAGTAACTCCCAGGCAATGATTAACATTTTTCCTCACCCGTCCGTGCATTGCTCCCTGAGACACGAACTCGCCTTTCCTGGAACCCAGATCTACAATTTTTCTTTCTCTGTATTATTATCATCATCTGCACATTCTACGTCATCCCTAAATACATCGCCGTGTCCTACCTTTATGCTTCAGATGTAGGGTCAACACAAAAATTACTTTTATAAGAGATCACACGGTAGTCAATCAAGGTCAGTAGTCCTTTTTTTCAACTGATGGGATCTAAATCACTCATACAGTGCTGTGTGAACAGTCGCCGAATATAAACAATTTCAAATAAAAAAAATCAATTGAGCTAATATTTGCCCGAAAGTATTTTCCTTTAACCAGTTTCCAAAACCCTAAAAAACCTCTTTTGACCTTCTTTAACAATTTTGAATAATTCTAATTTGACTACATTTTCATTGGCACTTCCCCCGACTACAATGAAGTAAGTTCCAATTAACCAGAAAAATGAGTAGTAAACCAATAGTATTAAATATCGTGTTAGCTTAATAAATAGAAACATACGGTACCACAACTTACTGGCAATGTATGATACATGCTGGGTCCACTTAAACGCATAAGTTACATGAATACCTGAATATTTAGTAGATTAGGGTTGTCCAACTGGGCCGCGGTACCATTTGGCGGTCCGGGAAGGTCACTAGTCAAAACGAAAGTCTGTTGCATCCGTCGGACGAGACCACTGTGCGGCCAGCCCACGCGCCTTGCCGACGACAACGCTGCCTCAACGTAAACATAGATAAGTTTAGATTTAAGGCATTTTTTATGGCTAATTCATTAATTCAAAACTACCCCACCGTGTTTCATTGCGTTATGCTTGGTAAGGCCTTATTTCGCGTATGGTTCCATTCTCTCCCTCCCCTGTTTCAAAGCAGTCGTTCGGAACAGCCGATATCAAGAAGACGGGAAGTCAGGAAAGTGGACCGCTCGAGTAATGGAAATAAGGCCCGCAAACACATCGCAGAGGTTTTGGTTGCGGCCTTGAGGCCTTGCAAGTTGAACACCCCTGCAGTGGATGCCAACATCAAAATATCCATTTTTAACTCCGAGAGCTTTGAATTCATTTACATTGATCGGGAATTTTTTAAGAAAAATTCAATTTTGAAGAAAATCTGCTGAATGGTTTAGATACTAGCGTCAACCTTAGATCAAAGGCAAAAGAACAGAGTGACGGGCAGACAAACGTTTTGCAGTCAACCGATTTTTCACTGTCAAGGACCCTCAACACATGAATTCTACTGCACCACGTGTTAGAGGGCGTAATTTATTAAATTTAGGACAAGATTTATCTTTTTCGTTACCAGCGTGCGGCCATAAAGATTTTGTGTCAAAAATTCGCCCTTTCAGACTCACGATTACAGTAGCTTCTCTTCTTGCAAAGTACGGGCGAGAAAGTAAAAAAAGGGAGGGGAGACAAAAATTGTTGGTGTAGAGATACATTTAGCAATCCGTTGGCGCACAGGACACAGACGTTCGCAATATTATGCCCCGTTCCTCCCCCGAGACACTTGTACTCTCGTGGTCGTGGAAGGATGGAAGCGGGGTCCTGCAGACGCCCTCCGTGGGCCGACACACTCTGGGTTCGGCAGAGTCACTACCTGAATGAACACCGCCGCTGGATACGCAGCTGTCACTGGGACGAGGCCCAGCCACGTAGCGTTACGTAAAAGACAAACCTGTGTTCCCAGTAGGCCCCAACAAGTTCATTGGCCTCGTTGACAACAGCGGAAGAGGCAGGTTAATGGGCCTGTGCTGCAGCAATTCAACGTCATCCCAACAGCACTCCTGTAGGGTAACAAACGGTTGTTCAAGGGCGGTAGAACCTCCCATACGCTGTAGTTTCATTGGAGGAGGGATTTGACTCGCCTCACGTCAGAGCGAGCGTGTTGACTCTAAGCCTCACGCCCCTCGGGCTGCAAAAATCTTCCAAGAGGATCGCCTCCCCAATTGGGTCTGGGTAGGGCTACCCTGGCAGCTTTCGAGACTAGATCAGGAACCGAATTAAGCGCCACTCATGAAGTGCCTGGGGGAGAGCCCTACTCAATAGCCACGGGTATCGGGGACTGCCGCATCGAAGCCAAGAGTTCAACTGAGGACCACCCGGGTCGAGTTCCGGGCAGCTCCGAGCACTGGGGCCGCTCGCCCGAGCGATCACCTATCCACTTGGACACTAACGACGTGCGTGCCGCCGAGACACTACGGTCTGGGTGGACAACTAGGAACTTTTCGCCTCCGCGGACGACGGTTCCTTCTTCAAGGACATGTAACGTAATGGGAGAGAATTACTTTTTATTATTGTTTAATTCCTCAATAATCCGCTAAGTCCGAGTTCTACGAGCAATCTGTGCCATCATTTGACGCAGCGGCCTGGTGAAAGAGCGGTGCTGTTCGACTGGTCAAAATGCTGGTCAACTGGAAGGTAAAGTGTAGGAGAAGAATTTAAAGGAAATCGTCGGTGGTGGAGAGGGAGCTGCGTGGAAGAGGCAAGGAGGAGGAGAAGATTGTGTGGAAGACATTCTGTAATTTTTCTTTGTCATATGAATGATGAGTGTATATTTAGTTGGCATGTGTGCATATAGACAGATAAGAAAGTGCCGTATAATATACATGGATACATGAGTATAAGTGAATTGTGGAGGATGTTTACAGTATAGATGTTAATATATAATATGGTGGAGGATGTTTAGTAATTTTGAGCTTTGATAGATGATTTTACACATTACAGCTTATATACATGTTTTGAAAGGATGCCATGGGTATAAAGAAAGATATGAAAGTATGGGATATTATTTGAAAGAGAGTACAAAACTAAGTGGAGGCTTAGAGGGACGAAATCATATAGGCCGGAAAGTGAATTTTGTGTGGAGTTTTGTGATTTTTTCGTTTTGACGTCTGTATATAAACAGCGTTATATGCATATTTGAGAGGTTGTAGATGCAGACAAAGATACGAAAGTGTAAATTATTTATAGAGGATATTTATAATAGATGTTTATTTATATAACAGTGGTAATGTTCAGTAATTTTTATCCTTGGCATTTGTATATATACTCGTACACATATTTTGAGGAATTTTGCAAATGTAATGAATGATAGGAATGCATAGGAAATTGCGTTGAAGGAAAGTTTATACCAAAATAAGTAATAGCTGAAGGAAGGATGAAAAACTTAAAGTAGAAACGGGATATTTTGGTTGTGGATAGGATATAAAGCGGGGTAGGTAGTACGGGGCTGGGATTTGATTATTCGGGAAATTGGCAGTATTATAAGAGGTATTATTGGATAAAATGATAGAAAAAAACAGGCGCCAGGAAGCAGAGAAGATTGGTCACAAAAGTGATACCAAAGGAAGAAAGTGAAGGAACAGAGAGAGAGAGAGAGAGAGAGAGAGAGAGAGAGAGAGAGAGGAGAGACAATAGTGGAAAAAGAGGGTTGATAAGTGATTGTCGGAGACAAAAAGTAAAGGAAGTTAAAAATTACGAGGAGAAGGGTGGAAAAACAGAGATGGGGAAAGTAGAGAAGAGATTGAGGGAGCCAAAGAATTAAGCAGTCAGGATACATGAGGAATTCTATCAGAAACAGAAAGATTGATACCCCAAAGCAGCGTTTTCCAACGGGATCGGTACTGAGTCCCTAAGGGTCGATGCAATTTTAAAGAAAGTCATTGATGATCAAGTACGTTAGCCTCACAATTTTCAAATAATTGTAGTTGCAGTTAGACGCTGAAATAATTTAATTTTTGCAATTTTCGAAAAATTAGAGTTTAATCAGTTAACAAAAATGAGATTTGCACCTCTTGAACGTTTTTCACACCATCCAGCAACAAAAGTCAATCAAAAACGATGGAGTAATTTTCTTAGAAATTTGGAAATTGTCCCAGGGGCTTCATGTAAAGTACCTCGAAATCAAAATATCGGTTTTAAATCCAAGGGACCGCGATTTCACTTTCTACTCAGTAGCGAGAAAGTAAAAATATTGTTAATTGGTTTCATATATATCAATGTTTAAAAAATGTAATAATACTTTTTATATTTTTGACAATTGATAATTTTAATAGTACACAAAAACATATCGAATAAACATTTCTTTCAAAATTGTTGTTCACATTCCTCGTCAATAAACTCTTTGGTAAAGTCTGGCATATAGAACTTTTTTTAAATTACAATCTTTAGATACCTCAGTATATCTGTTTCAAATAAATAAAAAATTTCTTTTCAATAGACACTTTGTAGTAAAAATTAATTTGAATATTTCTTCTCAAAAAGAAATTAAAGCAAGAATACCACAAGGTTCCACACTTTCACTTTTGCTATTTAATATTTTTGTATAAGACCTTCCAACCCTACCTTTTACTTCTGTTCAACTCTATGCAGATGATACCGCAATGTTTTCATCCTACAATAACATTAAAACAACTATTAATATTATACAAAATTCAAGGCAAAAATTTACTAAATGGATCTATCAATAGAACATTTCTATTAACTCTGACAACACACTAGGAAAACTTTTCACTCTTTGTAGACCTACTCAACCACCTTCTCTAACCATCAATAATATTTCAACTCCTTGTCTGCAAGAACATCTTACCGTAAAATATTTAGGACTATTTTTAGATCAAAAAGTAATTTGGAAAGCGTAATATAGTAAATAAAATTTATCACAAAATTTCAAAATTATTTCCTCCAATAAGTAATAAATCTAGGCTAAAAATAGAATATGGTCTTCCAATTTACATGTCTATATAAACCGTCCTTCTCTTACTTATTCTCGCCCAATTTGGTGTAATACTTCTTCCACAAATCTGAACAAAATTCAATCAATACAAAACAAATTCTGAAGAAATATTTTAAAAGTAGAATGGTTTATTTCAAACTATCAAATTCATAAAGAATTGCAAATAGAAAGCATAAAATCGTATATCAAAATTCAATCTCAATTATTTTCTGCAAATTACCAAATTCACCTCGTTCAAAAGATTTCAATTAGGATTAAATTATAGTAATAATCGACATTGTATTAATTCGTAATAATTCGAATTCAAAAGGATATTTTTCATCTTCCTTAAAAATGTCATTTTAGATTTTCTCGAGAAGGGTTTCATGTTTTTCCTTGTATTGGTACGTATATTCGGAATAACATATGTAGTATTCGTTCGTAGTAGTAATTAACGTTCATTAAAACTACGAAATTACATTGCAACTAAAATATAGTCTAAAATAAACACATTTTTCTCAGAATTTATAAAATGTCACTTATACCGTTCTGGTTTTCACCCATTGATATGTAAAGCCACAGTGTCGTGGCAGACCTATGCCAGCTTGAAGATGCTCTTCACTGGGAATGATCCTGGAGAAACGAGTGGGACCACGAGAGGCACTGCGCCGACAATTTGCAACTGAGAAGACCGTGAGGCGAAACCATAAAGCCATCCCCGATTCAGGAGAACATGAAAAACGTATACGAAAAAGCCCGCGCCATTTTATAGCCCCGGTAGTTACTTTTTTATTGTTTATGGGGGCATCCTATCCGAAAATGTTTGTTGGCGGGATATTATAAAAAAAATTATAAAGAACTTAAAGTTTCTATGTTGCTCCAGTTGCTCGCTCTTAACTACTCACGGAGACGTAGGAAAGGTCTGTGCTTTCTATGAATTAGAGGTATTTCACACTGCGGACACTCAGTCTTATATTTCGGAAATTTATTCGTAGATACTACACAAAGAGATGCATTCATCAAAATGTCTGAACGTCGAAAAAATAACTCTTAGAAATGTATTCTAAGCCAAAATTAAATAACTGAAAGTAATACTTGCTATTTACGTCTACTAATTAGAGCTTTATGACTTTCAACAAACTTCTCAAGAAGGCATCTGAACAATTTTATGTCCTAATAAAGAACAGGTAATTTTCCTTTTTAGACGCACATTTCACATAGTAATTCAAGGGAATTTTTTGTGCTTAACTACGTTTACGGGCGAGATTATGTACATTAAGAAATCGTACAGACGCAATTTTACAGAAATGTTATAATCTACATATAAATGAAAGAGAACGTACGTATGTCTGTCGCACATAGATGGAAAAAATTCTCTTTGTTCTTATTAATATTGGGAGTCTAAAGAGTGGCTTGAATTAAATATGTCATGTGGGGACGATGTTGAAAATGATTTATTAAATAAAAACATTTTCGATGTATCAAGGTCCCCTGAACAGGAGTTCTACGCAACCTGCTATACCGTCAAGTATTAGGTGCGTCTGTTATTGCATATAAGTATTCTGCCCCTGCGATTGTGAGATATTAGCCGCAATTATTACTTGAACGTTATCTCGGACTCCAAGACTGTGCCATAACGAACGCATGCCCTAACATGGAGAACATTTTAACAATGGGACACTTGACAAACCTGTCCAAACCAGGACATAGACCATATTCATGCTCGCGAGGAAGTCTCTTATCGATTAGAATTTTTGTAGAGTGTAAAATGTGATTATCAATCACGTGACCAGTAGCGCGTGATGTGCAACTGACTGCAATACGCGAAGCATTCCCGGGACCACTAATAATATCACTTGCAAAATTTCTCCCCACATTAAAAATACTGATCATCATAGATCCTCTTTATGTCCTATAAGTTTCTTATTCTTATATATTAAAATATACATTAAACATGTATTACAATTAACACATGTATTACATTAAAATGTATTACAATTGCACTCCAAAATATGTTTTAAACACTGAAATATTGTAAATAAATAGAACACATGCTACGACGTAGTGTAATCTACAATCTGAAGGAGACTTTTGCGGCAACGGTGCCTTCGGTGGGCGGGAGATTGACCATGCAGAGGGTGGCGTTTGTCATTCACCTGCCGACTGCAGTAGAAACTGAGAGAGTTACCATGAAAGAGAGGCAGGTTATGTAGCAAGGTTCTAAAATTTCACATTCTTATGTTAAAATATTAGATTTGTCTTTTAAACAATTTAGGTGTCAGAAAATGTATTCCAATAGTGAAAGTGTATTCCAATGGTGGCCATGAGTCCAGACTCGTAGCACTACTAAATGGATGAGAATCATGGAGCTATTGCACATTTCTGTGGTTTCAGAAGAGGCTATACAGAGCTCAAGTCGATTCAAAATAGACAAGAACTGATTTGAAATGTCATGGTTCTTTGTACGGTTGTAATATAAAATTTAAGTTGAGTAAAGGTTTGTATAAATTTATGGTACTCATTTTTTCCATTTTTGCTTGAATGTCACATTTAAATCGTATTTTCGAGAGGAAATCAAATTGTACTAATTTCAATTAAGGATTGCGGATTGTTTAAAAAAAATACGTCAATACATTGAGAATGCAAATTACTTCCTATCAACACCGAGAAAAAAAAGAATTATCAAGTGGATTTTAAATCATTTCTAAAAGGTTAATTTGTAAACACAGGTGTCCGGGCAGGAAACGCCGAAACTTTGAAAATACTTAAGCTCTTGCTTAAATATACGTAAGCTCTTAAGACCATTTTAAGCACATTTTGTCTAATAAACTACATAGATATCCCGAATGGCTGAGCCGCAATAAGCACTCAAAAGTTGATTTGAAAAAAGTATTTTTTGGCAAACATTTACATTACAAAGGCATAGAAACTCTCCAGAAACATGTGAATTGTTTATTATTTACAAAAGAAATGAAAATATTTGTTCAGAAAGAAAAATTAAGCGAGAAATAAAAAATCAGTTGAATTGTGTAAATTGAGTGCTATTTATTTCTGAATTAATCTTTCTGTTTAAGAACTTATTTTCGAATTTTTGACGTTTCTTACCCGGGCATCTGTATAAAAATCTTGAATGTAAGAAACAAAGAAAGAAGTACGAAATAATATATAAATTCCAACTTAAGTCGCATTCAACTGCCTCCAAGGACTTCTCAAATTACGTTCACGAAGCGTAGGAAATTCGAAGCGGGTGACCATGTTCGACACCAAATTATAAAATATACTTATATTTCCGAAAAACAACACGCTCTTATTTGAAGATCTGTTTGATGAACACATTTCATTACGAGAAAATGTATCTTTACTAAATGTAAATTTGAAGAACTTTATTTAAAAACTTATAAGACGCGAAATTTTGTCAAGTATATATTTAATATCAAGACGTCTTGTTAATTGCCAATAATGCTGTAAAGTGTGTTTGATTTTGATTAGGTTAAGAACGCGAACAGTTATTCGCTTATAGGGTCTAGATGGAAATGTAAGTATAAAGCTTCATGAGAGTAAACTGTGTTTTGTATTGTAGAATAAATTAAGATAGGTAAATGTTAATATCATTTGTAGATTTTATATAATGAGGAAATTACATATTATTATCAATATCGCGTTAAAAGTGAGTCCAATTAATTTTTTGAAAAATAGATGTGAAGGTAGAAGAAGAAATATTAAAGAAAAATGGTAAAGTAATAAGTATTGGATAATAGTCAGAATCTAATTCAGGAAGTATAGTTTGCATGATTGGAAAACGAAAACAGAATAATATCACGAATATCAGGTTTATTATTATTATTATTATTATTATTATTATTATTATTATTATATGAATAGTAAGTAGGTTCAGAAGGGGAGTGTATTTGCAAATTATCAGAAACAAGAATTTTTTTGTAATTGAATTCCGTTAGCGTTGGTAATATAACAACGCCAAATTTAATGTCTTCAAATAACATAGGATAGTTGATGCCAATCACTGTTTTCTATCGCTGTATCGAAAGTGGGTCGACATATTGTACAAGTAGTGGATGTAGATAATTTTCACCGTTTAGGAGGGTTTTCAGAAGCATTTGGGGAATGAGGACGACGAACATAGTTGAAGATGTCTTCTAAGATAGTTTCAGGTTGTGGGCAGGAAGATTCTCGAAAGGATAATGTTGACGCAGTTGGACAAGAAGCTTACCAATAATTTGGTTGTTGCAAGGTTGAAAATTCCATATTTTGAACTGGAGTTGCCCGAAGGTGAACGTATTAAGCAGAAGTTTGAACGTCAGTTGGAATCATAGTCGTATTGTCCCAGACAAAGAGTCTCCCGTAAAGGAGATAAGTATTATAAAAATATCTTGATGTTTTTGTTGCTTTTTATCCCTTTTGATAAAATAGTAGATGTAGGTTATAGTGAATCAAATTATTCTGAGATACTTCAATTATAGATCAGAATATTAAAAATAATATAACAATAAAATTTGGTAGCACTATTATAGAAACACGGCCACCTGAGAATTTGAAGAATTTTTCTTCCAAAAAACGACTCCGTTCTTTCTCACAGCAATACATAACTTTCTCTCTACTGCGTAAATAGTAGTGAGAAAGTAAAAATAATATTGGTATATACCAGAGCAATGAACTCCGACACCGTGTAACCGATGTCCATGAAAGTTAGCACATCAATGTGTGTCTTCACGGAGATTTTTAGGCTGTTCATTTTGTTGTAACTCTACTAGAAAGCACTGCAGTACAATATGGTACTTTTTTAAAATGCAATTCCCAATCCATCTGACCTTCATTGTTGGTGGACGTGACCGTGTGACGGAAGGCGAGGCCAAGGAGGACAGAAGAAGCGGGCAGGGAGAGATGGAGAGAAAGGGGAAGAGAAAGATGGTGGGAAAGGGACAGAGAAAAGAAAGGGGAAGAGAAAAAGAGGGAGAAGGGAAAAATAGAGAGGAAAAAGAGAGAGGGAATAAGAGAGTGAAAAGGAGAGGTGGAAAAACAGGAAGAGAAAGAAAGAGGGAAAAGAGAATGGGAAAAAGAGAGAGGAAAAGTGAGTGAAAATAAAAAGGGAAAAGAGAGGTAGGTGGAAAGAGAGAGACAGAGGGAAAGGAGTGAGGAGGAAAAGAGGGTAAAGAGAGAGAATAAGAGAGGCACAAGGAAGAGAGAGGGAAAGAGGGGTAAAAGAGAACGATGTGGAAAGACAGAGCAGTGGGGAAAAGGAGAGAGAGAGGGGGAGAAAGATATAAGAGAGAGAGAGAAAATAAAAGAGAGAGAAAATGAGACAGGGGAGAATGATAAAGAGGGAAAGAGAGAAGGGAAACAATAAGGAAAAGAGAGAGGGAAAAATATGGAAAAAAGAAATAAAAATAAGATAAAGAGAGGGGAAATGTGATTGAAAAAAACAGAGAGCGAAAAAATAGTAAGAAAGGGAGAGGGATAACAGACAGAGAAAAGACGGAGAAAGAGAGAGGTAAAAGAGAGGGGAAAAGAGAGAGTGGAGAAAGAAAGAGGGAAAAAAAGAGTAGGGAAACAGAGAGGGCAGGACAACATCTGCCGGGTTTTGCTATGGCTCATCCGAGGTTAAGAATGAAGTATGTTCTTTTATGGCGACAGTGATGCCAAACGTGGCGCTTATCTGCTGCACAGCATAAATCGAAGGTGTCGACGAATCCCGCAATGGGGCGGAGCGCCACTTTAGCGCTGGAGTAGTTTGTCTTGAACCTTTCCAATTTTATGAAAGCGTATTTTCTTCCATTTCCTCAATTCTAAATATATTCCTAGGCGAATCCGATATACAAGAAACGCTTCTGTTAAGCTTATCACGTCCTTTGTGCTTCGAAATGTCATAAGACATCAGGAATAAATAATAATTTCAAAGGTGCACCACAATTCCAAAACAATATACACAATTCAAGCCAACTACAAGCAGTTGCATAAAGGCCAAGGCTCTTGTACCCTGTTTAACAGTAAATAAATAATAAGTTTTGATTACCGAACAAAATATTTAAAATTCCTGTAAGTCGGTCCCACGGGAACAAACTGATTTGATTCACGGGAACTGAGCTGCCGGGAGAGAAGACAATTCTCTCCCGTAGGCAATGATTACAACTCCCGTTCAAAAATATCACTACAGTTAAATAGTTATGAACATTAATAACCGTTTCCCGCAACTATGGAGCACTTTACCACTCTTGCGCTTTACGGTTGGTGGTTCATACATTCTGAATCAAGTTTGCAAAAAAACAAAGAAATTTAATTTTAAAAATGTAAATTAATAAATTTTCCACAACCTAAAAAGCAAAATGAAGAAAACTAAACGAAATTACATTTAACTTTGAAGAGATTAAAATTATAAATCTCAAAAAGAAAACACAACGGGAAACAATCGAAACGCGAACTTTCTGACCACAGTATGAAACGGCAACCGAAGCACGCGGCACTGCAGCTGTGGCTGATCCAACAGCCGAACGTATCCCTTCCTACAAAAATTAATAAATTCTAAAAATATTCATTACGATTTTGGTGAATTTAAAATGTATTCGAGGTATTAGTTTACTAATGTAATTGTTGTTATGAAAAAATATGTTAATGAGGATTTGAAAGCTTTGGAATTTTAAAAGCGGGAGGATGTTTATTTCGCGGAAAAGTCCATAAGTCTCTGTACTTCATTCTTGGCCTGGGACGCGCTGTATTACAGTATATGCTCCATCTAACAGTTCATTACACATTAACATATTTTTGTAAATATTGCACGTCCATGACGGAACTCGTAAATATAAAATATTTAATGGTGGGAGGCCACTTCCGTAGAGACTTACAGTCGCATGACGTCAGCTTTGTTGTAAGCGGTGGCACACTGGATATGAGAATTCAGCCGGTACGCCCAGTGTGAGAACAGGTGAAATTACACAACCAAATATACCCGTTTTCCAGTCAAAATGAAATCTGATATTGTTTATGTATTTTTCCTGAGTGTCTGAAAAACGTTAACGAAACCACAGACGCTTCTCAGTTGCGTGACGTGCCCCCTTCGCAATGCGGCCGGGCGCAGATAAAAGGCCTATTTTTAGGCGATATTTTTTCTTATTTAAGATGCTAACATTACTTATGTGTGCTATACACTTTTATAAAGGGGGGCAGGATAAAAGTTTTGCTGGCGGGCCCGCTTTCATTTCTTTACGCTAATGACGATTCTTAAATGGTAGGAGTTACAAGCAAATGGCTCAGATCGTGTTGAATTCTTGCACGCATAAGAAATTGGTATACAAAAATTGTTTTCATGGTATTCGAAGAGAGGTAAGTTCAATTACTGTATATGTTTTGTAGAGTGAACTTTGAAATGAGATTTGAATAACAAATAATTATCATAATTAGGAAACGAATCCTTAGTTTTGAATTTTAATAAACTAAGAAAAGAGTTCTAAGAAACAACAAATTTGAATGAGAGAAAGGAAACTTTTGTTTCGAAAGTGAAAATGCGCCCATGAGAGGTAAACGTCGTGTTTGATTTTAATTTAGAACATTAACGAATAACCGAACACAAGTTTCTTAAAATGGATTTTTACCTCTATCCACTCGGATTTTTATTTTGGTCTGATAGGTTTTCAGTATAATGTTATTTCTATAATATATAAACGCTCCATAAATTTATTATCTTCAGCAAGAAATGTAATCTGAGAGATACTGTTTTTAGGGAAGACATTCGGTTCTCGACGACATCGGCCGAATTGTAAGCAAGGAAAATAACTAATTTATATTTTTTTCAAACTATTGGTATTACAAACGTGCAAGCTTTCTCACCAAGGTCTAGGCCTGAAGGAAATATAGTAGCTATTTCTTTACGAATGGACGTAAGGGTAGCAACAAATCGGGACTGAGGAAACTTGCCCCGACTCGTCTTAATTGGGACCCCGATTATTTTCATTCCAATCACACAAAAATATTTATGTGTAATTCAAATTAACAGCTTTAAGATATTTCTGTTGCATGGAGATATGTACGGGCGTGTGTGTGAGGAATAAGGGGCCGCTGTGGATCTTGTGCCGCAGGCGCCTTGTTCAGAGGAGCCTCATGAAGTGGTGGGCGTGGCAGAGCAGGCCGAGGCGCTGCGGGCCGCGGGCGTCAGCCGTATGAGTTCGGCGCGGCCCTGCCCCCACCCCCACCCCCCACCCCCCACGCCTCCTCTCCGGCGCGGCGTCCCGGAGCACCCTCGCGCCCGGTTCCCCCTCCCCCCGGCGCGGTAAAAAACCTCGGAGGTATATAAAGCGCGGATGTCGCCCCGCAGTCACCACAGCCCGGCTGCGGATCTCTCTCCGAAGCGCCGCCCCGCACCGCCCGCCGAACAACCATGGTGAGTAGCGGGCCCGCGGCCAAGGACTCCCGGTGGCGGCGGGGGGGGGGGGGGGCTGCGATTCGCACCTCCGCCCCCGCCCGCGCGCCCCCGCCGTGTCTGCGCGCAGGGCCTGCCGCGCAGCCTTCCAAGTGCCTCCGTTCGGGAACGAGTGACCGTCAGCGGCGGCTGTGCACTTGCCCGTCTTGCAACGCTCGCGGACCGCCACATACGCTCGCTTTTCTTTAAACTTTCTAATAGTCAGGGGTCGCTGGAACTAGAGTCGCCGTAGTGATAGGTCACTAATAACGGTATGGTGAAATATGTCATCCAAATGAATGATTATGTTAACATTTTTAAACTTCAACATAACATTCTTTTATATTCTTGTAAACTAGCAAAAAATTTCTAAAAATTACTGGCGGTGGCCATACAGTGCGGCCATAAGCACGTGCTTAGTCGCCTCGTGCATTAATTCACAATCAGCGGAGGTTGGCGGTGTGCTTACAGTCATGTTAGTCTATTAGTTTTTAATTTAATGTTAGTAGTATACATACTTCAGAGAAAGTTATGATGCTAATGAAAATTGATATCCCTAGTAAAGGGAGTAGTGGGAATCCCTAGTAATAAAAATGTTTCTTTTTTCAAAACATAATTAGCCTTGTCTATCCGCCTGTCCGTCTGCCAGACCATCTGTGGACAATACTAGCGGCTAAACCATTCACAGAATCCCCCCCCCCATGAATATTTTTTTCTCATTGATTTGGTCCGACTCGACTCCCTGCGAATTTGAAATGAATCTTTTAAAATTTTATGTACACTTCGGTTGAACCTCTAGAATATTTTCAAAATTTTTTAAAAAACTATCCAAATTTTTTTTTACTAGAATAAATCGAGTTTACAAAATAGCGTAGATTACATTTTTATTAACAAACTCATTCATTAAAAAAGCTAAACCATTATATTGATTAAAACGATCAGTAATTATCATTTCTTATATTTTGCGTTAAGTATTTTAATTTCGAGAATTCATTAATGGATACTTTTTCACCTTTGTTGACAATGTTACAATTGAAACGAAAAATGTTGCATGTCATTAATATAAATATATTCGGCGTTTCAAAATGTAATATTAGCAATGAATACATCGAAAAGGTGAATTTTGTCCACTGATAGATGGCGATAGGGTCCACTGATAGATGGCTGCCAGGCAGGGGGTTCTGCAAAACCGACAGAAGAGACCCAAAGGAAATGGAAAATAACTTGTACGAGAAAGTCTGTGCCAGTTTGTAGTTGTTCCTTCCATTGGTTCTCAAATTTATTCAAAAGTTAATTTAAATGAATAGTGGATAATTTTCTTTGATAGTTTCTTAGTAATAGTTTGAGCAGCGATTCGCGCTCTTTCGCGCCCGACCCGGCAACGAGATGAGCGTGCAACTCGAGCTGCCGCCACCAGTCTCATTCGCCGGTGGTCGCGCCTCGGTTGTTTGCTCGAAGTTGTCTGCCAACTGCATCCAGGTCAGCGCGCATTTGGGGTTCTCAATCAATGCAGTCGTAACTACTAGCAGCTGGACATTTGAACAAAAACCACCACTTTCAACCGTTTGGCCGGTGTACATACGGTAGTTTATACAAAATGTTTTCCGTGTAGTTGGCTCCGTGACAGTTTCCGTGCAGTAGACCAATAACAAACTCAGTTGGTTATAAACTTCCACTATGACCTCGGTTAACAACTTCAACCGCGTCTCTAATTTGTTATTTATCGTCCTAATGAAATTAGTAACTGTAACGACCATTCCACTAGTGAAATTAAAACCAATAGTGATAAACTATAATATAAAAATGCCCAATCAGGGAAGTGTGTTTCAAAAACATGAAGCGCTTTTTCTAACTGATTGTTGTCAACGCTCCTCCCTATTGACCAATAATAAGCTGTGAATCGTCTATCTTAAGAGGCGGTATGTATCGATCGCTGGGTCGATGAGCAATAAATCGCGTATGTACTATAACGTAACGTCTTTGATTTGATTTCGCTTTCAGTTTCAATATAATGGGCGAATTTTGGAACTCTGTTGGACATAATTTCACTCGTGGAATAGTCCTATTATATACCACTCGTGCTTTGGAAATTCTCCGATAAATCTCAGATTTAGTAACAATTTCCAAAACTCTCATGGTATTTTCTATGATAATTCTTCAACTTAGAGAAAACACTGAACGTAACAAACGTATTCACGTTCATAATAAAAAACTTCGTAGATGTATTAAAAATTAGTATTTCGTATTAAAAGCAATGCACTTATGATGGTATTCATAAAGGAGGAAACTACATATCTAATTTACAAACAATTCAACTCATCACGATCAAAAATTAAAGTAAAAATAAAATCTTTCACAAGCCAAATATTCTGAGATGCTACATTTTTGCTTACGTGCACGTTTGTCTTCATATAAGGTATAGTGCAATAATTATTATACTTAATACATCCGATATGAAACTATTTAATTTGTGTATCTTTTTGGCTGTAAAAAGTGAAAAAAAAATTATAAACAAGAATGAAGTGCTCTTTTGAAAGAGCATGGTAAATGAGATTTGTTAACCGCCAAAATAATATAAATTCCTAGATAAGAGAATAATCCAGTATTTTTACGTTTCGGTCAAAACAAGAAATTTATAACGTCGTTTTTCAAATCCATTTGTTATTAATGTCAAACCATATATTTTATAGTTTCCATGCCTTCTCAAGTGCCATTCTCTCTGAGAAATAATTATATGAGTTGTCATTGCCAACAACATTGTTTATTACAATAGCAGCTTTCGATGGCTTAGCCATCATCAGTTTTCTGCTGTATGGAAGCCACAAAAACGACTACCAGTACTATAATTATTTAATTGTAAATGCCAACGAAACCTCACCACAATACCAATTCTCTCTGAGGCTGATCTAACATTCACTCCTGGCGGAGAGCTACCTTCTTCGACAAGGAGAGATGTGAGGGACCGTTTGTTGCGCCCTCGGCACCGTCGTGTGGGAGAAAGTACTTAATTGCCAATGTTACCAAACAATCGGTTGGGCAACGGGTCGCTCTCCCGCCGCTCCCACTTCATGCAGAGGGCCTTCTTGCTCGCGGCGGCGTTGATTAATGAGCGTTGGCCCACGAAACAGAACGCAACCTCGCGGTAAAGACACATTGATGAGAATCGGCAGAATATTGTCAATACGATAACTTTTTCATTAGAAACATAATATGATAAGGATTGGATAGGTTAAAAACAAGTGACATTGAGGGTTATTGTGTGGGACAATTGCAATAATAATAATAACCACTAC
The DNA here is from genome assembly GCA_038098605.1 of Gryllus longicercus. Lineage (NCBI taxonomy): Eukaryota > Metazoa > Arthropoda > Insecta > Orthoptera > Gryllidae > Gryllus > Gryllus longicercus. The sequence goes on along the minus strand of JAZDUA010000121.1, from coordinate 2,462,808 downwards.
GTTCACTATTTTTTGAAAGAAGTAAAGAAATATCACCTAAAAGATAGTAGTGTTTGAAAATGTACAGTAGCGCAATTTTTTATTCTATGATTTTGGAAATCAATTTTCGAATTCGTGTTCTTAAAAAGGAATTCTCGTTGATGCAAGGAACAGGTTTTGAGCGAATGTGACCTTTACGTATCTTATTCTTATTCCCCCGCAGGTCCACTTGACATTATATACTTCTTTTTTAGAATGTCGAAAGAATGACAGAAGACTCGCAGAGAGCGCAGGTTGCGGGTTGCAGATGAGTTGCGACGGCGGCCGAAGCCGCTTCGCTCGCGAGCCTGGGCCCCCGCCTCTTCCCAAGCCTTTCGGGCTGCTCTTCCTTTTGGGCCTTTAGATCAACCGAGAAAGATTAAAGAGAGAAAATTAGTTCGGGAAATGTATTCTATCAAGCATAATTACCGTGTGGGTTGAAGACAAAGTCACTGAAAAAAAAAACAACTTTTAATAGGAAAATGAAATTCAAGATCGTAAATATAATTAACGTGAATTACGTTATTCTCACAAGTGAAAGTAACACACGATAATAATTTGCTGATATCTGGTTTCTTCAAAGAAAACTGAAGATTATCGTAAGATAATCGAATGTATCAGAGAACACAGTCTTAATTGCCACATCACACTTTTCGCATACATAATGTTGCCATTCCCAAGTTGCAAAATATTTCACAGATATCGCGATTAGAGCTCTGCTTTCTGTGAAAGGAGGCAACCGCCCGGGGTCATGTCAGGGGAGCGCGTGGGAAAGGCTCAATTCAGCCGAAACATCGGACATTCACTAACTGTCAGCAAAATAGTCCGACATTATCCGAACAATACTCGGACATTGCACCCTACATCGTCTGAATATTTCCGTATGGTTAGGGATCACTCTTTGAAAACAAATCGAGAAGCACATTCAGGACCATTTACTCGTATTGCAGACGGGCTTGATATAGCATTTGGCTCTGACTCTACAGCTAATTTCGGGTGAATAGAAGCGACAGAACCAAACGAAACAGATGTTCGATAGCCGTCATTTTCGGACGCCGTCGGAAGACAGTTCACCCTGACAATTTCCGTTTATTAGCACGTGCGTGAACGCAGTAATGGGAAGATGCGGGAGGCCGGCCTGCCGAAGTTTCAGACAAAATCGGCTCCCCTGTGACCGCGCCCTGAGGCCGGGAAGGCGCTAGTGAACCTCGGAAGCCACCCGGCGAGCGACGACCAACAGTTGGGCGCGCTCGGCGGTCGCGTGGCGGCCAATGCCGCGCGATGTCGCTCGCGTTCAATAGATTCTGGAAAGCCAGCTGGTCTTTCCGACTGGAACTCGCTCACATTCACCGAGTACTCTTGTAATGAAATTAGCAGTGAGAAAACAGCGTTGAAACCATGCAGCCATATGTAAAAGATCAGAAGAATTACACAAAGGCACATATTTAAGAAAGAAAAAAAAAGTTTTATGACGTTCCTCGTAATTACTATGATTAAAAATTATTTTTGAATGGGCTGCGTCTTCCACGGTGACGGGAACTACATGCATCTTATCTCATTCAATACTACTGAGACGACAATCGCCTAGAAGGTTAGTGGTAGTTAATCTTTCATACTTCACTAATTAAACTGAACTGGCAAAAAAGTCAGATGTTGAAAGTGAAGCCGAAATAATGGTGATGACAGAAAGGTGATGTATTATTCATGTGTTTAGTAATGCGATTGTAAGATAGACACAATACAGAGATGCGATATTAAGAGAATCATTTGCAAATAGTGTCCAGACACCAGATTCTGGAGTGTAACAGGGCCAACATTTTATTTTGCGCGTGGCTGTCAGACACGCCCCGATCCCAGGAGGCAGACTTTTACGTCATGGGGATACAAATGTTTATCCCACGGTATGGAAAATGTTTCAGTTCTGATGGTGATAATGTCAGGAACACAGTGCAACATGTGCTGTATCGGATGCAATAAAGTTTCACATGAAACTGTGTGTTCTTTTTGTTAACGACCTAGAGAAACGTACTTTTTGGCTTTTTTACCAATTGGTTTACAAGCTAAGACAATAGATACGTACTTTCCATCAATAAATACTTTAAAAATACGGTACTTTCGTGTTACATGTTTTCATTTGAAGAACAATAATTCTAAAATTTTTCATAATGACTCATTTACATTTATACTTCTGAACTCATGCATTTTTATAATGACTCATTCACTTTCATATATGTGAACTAAGACTTTAAAAAAAAGTCTCCTGCACTGTTTAGGTGCGCATAAATAAGTTCAACTCATCCTCTAAAGCTACAATTTCATCCACTTTGGAACCTGGTTCAGTTCAACGCAATATTCCATAAATTACGAGGCAATAAAGAACAATGTACATGCTTTAAGAGGCCTGTACATTAATTAGACCGGTTTTTGAAGTGAATGGGATAATTTATTAGTAATTAACAACCTTTCGAGTTCATTGTTACAAAAATATTTCATAATTTTTGCATCAAACTTCTCGTTCGAATCTTACGGGGCGAATGTTGCCAAGATGCATTCACGGCTTAACGACTACAACTAAGTCCCAGCCATCAACTCTGAATAATTTGCTACTCTCAGACGAGACTTGGATACCTCCCTTTTCAGGATCTAGAAGATCATTTCTATGCAAGAGTGGTGTTATTTACATCGTTATTACGGATAATATCAAAGGCATTGCCCTTGCATAATAAAGCTTTAAGCTAAAATAGCTTTAAAAGGCAGACATCAGACTAAGCCTGGTGAATTCTTTGGAGATTTTACAAAATAATTAATAGTAGATTAATCTGAAATAAATTACATGCTGATTTGGATGGATCGTAATTAACTAAAATAAATTAATGCGGGAATGTTGATAATTATAAAAAAAATGTTGTTGCTATACCGTAACCCGTATGAATAACCCGTATAAAAAACCGTAACCTAGCGTAGCGTCCGGCTAATTTGGACACCTTATTTATTTAGCTATATATTTGTTTATTTATTTGTGAGTCCACCTTCTTGAAATGAAATTGAGTCAAATTTGGTTTTGGAAAGAGAACTCAATGTAAGAAAATATCTAATATCTCATATCTTTCAATCTCAAAATATCTAATTTCAACAAAGGCTTGTAACAAATAACAGTTTTTTAATGTTAGACAGATGTCTATGCCACAGATTTAATGTACCATGTCCTTAATCACAATGTCAGTTCTGAAATGTTATGCAAACTAATGAAATCAATCATATTGAAATATTGAAAAAACCGTTACAGAGTATGTTAGTAGAAATCACTGTGACTAGTTACACCTCTTGAAGAATTTATGTAATGTGCGGCATCACAGCTAAAAACTTCAACCTGTGTGCCGAACCTCGACTGAACATCACGACGAGCTACTCCTTACATGTTCAAGGACAGCAAACACAGATCGATGCTTGTGTATGTGTATTTACATATCTGTAAGAGGTACCTGTAACATTTTTCTGTTACAATCAGTATAAAATGTAAGTGAGGAAACGAGCATTGGCCTCTAACTGTAGCGCATATCTCGTAGGAAAAGTCACACGCCTAATTGCGTAAATATTACGCCGTCTTTCGAAAACCTTAGGAGCTGGTTAGAAGAGAAGCCGAAAGAGAAATGTTTGGCAGGTGAGGCAACGCGGCTGGCGCCAACTGGTGGCCAAACATCATCAGCTATCGAGAGCTCTGTCCACACGGCCCGGGAACACCCACCGCCGCCTCACACACCTCACTGAAGCAATTTCTTTCTTTCCGATGAGATCATGAGCAGCTACGAAAGCCATCATGTCTCCAGATTCCAACATTTTTAATGCCAACTGTACCTACCTTAAAAGTAATTTTTTGCGTTCATTCTTTGTTTCCAAATCCATCCTTCCCTTCTTTTCTCTTTTTTCCAAATACCTTCTACGTCCATTTATTCTCTGCGTTTACTGATTGTTATTTTCCTAATGGTGATATCTTTCGTCGTCTCCTCATACTTTGCCTTTGCTTACGTATCGCTCACCCACCTGTTATCAAGAGTTTCAGACCTCAATTAGCAATGCATTTTAATGCTTTGTAGACTGTATACATTACTGGCAATGTTAAAAAAATAGGGTATTCTACACAAAGCCTGGATGATGCAAATTATTATTTGGCTGAGTAAGAAGTATTGATCGAGTTTCGTACATTGTGGAGTAGATGTGCGCACAACCCTCGTATTGTAGACACTCCCAAACTGAAGACAGACGAAGCTATTTATACACTTTATTCTTCTTCAGAAGTAAATTTAAGCGCAAATAATTATATGACTATTTTTTTAAATTCAGCAATAGAAAATAAATTTGATATGTCGCACAGATAAAACAATATCGAATATTACCAAATAGAGTTTGAAAAATACTGACTGAAGTAGTGCTGAATGGAAAATGACGACTATATACATAGGTATGTACAGTTTTACAGTAAATTGTACAGTTTTGATGACGAAGAGAAGTGATTTACGTTTACCTGTAGTTATTTCAAAAACTCATTTCAAGTATATTTTTAATTAAGCGATGTACTTATTGAAAAAATGCAGGAATGACAACTCCAGCCAGATTTGAGCATTTAATGATGGACCTTGTTATAATTATCAAAAATTTGTTTTGGCTTCCAAAGCGATGTCCATATAATGTTATTGACCCTCTTCTGTCGAGTTTTTTCTATCTTCACTTATGCACCATCTATACCGCACCACGCTTTGCTTTGTGCTCACTATTAATTGGCCTAGCGAAGATTCACTCCGTATAACGACAAATGTGGTTTAAGGAATCACAATGCACACCAGGACTGTCAAGGTTGCGGCCAAGGTAACTGTACTCCGATTTAAATGTAGTGGCTCAAGGTCACGAGCCGAGACATTAACATCTAATCTGGAGCTTCGTTACGACTTAAATTTTTGATATTGGACCTCCCCCTCTCCGTCCGACTCGTGACCTTGAAGCAGCACTACGTTTAAATCGGAGTTCGGCTTTCTAGAGTTGGCGGACACCACGGGCCGAAGCATCTGGCTACTAAGTACGACGCAAAGCACTGGCGAGAGACTCTGAAGGTCATTTGCGCAACCGTAAAAATGCTCTTCAGGCGCACGAGATTTGGGCAGAAATGCCAGTACCCTGACTCCCCAAGAGTCTTTCCAAAACATCGTGGATCGCATTCCTTTCATCTTCACAAAACTTTCCATGCACTTCGTAATCGTTTCCGGTTCTGTGTATGTTGTCATTCGAATGAATGTTTGCCATTCTCCACAGATTCTCGGCCTCTCTTGAAACGCTTCAACTTAGGGCTGATCAGGTTTTCGCTACGTAGAGCCGAGGCCGATAGCTCCCAGCTCTCAGCGGGAGCGCTATGAAAAATGCAGGTGTCAAACGCCGGGGTGTGAGACATTCAAAGTGCCGTTATCGCCCCACACTGACGCGATTTCTTCCGTATACACCCGCGTTCCATCTACAAGCTCAAACACCAAAACAGTCACTACGATTGTCTGAAGGTAGTTATTGTCACCTAAACTAACATTAGATAACAATAATTGAACTAATAATTCGGTCACGGAAATACTTTCTGCCAATACCCGTGAGAAAGTTTGCGATAGAAACAATTACTAAATGTTGCATTGTCAGAAATAATGTAAATATTTTTTATCTAATTGGAAGAATTAACTTATAATGCAAAAAATGACAATACGTACGTAGTATTACTCTAAAAAATTCTTAAATGTATTCATTTTTTGTACATTTTCAATTATTTTTTTTTTTTGGAAAAAATGTCCGAGGATCTACCAGGCCGTTGGTTTTTTCTGATCGCCACTGTCAACGTCTATGCGTTTGAACTGCAGTTTTCAACGTTTCCGAGATAAAGAGAAATTGGAAAATTTAAATCCGCTGAAAAGACGAGCCAGAATGTAATCATTTACTTCTCATTCTAGAAACATTAATCTCATTCATTCTTTTTAACAAAAAGTGTTCTCAGTGCATATACCTATGCGTTGCTTTTTAATGCAACACTGGAGTTTTTGCTTGTATAAGCAGTATCATCCCTTATTGTAACTCAGTTGAGAAGTCATGGAGGCTTCTGTCTTAAAATATAAGATGTTAATTGCATACCATAACTTCTGATTAGCTTTCGCTACAAACGTGTAGTGAGGTAGCTTTGGCTACAGCCCAAATGTTGCATTTCATGTGTGTATTGGAAGGGCAGCAGTGGTGTGCTGAGTGCGGTGCTTGTGTGCGCAGACGAGAGCCGTGGCGCTGCTCCTGGCCGCCGCCGCCCTGATGGCGCCGGCCGCCGCCGCCCCCCGGCCGCAGGGCGCGCAGCCCACGCCCATCCCCATCCTGCGCTCCGTCGCCGACACCAACCACGACGGCAACTACGTCTACAGGTCAGCCCCTCCGCCGCGTTGAGCACGCTCTTCAGGGCGGGCCACCGCCATGGTCTAGCATTGTCACCAACAGAACTCAGCAAACGTTGTCCTGCTCTTTCTCTTTTCTCCTCTCTCTCTCTCTCTCTCTCTCTCTCTCTCTCTCTATTCTCCTCTCTTTTAACTTCTCGCTACCGCTTATGCAGCAGAGAGCAAGGTATGTAATGCTGCGGGAGAAAATCGCGAATTTTCGGCAGAAAAACTCTTATTGCCGAAGTAACAAAAAAGTGGATAAATCCTGTTGTTCAATTTAGACAAAATCCTCTAACACGTGGTGTAACCAGAATCCATATTTTGTGGATCCTTGATACTGAAAAATCGATTTATAGTAAAAGGTATTGTCGTAGACTAGTTAACCTCGTACCTTAAGATTCGATCTCAAAAGAACTAGCGGTGGGTCGTAGGGTGGATTGTGTCTAGGACGGACAGGCGCAATAGGGTACTAGGAAATCTGGGGGAAGAGAAGTATTGCTTTTCACACCCCCAGCCAGGCAGAACCGAACTACCAACCGTTCTAAGAGAAACATGTTCGGCTCTACTCTGGAAAGAATCAACAACTTTCTCCGCTTTGAAACAGCTGAACAGAATGTCAATTACTTCTGACGGATTTTGATTTTATAATGTAGTAAAGCTTGCTCAAAGCGGAATCTCACAGGGGAAAGTATTTTTCTCTCTTTGGACAAGATTCCGTATTATACGATGTAGCATTTACGTTCGCCAGGACCGCGTGTGATGTTCATACTGGACAAATTTCCTCAAACTGGTGCTGTTATCCTTGTGACAGTAACGGTCAAATGTTTATTAATAAATTTCGACCCAAAGTAACCCGATGCTCCAGGCCATTGCGGTTGCAGTCGGCTGAGCTGCCTCGAGGAGCGCCCGGGAGGCAGCGTGCGCGTTCAATTACCCTTAACGAGAATCGAATGGCCTCCCCCCCCCCCCCCCAGTGGCGCAAGGGCGCGGCGGGCGCGGCCAAGGCGAAGGCGAAGGCCTCTGCGCATGCGCGCCACGGGCAGCGTTGCCTCACACCGGTTACTCTACGACTATTGCTACTCCCTGGGCATCGACTGATGCCGCTGCACAGCCTCTGACCGGGATATCCTACGTTCGAGTTCCAACGGCGACAGGGAAATTTTAGCGGCCGGTTGCTCTGATCGGTGATTTTGCATGTTTTTTTCCATCAAAACCAGGCGAAAGCCGATGCAGTACGCTAACAAACGGGTTGCGGACCGCGATCTTTGCTTCCCCTTTCTTGTCCTATCCTCCCTCCTTCCTTTCACACACTTGCACTTACAAGCACTATACTCCCTCACATGCCGGGGGCATTAAGAGCTTGTCCCGGCAGGGCGACGCTCCGCTGGCGGGGGAGACCTGAAACCGCGCTAGCCAAGAGGTGAGTCATTGGATTCTGAGGTTTAAAACATCAAGCAAAAATTGTAGCGTAAAATAGCTTAGCAGCTTCCTAAAGAAGAGGAACAAAAGAAAACTTTTTTATAGCAATTACAAAAAACTTTGGAAATTTCGGGGCTTAATGTAAAGAACCTTAAAAAGCTAGAACATCAGTTTCCAATTTTCAAGGCCTTGACTGCGGCCAGATATATTGGAGAATACCCATTGTGTTGAAAATCCTGTGTCAATGAAACATTGGAGGTTTTAAGGAGATCTCGTCTTTTTAGGGACACGTAAACTCAAGTTTCGTCGGGTGCAATAATTCTTTACGAAGTCAAAATTGGAAACAATGAACATGTTACGTGCGGATATTTTTCCACTCAGCTAGAACTCATATTTAATAAACGTTTAATTTAGTTTGCAGTTCAGTTTAGTTCGGAAAGTACTTTAAACATTATATCAAACCAGACCAGAAACCAGAGGCCAAAGATCATAGAATATCTTTCATGAGATACTCGCTTTCCCTGAAGTCTAAAATGGAATATTGCTAGAAATAATACAAAGGATTGAGACCCTTATTTTCTCGGTATATTCGGGGTAGATTTTCACCAATGGACTTGCTGCAAGCGATGTTTGTCTAGTGCTCTAGAGGAGGCGAGTGTTCAGTGGCAGGCCGCCGCCGCCGCCGCCGCGCTGCTAACTATTCATGAGCGTCCGTATGCAGCGCACGCAGCGATGGGCGCGCCCAGCGCCGCCCGCCGCGACGGCCGCTTACATAAACTACTCGATTATTCGGGGGCCACGGAACGCAATTACGCCCTTCTAACAAGACTCGAGGAACTGGGACACAGCGGGTCGTCGCCGAATATATTCAAATACATAGTCCTTGTAGCGTTATTTTCAGAGGTATTTCAGATCATAACGTATTGCCTCTGCCTGTCTGTCTCTGATGGTGTGTCTCTGTGGGTCTGTCTGTTCTTTTCTCTTTCTCCTTGCATATCTGTCGCTGTCTGTGTCTCTCTCTGTCTAAGTCTCTGTGTATGCTGGCTCTCTCTCACACGGCAACGCCCAGCAACAATGACGCCCAGGTGGAGCGCAGTTTGAATGGAAAATGAATTAAAATTAAGCACAATCTGGTGCTGCAGCGCCATTTAGTAGAGTTACAACAAAATTAACATCACAAAAACCTTCTGAGCGAAAAAAAGCACGTAGATGTGCCCTCTTTCATGGAGATAGGGCACACAGACCTACAGCACCACGACTGACTTCTGGCGGAATATATTAGGAATCCTGAAGAAGGGCCTGTAAATATTTCGCATCTACTCATACACTCGTATTTATTTGTTTTTGACATTATGCCTGATGATGGAAATAAGTAATTTCCAAAACGTTGCTGTTATTATGTATCACATGTAACATTAATATAAAGCAGTTATATAATGCTCAGTCTTTAAATTAAGGGCCAGATACAGTCTGACTAATTTGAATATACAAGTATTAGGACCCGTCACTAAGCGACAAGCGAAAAATAATGATCGTGGTGCATCTACCAGAATATTCCTTTAAATTATTTATTTTCCGCATTTGTGTTATATTAATCTTCAACAAACTTTGCAAGGATACTGCATTTCTCCTGAAGAAGAGCCTGTAAATATTTAGTACCTACTCATACACTCCTTTTTGTGGAATTGATGACGATTACATGTTGAATTCTCTTCTATTAGTACAGATACACCAACACAGTAATGTGTATTTTTGAGAACATGGCTATTCTTGTGGAGAATCTTGCCAACTCTGGCACCCTCTCTAATTTCGCCTATGTTTCTCGCCCGTTTCCAAAATAAGGTAGTATGATTGAGGACTTGAAATAAAAAAGGAGATACGTGAATACCAGAATACTGATGAATGAATCAAGCCCTACAACATAAATAAGAACCAAATATAGTCGAGTTGATGAAATGAGTTGACATAAACTCATTTTTTAGGGAAAGTATGAAAATGGCACTTCCATTCTCTTTTACTTCAAGTCTTCCATTAATGAAGAAGTGCTCTGGTTCCCCCGTGCCATGGACTTGAGCGTGTGGAGCGTGAGTGGAGAGTGAGTGGCGTGTGCTGTTGCAGCTACGAGACGGGCAACTCCATCGCGGCGCAGGAGGAGAGCAAGGTGCTGGACGCCGGCACCGCCAACGAGCGGAGGCGCGTCGAGGGCAGGTACAGCTACGTGGACAACGAGGGCAACCCCTTCGAGGTGAGCTTACGAAAACACCTTCAAAGCGCCATTATTAAAAGTCAATAGCACGCATTATTAACGTTATGGATTCTTAGATTTAACGGAAAATGGGAGTTAATATCGTTTCTGGGACAATAAGTGTCAACTATCTTCTCCAATACACTGGCAATGCTCAGGAATCAAGAGAGGAACCGACACCTCGCAGTGACGTACTAGCTTCAGTAAAGTAAAGCTATCACTCTCCTCCAGATATTAAATATTAAAAATATATATTGCTAAATACTTTATACATTATTCTATAAAAATTGAAGTATATTTGCACATGACATTTATTGATAATATGCAGTAAGCGCTCGTTAATACGAATCCCAAAGGACTGAAATAATTGGTGTTCTTGTTATAAAAATGTGTGTTTTCCGATTTTTATACGAAATTAGGTACTAGATAAATTCATGCCCAGTTTGGGAATAAATTCGCTCGTTAAAAGCTAATTATTCCCATTAAGAGCAAAGAGAACAAAGAAATTATCCATTAAAATGAAACGCATCAGCCATATTTCACATTCCCAATTGATAGTAGTAATCATATTCATCAGGTAACAGTATCAACAGCTCACTACAAAAAATTCACATATAATACATGTACATTATTTTACAACACCTTGCCAGATGTCATTAAAGGATTAAATTCGATACAAAAGTGTAAGTCCCACGTAAAATCTTTTCTGCTGCACAACTGTTTCTATACAATTAGGGACTATACCGAGCATCCAAAAGAAAAGTAATATGAATTTTAACAATGGCATTTAATGTTTTATATATCATTTGGATTACATAATTGTAAAGAACCTGTAACAAGTATTGTACTTTAGCTTCTGGGTCAATGACCCCCATCTCGATCAAATCCGGTCCCCTTCTTTTGCTTCTGGACGTAAATGTAACTTCAAATTGACTTCTCCCCGAAGCACATCATTTTAACTGTCTTTGACGCAAATAAGAGAATGAACGAGAGTGGCCGCTGCGCAGGTGGTGTACGTGGTGGAGCCCGAGACGGGGTTCGTGGCGCAGGGCGCGCACCTGCCGCGCGAGCCCGAGTTCCCCGAGTGGCTGCGCCAGGCGCTGGCGCGCAACGCCGCCGAGGAGGCCAAGCTGTCGCCGCAGCAGCTCGCCGAGGTGGAGACGGGCCGCTACGTCATCCGCTAGCCCTCGCGCCCAAGCCCCAACCTCTCCTCAACCCACACAAATCTCGTCAAGCGGTCCGGCGTACAACCAAATGGTAGAAATGTTTGGCTAAACCTTTTAAAAACTGTAGAAATGGTTGTGAAATCGATATTGTTGTCTTAATACAAATGTGTCATAAATAAACTAAGTGTATATTCGTATGTTATGTTTAAATGTCTGGTTATGTTGATACAAATCTAAAAAATAAAACATTCTCCAACAAATTGTTACTTCATGCTATGATCATTTCTCCCAATTTACATTGACTATTTCACTCGTGAAATTAAAACCAATAGTGTTCAACTATACATAGAAAATGCGGCGCTGTATCTAAAAGTAATTATATATTTTTGTATCCGATTTTTATACCGCCCCTCCCTACTGGCCAATAAGAAGCTGCCACTCATCTATCTTAGGAGGCGGTATATACAGATCGTTTTGTTGATGTACAAAAACCTTCTGATGCACTATAACACACAACAATCTTTGATTTTAACATACTTTCAATATTTGGCGCATTTTACAACTGTGTTGAACGGAATTTCATTTGTGGAATAGTCCTATTAAATACCACTCGTGCTTTGAAAATACTCAAAGAAATACCCTCGCTTCGCGAGTCGGGGCTTTATCGACAATTTCCAAAACACTGGTGGCATTACCTATGATAACATAAACTTCTTTCCTTTGTTTTTCACGCAGTGTCTTGCTAATTATTACAACAGTATCTTTCTAATTACTTAATATACATGTTGAATATCAATGTTAGATTTACTATAAATACAATTAAGTGTGGGAACTTGGTAGCAAAATACCTTAAACGTACATGCATTAAGCCTACGTTTAGTAATAATACGCTACGTGTTACATAAAGTTCATACTAAAACGGTTTGTTAAATCCTAATACGTATATATTTTCGCCCCGTGCTACTAAGATGATTTCTGAAATCTCTGCTTTTAATAACGTTTACTTAATTTCACACTACGATGCTTATACTCCTGAAATGGTTCCTTATATTTCTTTATATATGTAAAAGGAAATATTAACATTCACTTCTTTGCATTTATAAATACTAATAAATAGTACGCTAAGCAGGATTTCGGACCGTTTTGGAAAATTTATTTACGTCGTGAAAGCAGAAGCCCCTCCTATACACAAAACGGGAGATTTACCATCAATTGTATGATAACACGTAATGGCCCTTCTCTCTCCCAAATGAAGAAAAAACACGAAATGCTTTGATAATTGTTGTCACTGCCAAATAACGGTGCGGCATGTATTTACTTAATTAACATTTCTCGGCGTCTTTGCCACGTCTCCTAGCTAGCAAAACACACACATAATATGGCAAATTATAAACAAATACCTTTAAAACCAAAACAAAATATTCAGAACACATTTGGATTCAATATCAATTCTCAAATGCGTTCATACAATGCGCATTCGTTATCTAAGGGCCATGGTATATTACTTTTTACCCTACTCTTTCTTATTAAATAAAATATATTTCTTGGCCTTCTTATGTGCTGTATGTATTGGGCTTCTTATGTGCTTCTTACGTGCTGACTCCGAAAATAAAAGTCTAAATAAACTCTGTGGTTTCAGCATTAATATTGTGGAATTCCATAATTGCAATACAAAGGAAGGAAAAAAATGAACTTCCACAAACAAATTTATTAACTAGCTATTAGTCAGTTACAGCATTAGACAGACGTTTCGACGTGAGAGTGTAGCTATGTTTTGAGATATTTTACCTCATCTTCAGTGTCTCCATGGAACATTAAGGAAAACTTGAAAACTATGAAATGTAAAACATAAAAATTTTAAAATTAATAAAGAACACAAACACTATTAAAACTTACAAAATATTATTATTTACCCAGGTAACATGTACATTATGAATCGTGGGGTGCTTCTTACGTGCCATTTTATGCAGTGTTCTCCGGGGGAATTGGGGAGGGGGAGGGCGACCTACTAGGATACTTAATAGAGGCTGTATTTCAAATTAATTTGGTCGTTGATGCAGTCGATTGTAGGATTCCTAACTAGTTTTAAAATTTCAAAATTTTCTAAAATGTTTAGTTTTGGACCTTTGTTTTCCAAATATAATATCTTAAAATTTGTAGCGTGATTGTTTTCAAGGAGATGAGAGGCAAAAGTGCAGTGCTATTCTTGTAATCTCCATGGTCCTAGAACACACTCGTGCGGGGATAATCCCCGAAGATTTAGTGATTGTCGATTGAGCAGCTGATTTACTTAAGTCTGGTAAGGCCTGGATTATATGGTTGGACTGATCTGGTGACCATTAATTTATATCAGGAATTTTATTGTTATTATTATTGATAATTGATTGAAATAAAGATCAGTTATCATTGGTACAAATCCACTTCTGGTGAGGGTGAGTAATAGAGAATGGGTGAAAATCAGAGAGGTGAATGGGTAATGATACTGTCATAAAGATCAATACAAGAAAACCAAGAAATACGAATTGCAATGTTATTGGATACAATTTTCAAATAATTAACATTGCCTTATGCACATCTAGTAGAAAAATAGGTATCATTGCTCGAATTATGAAGAATATCATCCTTGTGAAGGCATTCCTCAATGATTCTACGAGCAGAACTAGAAGATTCCCGCAATACTCTGTGGCTATTAATGTCTCCCGGAATTGTAAATGGTTTTGGGAGTTGCTTAACAATATCAATTCCATTGATTTTTGATTTGATTTTCATTAATTGTCTTGGGTATTCGGTAAAATTACGTTAAAAATTGTAACAGTGAAATCAATTTTAATTGTAATTGCTGTTGCTTGCAGTTGCGTTTGAAGAGGAACATTATGTAAGAAAAAATCTGGTTTAGTATAAATGACAACGCCACGACCGGCAATGTTGGAATTATATCTATTACAAAAAGTAGATCTATATTAACAATTCACAATATTATTCAATGAGCCACAAATTTGAAATTGTGCAGATTATGTTTGGTTTGAATATGTTAATCTGAATCTTAATGAAGGGTTTTGTTTCAAGAAAACATTCCAATTCCGTTGCATAAAGTCTATTGTAAATTGCTAAATTTGTTCATTTTATTCCATTATATTTCTTGTTCTACAGAAGATATTTCCATGAAATACATTTTGTTGCAACAGTTGGTAGCTCTTCTAGAGTTAAGCGCCAGCCGTATGATGCGATTCTTTCTTGTTCATTTTGTGTTTACATTTTAGTATCAATGTGATCTTGACTGATCAGAGATTTCCCGTATTCACTGCCAGACTTTAAAGGGAAATTCCCGTAAGTTACATTTTATCAAATAAATCTATTATAGAAAAAAAACAACTATGTAAGATAGAAAGCTGATATTTACCGATTAGATTTAGAACCCTATTTACAATCAAGTAGATAACAATAAACGACACACATTTAGAACAAACTAAAATATAATAACTTAAACGTATAAAAATATCCATGTTTAAGTACATATTTTCAAAATTATTACACAACAAATTATAATTATATATAATTTCTTAATAGTCTAATACTTAGATAATTATGTTGCCTAAAGGCCTGTCAAATAGGATTTATCTACTTGTTATAGTTTCGGAGAACATAAATTGGATTAAGTGCAAAATTAAAAACAATATGTCATAATAAACTTCAATATTAATAACCAAAAACACAGTAAAAATATTAAAGTGAAACTGGTATTAAATCATTCAGAAGAAACACATTTAGACTGTGACACAATTTTAATTTACACCGGTATAAATGTTTTGTAGAAATTAAGATTTTGAAATGCTTAATTTTGACTTTTCTAATGCATTTACATACATGTGCTCTTAATTAGCTGACTTAACGGAGGGTTGCACCGACATATTGGTCGACCTCAATGGCCGAAAGTTAGATAGTTGCTCGATTTAAAACTATTTGGCGGAAATTTGATGTAGTATTTTTTCCTCATTCACCAAAATGTGTGATCTGTCACATAATCCCCTATCCTTGTTTTCACGACTTTCATGTAGTATATTACTTGTATGCACCGGTGTTTGCATATCTGTGCGCATTGGAAATTAATAGTTTAGGTAGATGACAAGCCTTTTCTACCGTCGGTTTCTTTTAAATATGAAGAAAAGGGCTGGTAAGTGCTTCCTCTGCGGAAGACTCCCTGTGATTGTGAAACACTTCCGAGGCCGCAATATTGGGACCCCCTTCCGCCCCTTTCGCTTTCCGGCGCCTCGGCGCGGGGGAAAGCAGGCCGCCTCGCAAGCGACCATCGGCCACAAGGCATTTGATAATAGGGGGCATTGCAATGGGACACAGTGGCGTGTGTACAGCGAAGCAAATTAGTTGCCGCCAAACACGTATTCACGTCTGTGAATAATAAAATAAAAATAGCAGCAACTTTCATCCAGTCCTGCGTTTCGCTGGACGATGTGGGGGTGGAGCAGCCAGAGGAATAAAATGTGTCGAGGAGGGAGCAATAGCGTCTGTCTCCCACGGGGCCTTGCCATGGACTGCACGAGGGCAGCGGTGAGTACAGCACTGAGGGCGACCTCAGAAGGGCTTCACTCTTGCACTGCGCCGGCGGCTAGGTGGATCGGAGTTACGTAGAAAGAAATTGTTTCCAATGCTTTTTATTACGATTGATTGATGACCCCTGGCACTTCATCAGGCGCGATGTCGTAGTGAATGTTTGTCCCGGGAGGTGTTGCAGGGGATTTCACCCTTCAGATAACTCCTCCCAGCGGGAAACGCTCCACCCGGACGAGCTCTAACCTCCTGCTTGGTGGCGGAAGTATGTGGAAGGGTAGGGGTTTTCAAACGTTCTTCCTTCACTGCTCCATTGACCTACACGAAACTTCCGGCGACTTCCCTGGTAACGAGTTTCAAACATACGGGTTAATATAGGGTTACTAAACATTGAACACAAATGAGCAAGCGATATACGTTACAAATAATAACAAGTAGTACGATAGTACAAAATTATCTTGTAGACATAAATGGCACAATGATTAAAGTAAATAAAATCTAAAGATCATTTTTAATAAATTGTCGAGGCGCCCCTGGTATATTGTCGCGACACACAGTTTGAAAACCCCTGGTGTAGGCCACATAAGTGTGTGTGTGTGTGTGTGTAGAAAGGAGAGTACAAGGAAGAGAAGTGAAAGATCGCGTGCGGTCTGTGGCCCGTTGGAGTACTGCTCCGGCATTCGTCTGATACTGATCGGAGAGACCAAGGAAACGTCCGATCAGAGCAGTCGTCTGTTATAATTCTCCTCCAGACAGCGGCTGAATTCGACGTAGGTGTCTAGCAAGGGTCGAAAATCCGCCAGATTCGGAACTGAAGCAATAGACCTCCGCGCAGTCACTGCCTGGCAGTGGCCAAGGGCAACGCTGGCTCGAAGTGAAACTCAGGCGGTTTATTATTACGAGAGTCGCACTGAATAAGGCGAACAGTTTACATACATACTTGCAGTTAATTAAGAGCCAAATTATATGACGCATGGATACAGATTATTTGTAACGGTAAAGCGAGTCTCTGTAAAGTATTTACCAAAGTACTTTGTAGAGTTATGGTAACGAATAAGTTATTAGTTATTTACGATATTAGTGTCTTAAAGCATATGATTACAATACGAGATTGGAAAATTGCCAAACAAGGTCGTTAGGCCGTAACTTTCGTAACCAATTGAGTATCGTAACCGGATGGTACGACACGAATGGTACAACGTATCTATATTTCGTATACGCCGTCAATTAGTTTTCACATTTTTTTTCTACCATAAGTGGATACACTGTTCTCGACAAGCAGAACTATTGAAACACACTTGCTGTATACATTTCGACATACGTGAATATAGTTCTGATTTGGAAATAGAAATAGTAGCAACTGCGGAGTTTCGGAGTTTTTCTTCAAGTACAATGCAGTTAGATGTTTTTTCTTCAAATATAATTTGTTCTTGATTACACTATGGAACACAAATTTTACCTCCAGGAAGGTAGAATGCGCAACGTACTCCATTTTATATATAAATTACGAATATCGCAATAAAAACGTCATATCACATCACAGATTTTAAATATACTGTATCGTTATACGGTGTTATATCGTATTTTACTATTAATGGAAATACATTTAAATTGCATCTGTAAGATATGTGGAATCAATATGCATAAAATCTATTAAAAAATTAAATATTTTTAATTCATTTATGTCACATTCATGAGATATGAATAAAATCAGGCTTTTGTTTTACCTTCTGTATTTCCGTCTTTAATCTCGCGTCTAGAAGTCGCGCTTAGTCACGAGTAGGTCTTAGTGGATGTTTTGAAAACAATTTACATGCATCCTCATATTACTACTGCGCATCAGTCATCGAAAGGAATTAATTGAGCCCCTTACCTTGTCGCAAGCATACAAGTATCCAACTGTTGGGGTGGCAGACGCCGAGTCTGCGGGTGTCAAGCCGAACTGTACCAGCAGAGCGCGTGAAGTTCGTCTGTTTTGCGTGCGTCTCAAATACATTAATACATTACAGTTCCACAGATGAGTAATGCAAAATTGAAGGAAGGGATTTTGAAAACGCTCCTGGGGCGTCATTCAAAGTACCACCAAAATTTAAAGAAAATTTTTGAAAATCGCATTTTCTCTTTCGCATCGCATCAAAATAAAAAAAATCCAACGAATAGTTTAGGCGCTAGAGTTACAGACGGACGGACACACGTGACAAAAACAACACTTTTTCGTTATCAAGGACCCAAAATTTCTGAAATCTGACTACATAAAGTGTTAGAGGGACCGATTTACAACATATAAATGAGTGAAAACCATAACGATATAAGTGATATTTTATAAATTCCGATAAAATTGTTTTTAATTCAATTTCACAGTAAAGACGTGGTGTTTTGTGTCATAATTAAAATCAGGGATTTTCAATTGTTCATTAAAACCACAAAATTACATTGGCACTGACATATAGTCTACCATAAATGAATTTTCCTCAGAATTTATAAAACGTCACTTATACATTCTGATTTGCACCCATTCATATTACGACGTGATCTGTTTCTGTATCAGGGCCCCATAATGTGTTTTTGTGTGCAAAATTCCATTTTTTGCCGCACCTTTCTTTGCACCATTATTACTCATGTACGTATAGGAGGAAGTAAAAATGCAAATTCTTCAAGACAGAGCACAGCTGCATGTAGTTGCCTCTGTGTCCAACAGGTGGCTCTGGCGCTGGCGGCGGCGGCGCTGACCCTGGGCGCGACTGCAGCGCCTCTGGAGGGCGCGGGGCCCGAAGAGGCCCAGGGCCGCTTTCTGGGTCTCCTGAAGAAGCCCCTGTTCTTCAACGGGTACGACAGCGTGGTGGAGACCAGCCTGGACGACGTGGGCCTGCTGGGCCTGCCCGGGGCCTTCGCCAACCTCCTGGCGGGCGCCACCGGACTGCGACCGCTGCCTGCGCGCCCCTTCCGCCCCTTCCAGCCCCCCCGGCCCTTCCAGCCCTCCTGGCCCTTCCAGCCCTCCCGGCCCTTCCGGCCGTACCGCCCTTACAGCTACTACGACTACCCTTCAAGCGGCTACGCGGCGCAATACGGCTACTTCCCCTACACATACGACCCCTACGACAACACCTACAGAGAAGAGAAAGTATACGATGTGGAAGACGTCGAGGAGTAGTGAAGCTTTCTTTTCGCATTTCCTTTTCATACCAAAATTTGTGCGCCATGGTGAGTTAGTTATTATGCCATAGAGTTAATGAAAAACATTTTCAGTGAAATTCTTTGCCCAGATATTAAAAACAAAGAAATCGTTATGTCATAAAATGACAAATAAGTTATTTGAATACAATTCGAATGATGTGAATCTCTTTAGGATAGTATGGAAGATATTATAAGCTACGAAATATCTTAGAATTTAAAGTGTAATATTATTACAAATTTTCTGACATTAAAAACAACTGGTTTTCAAAATATTATTTTATTTTGAAAACAGAGACTTCGTTTCAGCAATACTCGGTGTATAAATTGCCACATCATATCAAGAATTGGCAATTAAATCAGATGTTGCATTGAGTCACTAGAATGTAGATGCCGTGCACTTCTTATTTTTGAGTCGCGAGACTGTGCAGAGAAGTCATAAGACTAAGTATTGCAGCTTAATTAAGAGTCTCCAAACCAAGAAACAAGTCTACATTACGAACTAATGATTAATTGCACAGCCTTCTCGTATCATGTATAATCGCTTTGAAAAATAATAATGATATTGGGAAGAAAAAAATCGTTATTTCAGTTTGCTCCTGCGAAAGGCCATCTATCAAACACTTGGAAAACCATTACAAAATGTTCATTTTCCAACGTACTCTAAGAAGCACGTCATAACAAATTTCATTCAAGGTCATTCGATTCCTCTCAAGAAATCTAATAACATAATTCTTAACCGGTTTCCCCAAGAATATTGCAGAAAAATTCTAGAAAAACTTTTTTAATGGTTTCAACATATATTTTTCTCTATTTATATAATCTAAATGAGTCTGAGAACATCATATTATTTTGTACATTTTGAAAAGCTTTTGAACATTATTCTCTTGTCAATGTTGCTACTTTCTCGTATATGTGTTAGAGAGAAAGTATTCAAAGTATCAACCACTTATTTGGGTCTCCTGTGCGTAATTTTGTGCATTTTGTGGTCAAATGTTTATTAAAATTAGAATTTATTTCCAGAGACGAGGTTCTAATTGTTGTACGATCGTATAGCCAAAAATATGTTACCGTTGCTGATTAATTAAACACCCACAAATTATTTATTAAGGCTTAATAACCTTTTGAGGCTGGGAATGTGGCAATAACCTATCTATGTTTTTTAAAAGAAAATTGTAATTTATTCAATGAAGTTGTCATTTGTTCAGAATTTATTATGAAAATAGTGGTCAAGTAATTGCCGTTGATAAAACTTGTTGTGTGTGTTTCGAATTTGCAATTATATTATCTGAAAGTTTAACATGTATAATAAAATTCTTTGTTATTGTTGAATGATAGTATTTTTCATCTACCCTTTGGTGTCTTGTCAGCCTAGAATTGCTTTGTTAGCTCTGTGAGGAGACATTTATTGCCGAGTTCGAAAAGATGGCAATTTAGCAAACTTAAATAAGGGTTACCAACCCTTTGGTGAGTTTAGAGAAGACTTTTGACACTATAAAGTTTTGAAAGATAAGCTTCCTGGCGTCCAAAAATCGAGGAACTAGGAAAATCAGTAATTTTCTTTTGCCATAAGGAATTGAATCTACTTGATGCGATGTGATGATGCCATCACTATGCTACGTTGCCATTTTTTCCACATCGCACGTTGCGTTGCGAGGTCTACGTGCTATGGTATTTTTTAAATACATTTTTCGGATAATCCGAATATTTCCGTATCCGAACAGACTATACCCCCAATTAGTTCTGATTACGGGAGTTCTATTGTAGTGACACAGAGCCGTTATTTCGAAAGTTAGTTGAATAGTTGCTCGCGCTAAACGTCATTTTTACCTGAGAGTATTTCAAAGGGAACTCGGGCGCGAAAATAGTTTTTTTGAGAAGGTAAAATCTAGAGGTCGATGTATTATCATATCAGTTTGGGGTTCCACTGTAGAATTGGGGAACACAAGAAAAAAATCATTCGCTTGATAATCAATTTAATCATTATAATCAGCTTAGTTTTCCTTACATGCATAATACTGCAAAAAAAAAGAATAATTACAAAATAACTCAGAAACAACGCCCTGTTATTACACAGTTATTTTTCCATACTCTCTTACCGTGATTTCATCTAAAAAATACGCAAAAAGAAACGATAATATAATCTTAATAATAGCAATCTGCCGCGTTTTGAATTCCTTTCCCCTCCCTATTTCACATTTTTTTATTTTCTAGAAACCCTTTCAATTTCTTGTCTTTCTTGAACGGGAAGTTACACGTTTAACAAATAACAATATGCACAATACACTAAAGATGTCAGAATTTGCTTTATTGCGTAACTTGAGAGTCATCTATCCTTTTCTGAAGCCTTCCATTTAGTTTTTAACGGCCCCTGAAGAATTCCCAGATTCCGTCGTCCTCGGCGTCGTGGCCAATACGAGTTTAGAAAAACAACAGCAAAGACAGTACAGACCTCGAGAGGGATGACCCGCGTCACGGCCACCTGTAGCACAAGCGGAGTGTGAAGCTTTGACAGGCTGTCGTCCATTGCGATGCGGATCCGATTCGGCTGGTACAGACCCAGACATCGGCGAAAATAATTCAAGTGAAGAGTGTTTAGTGTTTTGCAGTTGTGTAGCAGGTGATCATAGTGCAAGGACCGTTTTCTTTGCTTTATTTCAAATTCGCTGTTATGTTGTTCTTTGGAATCAACTCGGATATGCAAGTGTTATTGTGAGTAGTCGCGAACTTTGGTGACTAAGACTGCTGACGAGCAGATTTGCGTTTTCACGAAGCGTCCAGCATCGGCTCCAAGAACTTCATCGGACTGCAGCATGAGGTGATTACAACGTTGCCGACTGGTGCACTCCGGCCTGAACCGAAAGTGGCCATGCCTCAACGGCTCTAGGGCTATTCGCCTTACGTTTGCGGCGTCGGCCCAAGGCCCGGCGAAAAAACGTCGCTGCGGCGGGCGCCGGGGCAAAGCCCGTCCTCAGGGCCGGCAGCGGCGGCGAGCGCTGACCTGGCGACCACGGCGCTCACGGCGTCCACGGCGGGCATCCCATTTCACGAGTGTCCGGTTCGGTTCTTGCCACTGGCGGCCTCTTGAACTCGTTCCGCTCGCGGTCTCCATCATTCACTGCCACGTTATCGCTTCTTTCCCCTCCGCCCCTCCTCCCCGTCCCCACTCCGTCGAGACGGGGGGGGGGGGAGGATGCCACGCAGGGGTGTCTCTGCTACGTAATGAGGAGTCAGAGGCGGCATCTGATTCCGTTTCATCAGGCATGACTAGGTGGTCATGCAGAATGGTCACTACATACACTAAACTCTTGCAAACAACGTAGAGTTTATGTATTAATTTGGAAATTGTAGCAAGCTTCGCAAGAGACATTTTTTGTTCTGACACAGAGTGTCTCAGAAAAAATCTTTGAAACGTTTACAATGTCTCCGAATAATCTGAAATCTAAATATATAAGATTTAGCCAATGAAAATGTAGTGGTAAATATATTACGGACTTACACAGGAGAAATTTGCCCCTGAATGTTAGGCAATCCGGTGTACAGGTGTTCGGCAAATAAATAAGAACTCCTCGATGGCACTAGAACGTGACCTTCAGAATATCTATATAAGATGAATTGTCTTCCTATTAAAGGCACATAAGTGATTTATTATTAAAAATAATGTCACTATGTGAACTGGCAAAAAGTGATTATTTTCTTCCCTCTTCATCTCCCGAAAGTTTCGGGACGAAAAAATGAAAATTCCGAATTGTTTGTTCGGCAATACAAATATGTTAAGACAGTACCCACGTTTACTTGTGCTCTTCTTTTGCGAGTTGTGGTTGGGTATAGCGTTGGGTATGGGTTACTATTTTCATACAAATAAAACTCAATTCTATAGCTTGTTTACCAACGCAAACAATTTTCTCTAACTGGGGAACAAAAATGTCTATTTTCAAATGTTATTAACCTTGCTTTGTTGATACATTTATTCATCATTCAACTATTTACGGCTTAAAAGTGAAGATAAGATTTCAGAGAACACGAAAACGTGCGCAGATTGTACTTCTTCCCCAAAATGACACACAGTTTTTACTGCTCATTGAAAAAATAAATCGAATCAAATCAAATTACTATGACATAATTTTGTACTGCTATTATATGAAAACACATTGACATTATAATTTGCTGGGTTACGAAGATACATTACCCTCTCGCTATCACTTACTCAGTAGAGAGGAAGTTATGTATTGCTGCGCGAAAAAAACGGCGAATTTTCGGCAGAAAAATCTTATTACAGGACCCTGGTAACGAAAAAGAGGATACATCCAGTTGCTAAATTAGAAACATAAAATCCTCCAACACGTAGTGTAGCCAGAATCGATGACCTTGATACCGAAAAATCGACTGACGTCAAAACGTCTGTCCGTCTGTGAACAACGCTAGCGGCTTAACAGTTCAGTCGATTTCCTCCAAAATTGACATTCCCCTATAGATCTAGCTGATGACGCGGCCCCTTCAACTTGAAACTAATATTTCAACATGAAGCCTCTAGGACATTCTCAAAATTTTGAAAAAAATGGATCTATTGTTTTTTATTAAATTGTCTTGTTGGATAGTGTAAAGGATGTTTAAGAGAATGATGCTGGTGTCATTTTCGTTGAAAGATAATTTTTCGAAAATTGCAAATATTTAAAACTTATTCGGGGTCTTCCTACAACTACAATAATGAAGATAAACCTGTGTTCAGGAAAGAAAGATCTAAAATTATTGTCATGTTCAATTTTTCAAAAACAGGAGTAATTTTTCGAAATTATGTGTCAAAAAGAAGCAATTTTTATTTTGTTTAAACCAGTTTTTCTTAAAAACTGCGTATCATTTTTTGATTAAATTATACCTTAGATGGTGTAAAGAACGCTTAAGAGAATGGTGCAGGTTTATGCCAGTTAAAATGCCTGATTTTTTGAAAATTAAAAAAAAATGTTTGTCGCTTTCTTACAACTAGAATTGTGAAGATATTTTTTATTATCTCGTATACGTACCTATAAACGGAGTAATATATATATATATATATATATATATATATATATATATATATATATATATATATATATATATATTATAGGGAAAGTTATGTAACGCGTCAGAAAATCGATTTCGAGATTTCAACGAAAATACGTTTTGAAGTCCTCTGATATCGAGAAAGTGTTTTTTCAAAACGTCCGTCCGTCTGCCCGTACGTCTGTGAGCACCACTAGCGTCTAAACCATACGTACGTTTTTTTCCAAAATGGATATGCCCCGGTCGATCTGGATCGACTCAACGCGCCACGATTTTGAAAAACGATCTTCAAAATTTGGGGCTACTTTACATGAAGCCCGTCGGAAATTTTCAAAATTCTCTCAAAATGGCTCCAAATATTTTTTTTAAAATTCTTGTAAGGATAGAGTAAAATACACTTATAATGGTTTCATAGGTCAGATTTTCACGGTTATCTATGAATTTTCGAAAATTTCATAGGTTTGAATGTTTCCCGCTTCTTCCTAGAACTACAAAATTGATAAAGCAGATTATTTCTTCATATAAAATTTGTTGTTCATAGTGAGTTCTTTCATCAATGTTATGTACATTTTTAAACTTTTAGTACTTTTCGCGCAATATTGCGTGGTTGTATAAAAACCCACAGCATCTGTTGTTCACAGATGGACGGGCAGACTGACGTTGAACCATACACGAATTTTTCGGTATCAAGGGGTCCACAAAACGTTGATTCCGGCTACACATGTTAGAGGAAGTGATTATTTTATACTTTTGGATATAAGGACTAAGAATATGAGGTTATCTGTCAAAAACAAAAATCACAAATTTCTTCCGCCGCATTACAACACTTTCTCTTTACTCTGCAAGCTAGGAAGTAGGCGGGAAAGTAAATGTTTGCAGAATTCGGTTCTTAGAGGAGGAATAATAAAAATGTTGATTATTTCGTAGGGATGCTATTTTGGTGAACCTTATCTAGTGGGCATTGAAAGGCCTAACCGACCCATTCGCTCGTGAAAGGCATGGCGCCAGGCAACAAGCGCCGTGGAGGAGCCCGCGCCGCAGGAAGTCCCAGGCGAGCGATAGCGCGTATAAATGGCCGCCGGGCGGGGCCGCCCGCCCATTAGTGCGAGGAAGACCAGAGGCGGAGAGCGGCCTCACCATGCGCTCCGTAAGCTCAGCACTCATTTGCTTCCTCTTGGGGGGATGGAGACAGACGAGAGTACTAACAAATTGTGCTTGAAAGTGCATGTGAATAATGAGGGTAAAGTATAATAATGCTTAGTATACGTCTATATGCAAACTTCTCGTTCATTCAATTTCGAGGATCGCAAATAGGACATTCGCTTCTTGCGGTGAAAGATACTGCATGGATGTCATTGAAATGATTTAATGATCGCAAATGACGAAAATTAACGTGTATCGTGAAGACGTTTCATGTACATTATTACTTAATATTTTCGAAACTTAACTTCATTCAAAGATAATATCATTAATATCGATAATATAACCATTAAATAACGCTTGTTTTTAGTTTCTCGTATACGTTCGTATCTATGGAGTAATATACGTAGTATAGGGCAAGTTATGTAATGCAGCGGAAAATCACTTCGATATGTGAACAGAAATATCCTTTTTGAATTCCTTTGAGACCGAATATTTTATTTGAAAATGTCCATGTGTCTATCGCACTGACAGTTTCTCTGTCCATCAGGCCGTCAATTTGGTCAACCGATTGTGAACAATACTATATATTTCAAAAGATTTTTTCAAAAATGAATGTTCCCTGACTGATCTAGTCCGTTTCCGGAGCATCCGAATTTGAAATGAAGCTTATAATTATTGGAGTACTTCACAATTTTTGAAGTCCCCGGGTTCCACATGAAAATATTTTAATAAATAATGCCTTTAATATCTTCACAGAATAGTGCAAAATACACCTGTAAGGCCCAAGTTTACATCTCCATTTTTGAAAATGTGAAGCTTGCCCCTCACGCAACCACATTACTAGACATTTTTGTCAATGAAAACCCGTTTTTTCAAGTTAGATTTTTAATTAACTTCAAGTACATTTGTGAATGTATTAATAGTTTTTGCGCAAATTAAAGGACATATTGGAAATTAAAAAATCAAGTTTTCCTCAAATAGTGCTCCATTTTTCCTTTTAAACGTTTTGTATATACACTGAATAACATGGTGTAAACGCCATTGTGACCTTTTAAATAAAAACTACACACATATAAATTTTCAGAATATTTACATTATATTCTTTTTTTAAATAATTTATTGCATTTGTAAGTCTAATGCTTCAAATTATTTCTTAGTTTCTAAGTTTCTCGAAACCTGCATATCAGTATGATAGTTCACATGTTATTATGTTCTCGTTTGGGCACAATTAATATTCTAACAACTTTAAAATTCATCAGTAATGTAATTTTCTTTGAATAAAAGAAGTTTTATGGCCTCATCGGGAATTTTTTTGGGTGTAATTTCCTTTCTTACGCTCTGTACCGATTTAATAGAGTGTGTTTTAGCTTAGAAAATTGTATCATAACGCAGGAACAGTTGTTTATTATAACAATATATAAAACAGTCTTCTCAATTGCTCGTGGCGGTACGATGTTCTAAAGTTAAACAAAAAAGACTTTTATTCTCGTTGTTTATTGCCTGCCAAGAAAATGAAATGCGTGATCTGGGCTGTCCGGGTGACGTTACCGACATTTCGACCATACTGTCATGGTCTTCCTCAGGGCTGGTATGCGAAGGGTATGGTTGGCATACCCGCCCTGAGGAAGACCACGACAAGATGGTCGAAACGTCGGCAACACAGCCTTCGACGCGGCGTCACGCGGACAGCCCAGATGACGCACTTGACTCCGGCCGCGGAAGCCCACGACTCCAAAATGAAACCTTGCTTGCATGCGCTCCGAGAGAAGGGAGAAAAGTCCCATAGAACACCTTTAATTCCCTGTAGACGACATTGAAAAGAGCCGTCAGTTGTGCATATGAGACGAAGTGAACGTCTGTTGCGTGCTTGCGGCGCAGGTGCTGCTGGTGGTTGCTGCGGCGGCGGCGGCCGCTGCCTACCCGGGCGTCCCCGCGCGCCCCGGCCCGCCGCCTGGCGACGACGCGCCGCACGGAGGACTCATTCAGTACAGGTCAGACACGGGTCGCATTGCGGCACGCTCTGCTTCGGTCAGAACCACTGTTGCCATGGCCTACGCAGTGGCTCAGACCGGGAGGTCGTGGGGTTCGAGCCCCGAGGGGGAAGATGTTCAACACTGGCTACATAGATAGGTCGAACTCAGCCACTGTCTGGAGGGGATTCTAGCGGCCGGGTATTTCGCTCGGTGTTTTCCAGTGGTTTCAATGCGAGGCGAAAGCGGGGGCGGGCGGAGAGAGCTGGAGGAGGGCGCGCGCTGCCGCAGGTACTCGACGGCCGAGGGCGCGGTGCGCGAGGAGGCGGTGCGGCTGCGGCGCGTGGGCGGCCAGACGGTGCCGCAGGTGCGCGGCCGCGTGCGCTGGACCAGCCCCGAGGGCCGCGCCTTCGAGCTGCGCTACGAGGCCGACGAGAACGGATACCGCGTGCACCCGCAGGTACCTCACTGCAAATGTCAAGCGCTCTCCACTTTGCTCCAATAACAGTTCATCAACCGCGAATAAATGTCATAGTATGATTAATAGTATTCTGACATACCGAAAATAATCGCAATATTTGGGGAATCTCATTATATTGGGAAGAGGCAACAGATAGATGAATCCTTTTGCAATATGTAACTACGGGGACGCCGGCGAGGTAATCTAAATAAGATGACGTCAGAGTAGAAGGGGACGGGGGAAAAATGGTGATGGATACGCCTGGCAGATAACGTCGGCCTGGTCTAAAAGAATGGAATAATTATTAGTGGTGGAATTTTTGTCTGAGAATCAAGTAAGATTATTTCTAGCTACGCGGAATAGTGAGGAGCGAGGTCCAATATTGTCGGCGTAGGACGTGCGATAGAGGAATTTTAAGACAGTGTTTGAGAGTGGACAAAATCCGTCAACCAATTGCAGTAGCGGCGGTAAGTAAAATTGCGAATAGAATCCGCGTGAATTGTACTAATGGAGCAAGCCGGGCAAAAATTGCAAACTAAAATCAAAAGTCATTACAACGTGGACACAATTATTTCAATTCAAATGTTGCACGTTTATGTTTCGTTCAATAAACCTACTGTACTTACATTTTGCAAGACCAGAATTACGTACTACAGTGAAACCTCTCTGAAAAAAACATCTCTATAAAACGACCTCTCCCCTCAACTCCCAATTGTTCCCGAACACAATATTCCATAAACTGCATGTAAATTATATTCCTGTTAACAGACCACCCCTCTACCCGACTACTAACCGACGCCTTATTTAGTAATTTTCTTAGTTAAGCACTTTTAAGAGTTCACATTTGGGATAATTGTAAGCATATATTGCGGTAAAGTTTCAGAAGTTAAAACCGGAGTTCTGAACGGCCATCTTCTGTGCCTGAGCTTCAGTCCTCGAAGAAATAGGGAGGCAGAGAGGATTTCAGGAATCGCATAACAATATACTAATGTTTTTCTAAATGTGTAGGCGGATATAAAAGTGATATTGTTGTTTGTAAGTGAGACATTTTATGACTTCTTGATATTCCCATTTAACTTAAGGAATTGTTTCATGCTTGAAAGTATACACATTATTCGATTCCGAATCCTGCTTGCTAATATGCTCATCCTTCGTCTTCTGACATTTCACTAAAAAGACACGTCGTCATCTTGAGGCAACCTTGCTTCAATTTCGTTGTCTGTTATGAAGAACTTTGATATGATATAAAAGGATAAGGAACAAATTTGAATTCTTGCAAAGAGTTCATAAAAGGTACATTAAAACGCACAGGAAGCTGCATTCGCCACTCACCTAAAATTAGTCGCGAAGACAGAGGTATCGCTAAGACGCCACGCTTGCTCATTCGCCACAGTAGAAATGCAAGGGGACGCAGCGTCGATTCAGTTACAACAATTCAGAAAAAACAGATATGATAACGGCTTTCTTCATTGCTCGCTCTGTCTAGGAAAGTTGAACGAAGAGATTACATGGAACGTATAGCATCGGCAGCCCGCCGTGCTCTCGGACAATAAAGGGAGCGGGTCAAATTGAGCAGACGCCGGTAGTTAAAGGACGAGGCGGGAAGATTGTAATGTGAGTAAAATGAAAGTGACGAGGAAATAGTATTCCTATTCTCCTTAGGTCAATGTGACCCCAAACAAAATTTAACTCAACATAATTCCTTTATTTGCAATTCTTAGTGCTTGGTAATTTGTGAATTGTTTTTGGAATATGGTACGCCTCATAAAATCTGAAAATTGATGACACGTTGGTTTCTTTGCTCTGAGATTAAAAATGTTTCACTTGAGCTCTAAGAGTTAATTTGAGTAAGTACGTACAAGTATGTGGCATCAAATTTCCTCACTTTATTATGGGAACATTCTGCAGAAAAATACGTTTTTATGTTGAATGTTTTTTTAACCATTCGTTTGACAATGAGGAGGATATTTCAGAAGAAAAACAAATCTTTTAAGTGATGACAACATACATCCTACTTGGGAGTATGACTGTGATACTTCAGAAAGTGAGGGTAACATGCACAATATTTAGTCAAAAGACAAAAAAGAATACTTGAAAGTGCAGAATCTTCTCGAAAACATGGTAGAACATCCTCTGCGAACCATCAAATTGACACACACACACACACACACACACACACACACACACACACACACACACACACACACACACACACACACACACACACACACACACACACACACACACACACACACACACACACACACACACACACACACACACACACACACACACACACACACACACACACACACACACACACACACACACACACACACACACACACACACACACACACACACACACACACACACACACACACACACACACACACACACACACACACACACACACACACACACACACACACACACACACACACACACACACACACACACACACACACACACACACACACACACACACACACACACACACACACACACACACACACACACACACACACACACACACACACACACACACACACACACACACACACACACACACACACACACACACACACACACACACACACACACACACACACACACACACACACACACACACACACACACACACACACACACACACACACACACACACACACACACACACACACACACACACACACACACACACACACACACACACACACACACACACACACACACACACACACACACACACACACACACACACACACACACACACACACACACACACACACACACACACACACACACACACACACACACACACACACACACACACACACACACACACACACACACACACACACACACACACACACACACACACACACACACACACACACACACACACACACACACACACACACACACACACACACACACACACACACACACACACACACACACACACACACACACACACACACACACACACACACACACACACACACACAGCAGACTTGAGACCTTCGTCGAAAGCAACAGCGGCCTTTCCGATAACCAGTTCGGTTTCCGAAAGGCGCGCTCAACAGTGGAGGCAATCGGTAAAGTGGTGAGCATTGCTAGAGAGGCCATATCAGGAGCACGCTGGAGAAGGGGCACTAAGAAGTACTGCGCCGTCGTGACCTTGGATATTAAAAACGCCTTCAACTCAGCGAGGTGGAACTGCATTCTAAATGCCCTTCATCTCCTGGAAGTCCCAGTGTACATCAGGACAATCATCAGCGACTACTTCAAAGATCGAGTCCTGTTGTACTACACAGATGACGGTCCGAGGCGCTATGACGTGACGGGTGGTGTTCCACAGGGGTCGGTTCTGGGTCCCTTACTTTGGAACATCATGTACGACGCGGTACTGAGATTGGAGTTACCACATGGCGCGGAGACCATTGGCTTCGCTGACGACGTGGCGCTCGTCGTAGTGGACAAGCACCTGGAGGACGTTACCCTCGTGGCCAACCGCTCCATCGCGATAATTCGCCGGTGGCTGTCTTTGGTCGGGCTGGTCCTGGCCGATCACAAAACTGAGGCAGTGCTGATTACCAGCAGGAAGACACGGGAGACCATCACCTTGAGAGTGGGGGGACATAAGATCCAGTCCGGGCCACACCTGCGGTACCTCGGCGTATGGATCGACGCGCGTCTCCATTTCGACGAACACCTTCGACTCGTCAGCCAGAAAGCGGATGGTGTGATCTCTGCCCCGTCGCGCATTATGCCGAACACCGGTGGCCCCAGGCAAAGCAGGCGGAAGCTACTCGCGACCGTGGTTAGCTCGACCCTGCTGTATGCAGCGCCCATTTGGGCCAGCACCCTGGCAACAGCAGCATACGCCAGGAGGACCATATCTGTCTACCGTCGGAGTGCTCTGAGAGTGGTCTGTGCGTACCGCACGGTGTCATATGACGCCGTATGCGTAGTAGCAGGAATGACGCCTATAGAGATTCTGGCGGACGAGCGCCGACGGATCTACTATCAGGGAAGACACGGCTCGCGAATAGAAGCCCTCGCTGCGCTGGATGAAGAGAAGAGGGAAACGATGAGACAGTGGCAAAACCGCTGGGACGCAACGCTAAACGGCAGGTGGACCCACCGTCTTATCCCACGGATCAACGAGTGGGCGTCGAGGGTTCACGGAGAAGTGGACTTCTTCGTGACACAGTTGCTGACGGGGCATGGATGCTTTAGAGCGTACCTGCACCGATTTAAGCTAGATGACGACCCGACGTGTCCAGCTTGCCCAGGACAGGAGGAGGATGTGGAGCACGTGATGTACAACTGCCCGCGATTCTCAGGAGAAAGAGACCAGCTGCAGGAAATCCTGCAACAGCGCCTGACACCGGAGAACACCATCTCATTGATGATGTCCACGGAAGACAGATGGGCCGCAATTGCGACGTACGCTGCCCGGGTCTTGCGACGCCTCAGAGTCGAAGAGCGTGCTAGAAGTGAAAGCCATTAAAGGCGTAAAGGAGGAGGGCTAGAATAGCCCCACCACCCCACCTAACGAAGTAATGCCTGACGGCGGTTCCGTAGGTGGGGCGAAGGAGGACGTAGGGTTTTAGTGGGTATTATCCACGGATGAGTCCCACACGAGTCGGCCCAGATATGTGAGTCTGGGTCGATAGTGCGTAAATGCATTTCCCCCGTCGTTAAAAAAAAAAAAAAAAAAAAAAAAAAAAAAAAAAAAAAAAAAAAACACACACACACACACACACACACACACACACACACACACACACACACACACACACACACACACACACACACACACACACACACACACACACACACACACACACACACACACACACACACACACACACACACACACACACACACACACACACACACACACACACACACACACACACACACACACACACACACACACACACACACACACACACACACACACACACACACACACACACACACACACACACACACACACACACACACACACACACATATATATATATATCTTCAGAAGAAACGATAAGATATTATATTTTCAACTAATTACGAACAATAAATTTGGTGATACTGTGTTGAAAATAACAAATGTTGAGTGCATAATGCCAACTAGGGAAAGTTTGGTTGCAATTAGACTCTAAGCTTACATTGGTATTCTGTGGTTGGCTGGTGTTTATTCTACATCACATAATGAATCAACAAAGAACTTGTGTATCCCTGATCCATTTATTCTATGACAATGTCTCTCAAATGTTTTAATTGAATCTCTTTGTAGTCCTACTCGACAAGGGCGATCGACGGTCAAGGAGAGCAGAGGACAAGGTAGCCCTCGTAAGAAATTTCGGAGAACACAGAAGAATTGCTTTCGAAGTGTTAATCATGGAACTAATGTTTCTGTTGACGAACAGCCTGTAGGTTCAGATGACGCTGTGCATTCAACCAGTTTACCCAAAGAAAACCAGCAAGGTACGGGATGAAAAATATGTACTCTGTGTGATAGTGCTATTGTTATCACTACATACTGTTTGAAAGAACAGGTCTAAACGGAAAACTTTCAGGAACCAGTGAGAAAAATCGGGGTATGCGTGAGGTAATGGATTTGACACACGAGCTAAAGAGTCAGACTATTTCATGTGATAATTTGTTCACATCGGGTTAAGTTCTTTTAAAATATAAAACGTCGATGTTGGTTACAACGAGGAGAAACAAAACTAATCTCACTTATCTACGTATAAAAAACGATGCCGAACACATTTACAATAATACTTATAAAAGACAGTACAGAAGTATTCATATAACAAATAACAGAAACGTCCTCCTGAGCGCATTGCATAAAACTCAGGAAGGAAAACACGGAAGATAAGAAATCAAAGGTAATACTAGACTGCAATGCAACAAACGGGGCAGTTGACACTATTGATGAACTTACTGTCACGTATTCCTTGTCAGAAGAAAATTAATGCCGGCCAGTAATTCTATTTCACAATATTCTTGATAGTATAACAGTATACAATGTTCTCGTTCTGTGAAGAGAAATCAATCCATACTGGAACAATAATATTATCGACAAGAGAAGTATATATCTTGAGGAATTGGGATAACAACTTGTTTTACTTATACAGAAATTAGAAAGTAACTGCAAGCTATGAACCAGCATTTGCTGTTCCAAGGAAGATACCCTTCTAGATCTAATCATAGTCGTACCGAATTCGGTTGCATAGGAAAAGATGTACATTTTGTGTCCCCAAATATGGCAACAAAATATCGTAATAGTGTAGCGTAGCACCTCCCTCGCGTTGCGGACTGCCAGGGTTTCGGGAGCCGACTGTTGACGATTTTGGTTGCTCTATGGGATCACTCCCCATAGAGCTAGAAAAGCCTTCAGGGCGAGGCCTCTGTGGGTTAGATTGGTAAGGGATATTTTCTAGGACCGGATGTGAAGAGTAAACAATATCAAATGAGATGGATGTGTGCGAACAATGTTGTTTCGGATGTGATCCTGTTTTATTTATTACTGGCCGACTGATCTAGATGCAAACAATACAAAAACGTTCAAATTCAACATCTCTCAAAATCAAATTTAAAAAAAACCCAACATGAATTACTTGGGTTCTTCTTCTTTCTTGGAATATTATTAAAGTTCATTTTACTAGATTCTTTTATTATAAAATTTATAATTTAAAAAGACCTTCTTTTACCCACAAAATTTCTTCGCAATAATATGGTTCTACTTGCGACGAAGTCTTGTGATTGAGAAGAGGTCGCGCCCGTTTTGCCCGTGAATGGCGCGCCGGGGAAGGGTCGGCGACCCGACTGGAGTGTTTGCACGCAGCTGGGGTGACGTGCAGGTGAGGCGGCGGCGGGGCCCGACGGCTGGTTAGAGCGAGGTGACCTTGAACGAACAGCTGGCGCGGTTCGACCTCGCGGGCGTGGAAGCCAATAGGCGACACAATGACCACAGCCGCGGTTTCGTCTCCAGCAGTCGGCGAAAGAACTCGCGCATTAACGACGGAAAGTTTATAACAACTGTACGGTGTTTATTTGCGAACCGCACTCGCAACGTATGGTTCAAAGTAGTCCATTCTCTCAGCTCTGATCTTAAGCGAGATCTATTTAGAATTCTCCTACATCCAAGTCAAATGCTGAAATCTGATCGCAGGTCCTGAAGTCTGGCTCTCTCTGTCTGAATGTGTTGAGCGTAAGTTACTGCTGCTTTCCGTCTCTCTGGAGGCTGATGCTGTCTCTCTGATGTGTCATGCTGTCTCTTTCACCCGTCTGATGCTCCAACCAAAGCGATCGTACCTCGAAGCATACTCTGTCCGCGCAAAATCTCATGCCCAGACCGTTCTCGCGTTTTTTGATCAATCAGATTGAACGAATTTAGGAATGTGGGACTCGTAACAGCGTCAAGAGCACCGATTCGCTGGCGATGATGCCACGTGGGTAAGCTTCTAGAATCTTCTTCTTTTGTTTCATTGTGATTGGGCAAAGGGTTTTCCTGTCTTTGGCATTGATGAGATATCCACCCTCGGAAATAGGTTAGTCTCAATCGTTTTGGGAGAATTTCCATTAGCGAAGTGCTAATTGGCATAATTAGCTGTCATTTCCCGGAAAAAGTCTATGGCATGTTGGTGATTGAAAGTGGTGGTGTGTCCAAGAGCGGCGATGGGTCTATTGTTAAGGTGGGCATCCCTCTATTCTGGCGTTTTAATAAAACGTGTCAGAAATATGTTAGCTCCAAACGTGCTGATAGACTTTTCCAGGGTATTATCGAGGCAGTAAAGTGCAGCGAACAGTCACTTCCGGCGTCACTCGATAAGTCCCCAGGTGTTTTGTAACTGACGCGTGAAAGAGTAAATTGACTCTTCGGGACATTTCGCCAATTTAGGTGACGCGTGAGGAGTGGGGACCTAAAGAGAGAGACGCGTGTCAGTTGTGCTCGGGGATTGGGCTCCCCGCCCAGCCGACGTAGGTAAACATTTCCAACCTACACGACAGAAAAGGATTTCCACACTTCAAAAGTTCCTTTCTAAGAACAGGCGGGCCTCGAGGACGGATCAGTGACGGATGAACAGGCGCTGGGGCGATTCGAAATCTTCGAGTTGTTTGTAAGAGTCATGCTAAATTTTACGGTACAGAATGCAAAATGAAGCACCTATATTTTGTGTTTAAACTCGAAACTGGGGCAATAATCTTATTGACTATTCATATATGTAATTATTTAAACAGATGTTTATCAATAATAAAATTTCTTTAATCAACGCTTATTTTTAAACTAATCACATTTTATGTAATAGGTGTGAGAAAATGTATTACGTGTTTTAGTGCCAATTGTCAATGTCCCAAGATGCTGGGTCAAATGAGCCGACATATTAACAGTTCGTACTAATTTTAAGGAGAACAGGAAGATTAAGGCAATGAGATGCCAGGCCGCTTCATGGCCGAGGTAGGCGACCGTGAGACAGACGGCATTTCGTTGGCTACGGCCTCACTTCCACGCGCGCCCATGAAGAACTTCAGTGGTCTCCTTTGGGTGAGGTTCGTCGCGGTTCCCCGGCCCAAAAGGCGTAAGTAGCAGCCGCCATCTTGTGCCATTCGCCGAGCCGGGCGAGCCGCCGGCCTCAGAGCGATGATCTCGCCGTGAGGACGGTGGCCACAACCGGCGAGAAAACCTCAATGTCGGAGGTTCCTGTTCGTCTCCCAGATTCAGAGAAACCGAGAAGTAAAATAATTAATGTGAGATGGACTAAGAACAGAGTTGTCTTAATTATGTAATATAACGTAATCCTTTTTCTTCTTTACTATCAGAAGTTCAGTAAATTGATTTAAAATGCTTTCTTGTCTTTATTGCAGATTAAATTCTCTATTAAAATTAACTCTCTCTTTCTCGTGGTTTCACGAAACCCCTTGATCTTGCCCTTCACTCCCTGCCAACTTCATAGCTTTAAAATGAGGGCAAACGCGTCATAGGGCGCGTGCAAACTCCCCTTCCTCATTCTTGTCCTATTCTTTCCGCCTATTTACACACACTTGCTCGAGCATACACTACATTACGACACATATCATGAGACCTGTTGAAAGCTCGAAGCTGGTCCCGGATGCGTCGGTGCCCCGTTCGACGAGATACCTGCAAAGGGAAATCCCACAAAACAGACATGTAGGTCGACACCGGACCTTCCAGGGGAAGGGACACCGGTACCTTCAGGCAAAACAAAATCACGAGACTGTGTGGACTCATGATCATAACAGCCGACGTGGCCGGAAACATGAACGAATGGAAGTTGAAGTGTGGTGGATGCGCCGTTTCAGTTGCAGGGGCGTCCGGCAGGGGAGGAGGGCCACTGGCCGTCGCCGCCCGGCCCCCACCGCCCGGGCGTCGCGGCGCCGGCGCCGGCGCGGGCGCCCCCGCAGCGCTCGCTGGCGCTGGACGACGCGATGACGCCGCCGCCCGACGTGGACTGGCAGCGCGTGCGCCACTAGCCCCTCTGTTCATCGGAGCTCCTGGTTTGGGGCAATGAGCTTCACGCTGTCCCCAGAGCGGTCTCCACCAAACCGCAGACCGGAGCGGTTACCACAATTCACAGCTGATACTATTTCATTTGTAAAAGTTCGATGGCAGTAAACGTGTCTATATAGTAAAAATATCTATTTGTGTCGGAAGCATGCAATATCAGTTAGTGGAGCAAGATACTCTAGAATTTTAAGGATGCATCTGAGAGATAACTGCGTGTAACAGTGTGCCATTTAGTAGTGCATATGCCGTATCCAATGCTTGCAATAAAAAAATTGATACCAGCCATCAAATTATCAGAGGGAGTCGTCAATGGCCGTATCCGCAATATTGATGTAAACAAAATTTCGATTCTGCTCCAAAATAAAAGAAACAAAAGAAAATAAACTTCGTCGTGCGTTCTAAATGCATCCATCATATCCTTCCAACTTGTAACTCAAAATTTAAAAAAATAAAAATCGTGTAGTGATTCAAACAGTTTGAGCAAATGCCAGTTCAACAATCCTCGATTCAATAATATTTTTCATCGCTTGACCTTTGGTCAGTATTACATAATCGTGTAAACAAAAAACGACATTGCCTACCAATTTGGAGGAAATATCACATGTGTAACTCCGTTATATGAAATTACTGAATGTTCAAACCCTTCTACGTGCCTTAGAACTTTCTCACAAAAATCGCTATTATTTGTACACCTTAATATCGTGCAACATAATTTCATGCCACAACGCTCCAAAGCCTCTTTAGCTTCCAAAACTTCAGCTACCTCACCGCTATAATACATTTTTCTTAAAATCAACAAAACCACCGTAAACTGTTGTAAAATGCGTACATCATTTCAATGAACACAATTACTTAGTCTAAGTGTGATTTTAGAATGTATTGCACTTCAGGGTAGAACAATGAAGATATGCAAAACTAAGTGATTATAACTGAGAACCAAAAATAAAAACACAAAATTTTAGCAAGCAAATTCACTATACTTACACTTAATTAGAATTTGACGTACAAACGTGGTCTGGACAAACTGAAATGTTAGGTATTTTTTTGTTATTTGATTTTAAATTTATTTTACTTTAATTAATTTAAAAAGTTTGTTCTTTGTGTTGTGTGATGGCACTAGTTTTCCACTACTACCTCCTTGTACCCGTGCGAGATTCTCGCGAGTTAAACCTCACACTCTTCCTTATCCTTCTATTTTAAGAAGGAGATTTGGTAACGAAAAGTGTTTATTTGTCTGAAAATGTATAAACGTAACTTCTAATATACCAACACAATATCAAAAACAAAAAATAATGCAATTGATGTTGAAAATAAATATTCACTTAAGATTTATTTAGTATTATGGAGAGATTTGTTGAAACAATT
The DNA here is from genome assembly GCA_038098605.1 of Gryllus longicercus. Lineage (NCBI taxonomy): Eukaryota > Metazoa > Arthropoda > Insecta > Orthoptera > Gryllidae > Gryllus > Gryllus longicercus. Next base: position 2,424,259 of record JAZDUA010000121.1, on the reverse strand, counting down.
CACACACTTCCTGAAAACTATTTTAAGTAATTATTCAATATTCTCTGACAGTTACCTTTTCATGATAGTTACAAAAATATCAAAAAAGCTTTTTACTCTTGAGAATGCTACGTGACTGAACACGCTGACTGGAAAGTTTCACCAAATCACTGACGATAGCGATAATATTGGTACAGGTAAAACACGAACCGAACTTAAGTAGTGATGTCTTCAATCTTCACTGTACACCCACATCCCTCCTCAATTACGTAGACATCGTAGACCTCGACAAAACGTTAAATTAATATTATCACTACACGTATAAGAAACAATCTTCATCGGAATCAAACGTCTATTAATAGTACTTCAAGTTGCTGCGAGGTCGAATCTTGAATTAATAATTATTCAAATCAACCTCGTCAATCTGCGCAAATCACGGTGTACACAGAAAGCGCAAAATAGTATGAGATAGAGTGATCTGAGCCTGAGGTGACATCACTAAGCGTGACATAACGCAAATGGCCACCATCACCAAAGGTTGAAATGTAGGTCGTTTTGATAGTATCGATAAGTGCCGAAATTTAATAGAATGTCCTCAAAAGTTTAGTTTTTAAGGCGCTAGAACGCTTCATTTAGGAGTTGTTTAACGTTATAGCTACGTGAGTGCTGCGGGTTGCATTTAACATGAATATTTATATGCTGTGTTTTAAACAAATCCTTCATATTTTTAAAATCAAAGTGCACACCGTAACGTTTCCGTAAAATTCTCGTTCTTTAGAGACCTCAGTTATAAATATAGGTTGCGTGTGAGAGCCGCACAAGGTATATATGTTACTGAAATAATATAGGCGATATTTTAGAAAAATTGAACATGGCCTACTTAAAGATCCGTTTCTAATGAACACATTTCATCTACGGAAAAACTATCTTCAATTATCTAGTTGTAGGAAGCGCCCGCAAAAATTGAACTGTAGCAATTTTCGAAATAATAGGGAATTAAACGAACATGAGACCTGCACCATTCTGTTAAATGCTCTTCAAACTAAAAACAAAATTTAATTAAAAATTGGAGCAATTTTTTTAAATTTTGAAAATGTCCAAGGGGCTACATGAAAAGTACCCCCCAAAATTAAAATATCGGTTTCAAATTCAAGCGGCCGCGACATTAGCCATATCGATTGAAGGTTATAAATTTTGGAGAAATTCGGCTGAACGGTTTAGCCGCTTGCGTTGTTTACAGACGAGCAGACAGATGCACGGTGTGTCCAGATGGCAAAAGTGTGGCCAAAACCTCAAATGGTATCGAATTCAATTACCAAGTTCTACCTAAAGGTTTTCGAGGTTGCTAATTTCAAATTTGATTTCGAAATTCCTCAAAACAACATGGCTGATCCAATATGGCGTCTGAAAATTAGAAAATATATCCGACGAGCTACGAACGCACAACAGAAACTTTCCATAGAATCTCAATCTGCTGAAATTTTCAATAAAAGTCTACTTTATTTATAAAAAAATAAAATTCACAATTGCCAGATATCAGTTACAAATTTTTATACGCAATCCTTTTTACTACAAAAGAACGCGTACCTAACTCATCGTTAGTTTCCCGCAGCACTACACGACTTTCTCCTTACTACATATACTACTGCGTATATGCGAACGTATTCGAGAAAATCATACCAACGATGATCTCTGAAGCGAAATTAACGAATATGCGTGTTGGTTTAGAAACACACAAGTAGCCTATCAATTACTGACATGAAAATACATTGACATTTTGCAAATGAAAGCAAGAAATTTAAATGTGACGTTAATGACGCCTTTACTTTCTCTTTTGCTGGCATCAAGTTTTGTCAGGAAGTCTTGAAGTCCTTATATTTTCCATTTATTTCTGCACTGGTAGATATACAAGAAACCAATAAACTAACAAGGGGAGAGATAATAAATTTTTAATTTCATTATTAGAAATATGAATTCATACTTATAAATCAATCATCCTGAAAAAGCATTAGGAACTTAATTCGGTTTTATATTCAATTTTTAAATGTCGATAGTCGAGTTAGTTTGCACCTTTCAATGTTAGTCTTATAAATTTAAGCATATTTAACTCTATATCGCGCCTTGCCAATTTGCTTCGACAATGGATAAAACGTTTCTATGAGCTTTGAATGAAGACGCGCAAAGACGCGAGACATGCACGCGGAAGTTGCCCTCCGAGTGGGGGGGGGGTCGGATGTCGTCAGCGCGCTGCATTCGGGGCGTCTGGTTGTTGCCGCCGAAGGCCAAGGAATCCTCATGACTCTCGTGCTGCTGCAACCGGCCGTTGCGTTCCGCGCACGACATGCGCGCTTCAAAACAGGCCTTGTGATTCTCTTTTCATAAGTTGTCGCTTCTGGTGAATTGAGAACGGTGGTGCTATACAATGAATAACCCTGATAAACGTTAATACAATTATGTGTTAGAGGATTTACTGATAGAATATTATTGACAAAGCATTAAATTAAAATATTGAGAAATAAGTAGAATAAAATATAATATTTCTTCTTCATTGTTGTACTTAACATTATATTGAAATAATTCATTTATATTCCTCAGATAATTACATATTGCCGATTAAAATACACACTGCACATATAATTTGGAAAACTAACGGAGGTTCTGGAAACAAATTTAGTGTCCAATTTAACTCCTTCAATACACCAGGGTCGACCAATATGTATCTTCACTTACGTTACAATCGACTGTACACTTTCCAGACTTACGATGACATCCTTCGCTTTGCTTTTGGTCAGTTACAGCGCAATCACCTTTAGCGCGGTCGAAGTGGAGCCCGTACGAACACCTTGCAAAAGGTGAGGTAAAATATTTTATTTTTTATTTCGTTTATATTGGCATTAGTAAGAGAACCCCAAGTTTTCCACCTCGAAATATTTCAGGAAAAGCTGTGCGTAATGTTTTACTGGTTTAACTTGGTGCAAAACGGTTAGGTACAATTTTGAAGGCCATACAATTGTCCAATACTTTGCTTTGTAAATTATTTTCCTTAATGAAATAGTATGAGAGTCACGAAGTTTCAAACTTTCATTAAGCTTTCCTTCTTATTCTGAAGTTGTCCAAATTACTAAGTATCTCCCGAATGTAGCATTTTCTATACCTAAGTACATTATAAATAATAATCGATTAAATACTAATGGTTTTATTATTTACTGAGGTTAAACACACGTTTGAAGTTTCTGGAAAGTGTAGCAGTAGGCCTATACTTACTGCGAGCTAAAACAATTTACGTCAATCAGTATTACCCAACCCTGAGCACAGACGTATACAAGAATTTGAATTGATATCTAGGATTCGCTTCATTATTTCTTGAAAAATCATTACTTGAAACGTCTTACGTTCTGTTAAATAAATAACCAAAACTGAATGAAGAAGCTTTCTGTGAATTCGTGTTGGACAACGCAGTTGAACCCCGCCCTCGCCTCTGCTGCTGTTTGAAGCTGCCGATACGCCGACGAGGCTCGCTGGAGCAGAAGGCGTCAGCGGGGCGTCGCCTCTCCCGTTTAAGGGGCTGCAGGTGTGAATGAATGAGATTGCATACATAGTCTATGACTATGAGAGCAAATGGAAAAACGAAAATAGAAGGAAGGAGAGGACGTTATTAAGAACTGTAGTCAAAACCACGCCCTGTTTCAAGCTAAAGTTGGCCCATGCAAATAGTTTTAAGTATAGGATAATTAGTATATTTCTGATAGGCCCAAATGAAGCTGCTAAAGCCTGGGAATCGACAGCAGCTAATACTGTATCCCCAAAGTTAAATAAATTGCCGCCTCTAGAGGGTAACTGGAGGGGGGGATTGAAAAAAAAGTCCGCGAGAGGCGCCACCTGGCGAAATTAAATTGTGTTCAGTGTAAATAGTGCAGTGAAGTGATGATTATGTAAGTAAGTATGTATGTATGTATGTATGTATGTATGTATGTATGTATGTATGATTATGTAAGTACGATAATTACGTTAGCAACGTTTCTGAAAATAATTATTTGCATCTTCAGGCTTAAATGTCAAAGAAATAAATATAATATTTTAAACAATGGTCAGATTTAAACAGAAGAATTACATAATACCAATGTACACAAATCACTATAGGGAACGCACTCTGATAAAAACTTTTGAAGATCTCAGTATAGTATCATGTGAGGGTATGTCGTTGGAATAAAACTCAATGATTGCAAATAAGAGGAAGTAGATAGAGAAAGGTTAAGAGGGACATTACAAATCATCTAAGACAGCAAGAAGTTAGAATTAAAAATTAGTACGAGAAATATCTTAACTTTGAGAAAAATAAGTGCACAAACCATCATATAAATGAGCAAATTTATTAGATTCCACCTGTGTATTCAAATAAGATGATGTTTTGATATATAGAGTTTATAATTAATCTAGAATACAAGAAATATTTCAGGAGATGCAGATTTTAGGTAGTGAAAATTTCTTGCATCCCAGATTAATTTTGTGGGGAGCCACCGCCCCACGTGTGAGAGGGCGCCTCGTGGAGGCAGCGCCGCACCAGACCGAGGGAGCCCCGTGCCCAGCCCCAGCTCGGGGAGGCTGGAAAGAGGCGACTCGCAGCGAAAACGCATCCGGAAATTATAATTTATGAGTTAATGTGCTTCAAATTACTTTAATAATGTTTCCCGAAAGCAAACATTTTGTATGAAAAAAAGGTTCAAATTTCGAATTTACAGTAGCGCTTAAGCTCCATTTTCTTAAAAACGGTTCTAAATTTTTCAAAGAAAATTGCCATTTAGGATAAGGATTATCTGTTCTTTAATATAAATAAAATAAGATTTTGGTTCTACTATTGGAAAACCGAAAAATTAAGAATTAAAAAAATGTACTTTGGTCAGCGATACATGGCAGCTCGCTGGAGTGTGGCAAGTTCGTAAAGCTAGTTTACTTTTTCGCGCTTAGGAGGAAATTTTTAAGAAGAGAAAGTTATATAATGCTGCTCAAAAAAACGGCGCAAACATTTTTCGGCAGAAAAACACTTATTACAGGGCCCTCAACGCAAATGTGGATAAATACAGTTGATAAATTTAGAAAAAAATCGTATATCACGTGGTGTAGCCACATTCTATGTTTTGTGGATCCTTGATACCGAAAAACAGATTGAAAGCAAAACGTCTGTCTGTCTGTGCACATCGCTAGCGCATAAGCCCTTCAGCCTTTCTGAAAAATTTTCTGAAAAATTGAAATTACCCAATTGATCTGGCTGCTGTTGCGGCCCCTTGAATTTGACACATATTTCTGTTTTGGGGGATACTTTACATGAACTCCATAGGACATTTTCAAAATATTAAAAAAATGGTGCCATCGACTTCGATTAAATTTTGTTGCTGGATAGTCTGAAGGACATTTAAGCAAATGGTGCATGTTTCATGTTGTTAAAAACTCTGACTTTTTGAAAACTAAAATCAATTTTTTCGGCCTCTTCCTACAACTACAATTATGAAGATTGAGATCTTTTGCCTTAATGAGATCTGTTCCTTAAACATATATTTCCAAATAAGGTCACGTATTATTTTTCAAAAATTTGAGAACTTTTCCCTTAATTTTGGGAGAAAATATGCGCGAGGAAGTCTGTCGTAGCAACACTATTTTTATTTTGCATTCTATGAGTTTTTATACGAAATTATCAAATATTCGCAAATTTATTAAAAGTATGATAACACCTTTTGCTATATGACTCGTGATGAGTCACAATGAGCGATTTTTACATTTCCAGAAGTCGTACAATTAAAATTTAATTACAGTTACCGAAAAGGAATCTTCATGTTACATCGATGCCAATTACCCTCATTGGAATTCTCTGTTGTAGTCGGAGTTGCCTGATCAGCAGAATTCTAACTAACTCTAACTTCTTCTAACTTATCGCTAACTTCTTGCTAACTTATTTTTTCTTTCTTGCTACCGCTTACGCAGTAGAGAGAAAGTTATGCTCGCCAAAACGACGAATTATCGGCAGAAAAACTCTACAATGCCCTGATAACGAAAAAGTGAATGTATACAGTTAATACATTTAGAAAAAAATACTCTAACAAGTATTGTACCCATAATCCATGTTTTGTGTGTCCTTGATAGAGATTTTTAGATTGACGGCGAAACGCGCGTCTATTCGTCCGTCTGTGAACAATGCTAACGGTTAAGCCGTTCAGCCGATACTCTCCAACATTGATATTCCCCAATCCATTTAGTTGATGAAACGGCCCCCTTACATTTGAAAGCGATATTTTGGTTTTTAATCGTTTAATCATGTAGCCCTTCGAACATTGTCAAAATTTAAAAAAAAAATGGTTTCATCGTTTCTTATTAAAGTTATTTTTTGTATAGTTAGAAGGACGTTTAAGATAATGTTGTGGGTCTCGGGCGAGCAATAGTCTGCTGAGTTCAGCTAGTGCAAACCGCGTTGATGCTGTTTGTGTTCGAACACAAACAGAGAGAGGAGCCATTAGTCATCATTTCATATTTTAACTTTTACAAAATTATGATTTTGGGAACTTTTCATCCATGAATGACCATCGAAAACGTAGAAACAGCGAGCACAAAACATCAATGTTCAAGAAATTTCGTCTTCAACATATCGATATTTAAAAGAAAGATATTTTATAAATACAGCTATTTTTTCAAAACATCAATATTGAATTGAATTGAATTAATGCCTTATTTTACGTGGTGAGACTCGGGCCATAAGGTCCCGTCTTCCGTCTGACCACGCAAATTTCGCTACTCTCCTTTCACCAACTAGCAGAGGAAGAAGGTATTTCTTGGGTGAGAATCAGGCGATTTTGAATTTAGCTCAGAGGCGTCAGTTAGGCTTGAGGATCTTTTACTAACCTAATCTACTAACATGGGACAGTCGGCTTTACGTCCCCTCCGAAGGAAGGCGTATACGCGATACGCTAACCGTTACACCATCGCCGCGCGCTATTATATCGATTTCGCATTCCTACTATAAAGTAGTTACCACTTATACGAAGATGAATGGGCTGGTATGTCCACACACCGTCAACCAACTTAAAATTGACATGTGCGTGCACTGTGCCACAACCCACACTCTAATGACGTTTAAAGCCCCATTGGAGAAAGATCGCATATAAACTTGTGACACCAATTATACAATTTTGAAATGTCAAAAAAAATGTATATTGATAATATAAAAACAATTGATTATAATTATTTATTATAATCGTGAAAAATGAATAAATCTTCCCTTTTCAGTAAATTCTATCCACATTAAAATAGCCTCGATCTTACGAAATTTCGAATATATCAATGAATCAATAATTCTCTACATTTGATGGATGGATTTAAAGGGTTAAAGCAGCAATAAACCTTAAAAAAGTAATTAAAATAATTTCGGTTAATTTCACCCAAGTTACGCTTATTGCGTTGTGCACCTTTCTGAACTCGCTCGTCCGATTCTGTTTGTTTGAATGCGGAAAAACGCGTAGCTGCCTCTCAGAGCGAGGGCAAGGTCAGCTGAAGAAACGCGCGGAGCCATTGCCGGGCGTTGAATGTCGATCGCCGAGACAACACGTTTCGTCAGCGGCGGGGGCGGGGGCGGGGGCGGGGGCGGGGTGGCGCCGCCGCTTTCCCCAGCGAATATAAACTGAAGGGGTGGCCGGAGCCCTCCACAGCCCTCCACACCATGGACCACGCGGGGCACTTCTCCTGGGTGAGTACGCACGAGCACTCGGCCTCAGCTTCCGTCTGCAAACGTATGTGCTCCGATTCACGCATTTCTGTATAATTCTTTTTTACCTGAAAATTAATTTTGTAAAAATTGATTTCACACATAAAATATCAAATAATATTACTACAGTACCGTTAAAGATTGCGCCAGAAAAATCCATTTAAGATACGGTACGTACAATAAGTCATTATTAACATTATTATCAACGTAATGCATGGAATGTAGGAAATTATCACTTTCGCAATGTAATCACTTGATCACGAAGTTTTGAAAGCAAAAAATTCATTGCTTTACTTATGAGTTGTGCTTGCTTTGAGATTATTTCATTGATTTAATCACATCTTCTTCTCAACCTTGCAAATAAATTACAGGTAGTCCTCAGTTGCGTGAGAATTTTTTAAAATTAATTTTCTCTTCAAGGTCAATAAGAAGCATAAAAACAGTTCATTTGGTAATCGGAGTTCTCGTTTCTATTTTGTTTGTAATATGGATCACCACAGGTTGTATAAACATTACTGTTGTCTCTTTGCAGATTTCAAACAAGTTGATGTACTTTATTGGTGGATGATTTCTGAGCAAAACGTTAATGCTATTCGGTTCATATGTTGATAAAATAACAGATTTCATTGTTGGGTTGGACTTGGCAAGGTTAATTGCTATTAGAATAGCGTAACTATAAGCGCTATTTTTGTTAGGAAGATCCTAAACGTGATATAAAATGTCTTCCGTGGAGATTGGTTGTATGAGCTCAGTCTATCAGTTTTCCATGTTCCTTGGCATGGATGACATGGTGATCTTGACATTTATTGAGAATGTCGTTAAGGACGAGTTCAACATCGGAGTCGTTCAAGTTGGTGGGATTTCATTCTTGGGAAAGGGATCAACAGTAAATTTAGATGTGAACCAGGGGGATATTTCGGTGTCCTATATTTCCCCACTGAAATGAGTGGAAGGTAATCAGTGGTGTAAGTAGCACACTAACAAAGCATGAGTATGTAGAACGTCCAGGTCTGAAGCCAATTTGATGGTCCAATTTGAACGTCCAGGTCTGAAGCCAACTTAAAAACCATCTTAAACGTCTATCGATAATCTATATTTTTTCATCATGTATTTTGTGTCTTCCTACAATTACAATATTGATGAAATATTTTCTTGAAATTAAATTTGTTCTCCAAAATTAATTCTTTCATTAAAGTCATGCCCATTTTTTTGAAGTTTTAGTATTTTTAGCGTAATTATGAGTGAAATGTAGGCAATATTTAAAAAATTCATTACCATGAATTTCTCAAAAACGTTTCATAGGGATAGTGCTAAATGTAGGTATAAGATTTCATAAACGCCGTTTTTTGTACTTTTCTTTTTTCAAAAATTACACAAATGTATTTTTTGACATCTCGCTCGTCGTTAATATCTACATTAACGGCGATTTGTTTACATCATTACATTTGTTAGAACAAGTGCTTCAAGTGATATATTTTAAAATTCCTCAAAAATTCCGTATTTCAAAAACGGCCAAACGCATTTTCCCGGAAAGGGTGCCAAATATTTTCGTTAAATTTTTTGGACGGATAGAGCTAAATAGACAGAATAACATGACATTAATGCCACTTTGATGTATTCTTTGTTTTTAAAAAAATTGCACAAATGAATTTTTTAAAACTTTTTTACGTCGTTAATATTTACATTACCAGCAATTTGTATACTTTATTTCATTTGTGAGATAAAGTGCTTCAGGCAATTTCCAATGAAGTTTTGCGAAAACTCATAAATTTTCTGTGAAAAAGAGCTTCAAATTTTGCTCATAAAACATCTTCTGAAAAACGGCGCCAAACGTTTAAACGAAAATTTGCATTAGAACAAGAGTTTACTCCTCTATAATATTCTTAAAGTCATGTTTTAGTTCTACCATTAGGGAACCGAAAAATTGAGAAAATATTAACAAAAATGTTCTTTGTGAGGATGGTAGTTGGGAAGAGGGTGGAGATAAACCGAAAAGCTAGCACAAACCAAAGAAATTAGAAAACTATTGCTAGAAAGTCTGTGCAATTCTGTAGCACCGCTAGTTCTAATTCGTATGGTTTAGTCCATGTACCGTTTAGGCTCTTTAGTTCTGTTCAGTGACGAGATGGACAGATTCTTGAGAAAAAAGAACTTTTTCGGTAGCAATGGCTTCACCACGTATTACAGAACATAATTTACTACGTAAAGAAGTAACCGGAATATCGCAACAATATACCCTTTGTACCACTTTGTGGGCATTTTCAATGTTTTTGTATGGAACCTCGATGAATACACGGATGCGCAACAGGATAATTCGAGGTGTGACGCCGTGGGACACGTTTTGTTCCGTAGATTGGGAGTGGTTTCTAACGACTTCTCATCAGTGGATACAGATACGATTATATTTTTCACCTTTGACCCTCTAACAGCAACTCCAAGACAATCGAGTATTTATTACTTCTTGGAGAGATACAAAACGTATCTAATGAGTATTCCATTGCGTAATAAATTCAATAATTGTATCAGCAAAGAGCGTATCAACAATGGATGTTAATGAAATTGGTTAACTTAAAATGACAAGAAGTACAACTGATTGGGTCGTTTTCATAATACTACCTCTAAATTTTCTAGAATAACGAACGCGATTTCATTGGTTGTGTTTGAATTAGATTTCCCAGCGAAGGGCTGAAACTGCTTTCAAAGCGAGGTCAATTCCGTGGCTGCATTCAACACTGCTCTTCCTCTTGTATCTTGGCTTTCTGAAAAGTAGTGCTGCATCGCGAAGTATTGCAAGACCGTGGTCGAATGTCTTCACATGTGGCATGGTGGCATATTGGCGTTCTCCGAGAGATATCGTTGCTGTGGTTAAGACTATCGTGATTCATTCTTGCTAGCAGAAGTATTCTGGCTATATTATTCAATGTAGAGTCAGGAAAATGCTTAGAGGAAAATGTACTACAAACTGCTGCACATCCAGAGTTTAGAGGTAGTTAGTTTAGTTTCATTCCTGCCGCAAGATGTGTCAAGAATTGTTATACTACGACCTAGAGTTCTCGTGTCGCAACGCTTTGACTCCCAGATCGACAGGGGTTTCGTCAATTTGGGAAAAATCTACGCATGGTTATAGACAGATGAACGTTTTACCGTCAATTGATTTTTCGGAGGATTTTTCGGTATCAAGGAGCCATAAGGGATTCTGGCTACACCACGTGTTAGACGATTTTTTAAAAAAAATTAGCAACTCCATTTATTCACTTTTTTGTTATCAGAGCCCGGCAGTGAATTTTTTTCTGAACGACAACGTTCTCTATACTACGTATATTACTCCGTATATACGTATGTATACGGGAGAGTAAAAAGAAAACAGTACCAAGACAAACCAAACGACAACTTTTAGTAAATACCCCTTGAAGACCAAGTAACAATGATATTACTTTAAAAGCACGAAAAATTGCCTTTTGTGATTTTCGTATCTGATGTCTCTGAGGGAAACATCCATACTTTGTAAGATTCTTTTAAAACGCCGGAACGTGCTAAGGGAATAGATGGTATTTATTGGAAGAGATGGAGAAGCAGAGCCTTCAAACTGAACAAATCTATAAAGAGTCGCTATTCGTTTGGATTCATTCTAATTTTAAGTCATTCATTTGATCATTAATATATTTGAAATATTAAATATTTTAGTTGTAGGAAGACGCTAAAACAAATTGAAATTGTTACAATTTTCGAAAAATTACGGATTTCGGCCAAAATCAAACCTGCGCCATTCTCTTAAAAGTCTATCACGCTATCCGACAACAAAATTTCATTAAATAAGATAATGTCTCCTCTTCGAAAATGTCTCAGAGGCTTCATGTAAAGTTCTCCCTCCGAAATTAAAATATCAGTTTCAAATTCAAAGGGCCACGACGTCAGCCAGATCGATTAGGGGGGATCAATTTTGAACATCAGCTGAGCGCTTTAGGCGTTGGCATTGTCCACGGACGGACTGACAGACAGACGGAGAGTAAAAGTGCCATCAACCAATTGTCCATTATCAAGGACCCACAAAACATGGATTCTGTGTATTCAAACGTGTTCGAGCAAGTTTTTTACTAAATATCTGGGCAAGATTTATCCACTATTTCTTGCCAGGGCTCGGCAATAAGAGTTTTTGTGTCGAAACTTCGCGTGCTCCTCCCCAACCCCGCAGTATTATAATACATTCTTTGATTGTGTAAGCAGGAGGAGGACCCCAGGTAATGAGGAGTTTACTGTATTTTGAAAGCGCAAACTTTGAATTCTTTGGTTAGAGAAAAATGAAAACGCGATCATTTGACTTTGTTCCGCGAATGTGAAGTGCTCACAGGCTGTGTGTATGTGCGCAGGCGCTGGCGTTGGCGTTGGCGCTGGCCACGGCGTGGGCGCAGGGGCAGGGCCAGGGCCAGGGCCAGGGGCAGGCGCTGGGGCTGCAGCCGGGCGTCACCGCCTTCTCGCTGCCCGTCTTCGGGGGCGACGCCGCCGTCGAGAGCGTCTTCACCGCGGCGGAGGCGCTGCGCAAGAACTCTCCGTACGGCGCGCTCTTCGACGCCCCGGGCGGCTTCCAGCTGGCCTCGCGCCGCCGCCGCCGGCAGCTCGCCTACAGCGCCCCGGCGCCCGCCCCCGCGCCCGCCCCCGCGCCGCACCACTTCCCGGCGCCCGCCCCCGCCCCCGCCTTCGCCCTGCCCCCCTGCGGCGGAGCGCCCTGCGGCCTCGGGCTCGCGCCGCACCACTTCCCGGCGCCCGTCCCCGCGCCCGTCTTCGCCCACGCGCCCGTCCTCCCACACGTCGTCCCCGTCGTCGCCACGGGCCACCTCGCCCGCCCCGCCCACCCGTCCCACCACGGCATTATCGTCAACGTCGTGCCCACTATAGGCAACAACCCGGCCTACAACGGCCTGGGCTTCGGCGCCTTCGGGGGCTTCGACCTCGGCTTGCTCTCGCACGTGCCTGCCTTCTACGGCGCGCACTTCCCTCAGGCGCAGGCCGCGCCCGAGAGCCACGCCCCCCACGCGCAGCAGGCGGCGGCGGAGGCGCAGCCCGAGCAGCCCGCGCTCAGCGGCGGCGCCACCGCCAGCGCCGGGGCCAGCGCCGGGGCCAGCGCCAGCGCGGGGGCGGGGGCGGGGGCGGAGGCGGAGGAGGTGCCCTCGCTGCCGCTCATCAGCGCCAGCGGCGGCGCGGGCGGCGACGGCGACGTCGACACCACCGGCGACCACGACCTCGACCTGGGCGGCGGCGCCGCCGAGCTCTCCGCCGCGGTGGCGGCCGTCAGCGGCGCCACCGGCGACGCCGGCGCCAGCGCCGCCTCCGTCGCCGCCACCGACGCCCCGGCCGCCGCCCTGCCCGACGCGTAAGTCCCGCCCCCCCCGCCGTCATACCACACACTCATTCGGGAAAGTAATACCGTATTCACACAAAACGCATTTGTTTTACATAATTTGTATTCAATTAATGCCTATTAATAATTACAGTAATAATTATAAATATTATAAATAACGTAATTATAAATATTGCAAAATGTCCAACTGATAGTGGCCTGCAGCAGCAAAAATGCTGCTGATGAAACACATAAAATGGTTTTTCAAAAAGTTATTCGCACAATGCTTAAGAACAACAAATAAAATATGCTTAAATTAATTATAAATTATTAATTATAAATTATTAATAATTATAAAATATGCTAAAATTAAATTATAGCAAAAATTAAATATTTTAACAAAATCAGTCTTCACCGGTAATACAACAACATATTCGTGTATACGGATATACAATAGAACACTATCAAGAATATATTCTTAAAAAACTTGCTGTTTAATAGCTCAACACGTGGACAGCATATATTTAATGACGGGCGTCGTCTTCCTTGGAGGCTTGCTAGCGCGACGTTAACTATGACGTAAGCAGTGATGCCATGAGTCGCTACGCTTGGTGCGCAGATGAGAATGGGCGGAAAAAATACAATGAAATATTTGCGTTTTTCAGTGAAAATGAAAACTACTTCCTTGTTTTTACTTTCTCAGATACGTTTACATATGGAATAATACAAGAGTTTCGTTTAAAGAGCCAATCAAAATTAGATAAAGAAATTCCAACTCGCAGAGCTTGGGGTGAGGCCAGATCGACTGAGGTGTATTTGTACTCATAGTTTAGACGCTAGTGTTGTTCACAGATGATGGATAAACGGATGGACGTTTTGAAAAAAAAAAAACAAAAAAAAAAGTTTTTCAGTGTCAAGAGACTACAAAACGTTAATTTCCGTTGAATATTGGAAATCGATTTTCAGCAGAATTCCATAAGTTTCTCTGTCTATTTATAGGTCGGGTAACTTTTCTCCGAAATTATTTTAATTTCTCTTCTATTCATTTAATTTTGATTTTAGAAATACGAGAAAAGAATTAATATGTGATGTGAATAAATATATAGATAAGAAAATGAAGTGTTCGTAAAAACGACCACAAACCACTTAGAGCTATGCATTACACTATATGGATTGTGATACACGTATACAACCACCTCGTATAATTCCTGAATAAAACTTACATTGTCAGAAATAAGCGTGCGCAGGATCTTTACAAA